>JAHYIQ010000018.1:2692500-3892500 GCA_030673865.1 Melipona bicolor
ATATACGATTGCCCTGCAACGCATCTGATTGCCACTGCAATCATCAGTTTCGTTTAAACATGTCTGGGAACTGTATACGTTAGCAGTGTGTATTGCAATTGGATGATAATTGGTGTAACGACCGGACATGGGAAATTTCACGGGCATTAAGGACACCAAGGGTGTGGCTGAGCCTGAAGCAACCTGTGTTTCACCATGTGCTTGCTCCGAGTGGCTTGATGTCGAACGAGAATCCTACGATTTATTTCATAGATGGTAGTTTTCCGTTCGTTGCTTGGTTCTTTTCTTAATTAATCAATATAGTTGATTGATTTATGTAACATATCATAAAAACATTTATATACACACATTAACATGAAATACCTCGGCATTTCTATTCCCTTTTCAAAGAAATGTTTTGTTTTCTTTAGCAGTTTGAAAAATTAATTGTGTGTATTGTAGGAAGGGCCAATAGTTACAACTGTTTTTTTCTTTTTGCATATAAAATAATTTTCAAAAATTTGATGTAGGAAAGAATAAAAATCAGAATTGAAAGTACTACAATAAGGAGACATATTTATTTAGCAATGATTTGAGTAAATCAACAAATATTAATTTAAAACCAATCGAAATCAAAACAATTTTTCAAACATATTATGAATTCATAGCCAATTAGCATTCTTAACAATAAACTTTTACGATAAATATAAAATTTTTGTATATAAAACTTATAATTTTCTTTCTCTTGTAATAAATACAATTTAAATATTGAATCTATTTCCTTATTGTTACAAACTTTATAATTAAATTCAGCAAATAAATATTCCAAATTATTGAATTATTTTTGTTATAATTATAGTTATTTATATAATTTTCTCTTATAATTTCTACAATAATTAGTTACGATTATTACTAAAATTAAATCATATTTTAGAATGTATTACCTATATTTTTATCAAATATTGTGACTATTGACCTGCCTTATAATATCTCTAAATTATAAAAAGTATAGTTTCTTTATAATGAACAATAATATTAGTTGTGTATACTTATTACAGTATATTTATATATCATTAAAGAAAAATAAAAAAAGTGACTTACCTCCTGGGGAACAACTTGACCATCAGATGAAGACGTTTGTTGACATGAGGCATCAGTAGGGAAAAGTAATAACTGTTGATCGGTCAATCCCATGGATGCATGTGGTGGAAGGGGTGGATGGGGTCCAGCTGCGAAAGGGTAGTAAATGTGATCCATTTGAGGCGCAGGACTTGCAGGTACCGATGGATGATGATGATGCGGTGGTGGAGCAGCAGGAGGATAAAAATGCGTCGGTGGTGGAGGAGGTAAAGATGGAAGAGGTGGTGGAGGACCCGTTGGTGGGCTGGTCGCTCCTGTGCCATTATTAGCAGTCCCAGAATTACTGTTACCACTATTTGTGTTGGTTTGCGAATTATTCGTTGAATACAAGTATTGATGAGCTCCGGTAGCCGCGACTGTCCCTGCATAACACTCGTACTGCACAGAAAGAAAAACATCACTAATTAATTAATTATTCAAAAAATGAAGATGAGAATCATCTATTTTTAGGATAAAAATATTAATTTTATTATATGTTGATTTTGTTTTGAAGTACGAAGGTCAATGTACATGCTACAAGATAGAGATTTACTATCAAATAATATTTTAAAAACACTCAAGTATCAAATACTTTACCGTAATATTTCGTGCAAATATTTGAATTATTTATTTTATAGATTGCGTACTATCTTTTTCGTTTTTTAAATAGAAAACTATTATATAGTAGCCGATGAATGTCACATTTTTTCTATATTCTTTGCATAATATAAAGATATAATACATAAAAAATATAAAAGAAGTCGAAAGATACATAAATGTACGTTTAAAAAATTAAATGCGAGATTATATATGCAACAATAACGATATACTGTGATATACATTTTATATGATAAAATTCTTGTGCAACGTAAACACAATAAGTATAATAACTAACTGAGAAACTTTCCTTTATACGCGTAATTCGTAAGATATTATATTAATATAAATCATAAATTGTGAAAAAGAAATACATAAGGTGCATGCATTCTGATAGGCCATGCAGAAATCTGACAAAGAAAACGCACAAATATAATGCGATGCATGCTAGTCACTTAGCATAGACCATGTACCTTTAGACCTCAATACTGTATAGCGTCGAGAAGGACATAAGTAGGCATTTGCTGAGGGTTAGGTAGAAACGCCGGTGGTATGGCTTCTCCCATCAAACCATTTGTCTGTCAAACCGTAACCGATTTACCGTTTAATAGAAATACAAGCTATAGAAAATTCATATGATGGAGTGTGAACAAGGAACCCAAGATTAAAAAAGAGAATCAGAAAAAGAAGTCGATATAGTCTATTGTGTTACCTACCGGCATGGGTGAATACTGATATTGCTGTGGCATATAGATAGATGGAGCAGGACACGGGTACATCACAGGCGCGAAAGTTTGATGACCAGCAGCTTGTGGCCCTAATTATTAAATTGCCAGCAATTAACACAGATACTTTGACTTTTTTTGGAAACTATGACTATAACTTTTTGTAAAATTTACCGAACACTCCAGTAGCCTGATAAATAGTTGCTGGATCAGTTGGCGGAGCAATCGGCGTTGTTGGAGTTGGCGCTGATGTATTATAAAATGTCATACCATTTTGGTAAGTCAGCCCCATACCTGATAATGATTCATGGAGATAAAATATTCATAATAAAAAGTTTATATATAATAGTAAGTTAAATTATGAAATTATAAAATATAATTAGACTAACCGTTTGGGTAGTAGTAAGTACTAGTAGGTACAGAGGGTGGCGATCCAGAACCACCATCCAAAGATCTATTGAAGGGTTGTTTTTTAATTGCAGGTGCTATGTTTAATTTTCTTTCCCTTAATACAATGCATTCAGACTATAAACAAAATAATTTCATCTGTCATGATTGTTATATGTTTCATTATTAAATACATTAAAAATAAATATTACAAACCTCTTGTTGAAGTCTTTTAGCTTCTTCTTCAGTTTCAAAGGTAACAAATCCATAACCTTTGGAGACACCAGCACGATCAGCAATTATTTTTGTAGCCTTTACATTGCCATAAGAGGAAAAAAGTTGAGCAAGTTCTTCTACACTGGTATTAGCTGAAATACCGCCTACAAAGATGCGATTTGGAACCAAGGTACCATATTTTGGTGCAGCCATAGTGAGACTTGTTGCTGAGGCAGGACTAGAGGCTGGACTAGACCCCTCAGTACCACCCGTTGATGCTGAACTCTAAATAACATGACTAATATTAAAACAACGCAGCTAATATATAGAATGTAAAAATGTAAAAATATACTTAAACAACAATGAAATAAATACAGAATAATTGTGATAATACAAGAATTGTAGCATTCAAGAATCTTATGTCATACATTCACATAACATTTAAAGTTATTAAGTGAAAATAGTAAATCGTATAATAATAACGAAGACTGTAAAAATAAATTTGGGTACTAAAAATGAAAACTTCATATTTTGTTATAAATAAATGCTTAATCAAGTTACTAAATGACAAATTCTCCATGAACGTGTTATTCATTAAGAAAATAGGTATAATCTCAAAATAAAATCACCAAGAAAATTAGAATTTTCACATCATTTGTATGACATATATATATATATATATAAAATATACATAAATATCAACATAAAATCAATCGGATTGTCAATGGAACGGAAAATCTGTATTCAAACAAAAACAATTCTTTATATTACGATCGGTTCTTTCCCCATGACGATAAATAAACGTAGGTTATGCTAAATCGTTCGCGTATGAAAACATTGGGGACAAGCGTAAAGAAGCGTGTTGACGATACGCATCGAAATCATCAAAGCTTTAAGTTTAACGTTACCTAAAAATATTGACAAGCCACAGTTCGTCTAATAAGTAAGATTTGAAACATCGATAATAATAGATTAATAGAAATTATTTGACAAGAAACAAGGACAACTGATCTGATATATACTATCGCATATAATAGTAACGTCATATTCGTTAATGAGAACATATTCACAATATGAAATATGAATTTTGTCAGAGAATTAGATACAAAATCTTCGCGTAAGAATGCTCACCATCTTCGCAATAGTCGGGCGTGTAAATGAGTTTGTCGGCCGTGAGGTTGTCCTAGCAGCTTAAAGGTACCCTGGCCTCGCACGAGGTCACCTGGGTGCCCAGGGACTGCCAAGGACCGTTGCAACCACTTCAAAAGGACTTCCAGCCTCCGGCGAAGCTGCTGTTCCTTCTCGCTAAACCTCCAAACACTACAGATACTTTTACAAGATGGCGATCATACGCGTCGTTCAGGGCGCTAATATTCCTGATTTTAAATTCTCGATTTCGTCAGATTAAGCGTTCAAACTTCTGCTTTGTCGGTACGTGCTCATGTACGTTTTCAAATGCAAAAATAAATTCTTTGAATTTCTCTAAACTTAATAAAATTATATTACATATATGTTATACAATTTATTTATTATAATATAATTTGTCATACATATGGATATTTATATTATATTATAATATAATACGAATATGGATATTTATATTATATTATAATACGTATACAATAAAATTTTTTAATATATATAATATGATGTTTATTGATACGATTTTAATTTCACATATTATAATTCTACAAAGGAAAGAGAAATAAATCTTTGAAATTTCTTAAAGTAGACTATACTTTAAGATTTGCGTATTACGATGTATTATATATATTATGATGTTGAATGCAAGAAATGTTGAGGAAAATATTACGTTTATGGTTCTTCAAAATAATCTACAAGTATGTTCAAAAATGTCATATTTCTTGTTTGGACAGACATATATAAAATGTTATACTCACTGTCATAACATATATTATATAATAAATCACTAAAATTTTAACCTTCTTTTCCTACATAAAATAAAAAGTATCACTTTTATTATTTATTTAATATTTATATAGTAATTTAATTGTATAACACTGAAAAAAATTAAATTTTCGATCTTTATCAATTTTCATCGATCTATAAAATGTACCATATTAAATTTGAAGAGATAATAATGAAAGTTGGAGTATTTCTCCATGTAAAACTCTCATAATCAACAATAATTGAAATTAATAATAATAAATAAATGTCACATATTTATATTTGTTTTTCAATTTTAGGATCTCTATTGTTTAAAATCATTAAAATTGTGGATGAATTTAATTTTATCATAATGGCGGTAATTGATCGCAGTTACTATGATTCACGTTAGTTTTCGTTTATTTACGAACCTTACCTAATTTTTGATGTGTAGACATTCAAAGAACTACTTCTCAATAGCAAACATGATTACCTATGGATTAGCCCGTGATGAATAATCAAACAAAAACACTGAAATTGAAACGAGAAACGAGAAAAGGGAGAAAAACTAAAATGTGCTTCCTCACAGCATTGTTGACTTCGAAAGACTGAAACATTCGCCGCCGTACCACTTTCATCATCATGTCATTTGTAACTTTATCAATGCTACGATAAATTTATTTTTCACACGTTTATTACTGTTAGAAATTTATTTAATAACTTACATAATGAATTACTATTTTAAAATGAACAACAATTTTTTTGAATAATATATTAAATGAAATATTAAAGCGTTAGTTTGACTCCAATTGTAATGGTGATTATACGGATATTCGATGTTCAAATGTTATAAGAGAAATAACAAATGATGTTTGAATGCAGAGACTAAAGAATTAACCTTTAATTCTTTGTATACGAATATAGGCTTTAAGATATTTATTCGTTGTAACTTTAAATTTGCTATTTATTATTTAATATAAGTCTTGAATAACAAACGCGATAAATACAATTATTAATTTATTAAATTTAATAATATTAAAATATAAACTTATTAATATGTATATATACAGATATTTATATATTTTAATCTTTTATGCATTGCTTACATTAATAAATGTCGATTTTGTAGAAACCATGTAATCCCTTTAATAATTTGAAATTGTATTTAAGTTCTGAAAATTATAAAAATCGTTGGTTATTATAAAATTCTTTTAACTCCTAAGAAATTTGTTTAATAATTTAATTGAAATTTTAATTTTGAAAAAATTAATTATATAATTTTTTAAATAATTTTTTTCATTTATGAAATAATATATCTAATAAATTATCACAAAAAATGAATTTTACAATATAATAAATATATTTATAAAATAAACAATAACTGACGTAATTAATTGTATTATTATTATATTAAGATTTATTACTAACTCACATATTTTTTGTGCATAGCAAGACAAAAAGTGCAGACTTGCGGCCTTTTTTGTAAACCTGTCCAATGATTTGTTCTATAAAGTCCGCTGCTGTTTTCAACACGTAAACAAGGTTGATCTATAGGACCAGCAACAAGAACAGCACCTAAATGGTTGATGTAACTACTTGCTAATCTTAATGTCTCTATTTTCGATAATTTCCTATCCGCAGGTTCCGTCGGTATTAAAGTTCTCAAAGCACTGAAAGCCGTGTTCACACTGCAGAGTAAACATTGGATTTCTTGAATTTCGCGTTCGGATTCTTTACCTTCGTTGAGTATTCGCAAATTTTTTATTACTAAATATTCTCCTGCACCAAAAGACGAAAATTTCATTCATACACTGCTCAAAGTAATTAGGAACTTCTATTTTATAATTACAATTCGATACATATATGATAGTTTAATTGTTCTATTATTTTAGTGTTAATAAGTTATTAAACATAAATAATAAATATTGTACTAATTACTTTGAACAACACAATGTCCCACTTTTTGTAACTCAATTTTTAAATTTATATTTATGTATTTTTACAGAGTATGTAAATAAATATAGATATAAATAATTTAAACAGTTCTTTAATTGCTTTATTGTTATTATGTTTTAATTTTCAGCGTTTTATAAAAAAAAATTAATTTCACCTATATGTTCGATCCCTTTCACGTGCGTTCGCTTGATAACGTTGTTTTGATGATTCCTCTTTTTTTTCTGCAGCCATGCTGCACCACACTATTAATTAATTGTTAAATAACTAATTCAGGAGGTATCCGACCACACTAGCTGCTTGTTTATGAATGACTAAGTCGCCGCGTCTTCTTTCGTTTTCTCAAGAAATTCCTTTTCCCCAATGTGTGCTGCTATTAATCCCCACCCTACCTCTTCCCTTTACTAGTTACACATGTGAAATACACATGCATCCGATTAGGGGCGAACGAACCACTTGCACAATGTTTCACTAGTAAAAACAGAATGCGTTAATTTCGAATATATATAATAAAATAAATATATATATATGTATTTTTTTAAATGAAAATATATGGAATTCAATTTTTTTTATAGGTGACAATCTTTTTGTCCATTTATGCATGGAAATCAAAAAAATTACAAATTATTAATTAAAACATTAAAATTGATCAATTAAAAATATAAAAATTTAAAGATTAGTTTTATCAATATAAACATATTTTAAAAACATCCTATCTAAGAAAACTATCAAACAGTATGATTACCTTCTTATTAATATTTAAAATTACACTGGAAGTATCTTGATAATAATTTCTCCAAATATTCACTGGATAGTTTGTCCTTTTATAACATAGGAAATAGTTTCTTAGTGGTTAACGTACACATTTCTCTTTATAGACACAACATAGAAGCATTCATAAATGTGATGACTCTCATGTAAAGTGGTCGGAATCTGTATTTCACATTACGACCAATAAAAATCAAGCAGCAACTGGTAGAAAGAAAACATGTGTGAAACTAATTAGGCTAAGTCTTATGTTAGTTTCTGACTTTTTTATAAATTCGTTGAATATTACAGCGTTAAAAAGTAACATGAAAAGATATAACAGGCATTCTTTTCCTATTTAAAGAATTCAATGATAAACAAATTGGCAATAAGAAATAATACACTGATTCGATCTTCTGATTACATAAAAATTTTCATTTGACGTATTTTCTTTAGTAACAGATTAATGAAGAAAGAAAGAAAAAAAGAAAAGAAAAAATTATATGATAAAAAAAATATATATTATGCTTTCGAAAAAGTAAATAAGATGCAAATAAACGTAATATATTGATCATTTGACGTTTGAATCATATTTTTCCATTCTAAAACTCATGTTAAATATTTGTTTGTGAATAGATTATAGAAAAAAGATACAACGAAGATGTTCCTATGAAATATTTTACTTAATTAAATAACTAGATTACATTGAACTAATTATATAGCAGAAAATTTACATGTTTGAATGGTCATCAGAATAATTTTTTAATGCATTTACTCTTCTCTTATTTATCGAAAAAACGTATCAATTTCCAGTACCTGCACCATACAGGCTATTTCTATGAGCACTGCGGAGCGCGCGATCATGGAAGATTATGCATTCACTTACATCATTCTTCTATAAATTTTTTTTTTTAGCTTTGGTCACTTTGTTACAAAGTTTACTTTTTTGTCATTTTTTTTGTTTTTATTTTTTTAATTATTTATCAGCCGCTCCATCAAATTAGTATCAAACGCTCGTGGTCTTCGGAGTACAATATTAAAAGGATACATATAGAAAATATACAAATTGTCTGACACAAAAATTACAATAATTATTTAAAACTTAAGTTACATCTTATGGTACGCTAAAACACGGAAAGTCTGTGAAAAAATCGTTCATGAATTATTTCATGAAATACAGACAGTTAAATATGTTTTTGGAAAGCTATTTTAAAGATTACTAAAAATTATTATTCATTTCAAAGACACGATTCGTGTTCATTGATATATAATTGCATGTTATAAAACAAATAGAGAACGATCTAATTTCCTGCATATAAGCATGAAAGAGCTAAAAAACGAAAAACAAAAAGAAAAAACACGGTGAACCACTTCTCTTCTGAACACTTTGGCATTATCACCACTGTGAAAAATGAAATCAAACAGAAATGAATTTCGTTTGAGCATATTGTATCGTGAAGTCGATATATATATAGAGAGAGAGAGAGAGATTTCAAATTTACACGTCAAGCGGTAGTTATATATTTCAATCCTCTAGGTCAAACTAGCATTATACTTTAAATTGTGTTATATTTACACTAAAATGTTATACATCGTAACAATCCTTACATTTTTGTATTCTTGATAATTAGTTAACTTTGAAGGGAAACCGTAAAAATAATTTTTGATCATAAACGCAAGGTCAACGATCTTGAGCAGATCCTTTCTTTTTTTTTCTTTTACTTATCCTTATATCTGTTTTTTCTTGTTTCTCTTTTTTGTCAATTTGAATGCACAGTGTCTCATAGACCACCGCCTGACGAGTACTCGTTAATTGCGTCTAACGAGGGTCGTCGCTAATTATAAAGGATAATCATTAGAATATATAAATACAATTATATTTAAGGGCGTGATCCACGTGCAGCTTCTTCCAGTGCGCGAACTTTAAGCTCACGTTCGCGCTGTTGTCTAAAAAACATCCTTTGTTAGTCCGATACACTAGTCGTCTAAATCAAGCATATGTATAATTATATAGCTTTGTTATGAATTTCAAAAGACGAACCTTAAATATTCCTCGTGATGTGCAACAAGCGATGCATGAGGAGGGAATCGATCGCGTTCCATCATTAGATGACGTTGTAATTGCTCGTGATGTGCTGCCATATCTGCGTATGGTCTTCCAAGAAGTTCCGCGGGATGAAGAGCCAATGCTGGATCACGGGGCATTAAGCCTGGTCGAGGATAATTTGCACCAGCTGCCGCTATACATATAGAAAACATTAGTAAATTGTACAATATAATTGCGTTGTTTTTATAAGATAAATAAAAGCTTAAGAGAACTTATGGATAAACAAACATGCATGATGAGAATTTATGGTTAAACAAGCGTGAGATTTGTTGAACGATATTTTTACTTTCGTATGCCGCTGCATTGTAATTAAAATTTTTTTTTAATTTTCTATCTTTATTTGTATTTTTATTTTCTAAAATTAATTAGACAGAATCAAATTAATCCTAGATTAATCCTAGGATAGAATTAACTTCTATTTTCATTCTACATTCAATTCTTGCAATATTATTACTATCTCTTATGATAAAAAAACAATAAATTAATTAATTAATAAATTTAAATTTATGAATAATAATAAAAATAAATATAACAAAAAGTTATTTTCTAGGGTTAAAATTACGTTAGTTCTTGCATTCCAAGAGTTAACGCAATCATCATAATTGCATAATTATTATATCTTAAATGATCCTGATAGACCAATTGATTTTGAATAATTTTTGACTTAATAGACGATATTAATGAAATCTTCGTTGTATTAATGAGACGTTACAATAAGATAATATAATAAAAAGTAATGTTGATAAATTATGTTGGTGATGTGGAATTTTTAAAGACATTTTCATAAATGAATAATAAATACTGTATGGAAATATTTGTGCAATACAGATATATTATGTTGTTTCCATTCACGCATATATCACGCATACAATCATTGCAGTTTACTTAAAGCTAATTCGCGTTATTAAAAACTCATAGAATCTTTATTGATGGATCGTACCTTCACCCAGAAGCTGCACTCGATGATCAAAAAGCTCTGATGCCAAGTTAATGTAATATGGTATAACAAGGAAAGCGACAGAAAAATGCAAAAAAAAAAATTTGCCGCAGAGAAAAATTTATATATATTTCTATTTATTTTTTTTAAAGGTAAGCTATTGGTGACAAAATGCTTTTCGTTTAAGTTAGAATGACTAATATTAAACTGATTAAGTGAAAAGTATGTTACGGTACGCTTACACGCAACTGACCACTTTTCCGATCACAGACTCGTTTATTTTGTATATATAATAATAATAATAAAAAAAAAAATATCTTGCAAAGTGCGATCTTACATTAGAAATTGAACTATAATTCTCTTTTATATACAGTGATGAGTAAACTGAACACACACATGAAATTTTAACATAAATATTTTAATATTTGCATGTAGAATACAAAAAAGCAAAATATATAGTGTTTTGTAGAATGTTTGCTTCTTCCAAAAAATTTTATGATCTTGTTACAATCGTAACATTATTCTAGTAGATATAAACTGTTTTCGTGGAGTTGGTTTTGCAACTAATGTAAGTAAAAATTTATCGATAATTTAAACTGTTATAACTTTGTAAAAAAATGATTTTCTTCAATAATCATAAAATCTACTTCATCTTATTTTAAAATATAAAGCTTCCGTTTTAACTGCACTGAGTTCGTTTTTTTTTCCAAGCTATTTTAATACCATATAGCAAATGGAAAAATGTTTTTTTCTTTAAAAAAAAATGTAAAAATTCACACGCATGTAAAAACATTGAAAAATTTTATTACTGACTAAATCGTGAAAATTAAAGTTTTCCTTTTACAATGATTCCTTAAAATTAGTTGTACCATTTTTTTTTCATCATTTATTGAATTTTGAACATTAGGGTTATACGATAAAAATTCAAGAAATCCTAATACTAATGTTCAAGTTCAATAAAACGACGAGAAACAATCGTATAGTAAATTTAAGAGATCGTTATAAAAAGAAAGTTTCAATTTTTAAAATCGTGGTGGTTTAAGTTACAAAAAAATTTTTCAATGTTTTTAAAGATATTTGAATATTTACAATTTTGGAGAATAAAAGTACTTACTTTCCCATTCGCTACACGATGTAAAAATATCTTTGGAAAAAACGAACTTAAAGAGCTTTGTGCTTTCAAACGAGACCAAGTAGTGTTGCATTTTTTTTTTACAAAATCATAATAGTTTAAAGTATCCATAATTTTTCATCATTATGTGCTCAGCTATGCCCTTCATTGTATTAATTCATATTTAAATTTACATTTACAATCATATTAATAAAAAGTTAAATTACAATTAAATTTTCGTTAACGTTTTTAAATTATGGAAATCTTACTAGTAAACTAGAGATGTTTATACAAATTTATATTTTTATGAATACATTTAAGGAAATAAAACGTATAGAAAGATTTGTTCCAATTCCTAAATATAATATGAAATATAAATTTATAGGTATTTCTATAAATTTATAATTATCTTTAAATTTTCTATGAATACATAAATGTCTATAGTCTACTTATCAATTAAAGCGAAATTAAAAAAGTTTAATATCTATTCTCTTAATCAAAAGGAAAATTATGATATACTTATTACATACAAAAGAAATTCTTATTGATCTTACAATTATACAGATAGTCAGTGAAAGGAGCGATCATCGTGCGGGAGCGTACTCAAACATCCTGATTAATAGGACCTACCAGGCAGGGGGAATCCAGCTGCAGCCGCAGCCGCTTCCTGCTGTTGCTGAGCCTGTTGCTGGGCCTGCTGCTGTCCCGGATGTAAGTGTAAGTGCGTATGCGCATGCGTATGCGCGTGAGTGTGAGCATGATACTCGGGCGAAATGCCAGCCATCTGCAACCGGACCATCGGGTCAGCAGCTAGAGCCAGTCGCTCGTCCAGCTGGCCGTGGTGATGAGCCGCCACGGGATGGCCAGCTCCTGCACTCGCTGGCCCCCCGCCGGCTGCAGTCGGTATCCCTAAACCCGACAGCGCCTCGATCAAACATACTATTCCAGTCGTACTCTTAATTCTAACCCGCTACGTAATAGTTTTCCCAATGAATTTTTTCTGATTTTTCTTTTTCTTTTTTTGCGGCAATCTTCTGTTAGATCTTCGACATTTTCGATTAATAACTTACATCATTACTTTGACAATTATGACAAACAAGAGGCAGCTAACATTTGAAAACAACTATTGTCTCGCTTTACTTCTAAATCGGCATTGTCAACTGAATAATTTTATTTACTATAAGTTTTATTTTAGAAAAAGAATAATCATTAGTACAAAATGAATTTCACAAATTTTAAGATTAAAATTTGAGCAATGCTGATTTAGATCCTAAATTCGGTCAAATCTCGTCAATTTTTTTAATCAAATCAAAATCATAATCACTGTTCGAGATTCTCAGATGCGAGCTCTATCTTTTTAAATAGTTGTTCCGATTTTGTGTTCATAGTTATCTATATTAGGAATTGGAGGAACATAATTAACTATATTAGGAATAGAATTCGAAATATGATAATTGATCTAATCTCATTTTCCTTAATATTGATAATTTCAATTTACAATTATCGACCTAAGCTTGATATCAAACAATGTTAGCTGTAATTCAATAAGAATATTGGAACAACGTTTTGAAATGTTACAGCTTACATCTGAAACCCTGATCAGCAACAACCCGGATTGAGAAATCCTAAAATCACTCATTCATAGCTAATTTTGCGTTCAATCCAATATGCGAGAAAAAAAAATACACATTTTGGGGGAAATGATAGGCTCTTACTGATAGAGAGTTAACGTTACCTAGTCTTTCTAAACGTTCTCTTTCCAACTGACTGGGTCCAGGTGGAGCTCCGTAAAGACCAAATTGGTGTAAAGCCTGAGGAGGTCCCGACGGTCCAGGAGCAAGTCCTGCAGCTGCGTAACGTCGATGAATTTCTAGCCAATGTGGATCCACTGGTGCTGGCATTGGTCTAGGTGTTCCCTTTAGAAGTTCCTCTTTCAGTCGATCGTTTAATTCTCGTTCACGTAACTCTCTAATCTCTCGTTCCCTTTTTTCACGTTCTAAATGTTCCAATTCTAAGCGTTCTCGGGCAGCAGGACTATACATATAATGCAACATCGGATCTGGTGGTGCTGGATGCCTGGCAGGTGAGAATGCAGCATGTGGTCGAGCGTATTCAGACAACTGTCTCAAAGCAGGGGTATCAGCATAGGATCCCGGTCTTGCAGCATATCTATCATAAGGAGATACAACAGGCTCAAGAGGTCCCCGACTAGGCGGCTTACATGTTTCTGGTTGCTTCTCAGGCGTGGTCATTTTCCTAGCTTGTTGCGCGGCAACTCTATCACGTTCCTCTCTTTCCCTCTCAGCTTGCTTCCTCGATCTTTCCTCTCGTTTTCTTGCTAACTTTGAATCTGGGACAGGTTTGAACATTAGATCTGTTCTGGTGCAGGAATTGTTTTCACCTCGGTTCCAATGTCGTAAGAAAATGGCGGACTGTGATCTATGACATTCAGAATCTTCGATTCGAGGTTCTGGAGATGGACCCCGTGGACTTGGTAGCTCTTCTTGTTCTTGTTCTACCAAATCAGGTTCTATTTTAGGTTCTGGAGCAACTGAAGGTTGAGATTGCGGTGGTCTATGGTGATGATGCGCTGAACTACTGGATGTTAGACTCGTGGCTGATACTAGTGATGGCTTGCGCTGAGTATTATGTGAACTATGCGACGAAGAATGACTATGAGAACTATGAGAAGAAATGGTTAACAGTTTATCGTGGTGCAACGCCGTGGCTTGATGCATTGTAGATGAGTGATGATGTGTAGCGATGAGATTCTCTCCTTCTTCTCTTGTTGTCACACTGGAACTAGTGCTTGAATGATGCGCTGTCATCATTGTTGTACTTTCTTGACTCCTCTGTGGAGATGGAGGCGGAATTGCATGGGGGACTGGACCATAAGGATATGGTGGGAACGAGGGATAAGCTCCAACTGGAGCATAACCTGGATAAGCATGAGGATGGTATGGATGCATTGCGGTAAATAATGAATGATGCATCAAGGGATGGTGTGGGTGGAATGGATGAGCCATATGAGGACTCGGTTGTTGGGCTGGATGCATTACAGGCTGAGGAATAGAAGTAGGTGGTGGTGGAAGAGTCGGCGTTGGAGAAGCTGCCACAGATTGTACTTGAGCAACAGGTTGATTGCTTGGTATGGAGTGTTTGCTTGGTGTTGGTGGTTTACTGGAACTATCTGGATCTTTTTTAATATTCTCTAAACTCGGGCCAGGAAAACCAGACTGAAAACCAGGAACTTTAACTTCTTTTAAACTTTGAAGAGGATCTGGTTCAGGAGGAATGATCTCTTGTTTGATTTTTAAATTTTGAGGTTCCATTGGTGGCGTGCTAGCCAAATTGTACATCGAAGAGGGTTTTTCCATGGACAACATTCCACTTGACTGAATAGGTTGGAACAGATTGCTCGACTCGTTTCGCTCAGACTCGTTATTTTCTGGTCTTTCTGGTATCCTTTCAGATATTCTATCCGGTATTCTATTATCTCTAATTCGTTCTGAAGGTAATCTTTCGTCCGAAATTCGTTCGGATATTCTGTTTTCAGTAGACATCACGGTTAAGCCAAGTGGTTGCGGCGAACTCGGCATCTGAGGCATCTGTGTCACGTTTGTTGGTATGTTTTGCGAGATATTGAGGTTCAATGGTGGTCCCGGTATGTTTTGAGGCATATTTTGGGTACTTGATAGATTTTCACCGTGTGTTCGAAGATTTTGCGTTGGTCCCATGTTTTGCGCGTTCGACATATTCTGCGGTATATTCGGCGGCATTTGCATATTCTGCGATAAATTTTGCGGTACATTCTGAACAGGAGGAACATTAGATGTATATTGCATATTAAGTGGCAGTCCTTGGTGCGTCGGTGACATGATTTGTGAGTTTTGTATGCCTTGTGAACCAGTCGATGCACAAATACCACTGTTCTGTATCGGCTGTGACAAATTACGAGGCATAGTTTGACTCATATCGTTCATATTTAACGACTGTGACGTAGTTAAGTTCAGCTGCTGTTCGGACTCTTTCATATCTTCGTTAGATGGCGACATGACTGGTTCTATCGGCATAGGTTCCAACTTCAATGGCTGATTCATAGCTAAAGGTACATCTTCTGTTTGATCCTTTGTTTCTACTGCTTCTTCTAATAATGGTTTCTTTTCTAAAGTATGGATAACAGGAACAGAAATTGGTAATGTCTGTATAGGTGTTGGTACGGGGGTAGAAACTGGAGTTGGTTCAGAAGGCTCCTCTGGTGTAGTTACTGCTGGACTAACAGGCTCCTCAGTTGGCACTGTAACCGGAGTAGGTTGATTTTCATTCGTGTCACCTTCTCCTTCTCTCTCAGGTTCATCCATGAGAGAGTTGCTATCAGTTGTGAGAGATTCTGAGGGACTCTCAGGACGTTCACCAGGACGTTTCCGCTTCTGAGACTCTTTGTCCTCATCTACTTCATCCGCTTGAGGTCGTTTTTGACCTTTCTTTGGTGTCTCTGGTTTACTAGATTTCTTTTTACTCTTATCTGGCGTTTGTTGCTGTTGCTGTTGTTTTTCCTGGTCTGGAGTATCCGTTCCACCTGTACGTCGAGGTCTTGCAGGTCTAGGCGTTTCTTTGGCCTTATTTCTTGTACGCATTCTCCCTGGGCTATCTGGTGATTCCGCAGGCACAGGGCGGAATAGATACGGTGGTGCAGGCGGTAATTCTCCCGTCTTCTTCAAATGTGTTCTGCATTCCGTACAAAGCAATAACCTATCTTTGCCAGCTACCTGATAATCCTTCGAATTAGACGAAAAACAATGGTGGCACGCATGCGTTGCCCCGTTAGTATTTGTATCTCTGGAGTCACTATCCTCTTCTGAGTTATCGTCTTCTGTCACGGAACTAATTTCTCCACCAGGATTATTGCTGGCGGGTGTCCCAACAGGTATAGTTTCCGGTTCTGAAACAGGTTCCTTTTGATTGACGCTAGTTGGCGGAGTATCTTTAGGCGCAGTTGGTATCTCCTCTTTAGGAGTACCAGCACGCGAGTTCCGCGTATTACGAATCCTCCTAAGTGAACCCTGTCGTCTTCTTCGATGAGGTCGGTTATTATTCGCCCCTGGTGTTTTCTTCCATAAATAGTAGAATTCAACCAATTCCGGCTAAAAATAAAGGGAGGAAAAAAAGAAGCTTTGCTATCTACTCTTCCAATCCTTTACTCTCTTGTAGATTTTGTTACCGTGTCTTTATGAGGTAAGAGATCCTTTCTAATCCTTGAGAAATTTTTCCCAAATTGACGGAGCCCTTTGACGAAGCGTTTCTGCAGGACAGATCGATAATTAATTAATTTAAGTCTGGTCTTCCTTTTTTAGTTATAAAATCATGTACGTACAATGTGTGTGTGTACATTGTAATAAAAAGAGCTATTTAGTAAATTTTCCAGATTTTACAATTTTTACTTACAGTTTCCTCCTCGGACCATTTTTTATCGATGCCTTTTGGTACAGGACATTTAACCAAAGCTTGCAATGCTCTTCCTGGATCATAGCCAGAATCGTGTAAAATATCCAGGGCATTGATAGTCGTGTCGTCACGGGAAGCAGCCACACAACCGTCATCCGGGGATCCTCCATCACACATACCAGCAAACGCAGCCATAGATCGAGCTGCCCTTAAATACATCAGAAGATCCCCGTCTAATGCCATAGCTGGAATCCATCTTAGCTCCTCTCGTTCTTTGGAAAACTCTGGATCAGGAAGCAGCTCTCCCGGAGGTATACCCGGCCGATACTCAGGCAAACGGGCCTGACAAGAAACCAATTCCTGTACCCAAAATTCGGGATTGTGCGTGGTTAGCACCAATGCCAAAGCGAGTTAGTTGTACGCACCTATACTCCGGCTTGCTTTTCGAAACTACACGAGCCAGTATAATTTTTTTCCATTCTGTTCCATTTGTTATAATACTGGTACGAGAAGTAGCGTGAGTACTTTCATATTTGTATACAAACTAATGATCATAAATATACGTGTGTGTATATATATATATATATATATAAACATGAAATTATTATATACACGTGTTAAGACTTGGTAACATTTAACAGCAGTCATATTAAAACTACAAGTTAATCTGCACTCGAACAAAAAGCACATTCACATGATCTATTTTCTGGTGTGGGCAGACAAATATTAATCAAGAAAATTATAGCTAATGAATGAAAAACTATTATTTCGCATACAAATACAACAAGATGAGAACAAAATGTAAAAAATGAATATTTGATAATTCTTCATAGTTTTTAACTTCAATATTTCAAAGATGGTTCAAGTAACCAATGGGTTATTACATAAAAGTAAAATATTTTGTAATTTCACCGTGACTGAAAACCACTGTAAAGTTAATCTTACACTTACACAATATTATCCTATAACATTATTGTTAGAGTGCTTCATCATAATAACTTTCATCATTTATTTAGGGTCTTCCAGCAACAGCAGCAATCTCAGGGATAGTATTTGTGATTTGAGTGATGTGGCTGTACTATTAAGTAAGACTTAAAGAATAACTATCATTGTTATTTGAACCATCGGCATACAACAAACTATTTAAGGAATAAATAAGTATTTGCATTATTTAAAGTTCAATACCACAATTTTTCTGTTCATTCTGTATAATAATTATGAACATTGTAACTTCTGAATGAAAATTTTTACTGTAAATACTAAAAATATATTGATATTCCAATAAAATATTGGTATTCTAACTCTTGTAACTAAGTGTAAATAAGAACAATTTTTGAAAAATATAATAATTATACTGAATAGCACTGCAAAATAACTATATATTCTTATAAGAACTAGTATATTTTTATTTTTTTTCTAAAGATATATAAATTAATTAGGTATTTAAGTATTTATAATATATTCATAAGCATTTATGAATTATTAATGATACCTGATATATATATATGTATTTTATTTTAGAAACAAAATTTTTTAAATATCAAATAAATATATCTTATCTGTATATCTTACATATATACCTCTAAATATATCTATATATATTACATTAATGAATAATTATTAATTTAGACATTAATTGTTTAGCTTTTTTAATTCACACATGTGTTAAGTAGTATGTTCATATCATTAGTAAATATTTTTGTTTAAAGTTATAAATCCTTCGATAACTTTTGCATAATATTTAAATATTTAACGAGTGGGTAACAAATAATTTGTATATTGCCCTGATTTTAGTTACATATAAAAGAAGAGTGAAATACATAAATGAGGAGCAATTACCATTGAATGTATTAAGTATTGTGAAAAAAATGATACCACAATTACCTGGCGCTTCAATGATGAATTCTGCCTATCTATACATTCAGAATATATATTTCAGGAGAACAAGCCTTGAGTTAGGTACATTGTGCAATATAGCTACGTAGCAAAAAAGGTTTTCAAGGTATATGGCAAACCTGGTGCGAAGGGCCAACCCGAATCTCGCCCTGGGTGCCGGCAGACATCTCCTCCTCCTCCGAAGCTCCACCGTCTTTCTCCAGTGTTTCAAGTGGCTTCTATCTTGGATTTTCAGTAAATTTCTATCATCCACCCCCTGAACTATATAGTTATATTCTATCAGTATATTTATAATAACTGCTTAAGAAAAAATACTGCTAACATGCTTCCTTTTTTGTTACTAATTGACCCTTTTCTTTTCCACTATGATGTCAGTTATTATGGCATTATATTTTATTCATTCTGTATAATCTTTTTTATTTGAATAATACTAAGTTATATAAACAATCCTCTTAAGATTTAAGTAAATTTTTAAATATAACATCACTTATTTTCCTATGAACCTTCCATCCTAACAGCTTTAGCAATTTTTTTATAAATACAACTGAAATATTTCTAAACTACAAATGAAAATGTGCTACAAAAAGAATATAATATAATTATTAAATATTTCTTTGCAAAATTATATCCATCAACTTATTTTATCACGAAGTATAAATTTATATAACGTAAATAAAATTAATGAATACTATACTACTTAAAATCATTTTATATACGTGTGTGTGTGTGTGTGTGTGCGCGTGCGTGCGTGTGGTGTATGTGTGTGTGTGTGTGTGTGTGTGTGTGTGTGTGTGTGTATGTATGTATATATATAAACAAAATCCTGAAAAAAATCAACCATTTCATTACTCAATAGTTCAAAAAGACTCATATACTGTTTCAATTCAATTCATTTTTCTTTATTAACCTATTTTAACACTCTAACAATTACAATCTACTCCTTTAAATGGTCTTAGTCACGGTGAAAGCGGTATAATTGGAATAAGATAAGTTTTATACATAAATCGAAACACTTTATCGTCGTAATAATGCAATTAAAGCATGCCAAGGTGCGATGGACATTGTAGCTGTACTCATTGACGTGTAATATGAAAATACAGGGAGAAAAAAAGATTCAGGTATTTACAGAATTTCGTCATGTATACAGAAAATATAAAAAGGAATAAGTAATATTCAAATAGTTAATTAATTGTTAAACATGGTTTTGTTAGATTACTCAATAGAATTTTTTGTCACATCGCACCTCGTTTTGGGGCAATTATTAAAATAAAGCCATAAAATTTTAAGACAAACTCACCCGTGATTAATGTTTCAACGACGTGTTCGCATTGTCCCTTCTAACACAACTGCCTCACGCATGTACGCATTATGCACAATCGTAATTTGTACCGATAGATATTTATCAAATCACTACGAATTAATCATTGAACACTACGGAATACTTTTACACAAATCAGTAGCCACAATACCCAAACGCAGCCATCTTGTACTGCATTTTGTTTCGTTTTTCTGCTGTGGGAATGCGTTCCGATTCCGTATATTCCACCGTTTCTTTTTCGCGATAATTTTTCAGTGGCAATTTAAAAATTCGAAAAATAATTTGATTGTGCATCTTGTAAGGGAATAGAGAAATAAGTAAAAAAAAAAAATGAAAAGAATATTTGAGTTTTGTAATGTTAATAAATCAATTTGAATTTATGAATTTATTTTCCGGAAATACAGCACGTTATTTCATTAATGTAGATTTTTTAAAACAGATCTCTTACATAATTATTTGATAATTAATAATGTTGCAAGTTATAAATCAGAAATTTTTATAATTTTATAATTATTGAAAGGATAACCTTACGATTTGTAATTTTTAAAATTTATTTTGAAAGATTTGTTTATTTTTATATACCACCACACTTATCAATGTTTTTAATTTAATTTAATTTTAATTTACTAATAAGTTTAAATTTATTAACAATATGATTAATTAGATTAATGACTTTTAGAATTTATAGAACAAATTATTGTTTACTTAAAATTTAAAATTTAGGGGAACAATATTTTCAAAATTTAATCTTTTTATTACTTTTAGTATTTTTTTATTATTTATAAACTAAGAAAAAAATAATATTTAAAAAAGAAATATTTATTTAAAATCATAAGATTTATATTAGCATTAAGTATCATTCGTGCAAATAACCTCTTTTATCTTTATTAACTATAGTTATACATGTCAATATTACGTTGTGTTTTTTCAACTTTCGCGCAATCAGTTTGCAGTCCGATAGTTTCATATTTGAATAAAGTCAAATATACTGCAAAGATGTCTAAAAAAACGGCACTGTTGTTAATAGCTGATGGTTCTGAAGAAATGGAAGCAGTAATAACAACGGATGTTTTACGACGAGTTGGAGTAAGTATTTTTATTGCATATAACCTTAAATGTATATTTACTTTATATTTTCTAGTAGTTTCCACAAAAAAGATTTCCAAGAAGTAAAATTTCTTAGTAAATAGAAATAAAATTGTACTACTTATCAAAAAATCGCTTCCTTTTTTCAAATATTAATTAATTCTGATTTGTTTTATAAACAAATGTACCTAAAAAAAAATATTAATTTTAAATCGTCGTTTATTAAAAATTTTATTTTTAGATTGATGTTACTGTTGCTGGTCTTACTGAAAACCCATGTGTCAAATGCAGCCGCGATGTAAAAATATGTGTTGATGCAAAACTTTCAGATGCAGTTAATCAGAAATATGATGTTGTAATATTGCCTGGTGGTCTGAATGGTTCAAAGGCATTTGCAAATGTAAATAAAATTAATGTTTTTTGTAATGAATGTATATGCTAATTATATTTTTCTTTTGCCTTGAATAGTCTTCAGAAGTAGGAAAATTGTTACAACAGCAAGAACAAGAAAATAGATTTATTGCTGCTATTTGTGCCGCACCAACTGCATTAAAGGTTCATGGTATTGCAAAAGGAAAAAAGATCACATCTTATCCTGCAATGAAAGATCAATTAACAGATTATTATAAATATTTGGAAGATAAAGTTGTAATCGATGGTACATCTATTTATAGAATTCTACTTGAAAAATATTTTATTTATGAGAATTTTTATTTATAAGTATTATAAGTTTTATTTATAATATTATTTATATATATTATAAATATTTTAGGCAATTTGATTACAAGCAGAGGTCCAGCAACTGCATTTGCTTTTAGTTTAGCTATTGTTGAAAAATTGATTGATAAACAAACAGCAGATGACGCAGCAAAAGCTATATTGTATAGAAATTAAAATATCCTTACATAAGCACGTTATGTATATTATATGCTACTCAGAAGATAATTATGTTTATGTTGCTTATTCAAATTTAATAAATCAATATACATTGTAATTAGTTATATTTCAAACTACCCGCTGGAATGGTGCCATTTTAATTAAATTTCTTGAAAGTTCACCATCTTTGTTGCTACATAGTCAATGGTTAAAATATTTGACATTTTACAAATGTCGAGACGAAATATTAAATGTACTATATATTTGTTATTGTATCAATCTTTAAAATAAATAAAAATAAATGTTATAAATTAAAAATATATTAAAATAAACTAATGTTTGAGAAAAATGTTTGAAAGTGATGATTGGGATCTTGATCAGGTAAATTAAAAGAATATTTTAGAGAAACAATATACTTTATACTATAAATTTTATAATTATAAAAAAAAAATTTTTAATATTATTTTATATTATTCCATATTATTTTATGCTTTTAATTATATGTATATAAAATTTATAAATATTTTTAAATATTATTTTCATAAAATAACAAAGCAATAAATAATTCTTTTAGGAATTCTTGAATGATGTAGATAATAAAACAAATAAATATTATTCTCAAAAGGACAATGAAGAAAGTGAACCAAAAAGACGTAAAATAGAAATGAACAATGATTTAATATTTGCATCTAACTGTGATATATCTTGGGAAGCAAATAGCTTAAACAAAATTACAAAGAAATATGAAAACAAAGATTTAAGGAAAAATTTAATTCTTGGGATATTTAATAAAAATTTACAAAATAAGAATGAATTTAAAGATGCGTTAAATGATCCAAAAAAAACATGTAACAACACTTTATCAAACATTTCTATTAATCAAATACACAACTGTAAAAATAATCAATTACCTAGGAAAAATTTAGTACTTGGAATTTTCAAAAATCAAACTGCACAGAATGGTGTTATAAAAAATAATATAAAGAATTTAGAATTAAAACAAACTGTATCGAAAATTGATGAAAAAACAAAAAATACATCATGTAATAATGAAATAAAATATCAAATCTCTAAAGCTATTTCTGAAATTCAAAACAGATCAAACAGTGATAATTCTAATTCATTTTTATTTGAGAATTCAAATCAATTGAATAATATGTTAAAGCAAAAGTCTATGGATAATATACAAGCCAAAAATGATATTACAAAAAGCAATTTCTTTGTATTTAAAGTTCCGCAAGTAGAGTCTAATAAAAAGATGACACTAGTCAGAAAATTTCCTGGTCCAGCTGGATTATTACCAGATGATATAGACTCTAATATAACATGTGTTTCATATTTAAATAGTTTAGAAGAAAGCGAGATGATGAATAAAAAGACTGATTCAAATAATTTATCTGAATATTGTTCTCAAACTACAAAAAATTTGTTTACGGAAGGTGCTTGGCAATTAATGTTGAATGATTTGCCAGATGGTTTTTTGAAAGGTCATGATATCGCTACAATTAAACAAATAGCAAATGTGAATGGTTTCAATAGTACAAAAATTAAATTTTTGGCAGGAATAGTAGAACATATAGATTATAGTCATGATAATCCCCCTATTGTTTTGAAAGATTTCACAGACAATATTCATGGGATTCTGCACAAGAATATACCACTTAAATATCCTGGTTTATTAGAATGTAATGTTGTTGTCCTATTACATGATGTAGGCCTTTTAAGAATCTCTGGAACGTTTGTTTCAAATAAATATCAAATTTTAATTTCACCTTCTAGTTTATTAGGAATTTATACCAGTAAAGGTACAATAGAACGTACAGAATATATGGAAGCAATTTTTGAAAATATTTCAAAAAAGGAAGCAAAGACAGAAGAAAAAGATTGCGCTGCTGCAATGGCTTTAAAGGCACATTCATTAGAAAATGATGGTCAATTCATTGTAGAAAATACATGTAACAGTATAGAAAATAGTAATAGAAAAGATCCAAATTGTTTTACAATTTTGAATGAAACAGACAGGAATATAAACGAACCGATGAATTTTGATACTGATTTATCTTTTTCAGTTTCTTCCAATAAAATTACAGATTTACAAAATCCAAACAATTTTAATAGCTCTACGTCCAGAAATTTAAAATATGTAAAAGAAGAAAGTAAAGAACAAAAATTTAAAATATCACTACCAAAACAAGAGGAAAATACACAGAATAACAATGAAGAAAAAGTTACAGATTTATTCAAATCTATAAGAAAATTTGCTCCAAATACAAGTGAAAAAAAATGTTTTTCTCATAATTTCAAACAAACAAATGCTAGACATTTGTCAACAATAAATGTCTCTTCTAAACAGAGTATATCTGATAGATTAAACAATATATTTTCTGAAAAAGTGGATATTGATAAATGTTTGGAGGAAACTGCTTCTTCAGTTTCTTATAAAAAGATGAAAAATTCCCCTTTTGTACGATCTAAATTACTGCAATTTAAAAATGCAGATACATTAACATCTCTAAGAAATTCTGCATCCATAATTGCACTAGATTCGAAAGAAATATGTGAAAAGTTATCAGAAAAAGATCTTCCCAGAACTTCAAGTTTTATGTATAATGCAATTAACAATATTGAAAATGACTCTGACGATGAAATGTTATCTCAATTAGACATGGATCTATTAGATCATTTTCAGTAATAATAACAGTAAAAAATAGAAATCTTTGATACATCATGGACAATTTAGTTATCTGTTGAAAATTGTGATTAAAGTAATAAATATTTTTATATCAAAAAGTTCTGAAAGATTTTATGTTTCTATAAATTTACATCACGTTATTTAAATGCCACTTTGCAAATAAGATATTTGCATATGCTATATATTTCAATTTTTATATAAAAATTAAATTAAAAAATAAAATTATCTTTTATTCAAAACAGAGCATTACGAAAATTCTTCAATAATGACATGATAATATAAAACATATTAATGAAATTGATTCGATGAATATTAATTTATTATTGAAATATTTTAGTTTTTTAAATTTATATATGGGTATCCTAGTTTTTTTTAAATTAAACGTTATCAATCTATTTTATGAATTAAAATAAGTCATATAAAAAATGTTATTTAAACATACATGCATCATTGCAAACATGAAATAAACGATAATGAATATACGCTACTATAGTACAATGTATGAATAGATCAGGAATACTTACATTTAACGTGTGGTAGTCATAAATTGTCATAATACTTTTACAATTGCAATTTCAAGATCTCCTGATCTTATTCCATTAAATTTTTATTTCTGAGAAATTTTGAAGGATAAAGTGTATCAAGCAAAAGTGTATTAATAAGCATGAAGAACCAATCCGAAGAATTATTCATTCGTTAAATTGAAATAAAATCAAAATAATTTTCAAAGCATAAATTCTTTTATTGCTGCCAATTTTTGATAGGCATGATGATCATTTTAAAATAAAGTTTCAGTTGCAGAAGTTCAGTATTATAGTACCTTCTGACAACTATTAAATGTAATTTTCCTATTATATATATCATTTATTCATACATATATGTGCATATTGTAGTAATGCAAGTTCATTATCTGTACGTTGTCTATTTCGTATATATATATATTTTTTTTTATCATAACTAGACTTTATATAGTTTTATATTTTTATGCATATAATTAGAGAAATAGAGCTTAAGTAGGCATTTGTTTCCTTTATTAAATATATCTTATTCTTGATATTTTATATATTTTTATATGTATGTTGTTTATACTTTCTGCGTTTTTGCATACTTAAATTTCCCATAAATGGATTAAAACCCATAGTAGTCATAATTAAGGAACAATCTTTAGCTTGCAATAATAAGCTAATAGTTTGCAATATCTTTTTCTTACATTTTGTTTAACAATGTATGATTAGAAAAAAACTGAGACATCCTATATTCAGATGTATTTCACTATTACAAAATAACAAATTAGAAATAAGAGACTAAATTGTTGCAGGATCATTGCAGTATTGAATATTTCAGGTATTATTATTTCATAATTTAAAATTCTGCATGATATATAATTTTCAGATAAAAGCTGCTCCATGAACGTAATTAATAGCTTTAACAAACAAAAAAAAAGAAATAATTGAAATTACTCTTTTTTGGCATGATCCTTTAAAAACAACTCAAGATATTATCAAGGATGTATTTTATGATATATCAAACTAATTATTTTTTATTTAAGTGTTTCGAATTTATGAAAGTTACCTAGAAAGAAAGATAGCGAGTGAAATATGTAAGCGATTAGATACTTTGAGAGTACTCGAATATAGACTTGCATCAGCAATGATCTCAATTTTGCTGACATTAGCCTGGATATCAGCCTTCGCCGATCATAAGCGTAGGATTAATGATCCAGAATTTTTATAGGTGAGATCTTTATATCATGTACGCCAATGGGAATCTATTAAATCAACCTTGATATGCCCTGATTATCCGATAGTAGGCATCTAGGCGTGTGATTATGAAGTACAATTTACTCGTATTAGTTATGTGAGATAACTGCGATAAAGTTATACAGCATATAAGCATCTATGAGTGAATATAATGAACTAAATAACTAATTTGCAATTACACGATTCATTGATTAAATCAAACAAAAATACAGATTAAGAAAAGAATAAATACCATCGTCGTGAATAGTGAAAATAATGATCTCCATTCTACTTTGGATCTTAAAGATTCACTCTTTCCTCTTTCATTTCTTTTTTTTATGATTGATTTCACCGAAAACATTTAAGAGAATTTTTATTAAAATTTTTTTTTTTGTATTATGAAAATAAAACATTTTAATATTATACTTTACTTGAAAAATATTTTTTTATGTGCTAATTTTATTCTCTTAGTGGATTTTATGTTAAATAAAATTTAATTAGTTTTTAATTTAGTTTTTAGTGTAGCAAAAAATTCCATCTAATTTATATAAAATTTCAAATAGAATCATAATAATTTAAAATTACAATCAGAAGTTTTTATAGTCTTATTTTATAATTATAGAGTAATTTATGGTTCTTCAAATATATATAATTTTAAGATATAATAATTTTTTAAGAATGTTTCTTTCTTCATCTTTTTAACGTGAATCTATAATTTATGAATCTTTTATTTATTTTAATGATGCATAATTTAAAACATATATATGTGTAAGTATTTTATTACTGATTTGAGCTTGTTTAGTATATGTATTGTTTTGTTATATTTCTGCAAACATAAATTGCACTATATATAGATTTAAAAGAATGTACAGTAATTTATTAAAGGAGACAGTAATCTCATATGTATGCAAAATAGATAATACAACACATTCGTAAAAAAATAAATATTTTTGTTTAGTATTCAAAGTATTGTCATAATCTATTCTCAATTGATTGTACTCCTTATAAATACCTTCATTTAATTGATTAAATATTTTATTTTTGTATATATTTTACATTATACAAATCAGAGTGTTTCGTACTTTTCCGGTAAAATTGTAGGAGCATAATCTAAGTGCAAATGAAAAAGAATGGTATATGAAGTTTGTTACAAAGCTGTAGGCAAATTTTGAATATAGCCTCAATACGTTTGTACCTATAAAATGTTTCTTAATGTATAAGCATCGTAAATTTTCATTTCAAAATGACCGTCTTGTGTATTGACGCAAGCTTGACGTCGATATAATATAGAATTACTATATTTTTTAATAAAATTTTACTTTGTTTCAACAACTGACTTATTAATTCATTGAACTAATTATTCACTTTTTAATTAAACACTTTTCACTTCAGAATTTTCCATAAATAGAAATCAGAGAGTATGGTAATCAAACTTCAAATCAATTCAATGTTCAATATTTATCTACAACTTTATAATAAAGCATTTAGAAACAATATAACATAACATTTTATAACAACTTTATATAATATTTTTTCTTATTTTCACTTGTAGATTATGCTTCTACAATTTTCCCGAAAAAGTTGGAGCATAACATTCTGTATTTTCAAAATATTTCCCTTATTCCAACTTTTTATCTAAAAAACAAAATTAATTTTATAGAAAATACTTTCATAAATTATATAAATTATTTTTGAATTCATTAATTTAGTAAATAATTATATTTTTGGCGCTATTACATATTGCATTAAATATGTTTTAAAGATTAGGAAAATATTTGTACTTTTTTGTTTTATAATTTTTAAGAGATGTTGATTATTAATTTTATCTGGTTTTCACGATGCAACATCATTTTAAAATAGTAAACGTTACAAAATAATATATTATAATCAATAATTTTATTAATATCGGTAATCGATAAAATTACTATGAATGACAATGACACATGTTAGACTGTATGTCTCAAGATAAGAATCGTGTTGAGAATGTTTTTCTGATAAAAGCAGCACATAATAATTTTATCGGGCATTTTCATGATATTTTTTACGCATTTTTTTATCTGGAATATCAAATAAATCTAAAATCATACTGTATATTTGTTCTATCACATCTATTTATAAATCGGATTATTTATACATTTTTCTGGTTGATTTGTTTATTGAGTAATAAAAACTTTTACGTGACAAAATAAATCCTGAAATATTTTGGATTGATTAAATAAGTTTCTTTTTTGTTTAGACTAAGTTTACATAAATTTTTTAAGCATTCAATTTACGTGAATTGAAAATTTGGAACGATAAACAGTTTTAGTATTTTTATTATTATTATTCGAGCACTTTGTATTAGGAAGTTTCACGTGCAGAAATAATTCGACATTTGTTTGCAGCATCATATTGACAATCTCTCATCGTCATCAAATCATCATTAATATCTGGAAAACCTTAAATCATTAATTAATATGTCGATTGGAAAAAAATAGTTTGAATTGCAATTGACAAGGTAGATGGATATTAAACGATAATGTTGAAATATTTAAATATTAAAGTAGAATTAGATCCGTACTTTACCCGTGCGTTACTATACTGCCTGTAAGAAACTAATACTCGTATATATCGTTATAAATAATATCGTATGGTAAAAAAATAAAAGAATAGATTGTAATATATTGCAAAATTTGGAAATTGATTGGAATGAAAAAATATTAAGGAAGACATATTAAATATGCATAAGGAAAAATAATTATAGAAATATAAGTAAAACCGAATATTCTAATAAGTAATTATTCCAAAAATACTTTTGAGGTAAAATTTGCAATTTCAGAATAAAGTAAAATAATTAAGCATCAAATGATTACAAGTTTAATTGAAAAATTGCTAATGCTATTCATTTTTGTTAAACTAAAAGGAGAAAGAAAAATAAGTTTTACGAACCAAATGTATTACCGGTGTTGTTAGAAAACATGAAATAATCTCGTCGTATATGAACAACTACGCAAAATTTTCATTAACGAGCAGATGTTAATTTGCTTATCCTATCCAGTATTTACCACGCATAATTTGCAGTTGCTATCATAATTCATCTCTTACCTGAAACATTGCGAAACTAGCCAATAAATAGTATACTTTAAATATGAGTTCTTCATCGTTATATGATTTAGGATTTTTATGATTTTTCTTTTTTTTTTCTTGACTAATTATATATAACTTTCTTCTATTATCTCTTTTATTATTTTATATCTTTGCTATTATTTTATTTTGATAAAATGTAATATGATTATATAAAATGTAATTAATATAAATAGCTTTTAATAAAGTTGTTTAAGTAAATATAATAATCTTATCTCCGCTATATTTTTGAAATTTAAATACATGATCTACATATGTAAGTCAATTTTTCTTGATTAATTATAGTAGCAATTTTCTTATATGCTATATTTTTTTTTTTTTTCACACAATATGAATAATAAAATAAACATGTACATATCTCTTATATTTTTATTCCATATTTGATCTTGATATTAACGATATTATGTATTATACAATTGTATATATGATCTTGTAATCTCCATTCATCGTTTGCTTTCTATCTGGTCTGTACTTCTGCTATAACAAAATATTTATAAATATTTATAATAAAGTATATAATATAATACCTAAAGTATATAATATAATAAAATACCTAATCTTTATTTATATTTTATATATATTTTAATACCTAACCTCCTTCTGTATTTTTTAGTACATACAAGTAGAAGGTATTTTTTTATCATGCATACTATATTATGTATAAAACAATCGAGTGAATTTTCACAAAGCAATTGACGTCAATGAAGTATATCGCTAAAAATTAAACAAAATTACAATAGCTTACTAAAATACTTGAGTACTTTTATAAGTTATATATGTATATATTATGTGAAATTATGTAGGATTTTAATAAAACACAACTATTATTATATCAGTAAAATTTGAAATCAATCTGAAAATGTAATTGCAGAATATTTACTAAAAATGGCAGAAAAGTAATGTGAAACGTAATTTAGTTACATACTACTAATAAATATTAAAGATCATTGCATAACCGATAATTGACTGTTTAAATATTTTTGTGATCTTTACAAAACTTATTATATTAAATATGTTGTTATTTTGTACATTTTTTAATTTGTTTTAAACTTTACTAATATAATCTCATTACGGTGCTAATCAAATTTCAAAATGTTTCGTATAACATTTTTTATAAACAATATATTTGTAAAAAATTTTTATAAGTATACGAATACTTTTATGAGTCATTATATCTATGTATTCTTGATTTGTCAAGTAATCATATTTTCACCTGCTCCCATTCGTGGAATTAGTTCATCGATTTAACGTAAATCACATGTCGCCACAGGAAAAGAAGTTAAATATCGGCATGCGATCTATCGGTAAGTTGTACTGCGGGAAAAGTGAGCAATCGCCGATAGGCAAACAGAGAGGGGATAAATTCGTACACCAGAGTACACGAGATACAGAATGGCACAGTATAACCGGGTGCGTGGCGCGAAACAGGTAGTGGTGCATTTTGTTGAAATAAGAGATCATTTTAATTGATCAGTTTTATCCAGAATTTATCAAATACGACCGCAAAATCGTATTTAACGAAACAATTAATATTTTCAATCAGTTTTCGATCTGATCACGATTGAAGTGTCGGTCTTGTGATATTTGCTATAAAAAAACAATTCAATATTCCGATACTGCACACAACTTGATATCAATCATTTTTAATTTTTATTTCGATTTTTTTTTTAATCTTTGGAATAAAGAAATAAAACTTCCGTCGCTTTTTATCGCGCGTATCAATAATTCTTAATCATAGTAAATTTACGACTTATTTAATATCGATAATTTATAGCATAACAAGTCAAGGATTTTATTTGTAAATATTTTGCGTTTCTCATGAAAATATAATAGCGGAGAAAATTGCTCAATTTATAAAAGTTTACTGGGAATGCACGCATCCGTGTATACACTTTGGATTACGTCCCCGTAAAAATAAAAGGATTAAACCAAAGGAAGGATTATTAAAAATTCGAGTAAGTCATATTTTCTCTATTACAAACATTTCACACATTTTTACCACTCATTCTAGGCAATGCGTTATAGCATTTTATAGTATAAATAATATATAATTTCTGATATATTAATCAGCTCATAACATAATAATTACTTTCCACGATAATAAATGGAGAATTTTTTTTAGTTTTCATCTATTTATCAATAAGCATTCGATTATACAATGTATTGTACATGATATTACGACACATTAACAAAAAATATGCTTAAATATATGCAATATTTTAAGAAAAACATTTTTATCGCATTTCATAAATTTTTATTTTTAGAATTTTCAATTTTATCCTTGAAACAGAATTTCAATTATTCCAAATGTGGTAGTACAAATTACAAAATAATTTTACCAACTTATTTTAATCATCATAGAAGTGAAACAGACACTCATTTATAGTGAAAGTGATTTAACCATCTATCAGTATAGTTTAATCAAATAAATCAGTAGCATAAAGGGAAAGGAGAAGTACTTTTGATAAATATAATGAATAATATTGACAATATACATTACACTATCACATAAAATTGATTCTTAGTGCAATTCTTATTCCTTTTCTTTTTTCCTTCACAGATCACTGATTTTTGCGAAAGAACGAGTTAGCAGTAGTTTAAGAGTTGCAGGTGTTGCGTTATGCAACGACTTGTTACTTAAAAGTATAAAAACGCGAGTTGCATTTCTAACGACATTATAAATAACGCAATCCATAATCTTTTGTAATATACATTTCGCGAAAAAATAGGCATTAAATGGGACCAATAATGTTTACATATAGAATATATTAAAATGAAAACAAATACGCGAAAATTTCTAGATCTTTTTCTTTTGGAATTTATGCATATATTGATAAAATAGCTCGAACCGTATTTTTGTTATTATCTAAATATACTTCAACATAAAAATTATTATTTTTATAATTAATGCCTACATATTATGCCTTAATAATCGGACTCAATGTAATGACTAAATTAATAATAAATTAATTATTTACTTTTTATGATTTTCTTTTTTAAATGGAAAAATAAACTCTATAAATTATTAAATTTTTTGCGATTGAATATCAAAACGACATACTGAAATAGACTGCTGCATTTAAATTTATAATTGTCTTCTTTTTCAAAGTCAAATATGCTATTATATATATATTATTTTACGTCTTCTTTTCCATTTTTTCGAAGAAAGGCATGATAACACTTCTTTTTTTTAATCTGATAATATATTTAAAGCTAAAGCAAGTATGTAGTTATTCCGAAATTATCATCAAAAAGTAAAAATGTTATTTTTGATACAGTAGATTAAAAATGTTACAAATATTTTCTGCTATTCTTCAATTTAATTTTAGTCAAATTGAAAATTCAGATATCTCTGATGAAGATATATATATAACATAAATTCTAATCTACAAGTAATGCTTATCAGTCATGTATCTTGTAATTTTTACTACGGAATTCCATGAAATTTATTTAGTTAATTACAGCTATTAATTTCAAAAATTCCCAATACACGCATTTGTAGGTTAGGATTATAATTTGTCAATTATATCAAGATCTGAATCATGTCAGAAAAACGTAAAACTAATCCGATTCTTTTATCGTTAACGATCTCATTTAAGTGGAAAATATTGCGCCAGCATGTATCTTACAATTTTTTCTTCTATAAATGAATACTACATTGCTAACATGTATATATGTAACAAGTGATAAACGAATGTACCAATTATGAAGGAATACGATATGATTATTGTAAAGTAATACATACTCAGGTATTACCGTGCAGTAAATAACTGTGACGCGTATTTCCAATTCTGTTTATCTTATACTTCAACCGGTTCACGCTAGAACGACATAAAAATACATATCCATAATATAGCTTTCCACTGTATCGCAATTTGATTTCTGATACAGTTAAACCTTGAGCAACCATTAAAAAAATGTTCACAACTCTATTCGATATTATTGATCGTGACAATATGAAGTTTTGATATAAGTTATGAAAACCGAACGATTTGGACAAAAAAATCGTTAATTGACTAATTTGGATAAAAAAAAATATTAAAAATTAGAAATAAGAAAATGAAGGAGATTCAATATGCTAACAACTACAATTTATGTAGTAAAAGTCAGAATAGGTAGCTTGATAAATTTGCATCATTTTTGATAAAATTCGAACATTAAACAAAACAGGAATAAATCCTTAAATGAAAGTCGCTTTAAGTCGACAATTTCTCTATTATTTATTCATAATCTATCAATTATTTCTCTGAACGAACTTTTCAACTTCATTTTTTTTTTTTTAAATTACAGAAGATTGTAATTTTATAAATGATGGATCGTTTATATTCCTCGTTTATATATCAGGATATAAACCCTATAAAAGTTCATTAATTTTCTTATTGTTTGGTTTGCATTTGATTATACTTGATCGAAAACTTAAATAAGATGGCATAGATTAGTCGGTACACGTGGCTGACCGTAATTTTGCCACTTGACTCGCCAACAACTTATTGTGTTGTAATTCAAGTGCACGGTCACCGTAATCATGTTCAGTGTCGAACTATCTATTTGACGTCTGTGTCCTGGCCATATCTTCTTTCACAAGACAGTCCTATTAGTATTTTCATACGCTATTCAATTCTACGCGTAAAAACATGATTACCTGTTTTTCATTTGCAATGTATTTAAATACGATGTATTTAAATCTTGTTTCATCGATGTATTAATTTTTTTCTATTGATGTATATACATTAATACAGATTTTTCTTATACGAAAATTTTATATTTTATGTTAGCTTCAAGCGGAAATCCGTATTTGACGGTCTCAAGTTCAAGGAAAGAACTTGAGGACTCATCTACAACAAAAGTTTAAAGTTATGACAACATTTAATGGTGAGTTGTGAGTGATAAAATATTTGAAAATATTCTGTGATTTTTTTTAATCTTACTGGTACAAGTCCTTAATGGAAATGTTATTGCTTTACAGTTGTAATAGTTGTTGAATAATTGTAATAGTACAGTTGTAAAATAGTTGACATGAAACTTTATGAATATAATTCCTAATTTTCTATTTAATAAAATTTTTTATTAAATAGAAAATATATCAAGTAACTATATAGATTGCGAGTGTGAAGTGTCTACGAAATTTAAAAGTTTATTATATAAAAGTATGTAAAACAATCAAAATATTACTTACTACTGAAATATTACTTATTGTGATATTCTTAACTGATGGGACAAATCTCTACGTAGATTTCGTTTTTGTAATTGCGTTTATAAAAATATAAGTTTATGTAAATATTCACTATCATTATGTTATCTATCTTACTATGGAGACTTCTTAAAACGGAAGGAAATACTGAAGCAAATAAAATATAATATTGATGAATATTAAATAATGAAGTAAATGAAACAAAGTTTCAATGATAAAATAAACAACTGTTTGTAAACGACAGTTTATCGATCCACGTGTTTGCTAGTTCTTTTTTGAATCGATTTTAAAATGTATATAAAAAATTTTTATTTGCAAATGATAAAATGAATCGTTATTGTCTCATTATCAGTTATCACTAATGATAATTTTTTTCCAAAACCGTATAAATATGTATTTTTTTCATTTAAGATGCAATAGCGTCTGATGACCTGATAACGAGTGAGCACTATCACGACTTAACCGGATATTATTTGCCAAGGAATTATCATTTCTAACGGGAAATTATCTGCTTCGAGTGATTTGCGAACAACTTTGATTCATCGCAACGATAACGTAAGAAATCTGCACTCGAGTTCTACCGCTAAATCGAGAAGTGCTTGTTTTTAATTGACATTGATTTGATTATTATTCTTTGAATGGAAGAAATCACATCACAAATGATTCATATCGATAAACTGTACGATAAATTCTTATTGAAATCCTTGCTTAACGCGTCCTAATATGTGGGTCATTAATGATCTATAGCGTGTAATTATCAAGAACAAAAACTTTCATCAAACTATAAAGTGGTTCAATAAAAATTACCACTTTGGATATTTCCGGAAGTAAGAATATAAAAGAATGTCTCAAATGAAAGTTATTTATTACATAATCTTTTGCCGATATAATAGCAAAATTTTATATATATTCGAAAAATTTCTCTTGCTATTCAACTATACTCTATGTATCAAATATTAACAACTATTTTATAAAATAAATGTTGCACTTTTATTTTAAATGTATTGTATTTTTATGATTTTCTCTATTTAGGGATAAAGAATGCTCAAACATCGGCAGTGCAGTGGCAAAAAATACATACTGGTCAAGATGAAGATATGGTGAATATCTACAATGATTTATTCTATAATATAGTTTCATCAATATTTTCATTAAACTCAATATGTTGTCTTTAGTGTGTTTATGGATTCGAAAAGAGCAGATTGAAAAGTATCCTGACTTATGTTTCTTATATATTAAGCATCGGATGGGTCAGACTTTTCTTCCATTGGTATCCTCAATTACATCTCTATGCTACTCACAACAAATGTTCTTTGAGTTGTGCCACAAAATTGCTTATAACTGTAAGAATTCTAAACTCTTCCTCACTTAGAAATTTCTTAGCAATTTTGTTAAATATAAAAATTAATCGTATCAAATATTCAAACTTTGACCAGTTTCTTCTTTAAAATACATCCATTCAAAAGTATTCGTAAAGAAATAAATTTTTACAACTGATTTATTTAAAGTTTTATTTTATTTCAATAACTAAAGTAAATTATTTGATGCATAATCATGAACACAATTTTATATTTAGGATAACTATCAAGGAAAATATAAATCATACTTTGTGGAAGATGTGAAGACTATTTCAGCAAAGAATATCAGGTTAGTTTAATTTTGAATTTCTTATTGATATAATTTTTATAAATTCAAACGAATTTTCTTTTTTATCAGTACAGAGAATTTATTGAAAGATTTAGGCAATGATAAACAGCTCGCTGAGAAAATCAGATATAAAAAATTGATGATTAATTTAGAAAATGGTACACAGTGTCAACTTTATGAGTACAAAGCTTTTTGGTGCAAAAAACAATGTTATATCTGGGACGTTACGCAAAATACATTCTCGAGATTGGTAGGTTTAGACAAGTATACGCTATGCTCAGATCTTAATCTTAATAAGAATCATGGACTCTCTAAAGAAGAACAATGTCTTAGGTAATGACAAGATAAAAATCTTACATATATAATAATTTATGCATTCACATTATTTTATGATTTCAAAAGATTTATTACTAATTAATTGATTAATCTAACAAAAACAGTATATTATTATTATAACATATTATTTTTTATTTTTCTCTAATATTCGAAGCGTTATTCGAAATTAAGGATTATTTTATTTTGATTTAAACATCTTTTTTCATTTTATAGACGGATTGTATACGGTAACAATGAAATAATTGTTCCTGTACAAAGCATAGGCGTACTACTATTGTTAGAAGTCTTAAATCCATTTTACATTTTTCAAGTTTTCACTTTGTGTGTATGGTTCGCAGAAGGCTACTTATATTATACCGTAGCAATCGTATGTATGTCATTGTTTGGAATTATCAGTTCTATAATACAAACTCGTAAGGTAAAAACATTATTATATAATTCTTCTGCGTTTTGAGCCAAACTTTATTCAGGTGAAATGATATAAAAGAATTTTATTTTGATTCATCAAAAAATACATTAACTTTATAGAGGACCTATGAAGTAGAATTTTACAGATTCATATTTAGTAATCTAAATCAATTATATACTATTTAAAAAGAATTGGTTTCTGAAATTTGTTTCTGAATAATTAAAGAAAACTAAAGATCCATTATTTGTTTTTACTATTAATCTCGCTACAATTGTTCTATAATGTATATTGTATAATATCGAAATACTATATGTAAGATAGTTTTTCCTTAGCAATTTTAAAATAATCCAGAGTTCATTTATAAATACCTAAGGCTCAAAATGTAAATTTTTGAAAACTTCTTTGATACCTGTATTTATGTTAAAATACAATTATAATAAATATTTTGCAGAATCAAATTAATCTACGTGGAACAGTTGCATCCACGGAAACAGTTCGCGTGTACAGAAATTCTAAAGTAGCAGAGAATATACCGAGCAATGATTTAGTGCCAGGTGATGTCATAGAATTACCCAAGCATCAAGCTACTATTGTTTGTGATGCGGTACTTTTAACAGGACAATGCATTTTAAACGAATCAATGTTAACTGGTATGATTAATTAAAAATTACATATTTTACAATATACTCGTAGTTTACGAAAGTATTTGAATATTTATCGCAAAGAATTTTTATATATAAATTATGCATGTTATATAAAAGTTTTAAAATTTTACTATTATTATTATTATGAGACACAAATATCAAGATTATATTAGTAGAATTACGTAACATGATAAAATCATAATAAAAGTTGGAATTATATAATATTATTTAATAAACATTAAAGACAGCTCCGTCTGAAGAAATTGAGATTCATTAATATACATATAATTGACTATTTAAATATGTATTTTTATGATTTTTATGAAATATAAGTATGTATATTTGCTTTCATTCCTGTTCTCAGATTTGTTTGTTGCTGACAGATTTTGCCAGTGTAATCATAATTGTCGGATCTCATTATAGTCTTAGTATTTTGTATTATATTATTATGTATTAGCATACATTGAAATTTTAAAATATTTTACAATTATAAAACAGGTATTGTATTATATACTCATAAAAGATATCTCTACAAGTGTTCAAATATTTTCGTGCTTCAAATTATAACTTCATACATTTACTAGTTTCTCTTTTATTGAATAAAATTTTAGGGGAATCTGTACCAGTAACGAAAACTCCACTGCCATCGCATCACGTTTTATACGACTCTAAAGAATGCTCTCATCATACGATGTATAGCGGCACTACTATTATTCAAACAAGGTATTATGTTTGAACTTTGCATAATTGCTGCTATAAATTGTAAACTATTGTTACTAATGTGAATTTATTATTAGAAGTTACAACGATCGGCCAGTTCTAGCTCGAGTTATTCGAACAGGATTTCGTACGAGTAAAGGATCCTTAGTCGCGGCCATTTTATATCCACCTCCTGCAGATTTTAAATTCGATCAAGATTCTTATAAATTTATTGGCATATTAGCTGTTATCGCGACATGCGGTTTCATTTACACTATTGTGACTAAGGTGCGCTTATATTTTATATTTTAATTTTTCACTAATCACTATTCAATATATTTCTTGAATAAAATGTTAGAGAAATAATGTTCTTTTTTTTCTAGGCCTCCAGGGGAATTACAGCCGGAGATATAGCAATAAAAGCCTTGGATATAATAACAATAGTAATTCCACCGGCATTGCCAGCAGCAATGACGGTGGGAAAGTTATACGCTCAAGTACGATTGAAACGGGCACAAATATATTGCATTAACAATAGAGTTATTAACGTATCTGGTAGTATAAATTGCGTGTGTTTCGATAAGGTAAAAAAAATGTGGTCTATGTGACTTATGTAATTTAAATCTGAGAATATTATATAATATTAATTAATTATTTTTTGCTTGTTCCTGTAGACTGGTACTTTAACAGAAGATGGTTTGGATATGTGGGGTATTGTACCTTGCACAAATGGTATCCTGGGTGAAGCCGAAAGAACTATTTCCAAATTAAATGATCATCCTCTTTTTGAGGGAATGTTAGTTTGTCATAGTTTAACACTAATAGATAGTGCACTCTGTGGAGATCCTTTAGACGTTAAGGTAATTACTATTACTAATTATAATAATTGTAATTATGTTAAAGAAATCTTTGGCTCAAAAGATCATTGAAAAAAGAAATGTGCTGTTATTAATTGGTTTAGATGTTTGAAAGTACCGGATGGATATTAGAAGAGTTCAATAACGAACATTCAGATAAATATGATCTCATAGCATCGACAATCATGAAACCGCCGAAAAACAATAATTTTACACAAAATATGAATAAGATATCGGAAATTGGAATAGTGCAACAATATCAATTCTCGAGCTCTCTCCAACGAATGTCTGTGATAATACGCGTATTGGGTTCAAATACGTTTAAAGCCTACACAAAAGGATCACCTGAAATGATATTTAGTTTAAGCAAACCTGAAACTGTACCAAAAGATATAATGATCTGTTTAAAACATTACACGCAACAGGGTTATCGAGTGATAGCTATGGGACGAACAGAATTACCCGAAAACACTAACAAGGTAAGAATAATCATTTTGATATTTTTTTCTATAAACTTTCAATTTTATATATTCAATTAAATTTTTTATATTCTGCACAGATAACAAAATTGCCTCGAGATGCAGTTGAACAAAATCTTGAATTTCTAGGTTTAATTATTATGGAAAACAGGTTGAAATCACCAACTATACCGGTTATCAAAGAGTTGAGAACAGCTAACATACATGTTCTGATGATTACAGGTAATTAGAGTTTAGCAATTTCCGTACATTACATTGATATTTCAACATAGAATAAATTACCAGTTGTAGCGAAATGATTTATTTGCTTTTTACATTTACAGGGGATAACATTCAGACTGCAGTGAGCGTTGCAAAAGAATGTGGCATTTTGTCGTCACAAGAATATGTGATAGACGTGACAGTAGTTATGGAGGAAAATAAATTACAACCTGAGATTTATTTCAATGCTCAAGAAATGTCTCCGAAATTTGTAAATTTTTTTAATTCTATCAGAAAGTTTTGAATTTGAAAGTTTTTAATTCTATCAGAAAATTGATTTGCAGAAAAATTAAAAAAGAACTGACTATTTCATTTTTTTCAGAACCTTAATAGAAAACTTAACATACCAAATTTGAAAGATATAGAACGAAATATAGACAGTACCAATTATCGGTTTGCGTTAACAGGTCAATCATGGCAATTATTGCGTGAGTACTATCCTGATATTGTAGCAAAAATTTGCGTCCGTGGCGCAATATTTGCCAGGATGACTAGCGATCAGAAGCAACAATTAGTGTTAGAGTTAATGCAACTTGGTTATTATGTCGGTATGCATCGTTATTTAATATTTATTGTACATTAATTTCATTACCTTATAAAATAGTCATTTCAAAATATTTCACAAACATTCTAGCGATGTGTGGAGATGGTGCTAATGATTGCGGTGCTCTGAGAGCTGCACATGCGGGTATATCCTTATCTGAAGCAGAATCTAGGTAATATCTCAATGTTAAGGGATTACATCACTTTTTTACATAACAACCTCAGGCAATTTAACTTTCATATAGGACAAGTTTACCAGGCATGATTTGGTGTATTTGTCTTTCTTTTTTTTTTTTATTATATAATATTTTTGGAAATTTAACTGTTACTTGTTTTCAATTTATTTTTTAATTATATGCTTGTAAAAAAGAAAGATCTTTCTACATATAAGAGTTGACCTAAATTTCTAGGATTTTTTTGAATGTTTGAATAATAATATTCAAAAAAATGTCATTTTTAGTGTTGCGAGTCCTTTTACGTCCAAAGTACCGGATATAACATGCGTACCGAAGGTGATAAGGGAAGGTCGTGCTGCCTTAGTTACATCATTTGGAATTTTTAAATTTATGGTTACCTATTCTTTGACAGAATTTTTGTCTGTTATTATTCTCTATTCAATTGACTCAAATTTGACGGATCTAGAATTTCTGTTTATTGATATCTGTCTTATTGTTAATTTCGCTTCTTTTTTTGGAAAAACTCAAGCATATGAAAAGCAGTTAGTAAAAAAGCCACCTATGACTAGTTTGCTAAGTTTTACTTCAATCTTCTCTTTATCTGTACATATGTTAATAATGACAATTTTTCAAGCTGTTGCTTATCATGCGGTTCGCACTTTTCCTTGGTTTACACCATTCATTTATAATGATGAAAATTCATACATGTGTTACGAGAATTATTCTGTTTACTGCGTCTCTATGTTCCAATATATAACGATGGCTATCATATTTTCACGTGGAAAGCCATATCGAAAAGCCATTTACACAAATATTTCATTTATATTTTCCATAATATTATTAATCATTGTTTGCACTTATATTACAATTTATCCTGCGAATTGGATAATAAATATGCTTCAATTACTTGTGCCTCCAGTGTACGATTGGAGGATTATTATTTTGATACTCGCGTTTGCGAACTTCGTACTTTGTTTCTTCGTTGAAATGTTTGTGATAGAATATTTAATTGAGAAAAAGTTCAAATTGAAATTTTATAAACTTGAAAAGTCTAAGAAGAAATATTTGAGAATAGAACATGAATTGAAAAACAACTTAAGTTGGCCAACGCTTAGTAAAGAATTACCAACGTTACCATTGTCGCCAAGCGTAGAAAATATTATCAACGTAACAAATTCAAAAAAGAGATCTTATAACAATAAGACCAAAAATAATTTGGAAAGCAATAAAACAGTAAAATTAATTAAAAGCAATAATAGATTGTGCGTATTTGATAATTATTCATTCGTTGATGATGAGTCTCTGCGAAACATAAATATGATAACTAAAGTTTAAGTTACGTCCTGAAAATATACTTCATTAGTTTATAATCTTCAAAATTAATATACAATGTAATCTTATTTATTCTGTTATCTTTATCTACTATATTTTATTGCCCAAACAAATAAGAGTAGGATATGGGAAAAGCTAGTGAACCTGTATTATCCGAATTGTTTGATTATCTGTTCTGTCCTGTGACGTATTCGGATAAATAAGATTTCATTGTATATACATAAGTATTACGAAGTATTTTCGAAACATTAAAAATAGTGCTGCAAAATGATACAAACATGTACAAGATGTTTGTAATTGTTATATATATATATATATATTTGTAATGTTATGTATGTATTTATAATAATTATTAAGTAAATAATTTAATATTATTAATGATTGCATATTATCAGCAATGCTCTAATAATAATTTTTAAATATTTGAATAATAAATCAATGATTTATTAACTAAACACGAAAAATATCATTTTTTGTAGAAATTTACAACAAAATGTATGTAAAATTAGAGAAATATATACTTATTTTACTTAATAGAAAATTTCGGTATCTAAAAAGTAAAACAAATTATGTATCATAAGACGAGATTGTTTATGGTCTTCGGATCCGATAATTTCAATCTGTTTGGCGTTTTCTGTAATATAAATAATAATAGCATTGTAACATATATACAATTATATATATAATATTTTTAAGTACAATTACCTATAATGTTTTTGTAATTTATCAGAAGTTCTTTTTGAATCCAATTTCTATAACGGAGTACAATCTTATTTATTATCTGTATTGTATTTTCATGTATTTTTGATTTTAACAAGAGACTTGGCAAAGTTGAGATGAATTTTTTAAATACATTTTCCCTGTAATATATAGACAACATTATTGAAAGAAAATCAAGAACAGGTTTAAAACAGATCATAAATTACCTATGTAATTCTTGCAAAGTATGATCCAACATTATTTCGCTAATTACAGAAAATAATTGTAACTCTATTTCTCTTTTTGGCTGATTACAACATGCATTTATAACTAATTGTAAAGTTTCACTCAAATCAAGATGATTTTTGTACCAAATTTTACTTGCTTTTAAAAATAATGTTCTCAGAAGCTTAATCAGTTGTGATAGCATGATATTATCTATGTCAGACCAATTTTTCAGTTTTTCTGTTAGGAAAAATATCATTAATTGTCAATTTAATTGAAACTTCTAAAAGCAGATTTTATTACCATTTAAATATTTAATTATAGATGTGCAATAATTTTTATTTAATTTAGACATCATTTTATTATCGTTCTCTAGTGATGTAAACCATACATAAATTTGACAAATGCCTAAATTATACTCTAAACAACAGTCATATGAATTCTCCATAGTAAAATTTTGTTGACGTTTTCTATTTTTTATTGAAGAAGGAAAACTTCCGATTTTTCCTAATTTATGGTATGGAAATCTTGAAAGCAATTTTTTTATGTAAGAGCTCTGGAAATTATTTTTAAACCAAAATTTGATATTTACATCACTTTTTGTGTGTAATATTTCAATACATTCAATTATTAATTGTATTATTATTATGATACTTTTTAATAATTCCAATGCTTCTGTAGAAATGAAAACTACAGAATTGTCAACATTTTTTTTATCAGGACATACTTCAACCCAGCTGTCAAATATAAGTGGCATTAATAATTCTACATATATTACAAATTCATCTGCATCTGAAGTGTTATCAATGTTATTTTTTTCCACATTATTAATTCTTTCAAAATCAATTTCACAATTTTGAAAATTTATATTGTTATAAGTAGGAATATATCTAATATTTTTATTCACAGTTATAATTTTTGCACTTTCATTTGAACTGATTCTCTCTTGAGATTTAAAGAAAGTAACCATAGAACTAAACATAGTAGCAAGTTTTTCTAATACTTTTATCCTCCATTTAACATTAGTATTCTTAGAGTTTAAGCTTGTTACTAATAGTCTTCCGGGCTTCATTTCTGTATGCAATTTGGAAATCATATCTAAAAAATTTGGCAGCACTTTATAACTGTTTTTTGCCAGAATACTGCTACAGTTTCGCAAAAGTACATCCAAGAAGAGTAAAGCATCTTCTTTGATGTAAGGATCAATATGTGTCATAGAACATTTCAAATAAGAAATCAATACATCAGAATATGGATTAAGTTGATCATTAGAAATTGGACCAAGGATTAGACTTAAAACTTTCAAAGAGTTACGTCTAATATCTCTTTCCTTATCGAGGGATAATGCACAAACACCTTGTAAAAGAGATCCAAATTGAGAACTTAATAATTTAAAAGAATGTTCTGACAAAATTTCTTTCAATTCTTTTACAGCATTTTGTCGAACTATTGAATTATAATGTTGTAAACGTGACAATAAATCCTAGAAATTAAATTTTTATTTAAAACCTTATTATAGAATTATAAATATAATTCTTACTATATAATATAAATACCTTAATATTAAGTTTTCTCTTGCTAAGTATTTCCACCTTATCATGCTGTTTTAATTGTTCTCGTATAACGATCGTTTTAATTTTAAATGAAGGATCCATAATATTTAAATCTTTTGGTAAATGTTTTGCTTTTTTTGCTTTCAATTTTGTTTTCATTTTCTCAGATTTTAAGCGTTTCAAATATTTATGACCCTTGGCCATGGTTAATTAATATAAATAAAATAAATTTCTGTCAAATTTTAATTCATAAAAATTATTATATGTATATTTGTGTTAGGTTAAGTTAATATAACTTTTAGATTAGTATAGACAGTGAATCATTTTTTAGCATATACATGCTTGATTAAAAAACGTATATGTACTATGACAAAAAATATATCATGTTTTCAAAATTATCTCCAAAATCTAGTTTATATTATATTTTATCGTATATCCAGAATGCATAGAAACAATCATGTACTTTCAAGTATAATAAACTGAAGTGATGTATAAATGTGTGTTTCTTTACTCTGACGTCGGATGTAATATAAATTTCTTTAATTTGGGGAAAATAACTTGTGAATGTCTGTAAAAACATTTCTTGCTTCGCAAAATCAATGTTTTATTCTTAATATTATATTATTATAATATAACAATATTACTGCAAATGCTATAAAACTTCACAACTGTATTAGGTTAAATTATTTTTAAAAAATAGTCGTATATTCAATTTCACAAAACATTAATTCAATTATACATTTATCATGACAAAGCAGATGTTTTAGACAAAAGGTAAGGGGTTTACTTTTTCTATGTTTAATCTTTCCATTAAAATAAAATAACACATTCTATAAAATATTGTTTAGTGTTGCATCTTTTTTTGTAATTTTGTAATATTTCAAAATTAATTTACATTAAAAATATCTAGTGTATTTATCTTACAAATATGTTACTTTTAATTACGATATATTTTAATTAATATCAATGTTAATTTCTAAAGTAAGAATATATTAATTTAAATATAAAAATTTTTGAAAATGCAATAAAACATATAATTACATTATAATGTAACTTTTATCTGAAAATGAACTTTTGTGTGTTAAATATTTTTGTATATTATTGTTATATTATATAGATAATATATTATTTGAAATATAAGTTATAAATAAAGAAAACAATATATTTTCTTGTATAGTTTTTTAGATATTATCAATGAACTGGAAATTACAATCAATTAAAATATTGTGAATGAATAAAATAATATACTATAGTGCAACACTAATTGTGTAATAATGTTTTAAAGCTGTGGAAAATTTAAATAAAAAATCAAACATGAACGCAACAATGACTTTTTGCCCTCCAAATATTACTTTTACTAATATTTGGGTAAACCATGGAATGTCCAAATGCTTTATGGACACTATCAGTATTGCTATTATTTCCTCATATTTATTAATTTTTGGTACAATTCAACTTTGGATGTATCAAAAGTATGGAACAGAAACTGCTGCGACTCTATTGTCCAGAAATAAATTATACAATGTACAAAAATTTTTCCTTTACTTTGTTCCTATACTTAGTATAGTGAGAATAATTCTACAAGGAACAATCTTGGATGATAATAAGATATATGGATATATGGTAAGAGATTGTATTTAGTATTTATTTATTACAATATTGTTTAATTTTAAAATATAAAAGAATTTCATTTTTAGATTCTTACAACAGTATTAACAATAATTGTATATCCATATTCAATGTACATACTAAAAGTAGAGAGGCACAAATTGTTACCAAGTGTGCCACCACAAGGACATGGACTTGTATTATTGGGTTTCTGGACATTAGCATTTGTTGCAGAAAATCTTGTGTTTGTTAATATTGGAAAACTTGAATGGTGGTTTCATTTAAATACGTAAGTTAATGAGCAATATACTTCCTAAATATTCACATGATTAATCTCTAAACAATAGTTGCTTTAACATAACTGGCAAATATAGAAAGATTTAATAGAAATAAAATAGTAATCTAATTTATTTCAGTTATCAGAAAATTGTAATATGACAAAAAAATTCATTGTATTAATATGTTAAATTATTATAGAATAAGAAAAGATACAAGCAGTATTGTGCCTGAATTTTATAATATAATAGGTTTTACAAAATTAAAATTAAAATATTTTTTAAACTAATAATTTTTTAACATAAATAGCTTAATATAATTTTACGACGAATAGTAAGCCTCATCGACTGGTATATTAAGGATTGTATTAAACATATTAATTCCATTTGAGAAAATATATATTACCTTCATATGATTTCTACGCGTTCATCTATAATCTACAGAAAAAGAAATACATCAGAATATTATTCCCTCGAAATTGTACTTTTTTATTTTTTGTATATGTAATTAATAGTTTATTGTTAATTTGTATTCATAGATGTGGATTACTTTGTATGCTATATTATATAATATAAAAAATAAAAAAGTACAAAATAGAAATAACTAAAACTAAATATAAAAGTATAGATTGTAATTTGATGTAAATGACTAAGATTAACAGAGCAATCAAGATTGGGTCTAAATAAGCTTAGTATTTGGAGGATTAATGAACTACCTATATTTGTTTATTACACCTGATGGGGTAGTTTTTATGTATGTGTGTGCTATTTACAGATTAACAGATCAGATTGAGATGGCACTATTTATTCTACGTTATGTTAGCAATCTTAGTATCTTTGCTTTAGGACTCAAAGCGCCAGGTATAACTGGCAATACAGATTCTGAATATCATACTTTGAATAATGGCCCAGCTTTACAGCCAAGATATTATCAAGGTGTAAGTCATTAAAATATAGCTTTAGTGTATAAATTCAATGTCTTTTAATCAAAAAAAGATTTTATAATCACTGATAGATTGAAATAAAATAAAATTTTTTACATTAATATATGTATATCATAATATCTATTAAATATAGATTAAATTTTTGATTAAAATTTGCTATACATACTATAGCTTTGATAATATTTTTAGAGACCCGAGGATACTAGTTCTACATGGAAAAATATATGGTATAAAATAAAAACTTTAACACCATTCTTATGGCCAAAGACCTTTGTGCTTCAACTTCGTGTTACTTTTTGCTTTGGATTGCTTATATTAGGACGTTTAATTAATTTATATGTCCCAATTTATAATAAAAAAATTGTAAACAGTGTCACTGATACTCCTAACTTATTCAGGTATACAAAGTTTCTATGACCAAAAACTTTGAAATAAATAAATAGATATTGTGCTTCATGAATTATTTTCTAACTAATTTTCATAACAGATGGGATCTCATAATAATATATGTAGCATTCAAATTCTTACAAGGCGGTGGTACAGGTGGTATGGGATTATTAAATAATCTTAGGTCATTTCTGTGGATTCGTATACAACAATATACAACTCGAGAAATAGAAGTAGAATTATTTAGGTAAAGAATCTTAGTGTTTCGTACAAATTTTTATAGTTCCATTTCGATTTTAAATTTTATTTGTACAAACATCTTTTTAGACACTTACATGGATTAAGTTTACGTTGGCATCTAGGAAGAAAAACTGGAGAAGTCTTAAGAGTTATGGATCGCGGGACAGATTCTGTAAACAATCTTTTCAATTACATTTTATTCTCAATTATTCCAACAATTGTTGATATCATTGTAGCTGTTGCATTCTTTGTTGTTGCTTTCAACAAGTGGTTTGGCTTAATTGTATTTTTAACTATGAGCCTTTATATAGGTAATCATTAATTTTTAATTTTTCTGTACTCATTACTAAAATTACAGAATTTTTATTGAATTTCAATATTTATGCATCAGCTGCTACAATTTTTGTTACTGAATGGCGTACTAAATACCAGAGACGCATGAACTTGGCAGATAATGCTCAAAAAGCACGAAGTGTAGACAGTTTACTTAATTTTGAAACTGTTAAATATTATGGAGCAGAATCATACGAAGTCGACAATTATAGAAAAGCAATATTGGAATTCCAAGTTGCAGAATGGAAATCAATGATAACATTAAATATTTTAAATACTTTACAAAATATAATTGTTTGCAGTGGTTTACTTGCTGGTTCTTTACTTTGTTTGCATATGGTTGGTATCAGAAATTCTTTTAGTTGTTAAAACTTTTGATATCTAATTAATTAATTGTAGATTGTAGCCAAACAAGATTTGACCATTGGTGATTATGTTTTATTCGCAAGTTACATTATACAGCTTTATGTCCCACTAAATTGGTTCGGAACATATTATCGGTGAATATTACTACATTATATCTACTTTAAAATATTTATATTGTATTATTCTTTTATTTTAACAGAGCGATACAGAAAAATTTTGTTGATATGGAAAATATGTTTGATCTTCTGAGAGAAAATCAAGAGATTATCGATGCTCCAGGCGCTGGTTCATTGATAGTAAAACGTGGTCAAGTTGAATTTTCAAATGTGACATTTAGCTATACACCTGAGAAAGTTATACTAAAAAATATTAGCTTTATTGTGCCAGCAGGAAAGACCGTTGCATTGGTTGGAGCATCTGGAGCAGGAAAATCTACTATTGTACGATTATTATTCAGATTTTATGATGTGGAACAGGGTGCTGTTTTGGTTGATGGTCAAAATATTAAGACTATCACTCAAAGTTCTTTAAGACGAGTAATAGGTGTCGTACCCCAAGATACAGTATTATTTAATAATACTATAAAATACAACATTCAATATGGACGTATTGAAGCTGCAGATGCAGATATAATATCAGCAGCTCGAAACGCGGATATTCATGAGCGAATTCTTTCATTTCCAAACGGTTATGATACACAGGTATAGATGTAATATTTAATTTATTAATTTTTCATCATATTTATTCTGGTTTGTGCATAGGTTGGTGAAAGAGGCCTTCGTTTAAGTGGAGGAGAAAAACAACGCGTTGCTATCGCACGTACGATACTGAAAGAACCAGCAATCGTACTTTTAGATGAAGCAACAAGTGCACTCGATACACAAACAGAACGTAATATTCAAGCAGCATTAAATAGAGTCTGCGCTAATCGAACGACTATTATCATAGCACACAGATTATCCACAGTAATACATGCCGATGAAATTCTTGTTTTGAAAGATGGAGAAATCATAGAGAGGGGCAAACATGAAGAATTAATTTCTTACAATGGAACATATCATTCCATGTGGCAGGCACAATTGCAAAATGATCAAGGGGCTACCAAAGATTCAAATGATGATGTTCCAGAGAGTGAAACAATTAAATCTTAATTACATTTGATTTTGTTAAATGTAACAATTTATTTAAGAATTACATATGTGCGAAAATTTTCAGAGATTTATCTGTGTTAAATTACTTACTTATTAAAAAAATAAATTTGAGTAAACATACATATTTTAGTTTATTATCTATTTTAAATTTATATAAAGAATAGAGCAATAGCTACTTTCCTTAAGTAATTTACTAATAGTAAAAAGTTTAATAATTTACTAGAATTATTGTTGAAAATCATTTAATAGTATTTCTACAAATGTCATTAAAATTTCATTTTTTGAATAAATTAATATTTATAATAACTGAAGTATCTCATTAATACTATACTTGGTTTTAAATATTTTTAATTAATTTTTTACATTTACGTAGTATCATTTATTGCATCAAGGTTTATAACAGTTAATTTCATTATACAATGTTTATTTTCTTTATGTAACATTAATCACTTTGTTCCTCAGATTGTGCTTGCATAATTTCATTTGCGAACGCTCCATCTGGTATCCAACCAGATTCATCAATTGGAGATGTTACAGTTGTTTCTTGTATACCCCAAAAATAATAACTTGTAAAAAATATCCATAACAGAGCATACACTACCTGATAACAAACAATTAACAAAAAAAATTATTTTTATGCTAAATTTCCTTTTATAAGATTTGTATGTTGTTTTTTTTAAAGACTTGTTTGATGAAATATTTAATTTTTTAAAATGTTATAAATAAAATTTATTCAAAATTGACAGATTTACTTTAAAAGCAATTTTTGTTTCTTGTGTAATCATATTGAGAAATCACGGATGAAGTTTGTTCATTTCGATGATGGAGTTTTGATATTTTTTTTCTATTATGAAAAGATAACTTAAAAGGACTTAATATTATTTATAAAATTTATATTAAATATCAGATTTGTAAATTTTCTATAAAACTCAATTGCGATCAATTTTAAAGCATGTATTTACCAAAAATTATTTGTAAACAATTGACATACAATAATCTAACTTAAACTGATCACCAATCTCAATGGTAACGTATGTGTCAAAATGTTTACATATGAATAAAGATGATATATCAGGTAGAATTTTTCTTTTATTATGAATAATTAAAGATGAACAGCCTCGGTTTAAGCTTAATTTTAAAAATGGGCTGTATATGCTCAAAGGAAACGATAACGATAAATTCAAGAAATTACACGGTTCGTGAACATCTTGGGGAAGGGTAAGTTTAATCGTGAAATCAAATTTCATATATTATTCTAAAGCTTATCCATTTACTTTTATTGACGTGTGCTTTTTTTCTAAAATATTTTTTTATCGCATATTATTCTCATATCGTTAAGATAAATTTGATTAAATTTTATGATATTAGATAATTTAACCTAATTCATGTCACATTTGCTTTGTACAAAAATTAAAGACAATTTTTTAAAATTTATAATTACTTTTTCTTTAAAGTATATAGTTTACATAATTTTTAATAAATAAGTAAATTAAATGAATTGTATATAAATGTATTTAATTTAATAATGAATATTATAAGATATAAATGTATTGTATAATGTATGTATAAATGTATGTAATTGTATTGTGATTTTAGTGGATTTAGTACTGTATTATTGGTAGAAGATACAACAATTCACAAAAAATATGCCATTAAAAAGATCATTTGTCATGGATTGGAAGACCAAAGATTAGCAGCAAAAGAAATAGAATATTATAATCTTGTAAAACATCCAAATATTATAGAGTGCATCGATTCTACTTATAAAGAGACAGCAGATTCTATTGTTAATGCAACTAGTGAAGTATTAATTGTTTTACCATATTATCATGTAAGTTATTTGTATATTTCTTAAATAACATATTTATAAATTTTGAAAATATAAATGTTTGTGTTGTTAGAGAGGAACTCTTGCAAATGAATTAGAAAGACATGCTAAAAATAAAGATTATATGAGTGCACCAGATATTTTAAATATATTTTTACAAATATGTGAAGGTGTAAAAGCATTTCATGAAGCAAAGCCAGAACCACTTGCTCACAGAGATCTAAAGACTGCGAATATAGTACTTGACGATGGAAATACTCCCATCATAATGGATTTAGGTATATTAATTTATTATAATATGTTAAAATAAAGAAAAATAATTATTAAATCAAGATAAACTTTTGTAGGTTCTGTAGCACCAGCCAGAGTTAAAATATGTGGTTCACAAGCAGCACAAACTTTACAAGATATAGCAGCAGAAAGATGTTCAATGCCATACAAAGCACCAGAATTATTCAATGTTGAAAGTTATTGTATGGTAGATGAACGAACAGATATTTGGGTAAAATCAATATGATTCTTAGTTCCAAATATGTAGTCTCAATTTTAATATGTATTAAAACATATACATATTCTTTTAGTCTTTAGGATGTATTCTTTATGCACTGTGTTATTTTAAATCACCATTTGATACGGTATATGAGAGAGGAGACAGTGTTGCTTTGGCTGTAATGAGTGCAAATATTACATTTCCAGAAGATGCTCCATATACTGAGGTACAATAATATTTAATTACAATTGTTAATATCTTGAAGATTTAACCGTCGATTCTTTTTATTTTACAGGATATGCAAAATCTGATTTTAACAATGTTAAAGGTAAATCCTATGGAACGTCCTTATATATACAGTGTTATAGAAAATGTACAAGATTACATTTTGAAATTAGAAAACAAAGTATAATTGTGTAAAAAGCAATAATTTTACTATTTATTCAAACATTTATGTACAAAAAAATTTTTATATATACCTAATGTTCATTATTCTACAAAAAAAAACATATTGCAATATCATAATGTAATAACGTAAAATGAAAGCATTGTTTTAAACAAAGAAGGGTTGCTTCTTTATAAAAAAGGAAAGCAAGAGAATTATAACATAAGAAAGTGACTTTTCCAGCAAATAATTTATGTACATTTTAAATATGTAAATATCATCATTTTATAATATATTTATATAGTATAATTGAAATCACAAACATGATAATATGTATTAATATAAAAAGACATTGTTAACTGTTAAATTAGTTTTTTCATATAAGTTGACATGAATATTTTATTACTACAATTGAACTGTTATGAATCAAGCAATTTTTGCAAAAATATTAGGAGCCATGCTTTAAATTCATAGATAAAATAATCATGTATTGTAAAAATGTTTATCACCGTATATATTTTTATATATAATGCAATGGACATTATTTTTTGTTTTAATTACGAATATTAAATGAAAATTTTCTGATATTTTATCGAAATAAAAGTTATTGCTATGTATTTAGTATCGTAATTTTCAATTCCTTTGTATTTTCTCTAGGAGATTTCCAAAATTCATATAATTAAGTTTATTACGTGTAAAATTCGATGCTAATGTTTCTAATTTAAATTTTACATGCAGCAACGATTGCATGACTGTACGATATGATGTAATCGTACGTCATGAAACGTCACAATAACCAATGTTTAAACATATTTATTTAATAATATTTTTCATTAATTTAATGTAATTTAATAGTAAAGTAAAATTTATGTTTTATTAATTTATTAAAAAAGTAATTAATACAAGAACGTCAGCAGTGCAATTTTAATCATGAGGATGTATCGATAATTTTGAACCACACTTCACACCGGTAAAGGTATACATAGTAAGAATGCAAAGTAGTTTTGTTCATGAGTTTGTGCTTTAACTAAACTTTCTTTTACTTTTCTCTCAAACAATAAAGGCCTTTTAAATTCTTTTCTACTGCATCTGTATATAGATTGGAAATCGTAAGTGAATAAATTTTCAATTGCTGTTCGTAGTAATAAACTAACCTTATATAAAGATCAAAGCAAGAAACATTCCTAATCTGTAACAAAGATCCAGCAATTTAGTAGTTATAATTTTAAAAATAATACATTCGAATAAATTTCCAGTCGTTTTTTATAATAAACTAATCTCATATGAGAGACTCGTAAAAAACATGTTCGATCTTTTGGTAAAAATTCAGTAATTTAATGAAATTAAATTTTGGTAAAAATTTAATAATTTCTAACATTAAAGTATTTATAATGTTAGAATTGAAAATTCAACATTAAAAATGATAAAATTAAGTTTTTTCTTTATGTAATAATTCATAAAAAGCATAACTTTTATTAAACACTAGAATAATATAACCTTAATTTTGTATAGTATTAAAACTAATACTTGTTAAAATTAATATTTTAAATGATGTTACTTTGTGCTTGTATTTTACATAAATATTAACATACTTTCTATTGTATGCTTTTATCTTTTTCAAATCAAATTATTTTAAAAAAATTAATTTATGAAAATTTTAGCTTTATCATGACATAGCAAACGCTGCAAGATTTACGCAAGACATTTCGCGTCAACCTGCTGCTATTATTTATACGAATATGAATTCCAAGTAAAAACGACATAAATTTTATAAATTGATAATTTTTGTACTTGATATTTGCATTTTTATATTTTGTATATGTTTTTTTCAAAGAATTTATTTTTAAGAGTTGATTTAAAAAGGTCAAGGTTATATTTCATGAAGACCGTCATAAATGGAGAGATAAGTGTGAACCTTTCATAAAGCTATTATTAGTTAAACTTTATCTATTTTTTGTGATTAAAAATAATTTAGAAATTTTTTTATTGTTCTACAGATTCTTTGGAAATATAGGTATTTATGAAAATTTATATTTTTATGGACGTAATTGTAGAAATGAAATTAAAATAGAGATTTGTTTTATATAGGTATGTATATTATAATGAGTATGTGCTTTGAATATTCTTTTGAATATTTTTTTGCATGGTACGTTTAATACAGTGCATTTAAATTTTTCTGTTATATTATATTACATTTTTTTTATTTTATATCATATTATAAATAAATTAAAAATAAATATCATCAATTTATTTATTATATGTAATTTTATAATTTAATAAAATCATTTTCGTCAAGAGTAAATAAAAAATTACTAAAATAAAGATTCCATTTATCTAAATAACTAGCGTACGTTATTAATCTCTAATTGTGAATAAGAAAAATTTTTCATTAAATAGGTGTATAATCGATTTTAGCTAATAAAATTACAAATTATTAGATGTAAAATTATGTAGTAGATTTATCATCTGATAATAAATTATTTAAAAAATTAATAGATAGTGATTATTGCAATTATTTTTTCATGGTCTCTAAATTGAATGAAAACGTGATTATCATGAAATAATCTCTTGTAAACTTATGTCAACTTCTGATTTTAAGAAAAAAATTCTTCGTACAAAAAACAATCGATAAAAATTCCAAAATAGTTTGTAAGTGCTAATTAATTCTCTGCTATTTCTTTTAATATATATAACTAAACTTCATAACAATCTTGATTATTGCTTAAAACAGTATTTCATTCAATCTGTAACATTCAAAGTTTTTAATACTCATTCAATTTGTAACATTGAAACCTTAATATTCTTTCTATGCAAATTCATTAATTATGATCAAATTTTTGTGAATACGTAAGTATAGCAAATACAGTATTCTTCGAATGATAAAATCAGGAGTTAATTATATAATAATCAAAAGAGTTTAAAAACCTTTATTATCTGTCCACGTGGAGGATACTGATCGCGTTACAGGTCACGTGATGAATAATCAATTCTCGTATGATACTTGAAACGTGGACATTAAAATTGAAATTAAATGAAATGTTTTTGAACGATTCTTTGGTGAATATTGCATTGACAAAATCTTCAATATATTTTATAATCGTGTATATATGATATGTAATGAAGAAAGAAATGTAAAAGTTACTTGCTTTTATGTTAAATAAAGAAGAGTAATAGATATATTAGCATGCGAACTTAGATATATTTTTTAATTTAGATTTTATTATATTAAAACAAAAAAGAAATGCTGATTGTAATTAATTAAGTGATAAATGTAACTAAAACTTTCATGAAAAATTGTTAAACAACAGATTAAATGTAAAAAATTTTCTAAATTGGAAAGAAAGTTTGCGAAAATTAAATCGAGATATATTTTAATGTTAGAACTTAAAAAGTTATCTTAAAACTAAATGTTGAAATAAATTTTGTTTAATTTTTTGTTAAAATCTGTAAATTTTACTAGACAGATTTGTATATGAAAGATTAAAAGAATTGGTCGTTATAATTACATAAGTTTAGGAAACATTTTTATATTTCAATCTTCAAATTGTAAAAGATATAACACATGATGTTAAAGAAAGAAAGAAACGAAAATAGGTTAATATAATTACATAGGGGAAAAAAAAAACAGCAGAATCGTACGATATCTTGAGATATCGTCAGCTTCTGATCTTACATATGCGCGCAGTGTCACTTTGAACATTCAGTTAATCGCCAGCGATTTTGCGTGGTGGATGCTTTGTGTTATTCTTTGAGTAGGTAAATTTAGTGCGAGTTAGTGAGTTTCAATTTTTTAATTTACCAATTAGTAGGTGCAGCACTAAAGTGAGTTTGTAAATTCACATTTGTAGTTGTAAATTTCATTATTTTTTTTTCGCTGATAATAGAAATTTATTCAAATTTTATTATTTTGTTATAAAAATATTTTACAGTATTTTTTCATGTGTGTAGATTTATTAATTAAGTAGTAATACAGATTATTACAGTATAGAAAATTGAAAAGAAGCACGTTGATGTGAAATACCATGTTGTCACTAATGTTAAAGTGAAAGTGTTACTCTGAGTTTCTTATATTTTTCCATTTCGTGAAATTGTTTGAACACTAACTCATTATGATCCAAATAGTAGTTTTACTTAGATTCTCATGATTGTAATATTGAAATATTAAAATTATTATTACGTATAGTACTATTTTATCAAGTGGTCGTCAATCGAGATTGAATTTGGACAGGTAGCACAAGAGGAATTGACATACTAAGAATTCCATTTCATAAAATATACATATCGTATAAGTGCGAGCGTGAAATAGATATAGAGGTAGTGCGTTAGACAATGATATTTGAGATACCAAGCTTTTAAACTCGATAATTTATTTTGTCGTTTTACTCCGAGAGCGATATAAATGAGCAAAGAAAACTAAATTTTAAAGTTTAAATTTCAAGTAGAAAATTACGAATTAAATAAATTTCCCAATAAAAGAAATTTTGTCTTTTAGAATTAAAGTTTCTAAATTACTAAGGATTTCGAATAGACTGCTGTTTATGCATAGTAGTTTATGTAAGCATTTGAACATTTACCTACATTTTTTACAAATACATTATGTTATATTTTGAAGAATTTTATTAGCATCGCTAATGAGATTGAACCATTGTATTAGATTTTGTAAGAAATATGAAAATATAGATGGAACTAAAATAAATATTTAGTAAAACTATTTCCTAGAGATTATAGAGATATTTAAACAGTCAATTATATTAAATATTGTATTAAATATTTAATGAAATTGAAATATTTAGTGTCTTCAACATTTATCATAACATCTATTCATGCTATGTATTAATTTTTTAAAATATGATTATTGTTGATGTTATAATTTCTGTATATATTTTTATTTTAAATTGTAATATCATTTTTGCATAAATAATACTATAATTGTATTGGATAATTGTCTTGGAAAAAAATTTATTTATAAAATTAATTTTTATCCAAATAAAATAAAATATGAAATTGTACTTCGAAAAAAATAGTGATAGTGATGATACGATTTAGCACTATTGTATTTTTCTTGTACGGATTTCATTTGAAATTATAATTTTTTTACCAGTTTCTGTGACATTGTTTACTGTTATTACATTTTATCTGAATGTCTTAGAACATGTAGATGTTTTTATTACAATCTTTTAGAATATTAAATGAAATTTTGTCAGATATACATATATATTTCATGATTCAAAAATTTAATCAAATATTATTATTTATTTAAATTTTTGTTAGATTTTAGCACTAATATATTAAAATATTTTTCTTATATACGTGTTAAAATAATAAGTTTTTTTATTATTAGCTATTTTTACATCGTAAGTTAATGGATTATATTACGTTTGTTATACTTGCAAATACGTGAATGTGTTGCAAATGATATGCTTCGATGATTGTATAATTTCAAATTGCTATTGACAAAAATGTATATATTATTCAAAGTACGTGACGTAAAATAGAAAATGGTCAGGGATAAGAATGTAATTTTAAACTTTATTTTATAGAAATGTTTATTACATTAATTTTATCTATATTTAAGAATTTTATTTTATTTATTTTAAGAATTTTTCATTTTTCGTGAATTTTTTATATTTTTTGCTAGAAAAATTTTGTTGATCTACGATAAAATTAAACGGTAATTACGTCATTTTAATTAATTCTTTCTGTTGAACTTTGGAATGCAGTCAAGCGACTTTTTCTTACAAGTATCCAATTTGAATTCTCGAGTTTTCAACTTTCAAAATTAAATATTCTTTTCCGTATATTTAAAAATATATACTATAAATTATTTTTCTTAAGCATTGAGAATAGAAAGCTATTCAAAATAAAAATGAAAATTTGTAATAATGTGTCTTATAATATGTTTTAAATCATTTTTTTGCCATTAACACATACTTTATATTTATTTTCAGGAACTATTAAAAAATGTCAGCAAAAGCAATTCGTGAAGCAACTGGAAAAGATCTTATTAATCGCAAACTTCCTCCTGGTACAAATGCAGTAAAATGTCGGTTTGTAAGCATCACAGAAAACACAAATTGGGCAGATGTCGTGAATGAATATCCATGGGTTCAAACTGAAAAATTGGTGGTAAAACCAGATCAATTGATCAAACGGCGAGGAAAGCTTGGCTTAATTAAAGTGAATGTTGATTTGGTTATGGCGAAACAGTGGGTTGCAGAAAGAATAAACAAAGATCAGCAAGTGGGGAAAACAACTGGAAAATTGAGAACCTTTATCATTGAGCCTTTTATTCCTCATAAACAAGTAAACATTCATTATTCTTAGAAAAGAAACATAATTAAAGAACTAGCTAATTGAATTTTCATTTATAGGAAGAAGAAGCCTATGTTTGTATCTATTCTCATAGAAAAGTAGATACTATTTTATTCCATCATGAAGGTGGTGTTGATATCGGAGATGTTGATGCAAAGGCTTTGAAGTTAGAAGTACCTGTTGGAGAAGAGGCGCCGGATCTGTCTACTATAATCAAGGAATTGTTAATACACGTAAAAGATAACAGAAAAGAGTAAGAATGTATCCAAATACCAATATCTTTATTATTTTGTATACACTTCTTAATAATAAATGTTAATATTTTCTTTTTCAGAATGATTGGCAAATTTGTAGAATCTCTATATAAGCTTTATGTTAACTTATATTTCTCTTACTTAGAGATAAATCCATTGGTGGTAACAGAAAATGGAATTTATATACTTGATCTTGCTGCAAAGTTGGATACGACCGCGGATTTCATCTGTAGACCTGATTGGGGAGAGATTGATTATCCACCACCATTTGGAAGAGATGCCTATCCAGAGGAGGCCTATATCGCCGATTTAGATTCTAAATCTGGAGCTAGTTTGAAATTGACTATTCTCAATCCAGCTGGTCGGATATGGACAATGGTCGCTGGCGGTGGTTAGTAGAAGTGCATAGCAATGTCATTTACGTGATTAATCGAGTTCATTTTAATCAAATTGTGATTGTCAAATCGTTTGTCTTCACTTCAACAAAAGTTTGTCGTTTTTGATTGCAGTTTTCATTTTTGTTATATATTTCTTTCAGGTGCATCTGTGATATATTCAGACACCATTTGCGATTTGGGAGCTGCAAATGAATTAGCTAATTATGGAGAATATTCTGGCGCACCTAGCGAACAGCAAACTTATGAGTATGCAAAAACCATTTTAAGCTTGATGACAAAAGAAAAACGGCAAGAGGGAAAAGTATTGATCATTGGTGGTGGTATTGCTAACTTCACAAATGTGGCTGCCACTTTCAAAGGTATTGTAAAGGCACTACAGGAATATCAACCTAAACTCGTGGATCACAATATAAAAATATTTGTAAGACGAGCGGGGCCTAATTATCAAGAAGGTTTAAGGTATATATTTAAACAGTTTTAATTATTATATTTCAGAAATTAATATTTATCATATCATTTTTAATTTCAAAAATTAATTTTGAATTTTAGAATTATACGTGAAGTTGGTAAAAGGCTTGGTATTCCTGTTTACGTATTCGGCCCAGAAACTCACATGACAGCTATATGCGCAATGGCTTTAGGCAAGAAACCAATTCCGGACCCTGAAGCTCAGGAATTTTCGACTGCAAACTTTTTATTACCTTCGGGACAAGATGTGGGTCCTTCAGTTTCTTCTGCGAGTGCTTCTTCGCCTACCAAACAATCCAAACTAAAAACAAGCGATTCTCTTGACGGAGAGAGATTACACAAACAGCTTTTCAGTAATAAAACCAGAGCCATCATTTGGGGAATGCAAACTAGAGCTGTTCAAAGTATGTTAGACTTTGACTTCGTTTGTCGTAGGTCTGAACCATCCGTAGCTGCTATTGTATATCCTTTTACGGGAGATCATAAACAAAAGTTTTATTGGGGTCATAAGGAGGTAAAATTCGAAAAATTATTTTTGTTTTATTCAATAAAAATTTGTTGAAATAATACAATTTCTTTTTTAATGATAGGTACTTATTCCTGTCTATAAACAAATGAGAGATGCTATGACTAAACACACAGATGCAGACGTTATGGTTACGTTTGCTTCTTTGAGATCTGCATATGAAAGTGCAGTGGAAACCATGCAATTCTCTCAAATCCGGACAATTGCTATTATTGCCGAGGGAATACCCGAAAATATGACGAGAAAATTAATTTTAATGGCGCAACAAAAAAGTGTTACGATCATTGGTCCAGCTACCGTTGGAGGTCTTAAGCCTGGCTGTTTTAAAATCGGTAACACCGGTGGGATGATGGACAATATTCTTCATAGTAAACTTTACAGACCTGGCAGGTACTTCTGTCATACATTGTAAAATGCTTTTTTTTACATCTTTTTTTATGCTAAGGAATTATTATTTTTAGCGTTGCATATGTTTCTCGTTCTGGAGGTATGTCTAATGAATTAAATAATATAATTTCTAAAGCTTCCAACGGAGTGTTGGAAGGTGTTGCAATTGGTGGAGATCGTTATCCAGGCACAACTTTTATGGATCACATTATGCGTTACCAAGAAAATCCGGAAGTAAAGCTTATAGTACTCCTTGGTGAAGTTGGTGGTGTGGAAGAATACGAAGTATGTCAGTCGCTGAAAACGAAGAAAATTACGAAGCCATTAATTGCCTGGTGCATTGGTACTTGTGCCAGTATGTTTAATTCTGAAGTACAATTTGGTCATGCTGGATCTATTGCCCATAGCAATTTGGAAACAGCTTCTGCTAAAAACGCTGCATTAAAAGAAGCTGGTGCTTTTGTTCCTGACAGTTTTGATAATCTAGGCGATTTAATGCAAACTGTCTATAACGATCTTGTGAAAAAAGGAACAATAGTGCCTGCACCGGAAGTTCCACCTCCCACTGTTCCTATGGACTACAGTTGGGCTAGAGTATATATAACTATTATATTATTAAATTACATTACATCGTACGCATGCATGAGCATTTAATACAATTTAATTTTTTTTTTAGGAACTTGGTTTAATACGAAAACCAGCATCATTTATGACATCAATATGCGATGAGCGTGGGCAAGAATTATTATATGCTGGAATGCCTGTAACAGAAGTTCTTAAACAGAATGTAGGAATTGGTGGAGTAGTTTCATTATTATGGTTCCAACGGTGCTTAGCCCCAATGTACTGCAAATTCCTTGAAATGTCTTTAATGTTAACAGCTGATCATGGACCTGCCGTGTCAGGAGCACATAATACTATTGTTTGTGCAAGAGCTGGTAAAGATTTAGTTAGCTCTTTAGTATCTGGTCTCTTGACTATCGTAAGTAAAATAAAGAAATTTTATGTTACATTATTCATTTTTTTCATGTAAGAAATAATATTAACTTTCCAAAATTTTTAATCGCAGGGTGATCGTTTTGGTGGAGCATTGGATGGCGCAGCTCGTATGTTCTCTGAAGCATATGATGCTGGATTACATCCACAAGAATTTGTAAATAATACACGTAAGAAGGGTAAACTCATAATGGGTATTGGTCATCGTATAAAGTCTATAAATAATCCAGATATGCGAGTGAAACTCATTAAAGAATATGTAATTGAGTACTTTCCTGCCAGACCATTGGTAGAATATGCACTAGAAGTTGAAAAAATAACTACGAGTAAAAAGCCTAATTTAATTTTGAATGTGGATGGTATAATTGCCTGTGCTTTCGTTGATATGTTGAGAAACAGTGGAAGCTTTACAAGAGAGGAAGCACAAGAATATATTGAAATTGGTGCTATAAATAGTTTATTTGTTCTTGGTAGAAGTATAGGTTTTATCGGTAAGTGTTTTTCATTTAATACAATGATCTATTCGAACAATTATTTTAAATTTATTTTATTATTGTAGGTCATTATATGGATCAAAAGAGATTGAAACAAGGTTTATACCGACATCCTTGGGATGATATTTCTTATGTATTGCCAGAACAATATAATTGAATTCACCTTCCATTTACATCGTTTATAGTGAAAGCATAATAAATGTGTTTTACTCATAGGTGTGAGGAATTAGAAAAAATATCACATATGTTCGATTTGATATTAAATATTGTAGTATCAACGCATAAAGTTATTGTATGATAAACTAGTTTTATTTATCGCTTGTCGAAGTTGTATTCGATAGAAATGCGATTGTAACATTAAACTGGTAGCAACTATCATTTAAACATAAATACATGAAACAGTAAAAATTAATCTTACAAATAAACATTCCATAAAGCATTTGTAATGTGATTAGGAAACGGGACATAAATTAAAAATATTTTGTAATTAAAAATTAATATGCAGCATGTTAATATGTATAGTTATAATTCAAAGAAGAGAGCACAAAATATATTTTTTCTGATTTATGAAAATATCAATATTATTTTATTTAGAAAATGTTATGTATTCACATACGTGTATGAATATGTGTATATATATAGCATTACTACATATATATATAATATGTATGTACAAATATTTGCTGTACATATACATATACATTACATACATATATGTATATGCTGCATTAACAATTTTTTGCACAAATTAACTTATTATATGTAAAATATGTAATAATAAATACATATAATACTTAAGTATTTCTTTTTTTACTATTTATCAATTAAATATTTTGCAAGGATTGTCTAAAAAGCACAGACAAGATATATAAATAGACATTGAATATAATCATTGACTAAGAATAGAATAAACCTATCATTAAATGGGGCTTCGTGTTTTAGGGATTGAAATACCGATCAGGAAAAATATCACTGTAACGCATTCTAGGCTTAAACAACTGTGAATTGAAGAACTACAAACAAAATGATACAAGTTGATGAGGAAAATGATATCCGTTATAGTGTCAATTGTATATATCGAGGCACAGACAAGGTATATGAATAGATATTGCATCTTACGGACTTTCGTGGTCCGTGACCTAAAATACCGACATACTAAAAAATCATTGTAGGAAGAAAGAGATGGAAGGACGTATGGACTGGGGTAGTGGAGTGAGAGAAGAGAAGAAGTTATACGTTTATAGGATGCGTTTCGTCTCGGAGTCACTGCCTAGACTCATCAGTGGGGTTGATGGCAGCGACTCACTCCTTACCCCAGACGCTTGTTATTGTAACTAACCCGCTAGGCTGGCCCCGATATCACCCCCATCCTAGCGGGGTTTCGCACACTCTGCTTGCTTAAACGTAGGAGATCGGTAGGATTTCGACGTTAGGCGCGCAGCCACTTGCGGCTTGTGCAAGTCAGTGTTCGAAATTCGTAGTCGAGGAATCATAGGCCGCTACATCATTGGTTTTTTTAGCGCACTCTACGTTTTTAAACAATGGTGAGTTGGAGACCTAGTGAATGCGCCAGTAACACGATTTTTTAGACCATTACAATGCTGTCAAACATTCAATACCGAAATATGAAGCTAGTAACTGACCGAAATTATTCTATTGTATATCAGAAAGAGCTCTATCCAAGTTTTATGGATTTATTACAACTTCTTCCAATATATAGTAAATTAAAACTATAAAATTGTTAGTACATGGTTTTATGTATAAATGATTTATGTTGTATTGAACATTCTTAAATAGAACTAACTAAATTTTCAACTATTTTAAATTATTGTTAATATTAAAATATCAAAATTATTATATTTTCTCATTTACATATTCCTTACATATTCAAATTTATGTTAAATTTTTAACAATTTTATTGTAATTATGCAATGCAGTGGATTGGTTCTGACAAATAATATAAATTCCATAATTCATTAGTTAAAAATTACGCTTATTAATTAAGATATTCGAAATAAACTATTTTGCCTACCAATATTATGATAGTAAAATTTTGTTATTTATTTACTATAAATCTTTAATATTTCATGAAGATTTAACGAAAGATATAAACATACAGTAGTTCACGAAAGTATTCGAGCGCTTCCAATCTACATCGTTAATAAATAAAATGCACACGTTAAGTTTAAGTTTTCAAAATAAGATTGTACGTAAAGTCACATAGGGGTCTCGAGAATGTATAAGTAAAATTACAAAAAAATCTGACAACACATATGGGATTTACAGGGCATTGAGTGTAAACATACCCATTTCGGACGTCTGAAAAGTATTCAGTTATTTTCGATATTATTTAAATTCTATTTAAATTTTGTGTAAATAAAAATTATACTTTTAATTATTACTCATTATTTAAATAAAAATTTGCCCAAATGATTCGAATACGGGCAGTCGATACTTCGAGTCGAAGCGGGTAATTTTGGTTGAGTTTGAACGGATTCTCTAACTCGTCTATTTTATTAGTTTAACCATTTTATCGAGTCGACTGACAGAATAGCAACAGAAATGTGGCAACCATGTGAGACTTTTAGGTTTCGGTAACTGTGCTTTCGTCAGGAAAACTGAAACTTGTGTGTGTCCCTTTAACTCGCTTTTCTTTGTCATTATGCATTGCGAAGCCATTGGATGAAAGTGTAGACTGACTACTTCCATACCGATTTCGATGATTTTTGAATGTATTGTGAAGATTTTTTGAACAGGTTTTTTCTGTAACGCGTTGGACTATGTTTGTTAGAAGAGAGGGTATCGATTTTTTAATGATATTTAGGGATCGTCGAAATTACTGAAGGATTGATTAATCTACTAATTCACTAATCAGAATGGAGAAAAATACAAAGAATGAGGAATGTTTCAAACTCATAAAATGTTAATACTAACATATATGAGTTTAAAATATAATGTTAATACTAACATATATGTATCATTAAATCACACTTTATACCATTTTTATTAACAATTTATAACAATAAATAATTTCGGCCGTCGAAAATGCAACTCAGTGAGTTCGTCTTAATAAATAACATTGTACTATAAAAAAGAAAATATGTATAGTATCGTTCAGAAAAATAAATTTGACTTCGAAATTTCGAAATTAAAATTTAATTAAAATTAAAAAATATGTCAGTAGGATATTTTACCACAAAGATATTTAAATCGAAGACATTTTAATTCTAAATTATTTAAAGCACCATTTAAATCGAGCGCGCAAACGATCGAAGTGCCGTAAGAACAGCCTTCGATACCGGGATACATAGAAGGTGCACTGAGTGACATTTATTATTTTCTTAATAGTATTCGGTGCACTCTCTATATCTCCCGGTATCGAAGGCTAACTAATCGCTCTTCGATCGATTGCGCGCTGACTTTAAATGTAGATTTAACCAATTTAGAAATATAATGTCTTTATATTTAAATGTCTCTGTGGATCACCAGTCGACGTTTCCCTTAGGAAACGGACAATAAACAATTAATCACGCAACGGTTGATAACGCTTTATACTCGCGCAAATCCGTGACAAATGGTTCGCGGCTAAATCCGGCATAAATAATATATTTTAATGTTCTCAAAAATCACTTAGTTTCTCGGAGGAACTCGGATTGGCGTTTATTACGACGTACGATGTTCCGACGCGAAAATACGTGATAAATTGTAATTTAAATTTAAACGAAATAATATTGAATTTAACGTATGAAGACTTTTGATAGACTTTTTGATATTTAATTGATTTTAACGTAATGAACTTCACTCTGTGATTTCTCGATAAAGACTTTTTATGGTATTTAACAGATTTAAACTTTTAACTTCTCGATAGAGACTTTAACTCTAACACTTCTTAATACAGATTTTTTGATATTTAATGAATTTAGACTTTCAAAATAATATGCTCGAACTTTAACTTTACCGCGGTAAAGAGAGGTTTAACGACAATAACTTTACTCGATGATTTCTTGACGAAGAGTTTTCTTAGACTTTTTTTATTCAGGGCTCGGCAACAGCTTTTAATAACGTCGGTAATCTATTGTTCTTTATTGATCGGTTTACTATTTGGAATTCTTTTTGAATAATGTGGCGGTTTATCCAGTTATAACTGGTTTTGGCCGGAAGTCGTGGAGATAATCCAGCCCGAAGATTTGAAAGAGAGAGGTTTGCGTTTCGTCTCGGAGTCGCTGCCTAGACTCATCAGTGGGATTGATGGCAGCGACTCCTACCCCAGACGCCTGTTATTGTAACTAAACCTGCTAGGCTGGGTTCGACAACCCATCCTAGCGGGGTTCCGCACACTGTGCTGCTTAACGTCAAAGATCGGTAGGACATCGACGCTAGGCGCGCAGCCACTTGCGGTTTGTACTAGTCAGGTGTTCGAATCTCGTAGTCGAGGAATTGTAGGGTCGCTACATGTGTCATGCCGGGAGTCGCGTCACCGATAAAATAAAATGAGCAGTCGGTGCGCCTTCTATGTCTGCCGTATTCGAAGATTCTTCCTTGAGAACTCTCCGAAATGTTCCAAGCGTTTACGCGGTAAATTCAAACGAAGATTTCAATCGTTAACGTGGTCCTGTGATCGCCAGTCAACGTCTCTGTTAAGAGATGGACAAATAATGATGCGCAACGAATTAAAACGCCCGTAAAACCTCGCGTAAACTGCGTGACACGATTTTATGGTTAAAGCCGACGCGTGAGAAATTACTAATATCTTTATAATCACTTAAACTCGCATAAGGAACCCGAAATTGAGTACTTCACGAAATAAGGCGTTCCGACGCGGAATAACGAAGAACTTTGAGTTTCAAAGTTAACGAAAATTATTATATGAATATTTTACTTATTTAAATTGAACTCTACGCGTTTTTAAAGACTTTAACTTTTGAAGGAAGGAGAGAGGTATAACGAAACGTACTCTTTGATTTGTAGGACTTTTAGAATCAACTATTATTGAAGGCTCTCGGCGTCTTTTATACATTCAGTTATCTATTGTTCTTCTCCTGACTTTATTTAGTAATTTGGTTATTCTTTTGATTTTCTGGAAGTGGCGTGATGTGTTAACTGGTTCTAACCGGATATTGTGGAGATAATTGGCCTGGTCACAAGTGTGTCACGGCGGGAGTATCGTCACAGATAAAAATAAAAATAGCACTCGGTGTGCCGTCTGTATCTCCCTTATTCGAAGACTCTCCGTTATATTTTAAGCGTTTACGCGGTTAATTTAAACGAGGATCAAATCGCTTACGTGGTCCTGTGATCGCCAGTCGACGTTTCTCGTAAGAAACGGACAAATTTAAGATGCGCAACGAATCAAAACACTCGTACACCTCGCGTAAACTATCGTGACAAATATTCGAGCTAAGTCCGGCACTTGTAAAATTTAACATATAAGAAATATTCGGTGATATGTTTCGTTTCTATTAATGTATTTGACAATTACCCCTGCCGCAAAGTTAGCTAAACCGTCGATTTCCTAACATAATCGCAAAGTTCATCGAAACTAAAAGTTACATGCGATGTACTAAAGTAAGTGCTAAAACCAGCATTTCGAAACCTTCGATCAACGATATTCGACTTTTCTAATAGATCTTGCAATTTCGGTGAAACATGGTGATTGTTAATGTATTTGTCAATTACTGCCGAAGTCAGCTAAATCGTCGATTTCCCAACACAATCGCATCTTTCATCGGAACTGACAAATACATGAGATATACTAGAATAAAAGTTAAATCTTGCGTTCCGCAAACTTGTATCGGCAATTTCGGCAAAATATATCATGTTTGTTAGTGTATTTGACAATTATTCCTGCCGAAGTCTGCTAAATCGCCAATTTCAAACATAATCGAATCATTCATGGAATCTGACATCTACTTACGATAAACTGATGTAATAATAATGAACTGATGTAATAATAGATAAAACATGCGTTTCGCACGATTTGATCGACAATTTTCGGCTTTTCTAATCGATCTTGAAATTTCGGTCAAATATTTCGTGTATTTGTATGTATTTGAAGCTTAATCTTGCAGACGTCAGTTAAGTAGCTGATTCCCAATCATAATCGCGACATAAATCGAAACTGTCAATTGCTTGCGATATAGTGAAATAATAGTTAAAACTTGCATTTCGCTAGCTTAAATCGACTATTTTGTACTTTTCTGACAGTTGTTACACATTCGGCGAAATATTTTGTGTTTATGAATCTCTTTAACAGTTTCTCCTAATGACGTGTTTTATGACCTCGATTTCCATTCATAATAGCATTATTCATCGAAGCTAACAATTACATGCGATATGCTAAAACAATAGTTAAAATTTGTATTTCGCAATCTTTGATTTTCCAAACAATTTCCAAATTTTCTAATAGATCTTGCAATTTCCCTAATATATTTCTTGTTTGTGAATATTTATAGCAATTACTTGTTTCGACCTCAGTAAATCGCCGTGTTCCAGTCATAATCGAAACGTTCATTGAAGCTTATATCTACATGCGATATGCTGAAGTCCCAGTTTTATCGTACGTTTCGTCTCCTGAGATACTCTATTTTCCTCGTTCCTAATATATTTGGTATTTCGGAGTAATACACCTGTTTTTTGAGCATATTTAGCTATTATTTCTTCTGACGTCAACTAGTTTGCCGATTTCCATTTACACATGTGTCGAAACTATAAGTTACATGTGATATACTATGTCATAGTTAAAAATAGCGTTTCGCAAACTTAGATCGACAATTTCGACTTTTCTAATATATCTCCCAATTTCGGAGAAATATTTCAGTTTTAAATTGTATAACAATTACTCATGCTAACGTAAGCTATATCGCCGGTTTCCTATTATATCTGCTATATTCGACGAATCTTACATTGACATGCGGTATACGGAATATAGGGTTAAAACTTAACATAAGACACAGACATTACATAGACAATTTACTAATTTTCTAATATATTTTGCAGTTTGCAATTGTATAACAGCTTCTCCTTCCAATGACATATAAGTCGCCGGTTTCCAATCGTATTTGCAACATGGCTCGAACATTCATCTTAGATCGACTCTTTTCGACATTTTTCTAATACATCTTGGAATTTCCGCGAAATGTTACGAGTTTGCTAATATATAGCAATTACATCATTCAACGTCAGTTACGTCGCCGATTTCTTACCTCGTTCGAAGTTTCCATGAAACTATACTCCTCATGAGGTGTTCTGGTATTATTGAATGCTTGAAGTGCCCGTCAGGCTCTGTAAGTTCTCAGCCATCATAGCCATTAGGGTGCACATTCCGTTTTCCACATCCATCCGAGAAAAAGCGCATCCATCGTTGCCACGTGGCTGGGAATCTACAAAATTTCATGATAACCTTCTGACTGTGTAACGTACTTTCCATTATTTCCCATCAGCTAGAGAAGCAGCACAATCTTGATTGTCATGGCTGAGTAGAGTTTCCACCGTCGTACCGGACAAGCTGAAAAATGTCGTAACGCTTATAGCATTTATGCAGTTTGTCGAATATTCCAGCTTCGACATCTATCTGAAAAGCCACAGCATTATCGATGCCATTCGCCTGTTCCTCCTACGTAGTTCCACAAACATCGATCTCGGCATGATAAGGAATGACAATGACATCATATCCTTATGTTGTGCAGCGTAAATGACATCGTTGCGTCAGCTTTACAAGCAACAATAACAATGTTGCCACGTGGCTCTGAAACGCCACAGCCATTGTAAACCACATGCTGTGAAATGCCACTGACACCGTATCACATAAGGTGAGTAGCGTAAGAACCATACTCGTCATAATTCATAGAAGCAACAGACCCATCTTCGCAAAACTGCTCAGTAGAACCATCGCCACCTTACATATCAGGCTGAGATATGACAATGCTATGATATACAAGGGCTATGTGTTCATTCCATCATAACCATCATGGTGAGAAGCGTCGCAACCACCGTACCAGCCCACACAGAAATGAAAATTCAATCGTATTCTTCAGTCTGTGTTACGTAAATACCATTATTCTAACAGCCTGAGAAACGACATAGTTTTGGTTGCCTTATTGCTGAGATGCGACGCTACCAAAGTAAGCGTCATGCAGATATATAAAAATGCCGTAATAGCATTAGAATAAAAAGCATACATTCCATCAGAGCAATCAGGCTTAGTAGAGCACATTCCATCTTGACAATCAGGCTGTCCCACCGTCGCCTCAAAAGAAAGATTCAGCTTGAGAAATGATAACGCCATCTTAGAACTAGGCTGTGAAGAGAACATTCCATCACATCTAACGGGCTGAGATACATAGCGATTCCTGAACGCGTCATGCAGAAATATGTCACAGCCGCAATGGCGTTAGTCTGAGATGCGTACATTCCTTGATGGACTTCAGGCATTGTAGCGTATTTCCATTTCGTCATCAGATACATTAGAAGGAGACACATCGACGCCATACGACTGAGGAGCTACGCAAACATCATAGTAAACTGCAGCCTGAGAAATGATACTATCATCTTAGCCTTAGGCTGCGAAGGGAACATTCCATCATTGCTATCGTGCTGATATGCGTCGCTACAATTGTAGACGCCAGGCAGCCGTATGTCAATGCCGTAATAGACTTAGGCTGAGAATCGTCAATTCCACCATAAACTTTAGCCTGCGAAAGTAGATTCCAACTTCGACAACAGGCTAATTCGATACAGCCCCTTGCGGCTGAGAAGCAGCTCAAACATTGTAGTACTCGTTAGCCTGTCTAATGATAATAGCTTCTTAGCCATAGGTATAGTGTACACACAATCACAGTCAGTAAGCTGAGAACCGTCGCTACAGTTCAACACGACCTGAAGTGAAATGTCAATGCCGTAATAGTGTTGGGATGAGAAGAGTACATTTCATCATGATCGTCAGGCTGAGCTGCATACATTCCACCTTAGACATCCGATTGATATGAACCAGCCCCATCGTTAGACAGAGAGATAATAAAGCAATTTTGGCCTTAGGCTGCGAAGCGTACATTAAAGCATAACTATCAGTCTGATATGTATCTATGCAATCGTACGCGACATGTAGTCATATGTCAATAATGGCCTGTGGCTGAGAAGTGTACATTTCATCATACCCTTCAGGCTAAGTACATTCCATTTCATCATCAGGCAGACAAAAACAGCCCCTCCAATGACACACGACTGAAGTTACTCAAACATCGTAAAAACCGTCAGCCAGAGAAATGATAATGCCACATTAGACTTAGGCTGTGAAGCGAACATCATACCCATCGTGCTGAAATGCGTAGATACAATTGTACACGTCATGAGGAGACATTTTAATGCCACAAAAGCCTTAGGTTGAAAAGTGTAGATTCCATTACAGACTCCAGGCTGCGTGGCGTACATTCCATCGGCATAATCGGACTGACAGAAAACAATCCCAACGTCGAAATAAGGATGAGAAGATACGCAAACGACGTAGTAAACTTCAATTTGAGAAATGATAATGCTATCTTAGACTTAGGCTGTGAAGCGTACATTCCATCATAGTCGCCAGTCTGAGATGCGTCGCTAAAGTCGAACACGTCATACAGCGGTATGACAATGCGTTACAGTCCTATTCTGTGAAACGTACATTACACCTTACGCATCAGGCTGAGAAGCATTACGACCATCGCACATGTCATGAAGAGATATGAAAATAAGGTAGCAGCATTAGGCTAAGGAGCGCACATTTTATCAACGCCCTCAGGCTGAGATTCGTCGCAACCGTCGTACACGTCATCAAGAGATACATTATTGCTGTTATATCATCAGCATCAGAAGCGTGATTTCCATTACACCCATCTATCTGCATTGCGCCGTTGCATTCGTAAACGTCATGCCGTATTAGGCTTAAGTTTAGTTTTGAAGGTATTTAACATCTTAGTCATCTGGCAGAGATGCGTCAATGCAGTTAGACAAGGCATTTAGTAATATGACCATACCATAACTGTTAGAATGTGAAACTCAAATAATATTTCTGCAATCCGACTGAGATACTTCGATGCTGTCCTACGCAACATGCACAGTTACGAAAATGCCATTATAGCCATCGGCTGCGTGCCTACATTCTATCATAGCCACCAGGCTGAATAGTTTCGAGACAACTGTACACGTCAGTTAGAGATACGTTACTGCAGAAATAGCGACAGGCTGAAGAGCGTAATTACCAGCACAGCCATCTCACTGTCATGAGCCGTAGCATTCGTAAACGTCATGCACAGATATGTCATAATCGATTCGATTATGATTGGAATACGGCGAATGACTTGAATAAGACAGTAGCAATTGCTACTGCCGTCTTCAGTTCATTCGCCGAAGTCGAATCATGATCGAATCATGATCGAATCACTCACCGAAACTAACAATTGCATGCGATATACTGGAGTAACAGTTGAAACTTGAGTTTCGCAAACATAGTTCGACTCTATCCGTCTCTTCTGATAGATTTTTTCATGTTTACTTTCGATTTGTCTTTTCAATTCATATAGAATAATTGTCCTGTTTTTCAATTTTTCTCAGATATTTGTCGTTTTTCATTATCCTTTTTTGCTTTTACAATTTCCAATTATTTTTCAGTATCCAAATTTTCTTTTCTAATTCCTCAAGTTTATATTTTTAAGTATTTATTTCAATTTTTTGGAACAATTGATACTGTTTATCAATTTTTCTAGTTAAATTGAATTGTTTGTCAATTTTGTTGGAATAATTGAAATGTTTCTCAATTTTCTCCGAATGATGGATTGTGTTTTTGAATATTTATGAAAATTTTCAATTTTTTAAATTTTTCAAATTCCTTTCTCTATTTCCTTCTTTCAATTTATATCGAATAATTGTGTTCTTTATCAATTTTTTTCAAATAGGATTTTTCTTGAATTATTCTTTTTTCGTTTTATAATTTCCAATTATTTTTGGTTTCCAATTTTTTTTTTTAATTCTTCCAGATTTTTTTTCCTGTTATTTGTTTCAATTTTTTGGAATAATTTATACTTTTTTTCAATTTCCTTGGAGTAATAAAAATATTTCTCAGTTTCTTTCGAATAATTGATTATGTTTTTCTATTATTTCTGTAAATTTTCATTTTTTTTAATTTTCTTAAGTTTCTTTTTTATTTTTCTTCTAGATTCATACCGTATAACTGTCTTGTTTTTCAACTTTTCTCAAATATTTGTTTTTTTTCAATTATCCGTTTTTCTTTTTACAATTTCCAATTATTTTTCAGTTCCCAACTTTTTTTCTAATTCTTCCAAGCTACTTCTTTCCAAGTATCCTTTTCAATTTTTTGAATCACATACGTTATTTTCAATTTTTTTGGAACAATTCAATTGTTTCTCAATTCATATCGTATAATTGTTTTGTTTAACAATTTTTTTCAAATTTTTGATTTCTCCTCCAATTGTACCTTTTTCCTATTAAAATTTTCAATTATCTTTCAGTTCCCCATTTTTTTTTCAATTCTTCCGAATTCTTTTTTAAGTATTTTATTCAATTTTTTGAGTTCATTGATTTTGTTTTTCAGTTTTTTTTGAAATGGAAATATTTTTCTATTTTGTTGGAATAATTCAACTATTTTTTCCGAATGATAGATTATATTTTTCAATATTTATGAATGTTTTCAATAATTATAATTTTCTTATTTCCTTTTCCGACTTTTCTTCAATTTATATCGAAAGATTGTTATAGTTCGCATATCAAACCAAGACCTGTACAAATAGTAGCCAACTCAATAAAGAACAATTCAGTCCGATTTTAAACACCAGTTGTGCTTTATTATTCACGTCATCCATTAATTTCCAACAATTAATTATCGTGTGCAAAACGTGACGTGCACGAAGTGTTTGCTTAGTGAAACGCGTAAAAGTCCTGTCACACTACACAATGAAATTATAGAAAGTAACGGGACATGAAAGTACGGGAGTCACGAGAAATTCCTAGCGTGGGGAAAATGATAAATTTGAAAGTTATTATTTCTGACTCGATCAATTTGTTTTTTGCATCACAATTTGGCCTTTACTATGGTCGATAAAACCGAACACTTCGTTTTCGAGAAAATTGTATTTGAAAATTTATTGTCTTTAGCTATCTCCACGCAGCTGCTTTATCTGGCAATATTTATATAAACGTGAACCCTAATCCGTCAAATGTGTGGTCTTTATTTTCAGTCGCCTTCTAGCAATCGATACGTTATTTGTGCATTGAAGTCATTTATATTCCTTTTCATACGTCTTTAATTAGGGAAAATCAAAGTTTGCATTTCCCACATGTAATGCTGCATTGTCTTAGAAAAGGCATCAGTGCTAGAAATACCGCAACTGAGATTTGCAGCGTGTATTGAGTGATGTTACCATATTCAGACAGTTCGTAGTTGATTTAGATGGTTTAGAACTGGTAATTTTCATCTAGAAGGTGAAGAATGCAGCGGCCATCTATTCACTACGGATACGGAAATAATCAAGGCCATGGTTGATGATAATCCATATACTGTTGGTAAATTCACGGATATTTTAAAAATATTGAGAACAACTTTACGAAGATTGGCTACGTTAATCGCTCTGAAGTATGGGTTCCGCATTAGTTGACAGAAAGCAACATGCTTAACCGTATTCAGCGAAATAAGAAAGGCCCATTTTTTAAGAGATTGGTTACTGGGGTTGAGACGTGGATTCTTAGGATAACATTATAAACGGCCATGGTAAAAAATCCTTTAATCATAGCAAAGTCTGCTCTTCATCCGAGGAAAACTTTGACGTCCATCTGGTGGCACTGAAAGAGTGTAATTTATTATGAACTGCTTTCACAAGGTGAAACAATCAATTCAACGAAATACTGTTCTCAACTGGACAAATTGGAGGATACAATCTCATGGAGGCCACAAAATTATCAGAATTAACCAACAGACAAGGCGTCACTTTCCAGCACGATAACACCAGGCCTCATGTGTTTTTAACTGTCAGAAACAAATTGTTGTCATTTGATTTTGATGTTTTACCTCATCCTCCAATATACTCTCCGGATATTGCCCCATGTGATTATTATTCATTTCTTTCATTACAAAATTCTCTTCGCGGTAAAATATTCAATACAATAAATGACATAAAAGTGCACGTAGAACGATATTTCGCTTGTAAACCCCAGAAGTTCTAAAAAGATGGCATCATGTAGCTTCCGAATTGATGGAAAAAGGTAATAGAAAAAAATGGATCATATATAATTCAATAAAATAATTTAAAACCAACAATTTTTTGTATATATAATTTCCTTATAAAACGAAAGAAACTATTGGAACAATCTAATACATGACTGACAGCTAATTCTAGATGTGATAGAATAAAAAATAATTAATAGTAAATTATCCTATGTGCAAAAATAAGTAAAAAATATGAAATTAAATTTTGTCTAAGTTTTGTTAGAACAAAACGGACTTTAGATAAGTTTCATTAAAAATTGCTTAAATAAATTTTCAAACTTAAATTGCTTGAGAAAGAAATGTACAAAAAAATGTTATTCTACATTCATTTTCTATTTTTGTATCTAGGTAATATGTAATCTCCACAACAATCATCTATTAATTATTCTTTTCTGTCATCTCTGCAAATAACTAAATTCAGGTATATTTGATAAACTTTCAAATTCGATTTGATAAATTTTCAAATTCGAAACAAAGCCTGAAATCAGAAAATTTTGTTTTTCTATATCCTTTTCTTATTTTTTCATGAATTTAAATTTTTCATGAATTTTAATTTTTTTCAAGAAATTAAATTATGGTCGTCTATTATTCGATTGAATCCTGTATATAATATACAATATATTATATATTTTTTAAATACCTACATGTGATTCTTTCTACAGATATCAGAAATACAAAAAAATATTTTGATACCAAAAGAAGCACATTATGTTGATAATTGTTTAACCTTGAGATAAGATCAAAATGTGCTGTAAAGATCACTTCCAAATTTTTAAATAGAAGGTTATACTGCATATTGTACAACGTAGGCACAAAGCTGGCAGCCATTGCGGATTGTGTCCACAAGTTTCCAAAAGATCAAGGACCAATAGACGTCACATCACGCTCCTCAGAAGTTGATAGCCTACGCAAGGAGCAACACGAATTACGTCGCAAAACAGCAAATCTCGCAATAGGCCCACGCGTCAGAGCAGAACTTTCGCGCTCACGCGAACGATTATCCTCGCGAAACTGTAAATCAAGATCCCATAATCAACGACAAGAAGGAAGAACTCGTCTCAAGTACTCTGCTGGTACGGCGCAAAATTCGCCAACAAAGCACTCAAGTGCATTAAACCAAGCGACTGGCCGTCGGAAAACTAATATATCCGTCGCAATCTAACGCGGGACCACTCGATGGTATTCGCAATTTTGCCGCCATTTTGTCACCGAACACTGCATCAAGGTTCTCGTGGGCATCGACACAGATTTGTATGTCTTCCCACATTCGCGCATATAGGGACACTTACGTAAGTCTCACTACGAATTAAAAACCGCGAACGGGATGCGCATAACGACTTATCGAACCACCGTTATGAGTAACCTTACTCTGCGCCGTGATTTCATGTGACGTTTCGTCGTTGCTGACGTCGCCGACCCTATAACCGGAATGGATTTCCTATCTCATTACGATCTACTAGTAGACCTGCGGAACCGGTGTTTGGTCGACGCCACAAGTAAACTGTCCGCAAGAGGGCAGGCCGCCACTGGAACCTGTAGCGACCTATAATTCCTCGACTACGAGATTCGAACACTTGACTAGCACAAGCCGCAAGTGGCTGCGCGCCTAGCGTCGAAATCGGTAGGATTTCGACGTTAAGCAGCAAAGTGTGAGGAACCCCGCTAGGATGGGTTGTCGAACCAGCCTAACATGTTCAGTTACAATAACAGGCATCTGGGGTAGGATTCGCTGCCATCAATCCCACTGACGAGTCTAGGCAGTGATTCCAAGACGAAGCGCAAATCTTTCTCTCTCTTTCTCATCTAGCTTAAAATCTATCCATCGTTCTATCACGTATCCAATAAAAACCTCCGTTCCTTCAAATCTCCGGACAATAGAGAGTGAACCGACTGCTGGTCGGACAAAGACCGTGGTATATACCTTGCTACAGGGCAGCAAAGGCAGTGATTATCTTTATGTTCCAACAAGGCATTATCCATTCTTCGAAAAGTCCATGGTCGTTGCCTTTACATCTGGTACTGAAAACAAATGAGAAAATTCCACCATGTGGTGACTAAATGCACGTACAATATCAGACAGGCATTCCCTGCTACATTTCGAGAACTTTACACGCTGTACGGAAAACATATCTGTTAGTGTTTCAAATGATGGATCAAATGGATCAAAGAATGGATGGATTTAGGAACGGAAGGATTTTTGGGTTGGTGAGAGAAAAGTGAAGGTTATATGTTTCGTCTCGAAGTCACTGCCTAAACTCTTCCAATGGGACTGACAGCAGCGACGCCAACTCTAGACGCTTGTTGTTGTAACTAACCGCTAAGGCTGGACGGCCATCCCAGCGGTGTTTTGCACGCTGCTTACTTAAAGTCGAGACCGCTGAGACTTCAACGTTAGGCGACTTGCGACTTGTGCTAGTCGGATGTTCGAATCTCGTATTTGAGGAATCATAGGCAGCTACATCTTTAAAAATAAACCTAATGTGCACTTATAATCAAATACCGATCGTACCTAATGATCGCGAAAAAAATGCAATTACTACGTTCGACCAATTCGATTTACGAAAACTTGCTAATGTTTCGTAGAGCTAGACTTATTATCGCATCGGATACCGAAGCTGAGTGTAAAGAACACGTAAAACTATTATGACATTAGTCATGATAAATCCTGGGAAATGAGTGTTTTTGGCGCCAGTGAAATTACCTTCTGTTGTATCAATAAAGACGGGATCAAACCAGCAGCATTGAGGCCTCGGGAGTTTTCTCAAGTTAATCATGACACGTGCACTCAGGAAATTCCTAGGTATGGTCAATTTTTACAGACGTTTTGTATCTAACGCCGCGAAAATCATAGCACTTTTAAACGCTCTCCTAAAAAGATCGAGTAGAGACAATACACCGATCCAGTGGACAGAAGCGGCTGAGGAAGCTCCTAAGCAAGACTTGACGAATGCCACATTGCTCGCACATCCAAAAATGGAAGCATTCATCTTTATTTTTTCCTTGTGTTTTCTTTACTGCAGTCCCTGGGGTGACGTTATCCTGTAACCTGCATTTATCATGAATAAAATAATTGGTTAATGATGTTGAGGTGTTAATACTCTGTATGTAGTTTCATGTTTTATTGTTGCAGAATCTACAAGCTGTTGAAAAGCCGTGATATGATTGGGTAGAGTCTTCGAAGTGCAGGGTAGGTTAGTTGTGTTCGTCTATTGCAGAAGCCCAAGTGATTTTAGAGTCGAGAATAGATATTTTACTGTGGAATCCGAGGGGATGATTTGACCTTCTATTGTGATATGTTTTACCGAGATATTTTTTTTGGTGATAAATGAAATGGCTTGTTTTTTTTTTTTGGGTTGACTTAATTTCCAATTTTTTAAATAGCCTTGTAAAATATTAACATGCGATTGTACTGTAAGCGGACTTTCAGGATACGTGGATTCTTTAATGACTCGTCGCTCTGACTGTTGCTCTCTGGCAGACGTGGGCTGTGAGCAATACACTTGTTTGTCTCAGCCAGGACACCATTGTCCCCATCGTAAACGGACAGTTAGTAAATGTTAAATTTGAATTTAACATTTTCGCTTACAGTACATATGTTGTAGCTTTATCAGGTTTCCATGATAATGCATATATGGTGGTGTCATAGATAGCAGTGAACGTATTTTGATGTGTAGAAAGATTGTTGATGCATAGGATAAAGAAGACCTTGGAGAACTCCAACTGGAACATTTTTTATTCTTGATTTGAATCCGTTTATGGCGACATAGAATTTTCTGCTGTGGAGGTAACTGTTTATAATTGTAATGGTCGGTCCTGGAATCTTTATTTCGTCTAATTTCGTTATTAGTGCGGTGTGCCAAACTGAACTGAATGCTTTTTGAAAATATTAATACATTATACGAGAAGTTAAAGTTGTGTGGTTCGGTTTTTGTTTCTTTCTATTATTATGTGTTCAATGACACGTTGTAACTGATGAATAGAGGAGTGTTTTTGTTTAAAGCCGAATTTTTGTGGAATTATGATTTGCAATTTTTCTGTATGGGTGAGGTGTTGTATGATTCTCTCTAGTATCTTGCCAAGGATATTTGAATGACTTATGAGTCTGTAACTGGATGTACATGTTGCAGGTTTTCCCGGTTTCCGAATTGGAATAATCTTGGCAATTTTCCATGTTGTTAGAAAATAGGCAACTTTAATACAGGCTTTGTATATGTAGTATAACTATATTAAAGGTTTTGGTGGGAAGCGTTTTTTAGTTTGATAGCGTTGATCTTGTCTAGACCGGCGGCTTTATTCTTTGGGAGTTTCTTAATTATTTCTTTAATTAATTTAGGGGTACAGGATAGTGTGTTTTCTTGTGTTGGCATTGGTTTCACTGATGACTGTGGCTTTCGATTTCCTGTTCTATGGGAGAGTGGGTGTTATAAGCGTTTAAGTGAATGAGTTCGAAATTTCCAGCTAGACTTTTAGCTTTTTCCTCGTCTGTGTAGTGAATAGCATTGTTCGTAGTGTCCTGATGTACTGGGACTTTGTTTATAGAACTTCCGGTGATTTTGTAAGTTTGCCAAAATGTGGGATCAATGTTTTTGATATTTGGGAGATTTTGCTGCCAAGTTTCATTTTTTATCAGAATGATTCTTTTTTGTATGATACATGAGAATATTTTTCTGTGTAGTTCGTGTTAGAATAAATAATGATGGTCAAGTAAAGTAATACTAACTTACAATGTATTTATTAACTAGCGTACGATACAGAGGAACATTAACAAGTAATTACATATCCACGGGGATATTCTCAATTCTACACACATACACTTATTCGTCCTCTATTTCTATATTCTCTATGATCTCTATCTCTATATTTCTTTCTAATGCTATCTTCCCGAATTCTCTATGAATATTGATCGGACGGACCACTCGCTGCTTGACCGAAGCAAGAGTCATTCGCAAGACGCACACTCTCGACAAGTCTTCGGACATGTCAACCGTCACTTTCTTCTAACAGTTCGTATAACGGGTTACCGATTCTTTGGTATTTTCTTCTCATTTTACTTCTATTTTTTATCATGTCACAGAGGAAAGAGTCTGTGACTGTGTTTATATTGTGGGCTGATATAGTTTGTGTGGTTTTGCTGAATGTGTTGAGTGAGGGATTTAATTTCAGTGTCTATGCCGGATTTGTTGGTTAGGTGCGGATAATGTTAATTGCAGAGATTGGTATAGTCGGCCCAATCTGTGTGATCCGTCTTTGTTTGTTTTCTTTCTGTCTTGTGCATGTGGAAAAGATGTGGAAAAATTCTATTGGGAGATGATTTGATGGTAGATTATCGATAGTTCGGCAGTTAGAAAGGATATGGTACATTAGAGAGGAAAATGCCTATGTTGGTAGGTGTACAGTCTAATTATATAGGTTGGACTATGGATAGTTTAGTAAGTTCGGAGTGGTTTTTGATTGTTGATCCGTTCGTATATCTACTTATGTTGTTTCAAATGCGGTGTTTGCATTGAAATCTCCGCCGATGAGGAAGTGTTCGGTTCTATAAAGAGAAATGATGTTATCTAGGTTTGTGTGGAGAATTTTCATAATTGCTAGTGTTTGATAGAAAGATTGTAGTGTAATTCCTGAATGTTATTCGTACAACGTTCTACATTACACGTTCAACATTTTACGGACAATGTTTTACTTTATAACGTTTTAAGAGATAAGTTTAGGTTAATAAGTACAGCACTCTATATTCTACATTCAACGTTATTCATTCAGTATTCAATATTGTAGGTCAACGTTTGAAGTTATAAGTTCAACGTTACGCGTCAAAAATTATGTGTTCAAATTATACGATCAATGATCTACGTTATACTTTCAACTTTCTATCTTCTACCAACAATGTTATACGTTCTACGTACTACGCTTCTAGGTCACCGTTATGTGCAGCGAAGTAACGGAAAGACTGAACGATCAACATTTTGCGTTCAACGTTTGCGTTCAACGTTCTACATTCAATGACCTGCATTGAACAGTCCAGGTTCGAAGTTCAGAATTCTACATTCAGAGTACAATCTTTTGTATCCAACCTTCAAAGGATATAAGTTTAAAGTAATACGTCTAACGTTATACGCTCAGTTCTTCGTTTAGAATTAACGTAATTTGCACGAAATTCTACGTATGACGGTATAGATGCAAACCGGCAAACATAATTGGGAAACAGTCGCAGAAGATATTTAAAAAGAATCGAAAATTTTCTTATTCAAGAATGAACTCGACTTTACTGACATTTCCGCCAAAATAGCGTCTTTCGTATGGAATTCCAACGATAATTATGAATATGATGCAAAAAGGACCTAAAAATGAACGGATTATTCTCTAAGTTGGAAGTTGCGGAATCGTTACTTCGTAAATTTTGTTAATGATCACTAAGAATTATTTAATCTTCGGAATATTAAAGCCGATAACGACTTAGATGCAAGCAAGTAAAGAAAAGGGAATACACCACAAAAATTGAGAACTCTCAGTCAATTGGGAAGATATACTGAAAATTTTCGAACTAAGATAGAAAAACATAAATTCAGTGATATTCCTGTCAAAAGATACGTTTGTCTAATCAATTGTACGTTTGTATTTTCATAGATAAATACGAATACGATGGGAAAACGGCCGAGAAACGAAAGGAACGTTCTCCCGACCGGAAGATATAGAATCGTTTCTTTGTTAATTTCATTGATAATCATTTACAATTCTCCAAACACTTATTATATATATTTACAGCGATAATTACTTTGTTTGATGCAAACGAGCAAAGGTATTTGGAGGATTCTCGCAAACTCGAAATATTTCGACCAATTTTGAAGATATAATATCAGAAAAATCTAAAATTTTCGTACTCAGACGGCAAAACTCATACCTTCATGTTAAGAGTGTCAATGTCACAATTTATTTCTGTCAACGATTGCGAATATGATGAGAAAACGGCAAGGAAATGAGCGGAACATGTCCGAATTTAATAAAAACGGCTTGGGCATAATTTTCAACGGCAATAAATGTGTTCTTTCTACATTTTTTAACTGATTCTTCCACGTAAATTTCCCGATTTGCACAGGTCATTGTATTCTCTACCTGTTATAATGAAGAATGAAATAAAGAAAATCAAGCAAATCTCGATAATAAATGTGAATGTTAGTTTATCTTCAAATTGAAATCTAGAAAACGCAGTTCCTCCAATTTTTCTGTTAATAATTACGATCTCGTAGTAACATGATGTTCATCGTATTCCCATGTGTGTCGACATAAGCTGAATCTCCAGAAAAATAAAGAAATGTAATCAGCGTTTAGGCAGCAAATTCCACATCGGTACTTTACACCGAAACATATCATCATCCGATTCGGTAATCTAAAAACAAAGACAGGTCAAATTCTTAGAAAAAATCGACCTTGCCGAGAATTTCCAGATGTCCTGTCATTTCCCTCACTAGTGGTTTCCTTTCTTTAGTGGAAAAGACAGGATGTGAAAAGTACAGAAACTCACTGTAAGCACAGAAACAAAGCCAACTCCAGACAGGATTGTTTGGCTTTTGAAGTAATCGTTAATCTCGTAGCCACATTCAATCTCATGGCAACGTTCTTTCATAAAGAGAGAACCTATGTACAAGTAAAGGTAGCAATGTAGAAATGTCCAGAATTTTATAATTTGAGAAAAAGGTGTAGAGCAATAATTGGATTTTTCACGCGATCAATCTCTTTTAAAGAAAAATTTTTTATACAAATTCAAAGAACCACCAATCTTGGCAAAAATAGCGAATTCGCCTTTTCATTTAATACAAGCTGTTGAAATTCTACGTGCGCTGATGATACAACGTCTTATACTTCTCCGGACAGTTTTGAGCATATTACTGTGTGACACAAACATGCCACAAAATTTAACTATCGAGGAATGGGAGCTTGCAGAAGCCACAGTTCTCGAATCTGTTAGAGAAGCGACCATAATAATGTATGATGATAACTTTATCTATTTCATACCAACTTTAATCAATACCTTCCTCTATATATAGGTGTTCCAACTAACATTAATCAATACTTTCCTCTATATAAAGGTGTTCTAACTAAAGTGTTTAAAACGTATGGCACTCAATCAGAGAAAACTACAGAAATTTCCAATCATTTAAGTGACGCATTGAAGTCAATTTTATTATTCTATTAATGACTCATAAACAAATGAAAAGCTAGAATGTTATATTTGCAATACAATATATTTCTTACAAGTGCATTTTGAACAGATTCTAAACAACGACATAAAGAGATATGTTACTGGATCCGAGGTTTAAAGACCTTTTGTTACTACTACGAAGGAAAAGATGGGTGACCAAACAAAAAAAGCAAAAGATAGCATCCATCCAAAATGAAATAAATACCAGTGGAAACGTTATTTCTTAGCAATCTTCTTACGGTGCGGATAGATTCATACAAGTTCCTTTATCGGGCGAATCAATCTTTATCATAGTCTATACGATACGAGTATAAGCGGTGCGACGAGATACTTACACAGAAATCCAATCCTACGAATTTCAATCCTTCCAATTCAATCCTATCGATCACAATTCCTAGCCATTCTAAATCCTATACACTCAAATTTCATCCAATCCATAATTGAACCGATTGATCTTCATTAATGTTGAAGATCAGCAAAGCTACCGATCAAATTTGCGACTTTCATTGCAACACATCAAACAGCCGTGTTCTGATAACTCGGGAGCAAGCTTGTTCACGTAAATCCATGCAGTATTTATAGAACTGTGAATTTTTGAAAATTACGTGGCTGGACGGTCGGTGATATTCGATGCTGCGTCACGTCGCCGGGCGTGCGGGTCTAGCGACCGTTACTTCAACTGGAGTGAAATCAGCGCCACCTACGTTTGTTCAATCGTACCGCCGAGGAGTGCGTTTCCGAGAAATAGACAGCGCCAACTTTGTTAGAACTCATAAATAATGGAGAAATTGTAAATTGATATTTTTATTTATTCTTGCCACAGAGAGTGTTGGTTGTTGATAACGATGTGTATATAGTAATCAGAAAACAAATTGTTAATCATTCATTAGTTAATTTTCAAAGTAAACAGTTTAATCTATGTTATAAAATTTAATATCTATCTATGCAATTCATAAAAATATTTAATATAATTTTAGTGTTTTCAAAGGCCTTTCATTTACACTAATAAAATATACAGATATGCAAGGATATACGAAGACAATGTTCAAACGATAATTGTTTTAACTATCCGCTTATCGCGAGAGCGAAGTAGGCAAAACAATCAGGCTGCAGACGCGGGAGGACTTACAAAACGTGAACCACCTAATAGTAAACTTAGGGTAACTGGCGCCCTGACGCATTGGAATCAACCTTGATTTCCACTATGTCCATTCCCGTCAAGGGATCGGAAAGCGTCTATTTCTTGTAGTGTGTATGGTCAGGTCCATATAGGTTTTTAACAACTATCTCATGGCCCTGACGATACTGCAACTTGAGTTAACATTGTGAGAATTGTATTTATAATGTTGCCTGGGTCGTGTCCCATACAATAATTTATTTATATTCAATTCGGAGTTATAATTATTATAATTTGTAGTACTTTGAATGAGTTTAATATCATCATACAACCTAAAAATTGGTGACTCTGACGTGATCTGAAAAAGAAAACTCGCAGAATGGCAACAATGGAGACTAACATTTCTAGATGAAGACCACTTCAACGATAATCTTAATCCCGCGGTCAACGACCTCCATCACGACAACATACTACACCAACAATAGGAAGAAGTAGAAGACATTACTGTCATTTTAATTTCGGCGTGCGAGCATATCAGTGCAAAAAACCTTGCAATTGGTCATCTTTTAGACTACTGAAGAAATCAAAGTGTGTTTAAACCAAAAAATATAAATAAACATTGGAAACCAAAAGAAACAGAGCAATGTTTGCAAACAAAGCAAAATTTCAACGGTTTCGAAATCCCGATTGCAAATTTTCGAAAATCTGTCAAAGCAAAGTGTGTTTACAACAAAAATGTAAATAAACATTGGAGACCAAAGTAAACAAACCAATGTTTGCAAACAAATAGAAATTTCAAAGTTTTCGAAATTGCACTTATAAATTTCTCTGGGGTTTTTGGGTACCACTTCCTCCAACCTCATGTTCTCCTGAGACGAAATCTGAAATTTCAGCTAAGAATGGTTTCTGGTTTTCGAGATATTCATGTATCTCTTCTATGGCATCGCGATACCTGCAATACCTGCCTAAATCGATATGGTAGAATGTGACACGAAAATGGTCAATTTACTGTGTGACCAGGCCACTTATCGACAACATCCGGTTAGCAACAAGATAAAATCTGCGTGATTCAAAAGGAATGTGACAATAGGCTAAAATCTGCAAGGGACCCACTGGGCAAAAGTCTGTAAAGTCTGTAGGAAACTGACTGAATCCGAATGTATAAAAGACACCGCCGAGCCTTCAATAAAGAGTCTGTGAAAGAGAATCTGTGAAAAAGAGTGATTATTAAACCATCATTACTTTTCCTCCTCCTATATAAAAGTCATTATTCCGCGTTATACCAAGTGCTAATTAAATTCAAATTTCAAACGTTATTCTTGGGTTAAATTATTATACGTTATTTTCTGTTAGATTTACGCACTAAACGGTGCTGGTTAGAGTGATATTTAACGTAGACTTAATTCAGTGCAGTTCTAGTTTTGTATAAAATACTAGTGTCACGTGTTTTGACGTGAATAATTCAGCGTTTCAATACCGTTGCGCATAACATCTAAAATTACGTCGACTGGCGATCTCAGGACCACTCAACGATATTGTTCTCATTGCAATTCACTTCAAAATACGGATATTTATCGAGGAATCCTCAGGAGCAGAGCTTCGATTGCGGGACACCTAGAAGGCGCATTAACCACGAATTTTATTTTTTTTGATGACGCAAGTTCCGGCGTGACAACTGCCAAAATATAGAACACGGGAAAGCATTGGATTTGTTCTAGTTAGTCAATGGTATTATTACAACAAATTAATAAAAAAAGTATGGAGCTTTTATTTTTTTTTATTATTTTTGTTTTATTAATTAATAAATACTACGATATTTAGTACCAACACAGTAACTATTACTTATTTAATTTATATATAATGATAAGACTTTCCTAGCACTTGTTTTAACTTTTCAAGTAGAATTGGACTACTGAAACACTACATTTACTACTATTTTATTTTCTTCTATTTTCTTTTGCTATCGACGTCGTCGTTCAGTTCAAAAATGCGCGCTCTGCTACGAAAGGAAAATGCGCGCTCTGCTAGCGTCACGTAGCGGTGACTTGCAGAAACTTGTCACACATCATATATGCTATCTTCTACCGAACGATCATTATTTCATTTTCGTGCTTTTGATTCTCGTCAAAGTTGAGAGTTGTTTAGATGGCAGCACTTTTTTGTAGGATGTAGCGACCACTGTCGATAACACAGTTAAAAGAGCGCCACCTACTTTAATACAACCTCCGCGCCGGAGGTGCGCTTTCGCTAGCCATGAATTGTAAAACGCATAGATGGCTAACTCTATAAATACAGCGCCGACCAGCGAGAGCTACTTGTTCCTTGTTCCTTATCACTTGTTACGCATCTAGCACTTGTTTCTTATCAGTCGTTGATCGAGAGTTATATGAGCCGGTCGTTAATCCGCATAACCGTTAGCCACGTGGCAGATTAGAATATCCGAACTCATATCCGGAATCCATTGTAATCGATTAGAGTCTGGTCAACATCGTTTCATAATTCCATATATAATTTATATTCTAATTTTAAATACGATTCATACATTATTTATATTTTTAATATTTAATTTGACACAGATCACCTGTATAGTTCGAAAATAATCGCAAAGAAAACAGAACAGAAAAATCAGAAACAGATAAGGATGAATGGTGTAATAAGAAACAGAAATAAGATATACATATACAAAATTAGTATAGCAAACGTTTTTGAGTCTGGAGCTCTAATGTGTTTATCTGATGAACATTTCATCAAAATGCTTTTATAAAAAAAATATACACGTCGTTTCAACTAAATCATAGACGAAATAAATATTGTTTCTTATTACTCCAGTATTATATATTCTAATATGGCATTGAGGGTAATAAGAAATAAGCTTTTCAATTCTCTTTTCTTAGTAGTAAAAATTCTTGAAGAGTTATAAGAAACTATATCATTGAACTATATCTATCTAATCCTTTTTACACTTCTATTCTTAGTTATTTTCTTCCTTATAAGGTAATGAAATGGAATTAGTGAAACTTAATGTAAAAATTTTTAAACACAAGTTTACTTTTCTGAAACTAATTGATTGTTCATTTACAAAAATGTTTTTTGACAATATAATAAGTATTGAACAAATCAAAAACATTTGTCAGTAAAAAAATCTTATTCTAAAAAAATGAAAAATCATTCCTAACTTGGAGCAAAATATCCTGCTTTAAAATTGATGTAATTTGTGTATATAATGTTTATTTGTGGACATAATAGTTCACAAACATGTACAGATAACGGACTGGACGGTTGAAAAATTAACGATTATAATATATAGATAGAAAACAAGCAAAATTGTTTCCAAAACCAATTCCAAATATCCTTCATTATTAAATATTGAAGTGTCGTAAATTTATTCTTTTTCGAAATAAAACTTTTGATTTAATAAATAAGCAGGCAAAATATATCGTCTATTACAATGTAAAAGGCTTTTAAATTTCGACAAGAAATAGAAAATAATATTTCTCCTTACTATTAAAGAATTTTTTTTTGGTATATAATAACTTATTTTCTAGTAATAAAAAACATAGTTTTTCTGTCTTACTCTTTATGAATAAAAAGTTTAATTTAGAGTTCTTTTAATATTTTACAAACTCAAATAAAAAGTTCTTAACAAAATATATTAGCAATGTCAGAGAAAATTTCATATATTAAAATTAATATTTAATCAGTAAAGTTTTTGGTAAACAAATGTTTCAATAGAGATATATGTACTTGTAAAGTATTCTTTACTATATTTAGTAAATGATACTAATGAAACTTTTCATTAGTAATCTTCATCACATCATATCGGTATTAATACTAAATGCCTTATGAAATTTTTTTAGATTCATAAGAAAAATATAAAGAAGAAATGTATTTTATTACTCCTGTTTCTTCATCCTCCCTTATCTGTATATTATTATTTATAACATTATACTCTCTATTACGATTTATAGCGTTTTTTATATGTTAAATCTTCTATAGATCATAAAATTGTATATTTACTATTTATCTAAAAACTATTATCTGATAATAATAAATCAATAATACTTATTAAATATAATCTGATTAGTAAAACAAATGCAAGAAAATATTATATGATATGCACTATCAAGATTTATATTAAAATCTCGTAGAAAATTAAATACATTAAACTGTCAACAAACTACATATATATATAACAATTCTATATATGTGTAACAATTCTAGTATCAAAATCAAGTAAAATCGAAAAATATTGCTAAATTTATTATTAAGATTGATCTACAAAGCAAACACACGTGTTTCATAGATTATTTAATATCATATTTTGAATTACTATTTCCTTGAATGAACAATATTCATGTACTATTTCTGAAAATTACTTAAAAGCGTAGAATTGCTCTTACTGATTAATTATTGCGTTAAAAAGTGATTAATATGCATTTTAAGAGATTAACAAGAGTTGACATAAAAATATTTTGTTTATTTATTTTTAATACAATATAATACAATAAAAAATTTATAAAAACACATATTTTATAAGTAAAAATTTATAGAACAATAAAATTTTAAAAACAATAAAACGAAATGCTTTTTAATTTAATACTTTCAATTTAGAACTTAATTTAAAATTTAAAAAGAAAAATTATGAGATTTCAATTTGACGAAAGCAAATATTTAATTGTATAAATCAATCTTGTTAATAAATACAAAACGTATATCATCATAATATCATTCTTTCATCTTTGAATATTCGAAACCAGCCATTATTAAATATTTTGGCCCCACTTTACTGGATAAAGCACATGTTTTCAACAAACGTACAAGATGTAATTCCTTTCTAATTTCTTCAAAGTCATTTTTTATTTACACCCTTACAGTGATGGTTGACTGCTAATTTTCAAAATGCAAAAAAAACACACAGCCAATGCAAAAGTTAGATAATTTACAATGAACGGGTTGAATTGCTGGTTACATTATTACGTCGATCTCTATTTTTATCGAATATGTTATAATGAATAATGCTGCTCAAGGACAACGTTTCGAAATGTTTCATAATGTCTGTGTACATATGTTACAAATATTTTGTAGTGCGCTATTGGAATATATTTAATAATTTGACAATGTGTTTATATCACAATTAATCGCTTTATGTATAATATTATTAAATTCCTTGGAATGTTCGTATTAATATTTAAACTTTGATCATATTTTTCATAGTTTCGCACATTATGCTCATTTTGACCTCTATTTTAAATAAGATTCAAATTAGAAACAGTCTCGAAATGTTTAATTTCGAATATCTTCAATATCATTTATACAAATTTTCGTATATTGCTACGTACTTTCCAAAGAATTCAGAGATTATTTTATGAATTCTCATAAACTTTTAAACCATACAATTCGTTCAAAATATCTACATTCACGTATGGTAATTATAGTGTAAGTACATGCGATTTATTTAATTTTTTAATAGGAGAAGTTAGAACGCCAAACGACGAAAATTCATTTTTATTTTTTTAATGATATTTCTAACTGTTGTTAGTACGCGATTTCTAAATTTATCTATAATAATGTTTTGATTTTTATGGCTTTTTAACAATATATATATATATATATACATATTATATATTATATAGATATAGATATAGATATAGATATAGATATATATAATATATACATAGATAATACATATATATATAGATATAATTACATATGATGCAATTTGGAAGTATCTATAACTTATTTCTATCAATAACTCAACATCTCTGAATATACAATATCTTATTCGATTTCTTAATAGATAAATTTTTTTAATGCTGCCAGGAATATTTATGTTATATGCATTCATTTCAATAAATAGGACTTTCAATATAAAATATAAGAAATTTTTTTAACGATGAAAACACTAACCTAAACCAATGAACAGTATTCACCATTTGGCTTTCTAACCCTTTAAAAGTACGTTCTTAAAGATAATTTTGCGTAATCATTAAACATAATCGTAATTAATAGTCATGACTAGATAGCTCACTTATTCGGTAACTAGATAAAGAGTAATAACAAAACTATAGTCTTCAGTGCGAGATAAATCAATCGCAGAAATTGAATTAAATTTAAGAACTTCCATAATTATTCCATCCATTTAACATTAAAAAGTCAACAATATTGTCAACGAGCTACTATTAGCGTATAATAGGCAACTACGGTGATATGATTGAGTTTCATTTATTCTATTTTTATAGTTTTAGAAAATTCAATCGGAAACTCTCCTCACAATTATTTCATCTATTTTTCTTCTTTCACGATGAATTCGTGAACACTTCTTATCGCAAAATCATTCTCCTATATTTATTTTCGATTTTACATCTAATCGATTCAAAAATCGACACACATGTTTCTATGAGAAAATCCGATTAAATATGGTTCTTTTCTGTTGAAATTTGTTTAAAAATTGAAAACGGGTATTCATTGATTAATTCTATAATAAAAAGTTAAATGTGATTGACATACATAAAAAAAATTATACTTATTTTATAGTGATCCAAAAGTTTACTTTTTTATTTATATTTGTTATTATATTGTTATTATATTTTTTATATTTTAAATTTGTATTTCTTTGAAAATAAAATGTTTGTCTACGTCATTAATAATATAATTTTATTCGATTATATGTTGTTTCTCTATTTCATTTTATTTGATATATAAAATTATACGCATCTTCATAAATAAATAGTTTATACACTCAACTTTAGAAATGGATATAAATTATTATTTTATTACGTTCCTTTTCTTGGTTTAAAAAATTTAATTCGCATTTTGATGTATTGGATTTCATCCATAATGAAGAAAACATCCAAAAATATTGTATCACGATTAGAGATAAGGGGAGGTCATTTTAACATCGGTTAACCAGCTCAGGAAATGTATTTTAATTTCTAATTAATAATATCTAATTATTTACATTTTCAACCTTCAGTATCATTATCATTTGTTTGTTTGTATTAAGTATTGTATTTAATGTATTTAAAAGAAAATAACATTTATTACAGTGACAACGCAAGTTCAGTTTTATATGATTGAAACATGAGAATAAAAAGTAAAAGTGACTTATCCATATATAAAAACATAAATAAATAAATATAAGTAATTCCGTAATTAATAGATTATTGTTTTCGATTTCATTGTTCAGATATAAAAATTATTGAATAAAATACTTATGCACCTTATAAAATTATTGAGGTAAATATTACATAATATTACATATTATATGTTATTCTTGACAATTTATTATATCGAAGTATCATAAATAATTATAATATTATATGTATTAATGTGATTTTCAGCACTCTAATTTCTTTATTAAAGATATTTAATATTTAGTCTTTTCAATTATTTCATGACACTAACGGATCAAAAAAATACATGAACTTACATTCGTTTACGTAAAGACAGAATGAAGAAGAATGTAAATTAAAATGAACTGTTTTTAACCTCTTGCGCTGAAATGACGTGCCACGCACGTCGAGAATATTTAGCCCAAAATTGCAATTTTCTCAGTTTTAAGTATATTGAAAATAACTCAGGCGAAACAAATAATAAATTTATTACTTCTTAGTAATTTCTATCCAGTGATATACCAATGAATTCAAAAAGAAGACGAATTATTGTATACGATTTGGTCATTTGTTATGGTCCGTGAACCAAGTTATTAGCGCAAGAGATTAAAAATGTAATATCATGTAAATTGTTGGGCACAATGAACAGTTACATTTCATAGAGATTTTCGTGTAAAATATGATAAGTATTGATAAATATTTATATTCCAGTTTGATTATACGAGCACAGTATTACAATTACCACATATTTTTACGTTTTTTAAAAATATTCTTTATCGAATATGTAAAACAAAGTATCAATCATTAATAGAATTGCATTTTTATTTGTTAAATTTTTAGATTAATTTTCTAATACTACTTCTCAAAAAAAATTGTTAATTTGGTAATTGTTCAGAACTTTCTTATCAATTTCAACGACATTAAATATGTTATCAAGATCACCATTTTAAATTTTTTTTCTATACATGTTGCCACTCAGCTCTGTTTTCAAGATATTCATAAAAAAATTTTGTCAAACAGATGACGAATACTTCATTATAAATCGCCACTTCTTATACATATAACTTAAGCAATAAAGGAAAAAAGTTAATGTGTTACAGGTTATAAAGCATGTCCAACCTTTTAGATCTTCTAAGCCTTACTGGCCAACAAAAATTTGTTGAGGGCCGCACATAGTTTACATATTCTTTTATCAGTTCAATGTAATCTATATTATTTATAAGGATATTAAAACAACTTTTATAGTGAAACAATACATTGATTAGAAAAAATATATTAATATATATTTGTATTAATTTAATAAATATGAAAATTTTTAATGAGAACACTGAATTTGTTTTTTTAGATACCAGTTCATCTGGTTTGATACAGATAATGGTAATACGAAGAGTATTTTCAAGATGCTCGTCTGAAATTTTTGTTCTTATTTTATTTTTTATGTGCTTCATATGTGAAAAAATCTGTTTGCAAATATAAGTACTCTCCAAAAGGGACATCATGAACATTTATGATTAAAATTATTTAAATAATAAAATTCTTATTCAATTATTCCAATTTTGGTTATACAGCACAGACAAGATATATGTATTTTTTCGGCCATGGTAATAAGGTACTCAGGACCTTACCATTTTCGTATTACATCCTGTCGTATCGATTTTGCACCGCAGCACTAGTGAAAATAAAATAGTGAAAATTAAAATTAAAAAAATATGAAGAGTGTTGCCAGATCTGTTTCGAGAATTATTTACTGAATTGAATGGTACTTCATCAATGAAAGAATATAAACAGCGAATTAATAGAAATTGAAACGAAAAATTTAGTACATATTTGACTATTAACATCTAATTAAAAGTATTAGAAAAAATTGAATGAAATATGATATATTTATGTTACAAATGTGTTTTTTTAGTTACAAATGTGTAAATTCACAACCTGAATGAATTATCTTTATCCCATAAACTCGATTTTATGCAAGTTTGAACTTATCAATAAAATATTTTTACAAATATTGTTTGGAATAAAGAAGCACATTGTGTGTTAAAAATTATTTCTCGAAAATCATTCATTTCGAAATTCTAAAACAAACCTATCTATTTTTTTAAACGATACCATACGCATATTTTTTTCTTCATAGTACAATGTTACTTGTTAAGATGAATTCAGTGAGTTGCATTTTCAACGACCGAAATAATTTATTATTATAAATTGTCAATAAAAATGTATGAGTGATTTAATGATATACATATCAGTACTAAAATTTTATGAATTTAAAACAGTATTGGAGTATTTTCCTCCATTCTGATTGTTGGTGAAATTTGTAGATTAATTATTCCTTCACGGATTTTGACGATTCTTTAAATATCATTTAAAAATCGATACCCCGAACGACCCTTTCTTCTAACAAAGTCCAACATATTCATTAAAAGAAAAAACTGTTCAAAATATCTTCACAATATATTAGAAAAACACCGAAATCGGTGAGAGATCAGTCTACACTTTTACCCAATTGCCATCGCTATTGTGCAGAATGACGAAAGAAAAGCGAGTTAAAGAGACATAAGCAAATTTTAGTTTTCCTAACGTAGTTGCCGAAACTTAAAAAAAGTCTCACATGGTTGCCACATTTCTGTTACTGTTCTGTCCGTAGAATCGATGAAATGGTTAAATTAGCAAAATAGGCGAGTTAGAGGATTTTTCGTATGTTTCCAAATCCGCACAAGCTCACCCAAAATTATCCGATTCGACCCAAACTATCGACTACACGCATTCAAATCTTTTGGGCAAATTTTTATTTAAATAATAAGTAATAAACAATAATTAAAAATATAATCTTTATCTAAATAAAATTTAAATTAAAATAGAATTAAATAAAATCATTTAAATGATATCAAAAATAATTTAATCCATATTTTTGATTTTCAAAAAAGTGCTTATTTCATATTTGAATTAGATAAAACAAAAATGATTTTTTTAAATTCTCATATCCATTATATTGAATATGAAAAAATCAAATGACAAAGTCACGCATATAATAGCATTTTTCATAAATATATTTTGTTGAATGTTAACTCTTTTTTCGACAAATCTTTGTGAGAGAAATATAAAGATTGCATTTAAAAACAGTTACAAAAGTACAATAATAAATATTAAAGCCAATGGAACATATTATTGATGGCATGACATTCTATTCTATTATTTCATTCATTTTCGCTGTTTTATGAAATAATACGAGAACTAAGATGAAAGAAAGACATGCTGCGTATAAATATAACATAGTATCACTTTTTTTATTTCTTTTATTAAAATTCGCTCAAGTTTCACGATATTGTTTTAGACAAATTAGTCATAATTCATGAAAATTCGGCTTTATCAATGGTTGCAACGGAAAATGAATTATTTTTTAATTAATAAAAGTTGAATGGTCTTCAACTGTTTGATAAACAATCAAAATGAAAAAGAACAAACATTTGAAATAGGAAAGTTTGTTTTATTTATTTATTTTTTATACTGTTCTATAAAAAATGAATAAAACTATATTTCAAGAAATAAGAAGGTAAAAAATAATAATAAAAAATAATAATAATAAAAATTAAAAAAGATTAAAAATAATTGTTTATTAAAAATTCTTTCCTTGATTTTGAATTTAAAATATTACGTTCTTTATATTTTCGTTCCTGATGAATAGAACAGCATTCGACAAAATCCTCTTAAAATACACTTCAGTAAGTATGCTTTGAATAGGAAATCTGTAACCTATGTCCCTTTATTAGGAATTCGTCACGCTATGAACCGTCTTCTGTCGGACCAAAGTACAAATTAGAGAAAGATATATGTACGTATTTTTACGTTAAGAAGCTACCGCGTAAAAAAGTCCATCTTGTTCTACTAAAATTCTATAAAATTGTAACGTATAAGTTTTCCTCCCATCCCTTAATTTGCAAAAATATAACTTGCACCACATAATGTGCAATATCTATATCAAATTTATAAACATTCAACATTGGTCGATTTTGCGAGATATATTCCGTGGATATATGTTTGTATTTTTTATTAAATCTTCATGAATTATTAAAAATTTATATTAAATAAATAACAAAGTTTTGTTATTATCATAATATTGATAGGCAAAGTAGCTTATATAATAATAATATATTGATAAGCGTAATTTTTAACTAATGAATTATAAAATTTATGTTATTTGTCATAATCAATGCACTGTATTGTTATAATAAAATTGTTAAAAGTTTAATGTAAATTTGAATATGTAGATGAAGATATATAATAATTTTAATATTTTAATATTAATATCAATAATTTAAAATAATTGAAAATTTAGTTAATTAAAAACTGTTTTTAAGAATGTTTAATAATCTATTAATTATTAAATTATTTAAACTTTTTAATTATTTACTTATTATTTAATTTTTTAATATAATTCTTGTATTAATAATTTTAAAATTTTAATTTACTATATATTGAAAAAAGTAATTTCGATCGTAAAACATGAATAGAGCTCTTTCTGATATACAATAGAATAATTTCGGTTAGTTATTAAAATTTATTTAATTTAATAATTAATAGATTATAATCATTCTTAAAAACAGTTTTTAATTAACTAAATTTTCAATTATTTTAAATTATTGATATTAATATTAAAATATTAAAATTATTATATTAGCTTCACATTTCCGAATTGACAACACTGTAATGGGCCCAAAAATCATGTTGCTGGCGGAGTCACTAGTTCCTCAACTCATCGTTGTTTAAACGTAAAGTACGCTAAAAAAACCGAGTAATGTTTTAGTATGTCGGTATTTCAGGTCATGAATAGATAGAGTCTAAGGGCTGGATGCGACTCAGAGGTCGCGGATTGGACTGTGCTAAAATAATAAGCGACCGCTGCAAGGCAACGCTAGAAATAAATATTGTAATTTTGTTCCTTAATAATAGTAGTAATAATAATAATAATATAAAAAGTCATAATCGTTAATATCATGTTTTTTTCATATAAATCTATACACGAATAGTAACACATTTGTTGTAAGAAGCAAAATAGTACTTAAATATATCATAGATATATCATAGATATTTAGGTTAAATTAAACAATAGCTTTAGTAGATACTTTAAGTTAAACAATAACTTTTGATGAATATCTCGAAAATTAGATCCAGTCGCTAACACGTATCGGAAAGAATTGTCTAAGATAATGACCAAGACAACATATTTCAAAGTCAGTAAAATTAGTTAGAAAACCGAACTTCTAATATTCTTCTAAACTTCTAGTATTTGTAATTTTTTTTAAAAATTGTAAAGTTTTTTAAAAATGATATAAAGAAGGAAATAATTTTATTTGATTATACTAATATACAGGATATGGCAGATGACAGAAAGTGATTCTACATGAAAAAATATCTTGAAAAAAAAAAGAGAATAATACTTTTTCGTTTGAGGCTTCGTTTTCCTAAAATCGAGTTTGAAAATTTATTGAATGCGCAAACATTTGATTGTTTTCAGAACTAGATATGAGTACTAACAGGCATGTGTAGTTACATTTCATTCTACTATTGTTTTATTTAATCAAAGACGTATCTAATTTTTTCTTTAAGTTACATAAGAATGCTTATTCACATAGAGGTACACAGAGAACAAGCACGATTATAGTTAATTACAAATCAAATGCTCGCAAACTTATAACTTTTCTAATTTAATTTTTTCAAATACAAAATCTCAAACGAAGAAAATTTATTCTCTTCTTTTCGATTTATTTTTTCACGTAGAATTACTTCTTGTCTATTTACCAAGATTTTATAATAATATAAAATAGACAACACGATAAAATGACACAATAGAACTTCAGATAATCGATAAATTTGAATAATAGATATTCTCTTCTAATTTTAGATAACTTTTTTCATATACTAGTCTTATTTGGATTATTATCTCTCTTATTAGAGATAATAGACAAGGATTGACAAGAACAGAAGTTGATCAATTATGAGTTCGTATATTTGAAGCCCAACAATACTGGTTCATATAAACGAAGTTCTATTGTATTAAGTTTCGTTATAACGTCATGAAAACAACAATAAATTTACTTTTTGTGTATGAATTTTAACATGACTTACTAGTCATCACTTGTTAATTTTTTCAATTTCAAATTTTTACATGTTATAATTTTTAAATACTGAAATCTATACGTACAAGAAAAATTAAACTAGACACCGCTCATTTTACGAAACACTGTTCATTATAAACATTTATTTCGTGTAATTTACTATTAAATTCTTTTCAAGTTTTGGAACAAAACCAATTTCAGGTATCATAGATAATTAATAATACTCTAAATCTACGAATATTATTATATTTTATTTACTATAGCTGCTCTATTTTATTTCGAATTTTGCTTTCAAGCAATTTTCAATATGTGCAAGTCCAAGTCTTAGCCAGTTTATATTAATTGTAAGGCAAAGTTAATTTGAAAGTGATAATTTAATAGAAAGATTTTGTAAGGAAACGTTTTTAGATCCTGTGTGCAATTACCTATGCGACTATCTCGGTAGTAGAGAGAAAAATGTAACGAGAATTACATTGATTTCTGTTATTTTACTCTTTCGAAGAATAAATGTGACGTGACATAGATTCATACAATATTTTAAAAATATTCTGCATTGTTTTAGAATTACATATAATTAGAAATAAATATAATTAATTTTTAAGTTAAATATTTTCAGAAATAAAATTTTTCATATAAAACAAATAGAATTAATTTTATTGGAGCAAATTCTGTAATACGAGTATATTAAATAGCGCAGAAGAACTTTCAAAATTAGAAATATAAAAAAACATTGTAATTTTAAATTAATGAAATTGATTTGTTAAGAATAATAATATACATAATATATATTATAACTTAAGATAGACAAATATTGTCGTGTGCCGATCCGAATTTGCGTAATAAACGAAAATTTGATCGGTAGCTTGCTGTTTTCAACGTTAATGAAAGTCAGCTGGTTCAATTCAAAGTTTGTTTTAATGTTTTAATATTTGTTTGTAAGATTTGATCACCTTTTGAATTTGTTTTCCTTTGTCTCGTTTTATTATCATCGCACAAATTAACGCGTCGTCACGACCACGTGCATTGTTTTAATAATGCAACATCACGAGGCACCGAAAAGGCGAAGAAAAAACAAAAAAAAATTACGCGATCGACAAGCAGCCAATAATGTACCCGCGCGATGCTGAAATAATGGTCCAATCACATTCGAGCCCTCTGTTCAATCGAATGTGTGCCATTTGCCCACGCACGCGCACATAGCACGGCAGTGGCACGAAAATACGATCAGAAAGGAACCGCATGACTGTCTGGCCCTCGCATTGTTCGGCGAGACCGAACACTTATTATTAATAGACTGGAAAATGTTTAGCATAAAAGTTACTAATACACGTAGATACCTATAATAATTAGGTTATAACATAAATATATAACATAAATTAAAATTGATTCGATTAAACTTAATAGACATTTTTTTTCATTTATTTAGTTTGAATTATATCCCAGAATTACATTCAATTAATTCGCTATCATTATTAATGATAGTTTTCCATTTCAAAGACAATGGGTTAATATTATTTGAACAGAAATTCTTATCCTTTGAGTTAGAAAAATTTTGTTTAAAAGTTTTGACTTTTGCTGTCATTATTAAATTTGTACACTGTTCTTTCATTAATTGCTCCATCATCATTTATATATATTATAAATTTTTCGAACCATGTCTGCAACAGAATTATCTTGAAATTCAAACATTATATGCTGAAAATGTATTTTGAAATTTTCTGTTTTAAGAGCTCAATTCAGTACAACTTTTGCAAGAATTGTGACGAATAGCAGTGCTAGGTTTGAACTAAGTGATCGTAACTTCATCATTATCACAGTTGGATCCCGCAATGAGATGATCGGTTCTTTAAAAAAAACATGAAGCTTGCGGCAACCAAATGAATTTCTGTTACAACTCAATACCTTTTTTCTGCTGCTGTTCTTGAATAAATATTTAATTGCTTTTACTCCAATAATGCTTCTATATCATATGAAAAATTATTTGATTTTGCTTCCACCAATTTATTATAAATAAAAATAAAAGAAGAAATAATATTACAAACATTTGTCTGCAATCTTTTCTTTTTGAAACAAAACTTTGATGAAATGTTGTTGTTTAAAATGCGTTAAAGTTGTTGATTGAATTTATATAAACATTTTGGAAGTTCAATCAAGAAAAGAATCAATTTTTAAGATTGTTATAATTAGTATTAGTATTGTTACAAATATCTACAACTTAGCATTAGTATTGTTATAAATATCTACAACTGTTTAAATGAATGCTGGATAAAATTATTTAATTGTAAAGGGCTCTTCGTCATGTAAATTAAAGAATATCTTACATCTAGATAATCAATCAAAATCTGTCGAGCCATTGTACAAGGTATATTAGAATATAAATCACCACAGCATGATTTTACATTTCTAGATTGATGAAGATTTGTAAAAAAGTTTGTGCAAAATCTTGATTTTCAAGTCAATTTTATTTATTGCATTCAAAAAAGAAAAAATCTTAAAGGAAGAATGTTAAAATTTCCATAAATTTTCGAACTCACTTTCAAATTTACTTGTAATTTATTTATATTTTGTGGTTAAATACAGAAAAAATAGCATTTATTGTCGCACTTAAATATTTTAGATCCATCATTATAGTGCCATTATACCAATATTAATATTTGTTTCCAAGAAAATGGTTGAATTGTAACCAATAGTTATTTTTTCTTATAATGAGTAGAATACAATGCAATAAAAGAAATGTGGCTTTGAGAATCATGTTCAAGGTCAATTTTGCACGAATTTTTTCCATCTATTCAGAGTTTAATTTAATTTTCATATTGTAGTTTAACTTAATTTTTATAATTTTGATATTCTGCATCAATGAAGGATTAAAAAAGATAATTGTAAAGTATATATCTGCAGAGATAAACATCAGTTAACTAATTATTATCTATTGTTGATTGATAATTTATTTTTTGATAATGAAATAAATTTACTTTAAATTTGAAATGACATTGAATTTATATGAATGTAATAATCAATATTAAATAAATCTGTGTTAATACTTTTTTATGATATACTTAAGTTCTCTATTTCTTAAATATTCAATATATATTACATTTTACACAATTTTCAAAAATTTATAAGTTATTTAATTTTTTTTTTTCATTTTTTATTTCATTTATAATTATTGTTATTACTTTGCTTTCAATAGATATTTAGTGGAAATAATGATATACATGAATATAACAGGAAATTCTCCGAAGCATATATGCACAATATTCTTACTTAAAGATTCTACATAACTAATAAGTCGACACTTTGATGTAAACAATACCCTCGATTTCGATTATTTCTTGTCTTAAAAATATTCAAATTTTTATAAAAATATAATTGAAATATTCTTTTAAGCGTGTATATTTGCTTTAAAACTTCGCTGTCTGCAGTTTTTACAAGCAATTTGCATACAATTTACAATAAATTAAATTGAATCTAGTAATGTAAATTCTATTATATTTTCTTGCCTTTATTCTAGCTTCCTAAATCAACAGATTATTTTATATTAAATACAGTGTATTATTAAATCTTTTAATACAAATTTTAATTTTTGTTTTTAAATATAATAAAATATGACAAAATTTCAGGAACAAAAATATCAAAATGTATAATATATTATATAATATATAACTTAAAAATATATATTGTGAGAACGAAAAATATTGGAAACTGGAAATAGAAATTATTTTAAAGAAAAAGAATAATATACTGTAAAAAAAATAATAAATAAGTAAGGATAAAAACTATGTAGATAATATTATAAATATAAAAATAAATAAATAGGAAAGAAAAAAAGATATATAATGAAGTATTTTAAAACATAGAAGATTCTGGAAAGATTCTATATCAATAATATCAAAATGTTGCAAATATTAAAAGTTTAATAAAAACTTTCACAATAAAATATAAATAATAAGAACAAAATTTGCATTGGAAAAAAGATATAATAATGCCACTTATATTAGAAAAACATATAGAAATGAAATATGAAACTACCTCTGGTATCTTTATATTTTATTTCCATTGCATTATTATGTGAAATACTAATTACGCTATAATCTATAGTCTATGAAACGATGAAATTTGAAGAAAAATCTTTAGATCTAGAGCTAGCTGCTATAAATTGTAATTGCAAAATAACAAAAAATAATGTTCTTTTTATTGCTCTCTCTACTTTTTCATTTGATAATAATAAATATGTAATTTTATAACGCTTGTTAGTTACGGTTACATTAAAATTTTATTTTCTACTAAAGAGAAAGAGGGAAAGCTATAGATTTTGAAATCGTATAATATTACATTTTATAATTGCAAGCTTAAATTAAATTTAATAAATTTCATAAATCTTCAAAATAGATTTAAAACTATAATTATTAAACAAGAACAATTATTTCCAATAATGAGCGATTCATATAAGCAAAATTGTAGTTTTCTATAGAATAATAAATATTATTGTAATACGTTCACTTTATTTGTTGTGTCAAAGATAATATATATTCCTACATTGTATTTGTATATGGCGAAGGTTTATGATACCAACTTGAATAGGATAGAGTACAAATTAAAAATTAACGTAAATTTTTTAATTATTAATTTGATATTGTGAAATTAACTTTTATTTTAAAACGTAAAGTAATTTATATAATTATATATAAAATACAGAAATATTATATAAAAATATTGAATTTCAAACAAAACTTATATTATTATATGCTATATTGGTAGATAATTGAAGTCTAATCACCAATGAACGTGTTACATTTCTGAAGATCAAATAACTTATCCAGTTTAAAAACACATGATTAAAAAAACGTTTCATTAATGTAAAAATTTGTTCTTCAAATACATTCCAATTTCAGTCAATTATTATCAACTAATTCAATTTTATTGAAAAATTTTGTTAACTTTGTTTAGACAAAATCAGATTTTATTTAAACAATAATTAAATAACTGGAGATTATTTTACTCTAAAACACAATTCTTTTTTTTAACTTTCTTATTAAAATTAAGTTTTTTTTATGATATCAGTTATCTAATGAACTACAATAGCACAAGCACATATGCCATTGTTTCGTTTGATTTCTGTTATGAATATTTTATTATACATTTGTGATTAATTTAACATTTTCACTATGTGAAGTCAACCTACTTCAAAATTGAAGATTAATACGCAATGTGCTGCTATCACAATTATGTACATTGAATTATCATTCATGTAAATTATAATTTAAAACTACGGTTTTAATCTTTGCACTTAGCTTTTTAGTTATGTAATTTAATTTCTTTTTTTTAATAATTTTTTTGTCATTTAGAAATACATTTTAATGATCATCTGAAGAGAATATACGAAAATTAAAATTAAAATTGTAGAGATTAGAATATAATTCTTTTAAAAGGTTTTTTTTCCTTTTAAAATTTTATATTCCTTTGTTTTTCCTTAGAATATTCATATTTTTAGAGAAACTCTCCTTTTGTAGCTGTATGTAAATGTAGTAAAATTATATTTGAGGAAAATAATGGGTGTTCTTATTTCTTAAGAAGCACGTATAAAATGACAATTTATAATAGTATACTATCAAAGATACGATATTCCAAGGAAATTAATATAGAATTGATGTAAAATGATTAAATATTGTACATACGAGACAGTTATAAGAATAAATATGAAATTAAGCATTTAGTAATAAAGTAATGATATACAGAAAAATAAATAAAAATGAAAAAAAATTAATGATTAGAAATTAAGTTTAATAATTGAAAATTAATAAAAAAACAGAAAATTAGAAAGAAACCACTTTTAAAACCAATTTTTCCGGCGTTATTAAATGGAATAATTTCTTTAAATATTTATTTAGCATAAATATATTGTAATAAACTGTACATTATGAACTTAATCTGATATATAACTCCAGTTACATTATAATTTGCCATGTCTCATACATTATGTCTCCATATTTTTCTGTTAATTTTGTGTTAGATGCAGATGTAACATTTCGTTAAATATTCTATTTTCTATTAAAAACAAATTTGGAAAATATAAGAATTTTAAACAAAGTTTTTAAATATTATTCAATTGTCAATTAATCATTAAAATTAAATTTTAAATTATAATTAAAATATGTAGATCGAAGCAAATTAAATCATATACTATTTCTCTTTTTTCTTTGTAATGTACTTATTGATATTGTTCCACTTTGTTTATGTAAAAAATTTTTCATAAGATGTACGTTCAATTTATCTCTTCATATTTATATTAATATTTCATATTTGCATAGTTCAACATTGATGTTTTATATTGTTTATTTTATTCATGTTTTATTTCTTATCTTATTTTTACAAGTCTTTATTATTACTTCTGTTTATCATTTTAAAGTTTATTCTAATGTTTAATCAATAAATATTAACTGAATGTGTAAAAACGCAAAAGACCTCACATTTCTATTTGAAGGACCCTTTGTATCAAATAATTTATTGTTTATGGAGATATCATCTTTTTTCATTTGCCTGTAAATATTATCTTCTTCTACTTTAATTCAAAATTAAATATTTTAGCTTTTTAAAGCTCAAATACATAGCGTTAAATAATTTTCAACCGTAATGTCCATGATAGATTTTTATATTTATATGAAACATATACGTATATGTATATGTATATCTATTTACATATATAATTTACAATAGATATGTTACGCGGACACTATCAATAATCCTATTATGTGTTTTTTCAGCCGATTCACGAATACTATTTGCTTTTCAAAATTCTTCTATGAATATTCAACAATTTCCAATGAAGCTATAAATATGCTTAAGGTGAGGTACAAAATCTTTTGTTCGAAAATACAATATATTCCTCAAATTTCTCATTTATTGTAAGGATTTGAAAATGATTTTATTAAAAAATAATTGAAGTCTGACACGATATTTATTTCTTCTTTTTTAATGCCTTTTTTAAATTGTTTCTATTCTTTGATCACTACGGTTCTGATAAATATCAAATAATATACTATCTCGTTATATGAATAACAATGACAATATTTATGCGTAATTTAATTTTATTTAAAGTCTCATAAACGTTTTTTAAAAATTATAATTAATAGAAATTACGTTAAACTATAATTAGAAGTAGTAGATACTGCTGTGAACGTAATATTATATTTAGAAGCTTCGATTGTTCGTGTTTCGATCCCTATTTTTGTATAAATTTGAACAAGATTGAATTGACCCTTATAATTGAGATATTGCGTAAGCTGTTAGCATATTTCATACCCAGGTATTGCAACAATGAAATAAAACTGACATTGCATCATTATTTATTAATACTCCTAAGTTGTTTGAAAAATACATATATCGTCAAGAAAAAAGACCATATACAATAGTAACTAATTTACGTGAAAAACTAAAGTTGTACAAAGTATCGTTATTATTAGTTCTGGACAATTTTGATATTTTATCTCATTATTGTATAACGCAAGAACTTGATTTAAAACTGGAACGATATAGGTACAGCTGACAATTTATAATACTGCATTATATTTAAAATAAAAAAAGAATGAAATTTAATGTAGATTTTAATTTTTTAGAATCAAGAAATCTTTCTTCACTTTAACACAATTACGATTAATTAATTATGTCTGATTTGATAGTGATAGTAATAATATAATTTAGTTCCTTAAATAAAAATAATAAAATCGCCTGTATTTATATAGTTATTACATTTAAGGATTCATATACATATCATTATTTTTAAAATGTACCAAATTCATTTTAAAAAACCAAACACTTTTCATATAAATAAATTTAATTGAAAATTTGAATATTCTTTATTTCTTTATAATAACGTAATTTCTTTATAATAATTATATTAAAATATTGAATTAGAATAATTATTTACATTAGCGATTCCTTATTGATTTTAATGAACTTAAAACATGTTGTCAGAGTTATTATTTTAAACAATTTTCGTCTGTAAATGTTACCGACGCATAATTTTTAACCAACACTTCCATAAGTGATATTTAAATTCCATCAATAATTTTTTTTCATTAAAAGTTGGTATTGGGTGGATGCTAGAGTAATAATATTATAACTATTCTGATGCAACTTTCTTATACAAAGTAATGATGGTATAAATACTGCGATAGAGAACATTGTTAATAATATGTAAGTTATGTAGGTAATAGATTGCTTAATTTTTATTTCGACGAAAATATGATCTGTACAAGAATAGTCGATACAATGGCCAAATATAATTTTGATATAATTTTCAAATTCTATTTTAACAATAAACTAAAGTTTAATATTACTATATTTTTTTATACCAAGCTAATCCAAATTCAATTCTAACTAACTTAATCCAAAATTAAATTCAAACATAAAATTAATTTAAAGAATATTTTTGGGTATAAGTCGTAAACTAAAGTAAAGTGACAGTAAAATGTTATACAGACAAAAGTTATTCAGAATGATGACTTCAACAACATATTTCAAACTCATCAAAATCGGTTATTATGTAATCATGTATCATGTAATTAGCTATTACGTAATGTAAATAATTACCCAAGTTGGGAAAGAACTAAATAATGATTTATGTTACTAATAAATCAGAAAAGTAATAAATCAAAATAATCTTTGTATAAATTTTTCATATCTTTGTATAAATTTATTGCAGTATCAAATGAGGACCTGTCCAATTGTGAGATTTTAAGCCAATTACGAATTTCCTGTTTGATCAAAGTTTATCGTTTATGAAATGATATTCGAGTTTGAGTTTTTAATTCAAAACGAACATATCTTTTTTACATTGTCATTCCGAGATTATCACTTAATTAATTTACAACAAATGTTCCCAAAATAGAATTATGTATTTGAATATTGATTCATCATTCACGAAATCGTTAATGTTCATTTGTTGTTCAAGAGCATATTTACATTGTTGATTGTCTCTACTTATGGTCAGCAATATAACAATTATATGACTTTCAAAATTCACCAAGTCTTGAAACGTTTCTTGGAATGAAACGATCCATTGGATTAACTTGATTTTAGGATGAATAACAATATCATCAAAAAATGTTTCTCGTTGCATTTTCATCAAAATGAAATATAATTATAATGATTTTATACTTGTATTGAATGAATAAAAAATTAGATTCTGTCATAATTAATCTTCATAAATCTTCATTTTCAAAAAATACTTGTACATATTAAATAATTATGTATGTATATATTTTGCATAAAATATTCCATTATATTTTTAATAATAACAAACATTGACAATAACAAAAAAATTTCAGGCATATTTTCTTATTTTTGATAGATTTATTAATTATAATGAATGTAGGTTGCAATATTTAATACTTTTACAGCTGCCTGCGAGAAAATACTTATTTAAAAATTGTTTCATACTTCTGTTATACGATTAACTAAATTTTTATTCATAATCTCATTTCTATGAATTTTTGTTTACATATTTTCACTTATTTTAAATTGCTAACTTATTTTTTAGTTTATCTTTAATCGTATATTTATCTAACGAGAAACATTTTTCTGACAAAAACAAAAGCTAACATCGAATGACTTTATTTTACGAAACTGAAACATTCGTGCTGTATTTTCGGAGCGTATATATATACATGTAATGTACGTATATATTGCCATAATATAATAGTCTTGCTATATTGTCTACGTTATTTACAGTGCTATCTTACAGCTAAGATTCTATATATTGTTGATATCAATTAATGTCATAACGGAATTAGTCAAGTGAGAGGCACCATAGAAGTTTTATATCATATGACCGTAATACATCCAAGCATGTTTTACAAAGTATTTCTCTATCTTCATAGAAAAATCATTTTTAAGACACGAGAAATTCACCTCATTTTCAGGAAATAAAATTATGATTACACAAATAAATATTGTGTAATTTAAGAAAGATTTTTAATGATACATTTATGATCGTTGATCGATTAATTAGAATCTGTTCGCCTTAATTGGATAACTTGCATTTTAGATAATCAGTTGATAAAAGCGGAAACTTAGTATTAAAGATGTTGAATTTTAATCATAGTATTGTAGATAGAAATAAAAAAAAAGTGAAATATAAAAAGGAACGAAATGTTTCTCAGTCTGTTGATTCGAAAGCTTTGTATTCTGTTCTACTATTTGCACAATAGTTATTTAAATATCTTTTAATAAATTTTAAGGAAATTCATTAATATAAAAAATGAAACATTATTTGACTAAATTTAAAATTGAATTTTCTTCATTTGTTCTTTTAAAAATAACTTAAGTTAGTGCTACGTCAACATAAGATTTTTTAAATAATTTTCTTTTTGCATTATTTTTTATTATTTTCTATGATTATTGTAAGAGAAAATCCTCAAAATTTGTCAAATCAGAATTTCTTTTTCCAATTTAATCTCGCAATTTCTTATCTTACAATTTTATGATAAACTATTTTTTACATTTACATATTTTTACTCTTGTTTATGTAATAGGTTTTTATATTGTGTTTATTTTTATTTTATCTTTTATTTTAAAGCATTTTCTGTATCTTGATTGAACGTTATATAAGATATCTTATTAGCTCTTTATGATCAACTTACAAAACTTTTCAGGAATTCTTTCACTGCTTGATTTTCAATCAGTTAATAACAAGAACAATTTTTAAATCCATTATAATTTTACGTAAGAAAATATAAAAATATAAATGGAATCGATATAATTTCGTATCATACCTTGCAATTTCTATCTTTATCCTATAATTTTTATCTCATTCCAAATAATATTTTTACAATTTTTTATACATCTAATTACATTTGAGAAATCATTTTATTTAAAAAATTTGTTAATAAAAAATATATTTCAGTATTTTAATTTGAAAAAAAGACAACTATTTCATATTTACTATTACTCCTACAGTAAACAAAGGAAGAATAATAAAACTATAAAAGAATGTTTATTTTGATAGTGAAAGAAAAAAGATTTCAAATACGAAATAAGTCTTTATCTATTCAATTCAAATGCTCCTAACCAGCTGTTTCGTTCACGAAATTTTCTTCATTTTTGATATATATGATATTATGATCCATATATATACATGTACATATTAATATATAATAGTAAAGCATTGTATATATGTATGTATTTTATACATATATATATATATATATATATATATATATATAGAATGTCACATAAAGCGTTACAAGCTGTTTTTTCTGGAACTATTGCACATGTTAATTGCGAATTTTGAAACGTTCAATTTTAATTCCGTTTTCAATTTTAATTTAAATGAAATAGTATATTAATCTTTTTGTTGTTTCAATAGTTGTTGTGAAATCTAACTTTTATTTGAAACATTTTTTTATTCTGCATTAAGTTAAAAAGTTGTAACTGTGAATACATTTCTTAAGAATAATATTGAAAAAATATTTTCCATTTATTTCCAAGTATTTAGTTATTTATTTTTTTCACTTCAAAAAGCCTGGCTGAAATATTAATTTTAAAAAATAATCAGCTTTTTTTATCCGGCTATCGAAAGTCAGCCAAAAATACTATGATAATACTGAAATAAAAAAAGAATATGATTCTCAACGAATAAATTGTCTGTGAAATCTGGGAAAAAATGTGTCTTTAACAACGTATTTCAGGATCATTGAAATCGATGAAAATTCTAAAATTATTATAATTGAATGTATAATTTCGAATATCATGTTCAAATTCAAAATCATTGAATATCAAATTCAAATATCATTGAAATTGGTAAAGTTCACCATTTAAAAAATGTAAAACATATTTTTGTAAATATTTCAGAAACTAAGGCCAAGACACATATAGAGAAAAGTTGTCAGAATTTGATAACACATTTCAAGATCATTAAAATTGATGAAGACAACCCTAAAATAAATAATTACCAATAGTTACTATTATTTAATAGTAATCTAAACTAGATCCAAAAATTTTTTTATCATAAATTATGCTCCTGTACGACACACATGTGCGCAGAATCACTTAGAAATTAGACATGAATGTCTTGCGATGTCAATAGCATTACATATTATATTTAATAGCCTAAGTAGAAAATATAAATCCGTTTATATATGCAGAATTTAATCCGATTTTTTATTTCCTTTTTCGTAGTTTTACTTTTATTTCTGCAATATATGTATCATTTTTCTACGTTCATGACATATTCAAACGTATGCTTTTTCATCATCTTATGCATTCACGAGCAATATCGGAGTATATAAGATATTTGTGATGTAAATATTTAAAGTTGTACAAATATATTGGAAAGTATATTGTACAAAATTTTTTAAATATTTGCTTGGACGTTCGTAAAATACACTTATAAGGCAAAATTCCTTGGTGTTTTTAATAGTTACAAAATTACATTGATTGATTATTATTGACAAAGATAATTCGCAATTATTTATTAAAAATCATGTTTTAATGAGTTATTGTGCAACTATTTGTCTAATTCGTTAAGTTTTTCATAAAAATAATGTATTATATTAACTAAATATGATTAATTACATACACTGACATAAGTTTAATCATGTTTTCTATTAGTTCTATATATTTTAAATCATGTTTCATTCATTCAATAATTTTCGTACATAAAATAATGTTGAGAAAAATTATGATATATAATTTTATTGTAATCTAAGACTGTAACAAAATATCTGTTAGTGAGTCGCGACTATGAATATTAAAGAGTTATTAAAGATAAATATTTTAAATGACATAAACATTAAAATTCCATAACACTCAAATAGATTTTACATTAATTCATAATAAAATATAATCTTTCTATATTTTCTGCATAAAATCACAAATATCCTATATACCCTAAATGCATCTTTTTACATCAAAGATTGTTAAACACAAATTCCACAAAATGTATCACAGTCGAAAAGGTAAACTGCAGAGAACAGATGATATTCTGAAATTAATTACATCATCTCGATTATCCCAGAAAATATTTGTACGTTTTTAAAATATAATTGGACGTTAATAAAATATAATAATTTATAATATTTTCTCATATTCCAACAAAGTTGTGTCACTTGTAATAAAGATTTAAAAAAATAAAAAAAGGGAGAGAATGTGAGTGTGTGAGCCAAAAAACGAAATTATATATTCGCTCTGAACGAAATTATACATACTTGTATAGAACTCGATACCGCGTTTTTTGTACAATGCATGTTCCCATTCATTGCTTATGCATATACGCAGTATTTTCGATTTCTTGCTAAGTAGTTTAGCATTTTTTTAAGTTTGTGGTTAACTTTAAGGCTTAATAATTGATCATTATTATCAACAAAGACTAAATGTTGTATCTGTATGTATATATGTATACATATGTATGTATTTATATACACACATAATATTTATAATTCATATTATATATAATATATTATATATTATACATATATCATATATTATATATATTAAATACGTATAATATATGTATATAAGCCTACAGAGATATATCTTGTCTAGGAAGTGTTTCTTTATTTGCTTATAATTCCTCTCTATTTCTAGTTGGCCCAAGTGATGTTCCCAATACGTTTGCGTTCATTTCTTCAGCGTATTGTCGCGCATATATAACTTCTCATCAAAAGTATTCTTTTATTTCCTGTTTTTTTATTTTGACAGTTCTGTTCCGATTCCCAATCTTCATATCACGTTTCTCTTATACATAAAACACATATTTTGGTAAATTATTTAGTGTTCACCTCTACTAATCCGACTGATCCGACTTGCTTGGAATTTCAAAGAAACATCGAAGATTTACAATTGACGCAGTGAATTGATTAAACACACCAATATTCCATACTGCCTTTTATCCTGAATTATATTTCTTCATTCTTCTGAACTTTTCGTTCCTTATTTCACCTATTTCAACTCTTCAATGGCATTTATAATCATTCTTCGTTCCTTTAAAAAAAAAAGAATAATTATTTCTGTGCGTTTAGCTTGATAATTTTGTAAAGGCTATTCTGATCATAAATTCTATATAACGGAAGTATCCAAGTATTAATATATTAGTAATATGTCCAGTAGTTTCCATTGTCATTAACCTATAGCAATTTTTGATCACTTCCTCTGAGAGAAAGTTCTCTCGGTTGAAGAAAACGGATTTCCTAAATTCTTGGTGCTTTTTCTTTTTTTTCGTTATTGATAAGATATGAACAAATTCAAAGGAAATGATATCTTTCGTTCTTTTCTCCTTCTTTTCTCATTTTTAATGTTTCTCTTTTCCTTTCGCTTCTTATTTTAAATATTTTATACGTTAATCGATTTTCTCATTATTTGTATTTTTTTTTTCTTTCTCATCTATTGATTTCGACTTAATGTTGTTTAGATATAATCTATTTCAAGATTCAATTAAACTTAATTAACTTTCAGAATTTGAAAGATAGTATTCTTGAAGTTGCATTGGTTAAATTATGATTTCCTTTCTGTATACACTTTATATCCTTTTCGATTATTATTTTATCTTCAACTTTATTGAAAAAGTGAAGCAAATTATAGTTTTGTTTTATTAATCATGAAATTGTACTTTTATTTTTGTTACAAACGGAATATTTTTGTTAATTTCATTTTGAAAATAGTTTCAACTGACATTTATATTTATATATATCTTGATATTTTCACAATTCATATCAATTTCATTCAAATTATAAGTAAGAAATTCATCTTATTCAATCATAAATTTTATACATAGATTAATAGATATATAATCATTTAATATTAATTGGTTGATAATATTGATATATTGAATAAATCCAAATCTAATTATCACTTAAATTTTCAATGACAACTTCATGTTTTTGTTTCACTTAAATTATTTCTCATTTAATTAATTATTGAATATGTTTTGTTCATTTATGCCATAGCTTTTATTTTTTAATAATGTTATTTTACTAAAATTTCAGATTTTCTTTTAATATTCCTCTATATCCATCCATGAATCCACCATTTCTTCCAATATTTGTTTCAATTTTTTACAGTTCATAATTTTTACTTATATTCTTTGATTAACAGCGACAATAAGTAGAAATAAAAGAGTAGAGGAAGGGAACGAATGAAAGAGTAATTCACTAAAATCATCAATGTCTCCGGTTTCTTTTGAATATTATCTTCACCTTAGTTCATGGCGCGAGTAGTTCCGCATCGGTGTTTAATTAATCGATTTTGAAACCTATCAAAGACATCGATTGAACCGCTTTTGCCAAACATGTTCAAGGCAATACTAATACAAGGTTGTGGTAATACAAGGCAAAGTCCACGGAATTGTCAGTGATTGCGAAACAGATGGCATGAGGTCACCGAGTTTTCTGTTACACGTCGTCTTCTATACTTTTCAGGGGTATTTGTTGCTTTTGTGCCATCGCGTTCAACACGTAGACTAGCTGGTCCAATTTCTTGTCTATCACGGACAACTGCGGGCAGAAACAATTTTTATGCATTATAATGAAGCGTTTAGACCAAACGAGCAAATACTCATTCATTATCCACTTCGATCAAATTCATGCTTCTATTTACCTTGTTTATTACAATAAACGAGTGTTTGTGTAATAAACGAGCACAAATTTGTCGGAATAAATCGGCAAATAAGCATTCGTCCGTTTAATCCAAACACATCATATGTAAAAATGAATCTTGTTAGTCAGAGGTTGTGAATATAAGAAATTTTGGCTTTATATTGACATATGTTTATTTTCTTTTATTTCTCTTCTCTTCTTTTATTTTTCTTTTTTTTAATTCTATTTTAAAGATAAAAAGGAAAATATTAGTAGAATTTATTAAGCGTTGAATGAAACAAAAGAAAAATATAAAGTCTATGTATTTAACGTTGTTTCGCTTATAAAGAGATTTATTTTTCATATCTCTCTGCTACATATAATTTCTATTTCGTTTTCTTTTTCAACTTTTATCGATTTTTAGAAAAAAATTAATCGATGATTTTCGATTATTTAAATATTATATAACACAGAAAAAATTTTTCTATGAAATTTATTTCATAGAAAATATCATAGGGATTAATATTCATAAAAACAATACAAATCAAAACCAAACATAATGGAATGGAGAAGAGAATTTTTGAATTTTTTGGAAAAAAAGACTTCTTGAGAATTATTCTATCTTTATTTTTAATATTATAATTCTCTTATTCAACTGGAATGTTTACAAAAGAAAAACGGTGTTTATACTATTCAATATACTATGATTTATACAGAGTATCTCGGAAATTATGATACAAGCGGTCGAATGGTGATTCTATATATAAAAATAAGTCGAAAACGAAGAATAACAATTTTAACAATTTAATGTTTCGTTTTCAAAAAAAAAAAAAAAAATATAAATAAATTTGAAAATCCATTAAATACGCTAATTGTAAGTTTAGACTCGTCGTCTTTTTCTGCTTGTATTTTGCTTCTTATTCTATACTGTCGGTCTGTACTATTTTCTTATTATGTATTCAATTTAAAATGGTTTTATAAATAAGAATAAAATTATTCTATAATATTTAGAATTCTGTAATATTTCTAATTATTAAATAATATTATTAGGAATGTAACAAATATTCAAAGTGTTAACTACATTTTGCACATTGCATATATGTATATAACTCAAACATTAAAATTCAAAATTTCATTCATTTATATAATGTACCTCTAATTATACAAGATATACCTAATAATGGGAACATCTAAATATCTCCGTTTTTAAAGATATAAATAAACTTTGTTAATAAAAGTTACTTAAGAAAAAGAAGATCATATTATGGTAGTAATGATTTTTTGTAGATGTAAAGGTTCAAAAATTTTAAGATCTCCTCCACTTTTTTCAGGATTATGAAATATGATCTATTGATCGATATTATACAATCATTCTCTATAAAAACATATTTAGCTATGTATATTGAAAAATTATTAGTATGAGATATTTTAATCTTAATTCTATAAAATCTATCGTATGAAAGACAAGAAAAAATAGGGATAGTATCCTTGTTCAGCATACATACATTTTATAAAAATAAAGATTTTACATGATTATGATGCAATATTAGCCCTAATTGAATGTTATAGCCCTAATTACATCTGTTCATTTGCAATTCTTTAGAAAAAAAAAAAAATATATATATATATATATATATATCATGGAAGATTAACAAACGTTTTTGTTTCAAAAGAAAAAAAAGAAAAGAAAAATGAGTATATTAAAATCGTAATAGAGCCGAGAAAGAAACTTACCTGCTGTTCAACCCTGTATAAACGTGCACCTATAGTCATCGGTTTCACATTGCCTGCTCGATCGATTCCTGCTAGGTAGCTGCCTGGTTTACCTAATGTCTGGTCCAATCTTCTCTGCAATTCCTGTAAAAACATGTAGATTATGAGCTTAACAAAGTGATATGACAAATGAGTTTTTATTTAAAATTTAATAATATAAATATTGTATTATTAAATAAATATTAAATATAAATATTTTAATAATATAAACATTGTTCATGAAGATCTGAGAATATTATTTTTGATACCTTTTCATTAATACATAATAATGTAATTCATTGGAATTCATAATGTAGAATTCATATAAATACATATAAAATATGACATGTGGAGTTGGAGCAAGTTGTATAATCGAGTAGATAGAATCTACATGTAAAAATAAGTTGAAAGAAAGGAATACTATTCTTTTTTGTTTGACTTCTCGTTTTCGAGAAAATTGAGTTTGAAAATTCTATTGAACACATTCAAACTCAAATTTATAGAATTTCTAAATTTAATTTTCTCGAAAACAAGGTGTTAAATGAAAAAATATTATTCCTTTTCTTTGACTTATTTTTATACGTAAAATTACCCCTTACTCGATTGTATCACCTATCCAGCCTCACCAAATGTGAATTCTACAATAAAATCTATATTCTTTACGGAATGGATTTTACATTCTCTATATATTGAAAATACGAAGTTACTTCAATTTTTTTAAACAGAATATATGTTTTTAATTCAGTAATCATTGCAACTCAACATTCTTTATAAAATAATTAATCAACGACAAGCATCTTGTTTTATACGGAAAATCTGTATTGTGTAAAATGAAATCGTGTAAAAATAGCCAATGATGGGGAAAATGAAAACAATTAAATTTTTTTAAGAAATCTAAATTTCATTCATACAATGAATTCTTTTTCTTTTTATTAGAATATATGACATCAATATCATCACTCGAAATGTCTTTTTTGTTATTGTTTCATACTAATTGCGATGACGTCATTTTTATTTTATCTTTTAATAGTTCTCCATAGCAAATCATACAATTTTTTAAATTACTTTGAAATCATTCAACATTAAGATTCTTTACAAAGAAATAATGTTTCAACTTATCAGCTGAATGATTCTTTTTCAATTAAACTTGTACAGAATGAAATATCTCCGTCAACATGATTTTCTATACAATCAGAGATATTTAAGACTATTTTCATCGACTCTTTTTCATCAAACACAGCATTATTCATTAATTTCTCAATATTGTCAAATGAACTGATTGAAAGCTGAAATGTTGAAAGCTGATATATATGTATAATAATTTCGGCTATGTCTTACAAGATTTAACTTTTAATTATATCATTTCATCGTGCACCTATAAACAAAATGTATATAGGAAACCGCGGAAAATATATAAAAAAAATCGCGCAATTATGAATTCATGTAAAAAAATACTATGTAAAACGAGATCGAAATATGTGTCTCTATAAAAAAATTTACCTATATGTATTGAAATATTATTAGTTTGAATTATTTTGAACTTAATTTTGTTAAATTTATCGAAAGATGAGGAAAAATAACGACGATATATAGGGGACACGTTCCTTTGTCCTTGGTCCCAATGGCCTGGAGTAATAAATATAATGTGAAGGACGCATATGCAGTACCGTTAGGCTAATAAAATAATTGCCAAAATTACTTTATGGGTCTGACCCTGTCAATAATCATAAAACGCCTTACTTTCCCAATTGCGTGATTGGGAAGAACATAAAGAGAGTCGACCTCCAACGTGCTGCGTAGAGCCTCAAATAATTGAGTCTAGAACTGCAGTCCAGAAAATAGTTCAAGTCCGTAAGTACAATCTATAATATTAATATGTAATAAACACTCGACCACCTTCACCGTGGATTCCCAAAATATTCTTGTGTTTATGTTGTCGTCTTTTATGCAATAAATGATATCTACATGTTAAGTTTAAAGATCAAAATCGCTCAATAAGTGAGAAAACCAGCCAAATGATGGCTACAACGTGATGGATGTTAAAGAAGTTGACCACAATGCGATGTGGCATTACGAAAATGCGACAAATTTTTTTCGATTATTGAGCGTTTTGATTTTAATATACACATATACGCATATACACAAATACATATATGTACACTTTAAATGTTTAATCCGAATACACAATTTTCGAATGTGGATGTTGTATTTAGTGTTTTCAAGCCTTTCTATTTACACTAATAAAAATATATATATAATACTGAGGTGCGTGAGTATACGAAGACAATTGTTTAACGATAATTATTTCTATTGTCCGCTTGTCGCGAGAGCGAAGTAGGCGACACGATCAGGCTGCACACGCGGGAGGACTCACCAGACGTGGACCATCTAGTAATAAACCGAGGATAACTGACTGTGTTGACGCGTTGGAGTCAGCTCTTTTATACCCTGACTCTCACTATGTCTTCTCCCATCAAGGGGTCGGAAAGTGTCTGTTATCTTGCAGTATTTATAATCAGGCCCATGAGAGATTTTTGACGATTACCTCATGGCCCTGCCGATACCGCCTCCTGGGTCCACGTCGTGAGAATGTTTATGATGCTGCCTGGGTTGTGTCCCCTACATTGTATTATCTCCTCATTATTATGGATCGAAAAATATTATGGATTCGCTGTTTACAATCTAATTAATTTAATAGTTGAAAATTAATTCTATTTAACAAAGTAAGAAGTAATAATAAATAAAGAACTTGTCTAATAATACATGATGCCCAATAAAACTATAAATTAATATTAATTACATTGTATCATATTATGATCTGAAAACTACAGGGATTGCTGGATGAAAAGATAATATAAATAAATGCTAATGATTTATATTTTCACCATTTAATTCGACGATTAGAGTTATAGAGATAATTATGTCTTTTTTTAATGTCACAAATAGTGTTACGATCAATGTTTGTAATAAATTCATCGTTTAAATAAATACATTGTCGAACCATAAAGGAAATTATATTTAACTATCAAAATTATTTTATATTTAATAATCAATTTGTAGCAAATTCACAATTTTAACTTAATTACAGTTTACTACATTTTATTTGAAAGAAAATATATCACTGGCTTTTTTAAACAAAGTGTTATATTACCAATATGAAGATTATATTACCGTCGTTTTCTTGAAAAATCTTGAAATTGAAAACAGAAACATGTTTAATTTCTAACATCTGCTATTTCAACAACACAAAGGATGCAGTTGCAACCAAGTTAGATAAATCTCGTGTCTGAGGTTTTAATTCCCATAAATCTTAAAAGATTGCATATTTCTAGAAGAACTCATATGTAGACATAAACTTATGATGTCAGAATAATTTTGTAATTTTTACAGCATACTAGGTGTCCAGTAGTACAATCGAGCAAGAAATGATTCTGACGTGAAAAAATAAGTTGAAATGAAAAAATAAAATATTTTAATTTAATGATTCATTTCCAACAAAATGGATTTTGAAAATCTTTTCAGTAGATTGAAAATCTGTTAAATTGAGACATTAAATTTTGAGGCATTAGAGGAGATGGGAGACGAGTATGAAATTTTAACTTTGGTTAACTCTTTAATATTTGTTAGTTTCCGAAATATTAATAAAATACTTTCATATTGAATTCTTCGTATACAGATATTACTAATACAATAATTTTTGCTGTAGCAGTTGTTGATGATGACTATCAGATAATCGATGATGCAATAGTATATCAGTCTTGGTATATAGAATATCTGCACAGAATGTCAAAAAATTATTTTTTATTGCTTTGGGACATGATTCTATTTCTTCGCATCGTAAAATTTGTTTAAAAAATTGATCTGTAAAATTGACCTTATGCATAATTCTCAAAATTAAATATTTTACAAATTATTCTATTTTTTATAAATAGAAAAAATCTCAAAGGAACCATAAATAACTCAACAACCTTCGTGGAAAAAAAAGGAAAAGTTTCATTAGTTTTCGAAATCATTATATTTGTAATATCAGAGACAGAGAATATAGTACATAAATACACTAGATGGCAAAACATTGGTGTAGTGACAACAGCCTTGGGCGGGAGAGATTACATGTTCATGTAGAGGACATTGAGAAGAAAATGTAGAAATTTGTTTGGAGAAATTATTCGTTAACAAATAATTTTATTTTATATTACTTTAGCATTACGGGAATCAAGATTGCCGTACATCATATGAATTTGTTATATACTGGTTTCACTTGAGCCCATTTGAGCTCATTTATGTTACAAACGAATTATATGAATAAAAAAATTTCATGTATTTTCTCGATCATGATTTCGGGGGGTTCGAGATCTCCTTACCATTTTCGTGTCACATCCTGTCGTAGCGATTCAGGCAAATTTTGCAGCACTACTAGTGATGAGAATTAAAATACACAGAATATGGACAGTGTTGCCAGATCTGTTCTGAGAATTATTTAATGAATCGAACGTGACAGTACATTATCAGTGAAGAAATATAACGATTTAAAGCAGCGATTGGTGAAAATTGGGATGAAAAATTTTGTATATATTTGACTATTAATATCTAATTAAAAAAATTGATTGAAATATGATATTTTTATGAACAACATAATTAGATATGACGTTTTCTTAGTTACAAATGTATAATTCATAACCTAAATGAATTATCTTCATCGGACAAACTCGATTTTATGAAAGACTGAACTTATCAATAAAATATTTCTACTAATATTGTTTGGAATAAAGAAGCACATTGGGTGTTATTTCTTATGTGTTATATTCTTATAAAGGTGTTATTTCTTGCAAAACTCATCCGTTTCGAAATTACGAAGTCAAATTTATTTTTTCATACGATACCTGACCTATATTTTCTTTTTTATAGTATATATTTATAGTACATTTATATATATATTTTATAGCATATATTTATTTATTATACATTGTTAATAAAAATAATACAAAGCACGAGTGACTTAATGATATATATGTTAGTATTAAAATTTTGTGAATTTAAAACGTGGCTCATTCTTATTTTCCTTCACTATGACTATCAATTACTTGTAGATTAATCATTCCTTCACTGATTTAGATAATCCTTTAAATTTAGAAATCGATATCCCGGAAGACCCTTTCTTGACAAACGAAGTTCAACCGTTAAAGGAAAAAACTGTTCAAAATATCTTTACAATACATTTAAAAATCACCGAAATCAGCGAGAGATCAGTCTATATTTTCACTCAATTGCGATCGCTATTGTGCAGAATGATGAAAGAAAAGCGAGTTAAAGAGACACAGGCAAATTTCAGTTTTCCTGACGAAAGCGTAGTTGCCGAAACCTAAAAAAAGTCTCACATGGTTGCCACATTTCTGTTACTGTTCTGTCTGTCGAATCAATGAAATGGTTAAATTAGCAAAATAGACGAGTTAGAGGATTTTTCGTATGTTTCCGAATCCGCACAAACTCACCCAAAATTATCCGATTCGACCCAAACTACACGCATTCAAATCTTTTGGGCAAATTTTTATTTAAATAATAAGTAATAAACAATAATTACAGTATAATTTTTATTTAAATAAAAATCATTTAAATAATATAAAAAATAATGTAATACGCACTTCTGATTTTTAAGAATACGTTTATTCTACATTCAATATTATATAAAAAAAAATAATTTTTTATTATATGAGAAAACCAAATGTATCACGCAAATAATATTGTTGTTTTTCATGAATATAATTTGTTGAATGTTAACTTTTTTTTCGACAAATCTTTGTGAGAGAAATATAAAGATTGCATTTAAAAACAGTTACAAAAGTACAATAAATATTAATGCCAATGATACGTATTAATGACACGGACGTACTAATCTATTATTTCATTCATTGTCAGTGCTATTATTTATATTCTTTTATTCATTATTGTTGCGTTATGAAATAATACGAAAATTAAGATGAAAGAAAGGCATGCTGCGTATAAAAATCTAACATAGTATCACTTTTTCTATTTCTTTTGTTAAAATTCAAGTTTCACGATATAGTCGTAATTCATGAAAATTCGATTTTAAAAATGGTTGCAACGGAAAATGAATTATTTTTTAATTAATAAAAGTTGAATGTTCTGTCTTGTGTTTGATAAACAATCAAAATGAAAAGGAACAAATATTTAAAATAGGACTATTTTATAAAAAATAAATAAATATATATTTCAATAAATAAGAAGTTTTGTTAAAAATAATAATAAAAAAAATTAAAAAAGATTAAAAATAATTGTTTATTAAAAATTCTTTTCTTGATTTTGAATTTAAAATATTATGTTTTTTATATTTTCGTTTTCTGATAAATAAAACAGTATTCAACAAAATCCTCTTAAAATTGTACTTCAGTAAATAAAATATGCTTTGAATAAGAAATCTGAAACCTATGTATGTCGCTTTAAATACTTTGTTAGGAATTTTTCATACTGAGCCGTCTTCAGATTCGGTCAAGGATCAAAGTATAAATTAGAGAAAGATATACGTATTTTTATGTAAAGAAGCTACCGCGTGAAAAATCTATCTTGTTCTAATAAAGTTCTAATAAAAAATATAATTTACATCACATAATGTGCCACTCTGTACCAAATTTGTAAACACATTCAACATTGGTCGATTTTGCGTAATTATTATTATGCATAGGGATATATTTCGTAGATATGTTTATATTTTTCATATAAATCTTTATGAATTATTAAAGATTTATATCCAATAAAGCTTACAAGTTTGTATTTTTCATATAAATCTTTATGAATTATTAAAGATTTATATCAAATAAAGCTTATAAAGCTTTGTTATTATCATAATATTGATAGGCAAAGTAGTTTATAGAAAAATTTCGATTAATACTTTGATTAATAAGCGTAATTTTTAACTAATGAATTATAAAATTTATGTTATTTGTCATAATTAATGCACTGCATAGTTATAATATACCTCGTCTGTGTCTATGTTGAGTTAAATGACCATGTTTACGTTACCTGTCTGAATAAATATTCTAAATATTCTTTTCATACTGCATACATGTTAGAACTGGTACTTTTACCAAGGTATATGAGATATCCGGGTACCCACGAGATATCTGGGTAGAGTACAATTACCCAAGTATTTCATGAGATAGCCGAGTACCTGGGTACCTTAATATTTTATGAGGTTTTATAACTATCTGCTAGTTATTACTATCCGAATCACTGGGTACTTGAATACTCGGAAGGATATTCGGAAAAATTCCCAGTTATTTTATTCGAATAATCTAGGGTTATCCTAATTCCCGAGTTATCTGGGTATTCGAGTAATTCATATTTTTATATGAAATAATAAAAATAAAACAATAATTAAATATTTTTATTTTTTTAAAAAAATATTAATAAATTAGCATTTCTAAGACTACGTTTAGAAATAATAATATTAGAAAATACATGTTCTAAATACTCGTAAAAGTCAAGATAAGCATAAATGTATTCCAATAAATTTTACTAATTTTCATTTTTTCCCATCATTTTAAAAGACATAGATTGTTTATTATTTGATTTTCTTGGAGATATGTTTACAATTCTGAATTGCTATCACTATTGAAGTCTATTTGAAATGTATCATACCTAAATGTTCTGCCAAATGCTGATCTATGAATTATGGATATACGTAATACATAGTTTTTCAAAATCTATTATTTTAGTAAATGAGTAGTGGTTAAAATTCAAATGTCCTTGTGACTTTGAAGACCACCACGTGATAACAGCAATATCAGTTATTATACAAATTTCTTTCTCTGACTTATTTTGTTTTTCATTGCACATAAATTGTAATCGTTTCAATATACTTTTAGAACAAAGATAATGATATCCCGGCTTAAATACAATCATAGATATTAGAATAACTATGAACTTAATGAAATAGACATCATATTACTTTTTACAAGAATTATATCATTAGTTATTTTTATGTGAAAATGTTGATAATTCATTAGTATCAATGTTGAAAAATCAATTAATATATTATGCAATTCGATGGAATATAATTAATACCTAAGAGATAACATATTTTATAACAAATAGTTCATTTTATGTTTTCGTCTTTTAAATGAATTATTGAGAATTATTCACGTTTCATCCGATCTATAATATTACAAAAAAATACCGCTTAGGCTACTACCACGGTGAGTATATATACAGTAGTCCACAGTTGGAATCGAAAGCGAACATTTAAGTGGGAAGGTGTATTCTGCGAATTGTACCGAAATATCCGTATCAGGAATCACTCATTTTGTTTTGTGCAAGTGTCATACTTCACACAGCCTTCGGTAAATCGCAAGGTAAGGTGGAGTAATATAATTCGAATTCCAAGATTGGTAAAGATAGTGACGGACGCTTAAATGAGGAAAAGTGCAGACGCTTAAGTGAGGACTATTATAATACGATCACAACAGCCGAAGCAAGTGCCGCCGATGTTACGTATAATCGATATCAATTTCTTGATATCGCATTATGTCATTACACAAATTGCATTTTTTTTTAGAAATCTTCAGCAATTCTCTGATGTTTAATTTCTTTTCATACTAGCTTCAGTCTTACACATTGCAGTACAGTATCAAAATTTTAAATGACATTCCGTAAAAGTTGGGTATGGAAATATAGCAATCCATTCGAAAATAGGAAATGTTCAATCACATGTAATTTATATGATATTTGTCATTTAATGGATCGATTTCAGTAACTTAATCACTTGATGCACAAACGTTGAGAAGCATTTTTCAATATTTCAATGGAATTAGTTAGTAGTGATGAATTATTAACATCTGAACATTCTGAATCAGAGGATCATCGTGTGCAACGTCGAAGACATAAGGATAAGAATTTAAGGCATTTATTGTAAAGCCGAGGTATCATTGCCCTTGTCCTAATGATTGCAATAATAAACAGAAGAAGATAGAAGAATTTTCTTCAGTAAGTGATTACAAATAATGGGTGATCATGAAAGTTACAAGACCTATATTTCAACTATTGCTTATTCCATAAGTGAAATGGATTTTGAGAAACTATACATTATGCACACAATTTATGAAAGATCAGCATTCGGCGGAGAATTTAGATACTGTGTTTAATATGAATCAAGAAAATTGGAATATTAACGGCAAAGTGAACGCTATACTTTATAACAATGAATCTAATATATGGTTAACGACAAATCTACGTATCTTGTGCCGCATACAATGTATAATTACGTAAAAACGATGCATTCAAAAAGTTGGAATATTTCAGGAAATAATACAAAAAGAAAGCAAAATTGTATAATGCCCAACAAGATGAAACTCATACTAATACATGTATGCGAGAACAAATTCCAACAGAATAACAGAAATGCACTAGTTCCTATTTTATTAGATAGAAAAATTACGAAACTTATTGATATTATTGCATTGAAATTATACATGTCAAAATACTATTCGTCATTAATCAATGATCTTTTAACAGTATTGAAACCCTTCCAATTAGTAATTATATCATTATGTTTTGAACTCGATACAACTACTTCTTTAGTATTTCCTATTGTTTGCAGTTTCATCAATAACTATTTAAAAATTGAGGATGCAGATAGGCCGAATTTAAAAACGTTTTAATAACGTCCCTTACAAACAGATTTCATTTAGATTATCGTACTGAAACTGTTCATCGTCTCACTTTCTTTTTGATTCGAGGACTAAACTCGTATCATTTGAGAGGATGATTAGTGAGATGAAAGATCTTATTTTAATTTCCATTAATAATACAATAGAAAATGAATAGCATATCTCAAACAAACAGAAAATATGAATAGCACAATACTGAATTTTATATTTCAAATAGAATCCAACAGCGATTGGATTCTGTATTACAAACTTATCTTCAAGACAATCAAATTAATTACAACCTATGTTTTTTAGAATGATGGGAAAAAAATGAAAAATTAAATTTTGTATAATTAATTGTTTTACTTTTATTATTTTACAAAAACATAAATTATCCAAATTATTGTAAATAACTAAGTAATATGAATAGTATAATCGAATAAAACATATTGGAACATTATTCATTTATCCGAGTAGCTTTTGAATATCCGAATACTCGGCGAACCGAGTAGGATTCAAATAATATTCTATCTTTAAACAAAACTGGATATTCGGGTAATTTCTGTTTATCGAAGTGTCTCACGGATAACTCGGGTACACATGAGGTACATATATGAACGTCTATGCCCTATAGTTAATAATAAATTATAGCTTTAGTACATATAAGTTCCTCACGCTCTTGTCACGGTGGTAGGAAGAGATTACTCCAAACTAAAATATTGATTAAGGCACCAGCACTGTTATAACGAAGGAATGCGTGATTATTCCACTACAGCGATCGGAGCTTGTCCACGATCGGTGATTTGTTATAGAAATTAAAGTATTAACCGCGCAATACTGAATATTAAAATACAGAGAGGTTCGACAAGGTACAAAAATAAAGATAGACTTTTCATAGTTCTGACTGACGATTGACTTCTTTATTGATTCTTTAGTCTCTTACACAAGATTGTAGGGTATCTCTTATACAGGGTACAGGATACCTCAGGAGCCTTCTCAGAAGAGACAAATAACTTTGGTCGTGATATCTTCATGGATATGTAAAGATCCGCCCCCGAAGACCGTTATCATTATACTAAAAGGTCGTCTGGAAGATTTTCCATTATATATCCCATATTTTCTTTTTCGTTTTCCTTTTTTTTCACTATTTAAACAATTCCGAAATTTCTACATTTTGTTCATGATTACGTATTGATTTTATATAGTAATAAAAGCACATTCACTCTGGTATTTTTTAATAGATGTAATATGTTTATTCGAAGTAATTCCCTTTCACTGACGACATTTAAATTAGCATAATCGAATAGAATATCAATGTAAGATAGGTGTTCGTTCACTATGGAAATGCATATTAAATTATATTTACTAATATTTAAAGATTAACATCAAAATTTAAATATATTACTATTATAGTGAAATAGTAATAGTTAAATTTTATTTAAGTTTAAAAGCATTGAGAGAAGAGGTCACTTTAAGAGGTAACTTGAATATGTAAATAAGAATATACTGTATTTAATAACGGATGCAAGATTGTTGATTAATAAATTAAATAAAAAGAAATTTATGATTTGTGTCTGAGGAAAATTTATTCAATAAAGTTTTACGGTTAATTGTATCCAATGTTTTCCTGAACTATATAATCAATAGTTTAAATTCAATGTAAGGTTAATAAGAGTTTTAAAACTATGTTGTTCGTTGAGATCTTTAGTTAACGCAAGCTATCGGATCATCAAAAATCTTGCCATGACATTTTATACAAAAATATAGGAAATATAAATATAAGATAATAATTAGTGATATTGGAATTGTTGTCAGATTATATAGATAAATATATAATAAATAGATAGATGTAATAATGCTGAAAATCCATAATCTATGAAAAATATCTGTTAAGAGAGACAAATTAAATATTATTCAGAAAATTAACGAAGTAACGAAGTTATCAAGTAAATAAAACAATAAAATTTAAAAAAATTGAAGTATCGTGACCAGACCCTTTTCTTTATTGTGTGAAAAAAATGTCACCAATTTCATAAAAACAGATAGATTAGTGATGTTAAAAATTATATGAGACAAAGAACATAAAATATCAGTGACTATAAACGGATTCAAAAAATTTCATAAAAATTATGACTCAATTGTACCAAATTTGTCAAAAATAAGAGACCTTATTATTTTTAGATAAGATAGATTTAGATCTTACAATCTAGTGACGTTACAAGTGATTTTACAACCTAGTGATGTTTACTAGTGACGTTTACAAGTGATGTTCACAAAAGACGAGATAAAATCTGTAATTATTGGTATATTTATAACAGATCTGTCCAACCTAGCTCTTAAGTTACCCATGGATCATCCTCTTCGAGAGCCGTAGGGAAATAGCCCCTTCTCCACACTAACTTCTTTTTGACGTTCCTTTGCCGTCTACATGACGCATGAACCCTACTTAGACGAGCTTCATCACTACACAAGCTCGATTTGTGTAACAGTGAGACTTATGTGATAGTGAGACTCGTATGACGTATACGAGAAATCCCAAACATGACAATTTGAAATAGATAATTGAACAAATAAATTCATAACTATTTGCTGTAAATATTTCAAACAAAAACTGCGTGATTTCCAGAGTTACTTATAATACTGTAATTGTTTTATTTTTCTCTTTTATTGAGATTTAAAAGTCATCTTCAGTTTTTTAAATGGAATGATATATCTTCTTATCCATTAATCAATGCAGCTCGACATTCTCTATAAAGAAAGTATTAACCTATATGTGTCATGAAACTATTATGTAGTTTAAAAAATACTTCAACTTTAATTTCACTTACTTAATACATTTTATTGGTCCTAAATCTTTCGATATACCTACTCTGCAAAAGATTAATGTTGAAACATCTATGTGGAATTACGTACAATGAACTTGCCAAAAAATTACCGAATATAAAAATTGTATGTATCAGCATTATAACAATTTCCATTAAAGAAAGACATTAAGGATAAAAGTGTATCTGTTCGTGGTAGCTTTACATAAATTGAGTATGTAGTGTAAATTTAGGCAATATAGTTTGTTTTTTGATACAAATGCATACAATTGGAAATTAAAGATTTTTAAAGATAGATATCCTTATAGAAATTGGAATAGATATTGAAAATTAAAAATCTTACTTTCCAAACAACAGTAAATACTTTTTCACGAAGAAAGACGTGAATTAAATTCGCTACAATATCGGTGGATTATATGGGACATAAAAATCCTAGAAAAAAAGAAATCGATAAAAGTGGAAAAATCAAGGCACGAAGTGAGGACCATGGAGTCGAGAAGTCAAGTACAGCAAATTCCTTTCATAATTCCAATAATATTTCATACTTCAGTTATGGAGACTCGCAACTTGCCACGAAATATATATTAAAGTGTAACCTACCGATTTTTACAGTCAACAAGGACTCCTGCATTTTAAGATTCAATGACGCATCGGTAATCATTTTGAACAAGCACTATTTTAAGAATTGGCTATCAAATATCCCTATTGTTAGAGTAAAGTAACGGTTGACATGTCCGGAGACTTGTCGAAAGTGTGTGTGGATGTGCGTGTGTGTATGAGCGCGACTTGTTTCGGCCGAGCGGCAAGTGGGACGGTTGAACAGTAATCATAGAGATTCCACGAAGAGAGTATTGAGAAATATTATAGAGAGTAATCGTAGAGAACATAGAGATAGAGAGAGAGGCCACGTAATCATATGTGTGAAAGATAGAGAGTATCGCCATGAATATATATATACTTATTCGTTTCATGTTTTGTATCGTATTCTAATTATTAGATATATTTATAAGTTGGTATTATTTTTTCTCCGCTCATCTTTTTTCTAACACCTATTAAAAATATGAAGTTAACGACGGCATTGACTAATTATCGAATACGTAGAGATTAAAGTCAAATAAGGATATTATAAAAATCTTAGATATATACGCTGTGAATGTCAACAATTAATCGTTCGCTAATGGATTCATCAACTGTAGGTATAAAATTCGTTATTTACATTAAGTATAAATACTATGAACACATTATAGACGTTACAGATGATTTTAGAAATAAAGAACAAAGTACAGATCAGAATAATCCTCAAAAAGAAAATACGTCTGATCGTCGATTTTTCTAAAAACACGTAGAATGTTCCAAACTCGTCTCGTTAGTCAAACAGGAAATCGAAAATCCAAGAATATTTTGGAAAGGGTTAATATCTCTATATGAGCAATGCTGATTCTAGTCATAAAATAAAGAAATAAAGTTCGATTATGTGAAGAATTTAGTGTTACACTAAATTGTAGATTGAGGAATATCTTTTCTTTACGATAGATGAACTTTTTCCACACTTGCAAGTGAGGAGAAATTTTCAAAGATAAATTTAAAAGAAGCTTATTTACACATGGAAATTTATTCCGATGGCAAAGAGTATCCAGCGAGATGTGTTTAGATATATACGTTTATTATACGATAACGCCTTAACATTCTCTGACAAAGAGAGATTGAAAATATTCTATTGTAGATTTTCAATCTTTCTATACGGTATTAAGATTATTGGAGCAAAGAAACATTTGCAATGATTAAATAAGGCGACAATTAGCGAATTACTAACATAACTAATGAGGATAAAAACGAATGCTTCCAAAACGGTAATAGTTATTCCAGATATTGATAAAGAAAGAATTCATAAAGAAGAAAATAAGATAGAAACAATAAAAAAGTCTGTGCCCACAGCTCAGGTAAATTATTACAGTTATTTTGTACAAAATTTAAATACAGTTGTGATTCTCTTATATACACTGTCTAAAAAAAGAGGGTAACTGAGAAATTCCATTTTAATAGACAGCGAGAAAACTTTTTACTATAACGATTTATGAATATAAAAACGTTGTCATACTATGATCCTAAGCTTCTGCTAAGTGTGGTTTATGACGCAAGCGCTTACAATTTACAGCAAAAGCAGCGAATTTCTCCGCCGCGGACCACAATACAAGCTGCTCAATCATTGTCAGTCTCCCGATTCCTCCACCATAAAAATTAGTTCTCGCTCTGTTCATTCTATCTCGCCGCAGCAGGCAATACAAACTATTTTTTCTATCTTCCTCTAACTTTACAAGCTACAACAAAGAAAACAATTTATATATATACATATATAACGCGTACGTATTGCGATCACTTTCAACGTAGTGTAGGGGATAGCGATCAGGAAAGTAGGGGCAAGATTCACACAGGCCCGCGGCCCGCCAGTTAACCACTTCTGGTTCATTCACGGTATCAGAGTTGCACTTTTTCCTGATAGTACAGAATAAGTCATCTATCTCAAATATTGTCTCGCAATCAAAAGAAGTGTACGCGTTAATCTTTGTACTAAAGAAATTTTACCAATTTCTATGAAAATTGTTTTATATTATACACGCATCATTGTCTGTTAACACAAAATTTTTCACAGCAGAAAATACTGCCGATATACAGCGTAATAAACAGTGACATATAGCACTGTTTTTTTATAGATATTTACAACGTAAAGTATGGAAATACAAAAGTATACAATGTTGTAAGTTTAGGTTATTATACAAAACTTCACAGGGAACTCGCGTATGCAGTGTATAATAAAAACTAAGTAAAAAGGGAAAGAGAAGAAATACAATGATAAATTGTGACGACGATGTTAAATGCTTTTGGCGACTTTAGGCTTATGACTGACAAAAGAAACCCAAAAAAAAACAAAGCCGCATCGGCCGTCGATGCTCAGCACCTCTAACATTATCGTTGCGTTGCGTTACAACATACAATAATGCGAACAATTTATAGCGTCTTCCTATCGAAACAATAATTAAAATAATTAAATAATTTGAAATGTAATGAAATCCATGATTATGAAATTATGGTAATAGATACATTACCAGTTACACTTAAAAACTTGACCGACAAATTACAGAAGTTAAAAGAAAAATTAATAAATAGAATATACCGTAAGCTGAATTTAGTTACCAAGATGGAATAATTTTATCTGAAAAATTTTACCTTTACAAGGTAGTTATATCTCTGTGATTACATGTGAAATATGCAGAATTAGAATGAAAGCTATTGCAACGAAATAACGATGGCCGGACATTGATTAAGATTTGAAAACTGTAATTAGGAATTATGCAAACTGTAGTCTGACAGTGACCCTCCAAAAATACGATACAATGTGAAAATTAGCGGAATTTTCATATAATAAAAGATTCAACAAACGCTACGATAATATAAAAATGCAAACATTCTGACACAATCAGGATTTTTGAATTAATATCAGGTACTTGAATAAGTTTCTGTCATTTTTTGTTAAAACTTAAGACATCATTAATACAGAAAAATAAACAACATCTCATGTAAAATATTTGCCGTCATTAGCTATAACATTTTGCCACTTCTCAGGCAATAAATGAATCCCATGATGAAAAAAATTGTCCTTTTGAAGCGATTCATCAAGCCAATTTTTGTTATCCTCGGAAGAAGTTAAATGCTGCTCCGAAAGGCCATGCTGCATTGATCGAAATAAATAGTAGTCTGATGAAGCAAGGTCTGATGAATACGGCGGTGAGCTAACACATCTCATCCGTTCTAACGCTTTCTTGACCGATCTTGCTACATGCGGTCGAGCATTGTCATGTTGAAAAATGATTTTGTCATTGTGCCTTTTGGCACATTATGGACGTTTTCTCTTCAATGCACGACTCAAATTGATCGTTTACTTTTTGTAACGAACAGTAGTGATGGTCTAACCCAGTTCCAACAGTTTATAATACATCTTGTTGATCTCACCAAATACAGTAGTCCTCATGTAATTATCCACACTTTGCCATGTGTAACTGATTAGCGCTTATCTCCACCAATTCTTGGAATTGGGACTACTTTCCTCTATGCTACTTTATCGTGCAGCCGCGTGAAATAGCTCATCTCCACTCTTTTTCTCGATGCCAATGTGGAATACACCTCTATGCTTAAGTGACCAATTTCGGTCCCAATTGTTGATCAGTTACATGAGGACTAGTGTATGATCTTATTTCCAAGAATATTCCGTTTTGTTTTTGATGGCTGTCCAGGCTTCACTCATGATTTTCTTCTCTCCAAATTATCGTAATGAATCCATTTCTCGTCACCAGTAATAATTCGATGTAAAAATGACTTCCTGTTCTGTCTTCGAAGCAACAATTCGCATATAGTTAAACGTCCTTCAACGTCTCTATTTTTCAAAACATGTGACACCCAGTAGTCTCGTTTATGAACAAATCCTGCTGCTTTTAAACGCTTGCTTACAGTCAATTCATCAATGGTGCGTGCCGATCCGAATCCACGTATTAGACGAAAATTTGATCGGTAGCTTGCTACATTCAACGTTAATGAAAAGCAGCTAGTTCAAGTTAAAGTTTGATTAATGTTAGGTTTGGTAGGATTCTAATTTACTCGTCAGAAGTGACATTTGATTGGATAATTTGATAATCTGACAAATATGAATTATGAGGAATGTGTAAGATAGTGTGATTGTATTAGTAGGAGAGTAAAATGGTGCACGTAAGATTGCTATGAAAAACACTCTCGCTACTGACCACTCTGCTGGATGGTTATAAAAAAACTGAACTTGAACTGCTTTGTGGGTGGTGGTTCCAATGTGTTTTCCCGGGCGGGGATTAGACAGGCAGCTAGTTGAATCCAGATGTGTTTATGGCAAGGACAGTTGCGGTAAAGAAACTTACCGAGCCTTGGGATTGGGAGTCAGCTATGACTACAACAATGAAATAGAAAGTAAGGACACATGAAAGTATGGCCAAGGAAAATCCCTGCCCTGAAGAAAATAATAAATTATCCCTGACTCGATGAATTTGTTTTTCATTTCACTGTTTGGCCCTCGCTGTGTCCGGTGAGAATGAACAATCAATAGTTAACGATTTTGATAATTCTTTAGGTGTTTGATGTGGATCTTTATTCAGTAATGTTTTCAACTCTTCATCTTCGAACTTTGTTAGTGCATTCTTTGTCTTTCACATCATAATCGCCTTCTCGAAAGAAACCATTCTCTACAAGTTTTTTCGGAGGATTAATATAAGTCTACAGCAAACGATAACTCTCAGCTACATTTTTCTACAAATGTTCTTTTATCGGCACGAAATTCAACATTTTCAATAAAAAAATTTGTTGTTGACAATACACTCAAATGGCTTGTACTGAATCTTAAAGCTTGCTTATAGTACTTGTAGGGGACACAACCTAGGCTGCAGTATAAACATTCTCACGACGTGGACCCAGGTGACAGTATCGGCAAAGCCATGAGGTAATCGTCAAAAACCTCTCATGGGCCTGACCATAAACACCATCAGATAACAGGTGCTTTCCGACATAGTGAGAGTCAGAGTATAAAAGGACTGATTCCAACGCGTCAAGACAATTAGTTATCCGCAGTTTAGTACTAGATGGTCCGCGTCTTGTGAATGTACAGTCTAACAGTGTCGTCTACTTAGCTCTCGCGTCAAACAGACAATAGAAATAATAACATTTCGTACACTGTCTTGTAAATCGACGCAATCTCTGTATTATTATTATTATTATTATTATTGTTATTATTGTATATATCTTTATTAGTGTAAAATAAAGGCCTTCAAAACATTAAAGTACTTATATATAGATGCGTCATCATAAACTACTGCACACGGTACTGGTAACATTATCAGTAAGCGTATTAATAATGGCCGTAGATTTCTGTCCGTTGAGATTGCACAATTCCTAATTTAATTTCAAACATCAAATGGACAGACTGAAAGATTTGTATAAACGCTTAAATTAGCATTAAAGAAAAAATTTCAAAATACATGCAGACAGAACACTTTGTTGCAAAGTTTTTTTTATCACCGTTGTACACTATATTTGATTACTAGAATGTCATCAATGGAAAGAATTTTCAATTATAAAGTAAGAACATGTTTAGATTTGATATTACCCACAAAGGAGGAGATGAGTGATAGAGAAAGATTGTGAGTTTATGCACATATTGTGGGTTAACATCTAATTGTAAGATCTGCTATTCACGACAAAATATTACTTCAGTGTTTCAACCAATGTAAAATAATGAACTATCGTTCACGAAGTTATATCGCGCTATTATCGTAATTTGTATTCGACGTGACATCTAACGTCTGACGTATTGCAACACATCATAAACAGAATCGATTCATATGCTCTGCGTCTGATACGACACATTGTAAACAGAAAGCCTGACCTTTTGTAATCCAATTATTTTAAATATACAAAGTGGTTTGTAATTGCATAATTGAATATATGGCGAAGAAATATAATATAGTTGAAAATAAAAAATAAAATTTGTTTGTCAGGCACGACGCTTCGAGAAAATAAACTTAAATTTTATCTAACATTATACAAATAAGGCTTGATTTACTAATCTCGTAGTAAACTAATATTGTCAATATTTGTATTTATAAACATTTAAAATTTATTCAAAATTTTTAATCGGAATCTATATTTTTGATTACGTATTTTTACACAGTAGTTGACATTTTTAAAAGATTGTATACTAATAATTTTCGAGCAAACTCCGATCTACGAGTTTGCATACATAATATTATGTGAATTTTTAATTTAATGTGTTTAACACAAGTTTCATTTAAAATTTTAAACGCAGAATTTCTCAACGTTGCACGAAATCAAATAAATAGCACCATATATTCTTTTCCCGATATCCTATAACTTTCGTTCGAAACATTTTCTCGTATTATTCATATTTGTCGAGATATTTTGGGTATTTTTTAGATAAATCGGATATAGTATATAATGAAACAGATAATAAAATAAAAATAATAAAATAAAATATTTTTCATTTTCTATTAATAATTAGAGTTATTTTCATTAAAGTTAGAGTTATTCTTTAAAACAATTACAAGTATAAAATTATAATCACATAAAAATTGATCCCATTTGACACTCTATTATGTCAATAGCCAATCACTTAATCTAAACTCGGTGTTCCGTATATTGCCAATTGTGTTATCTCGTTGTCGACATTAATTGTATTTATTCATAATGAATGGCGGCGATGTGATAATTGTTAGCAACACGGATTTTCTGGATTTCCTTAAAGAGAAACAATGATGCAAAGTCGCCATTATTTTTAATTGTTAATCACAGTTCACAACATGATTTTATCATATTATTGAAAGTTATTCGCCTTTACTGATTTTTTCTCCATCTTGTTCTTCTTTTTCTTATTGCTTTGATTATAGAAAACTTTAATAGAAAAAATTAACAAATAATTACGTAAATGATGAAAACAAATATTCTTAGCATCGATAATTATTGAATCGCATTTTTTTTTGCTAATAGTTATTCTAATAAAAATTTTTTTTTTATGTACTCATTACTTAAATGTACTCATTATTTTATGTACTCATAATTTAAATGTAATACGTATATATTTTTATAATTTATATTTTATACAATTATACAATTCGGTGTTTATACAAAAACGCAGTTCGCCCGATTCGTTCGATAGCTTGGGTAGAATCCAATTGAACTCTCGTTTGTACAATACTTCCGAGTGTCACTTATAGTCTACAGGTAGCATCATTCATCCAGGGATGTCGCAGGTCTTAGAAGATCAGAGGATCCTCTGAGCCTGTTTTATGATCGACTTTCAACGTGAATTTTATTGTACCATCGATTTTCTTTACATAAATATGTAGAAATTCCTTATAAGTGAGAATATAGGCAAATGTATGAAAAAAAAGTCATATAAAATATCATTGAAAATATATATTGAAGCCTCGCTCGCTTTAACAGTTAACGAATAGTACCTCACTCGAGCGAATTGTATAATAGCGTACAAGTACTATTATAAATCTCCTATTCTGAACGAAGCATCGGAAGTTCGTTATTGGCAATTCGGAAGAAAGTCGAATTTAATTGTTTACAGCTAATTTCTGAAGCTAGCAAAAAAAACGAACACGTTTTCTTCGGCTAAACTGTAGTGAAAGATACTCTTTTCGTTTCTCAAATCATCAGATTCAATGCAACTATCAATTCAGTAGACTATTTTTTAACCTATTTCAACATATTTCTTAACCTATTGTACATTAACACATTGGCTTAACGTGGGTGCGGGATGATTTCGTATCTTCTCTTTCTAATCGCGTTCTTGAAAGAACTGCCATAATTATTTAACTAATTAATATTTCACAGAGAAATTTTGAAGAAAGATGTAAATTAGATTTTTGCATAATACAAAAATTAAATTTAAATTACAAACATAAAATGATCTAAATGTCATGTACATTTGGTGTTAATTTCTAAGTTTTAAGAAAACTAAATTTTATCAATCTGAAAACGCGTTTTTCGATTTTTAGAATTTTTTGACCCTTCCTAGACAAAATTAAAATTAATTTGAATATTTATAAAAATGGATATGAGAATATTTAACGATCTGAAATTTAATAAAATGATCTAAAATGATTGTATATTACTGTGACGTCCGACATTTAGTCCCCAGAGTTATCAAGGCGATTTGGCGTGTTTTAATACGAGATGTTCTGTACCGAAAATATGAGCAAAAAGAGAATGGAATATGCGTGAGAGTGGATTGATTATGAGGTGTGGAATATTCGATCGGTCTTTGTTTTGGAGCAGCTGGCTCCAACTGGTTCTTTGATTGGTACACATCAAACAGCAAACGAGAATAAATATTGATACTATATTCAATAAACAGCGAACGAGAATAAATATTGATACTATATTCAATAAACATCATCTTCGGGATTCTGTTCCCAAGTGATTGTAACACCGACCACTTGAGTCCGGAGGTATCAGACTCGCCGAGCGTCACCTGACACATCGTTCTGGGAAGTTTCCTTCCACCACACTCGACTGAAACACGTGGATGTATACAAAAACGTAATAAAGTCAGTTCAGTTTGGTCTTTCGTATTATACACATTTTTCGTTTGATTTGCTTCCTGCACTCTTCCCTTCTCTATGGATAGGAATAAGGGTTAAAGTGGTGTCTCAGTGAAATTTTATCGTTGTTTTTTTGTTGTTTTTATTTTTCTCTTTTTTTCTTCCTCTTCGACACCGTCACACCGTGATACGATGATGGACACTCCAGACGCGAAGTCATAACATCGATAGCTATAAATTCCGGCTAGAATCGGGCGTACATGCCAAAAGGTTGAACCAAAAGGTTGCACTTCGTCATTCAACTCGGCTTGGTGATAGCTAGCCTCAGCACACAATTTTCTCGCAACCGAAACGTGACAATTACACATGTCCCGTTCTCAGAAAAGGAAAGTTTTAGCTAGTATAATAAATAAAATCTTCAGTATTTAAACACGGCAAAGCATTGACTGCTGAGAAACACATGCGATTGTTGTAGAGGTCAAGCAAAAACTAAAAGATTTTATTATTGCCATGTCGGTGCATGATCATTTTATCACACATAAGAAAAATGTTATTCTGTTATAAAGAGAGTTATCTGAAATCTGTTATTACGGTCTGAAGCAAAGTCGAATTTGTATCTTATTGCTCTAACGTATATAAAATCTCCGTACCATTCATCGCGAAATATAACAGAAAGTTGAATCTATAAACAATTTTTTCAACTCGTGGGACATCTGACATTGCATTTTTTTTAAAAGAAATTGAACGTATAAATTTATTTTAAAACAAATATATGAAGAAATAGATGACTTAAGCAAAAAACTTCATTGACGGCATCTATGTATCATCTAATGCTAATGTTAATTTATAACACAAATAACGTGACATGCTAGAATACGTTACAGTGAATCGAGCAGCCAACAACAATCAAAGAGTGAGACTCAACAGTATGATTAAAATGACAAAAATAGCAATAAACAGAATATGTGATATCGAACGTGCATTAGCGCAGTAGAATATATGAATACATCAGAAATTAAAAAAGCAATATAAAAAATCCTAATGAAAGTAACCAAAAATCAGACAAAGAAAACGCAAGCAATTGGAAAACGCAAAATTAGTTAACTAGTAGCTACGAGATGTCTCATAAAACCTATTTACTCGCAGAAGAAATGGATACTAATCCAATCAGTTAACCGAAACAAAAAAAGTAAAATCTCCTTCAATATATATCAATACAAAAATAATTGATTCGTTAATGGAATCTACTAATCAACACAACAGGTGAAGATAATTGCAGTTATTAAACAAGTGAAAATACAAACTGACAAACCGAACATTTTTCACAAAGTAATTCTAAAGCATTAAAAGAAAAAAATGCTAATTTTTTGCATTACTTCAAAACCTAAATTATAAAATAGTTGTCAGAGGACAATTACATTTACGAATCAATATCATAAGTATTATAACCGAACAAAGTTAAAACGATAACTGACATGATAAAATGATATTAAAAATAAGTCATTTCTTACAGAATTCGAATCAAACACGAAACTCGAAAACAGAAAAAAATTTTCAAAATAAATAAAATTAATAACAGTATTGAATATTTGACTGGTGCCAAGAAGTCACGTAGACACATTCGCTCCATATAAAAGGTCAGTCTCCTAGAGACAGACAGTCTGCCATAACCACTCAATCGGTCAATTTGGGTCTAGACGCGGAGACACCTCGTACCCATCTTCCAGACTCACGTAACAATTGTACACTCTAGTCAAATATACGTCTTAAAAACCTACAATCTGCATTCTTAATATCTCTCCGACGGCTATTAAAGGCCAAACGAGAAAACCTCAGCGAAGCAAGCAGCATTCCATCAAGAATCACCGTCGCGCTGAGACATATTATTTTCATTATATTTATACAAGAATAATAATCAAAAATACACTTTCATACATCAAGTATATTAACCCGAGGCTTTCCTAAGGAAATGTTTTGAAGCTAATTTTACATATAACATACACAGCTGATATTCTAATATTCTTAAACACTAAAATATTCACAAAGGATTTTAATATTCTTTATTTACATAAGGACAATACTATTTTATTAACTATCCATTCAGATTTACAGCAAAAATACTTCAAAAGCACATCAGTAAAATAAAGAAATGGTTCATCAATAAAAGAATCAAAGTAAATCTATAAAAATTTAACTATGTAATTTTTATTTTCTACAAATGCAGGTCGGCAGCTCCATAAACAAATAAAATTCTAGAAAATCACATAACATATCCATATAAGTTTACATATAAATTTGAAACTCACATGAAAATATTATATAAGAGTAAAAATAGACCACATACAATTTGTAAGGTAATAAATGTACTGACTAAACTCAGCATTAAAAACAAGTTAAGTGTATATAAAAATATTCAAATATTCACATATGTGTTGTCACTCAACGTATAGCAGTTCAAAGTTATATAGCAAAAGTGGAATCGCTATAATTACTCATTCTTGGGATTGTAATAAATGCTCCATGGTATATAAAAAACAAGAAAAGATCTAGAAGTTTCAACAGAGATCGAAAGAGAAAACATGTAACAGGATATAAGAGTAGAATAAAAATCCATTTAAACCAGTTAATTAACACATATACATAAATGAAGCTACATTTTCACCAATTTGAATGCTTTTTGGATATGTTGTAGAAATCAACATTTTGAACAATTTTTTCCTAAGTCCGAGATATTTCAACTTTTTGAAGAAACATTATACAATTTTCTTTTCCAGGTTTGTGTTATTTTGGACAAATTTACGTAATGTTCGTATTATTTAGAATATTTTCTGACGAATGAAAATTATTTATTTTCATTCCCAATAAAAAACCACTGCCACTGCAATTGGCTGGTCTCGCTCGTATGTCCAAGTTGCACCATCCATTTTGAGTAAAACCGACCTTAAAAAATAACAAGATATGTAGTTTAATGATATGTAGATATGTAGTTTAAAATATAATAAATGAGAAGATTGGTATGTCTTTCTTCTTTAATCTTCCATATAAATCGCAAATATTTTCGTATTTAAAGTATTTATTATGACATTAACGGTTGCAGTTTACATATTTGAACCAGTCATAACTTTCTCAGATTTTGAAACAATTTTCTTTGCATTTTTAAAAAATTAACTTTCCATTTGAGCCTTTTATCATTTTTTCTTTTATAATTACAGACATGTTTTGTTAATTTATAATAATATTATTATATATATTTAATATAATCGAACTATCTCGAATCAAAGTGGTCAAACTATACTAAAATCACTGCATCTTATTTACAAATAAAAATGAATGAGTTTATGCACATATATTGATCTTTTATGCACATTATCACCAATATTAAAATAATAAACTTATTTGTCTTTCAAATATCACTAAAATTGTTTATTAATGTGAATAAAAGATTTTCAAGCAAGATTTACAACGGAATTGTTCATTTGTTTTATCTCAATCTTCAATTTTAAAATATTAATATTGATCGATTTCTCCCAGTGGTCGAACTTCCAGATTTACATTACATATAACGATTTTGCTTAATTTTTGCAAAAAACTGTCAGCATCACTATAATAAATACTACCTATAATTTCGTATCCGTGGCAACGTATATTGGTCGGACATCTTACATCAGCTGAATAACAAAATATAAACAAATTCAGACCCAATTCTTATCTTTTCTTTATGTAGTTACTATATACTTTTTTCTAAATGTGTAAAGCGTTTGCAAAGCACAATTCCTAATACTTTATAATACTTTCATTTCTAGATACGATCATTTACAGTTTACAAAGTTTGTTCACGAAGTGAATAGAAGAAAAATGTATAGACTCTTTTAGAGAAGGGTGTTTTCAAAAATACAATTCAACAATATTAACGATGATGCAAGTACATCGACATAGTAGTTTAGTCGTAAACTTAATTACACATGCGCGCGCACGGCATGATATACATACAAAATCCGATCGACAACCTCTGCATGATGCATTTCGGTTAACACTAGTATCGACAATATAATATGATACATAAATAAAAGATATAATATGATACATAAATAAAAGATATAATATGATACATAAATAAAAGATATAATATGATACATAAATAAAAGATATTAGTTGGGATTAGATATGCTTACAATTTGTTATCTGGCCGTTAATTATATTGTCATGAATGCACAATTATAGCCATAATCATCAACGGTACCGACAATTTTTCGCAAATATCTCTAAATAAGACTGTCGGTTATGTATTTGAAATAGAAAAGAAGTTGTTTAAAATGTTTATTTCTACAACATACCCAAAAATTAGTAAATTTGGTAAGAACAGTATATTAATAGATTGATTCATCATGATGGAATATCGGGCGGCATATCAATAGATTGATTTATCATATGATGGCACCTCAATAGAGATAACATCATAAATATCAAAGTTATATTATGAATAATTTTAACTGGTTAATATTAAAAGATAATTGACGAGTATACTATTTAGTATTTCAACATGTGTACTATTGTTATATTTCAAAACGTTTAGCGACCGATTATTATGAACCACAACTTATTATGATTCACAATATTATCACGCAATAATATTATTAATTATTTTCTAACGAAATAGATACATATATATACATATATATAACAAATTATTTTATGGTTATTAATGTACATGAAATATGCAACATACAAAACATATATATTATGCAAAACACGTGCACTATGTAAAGTATGCAAAATGAAAAATATATTTTTAGAATCGCCTAATAAATTTTTCTCCGTGTCACATTGAACTACCTATTTTTTATAAAAATATGCATTTGGTTATAACTAGTTTAATCTTAGCATGTGTCAAATGTGCCCTCGGACAAATTGCAAAGGAACATGAAAAATGAAAAAATAAATTATGTTATAGTAATATCTGTAATGGTATGTGTATATATATAATTATTAATAAGATTAATGGGATAGACCGGATATCAAACGGGGTTTCGTGTCTCAGGGTCTGAAATATCGACCAGAAAAGTCACCAATTATTACAAGTTTCGAACACCTGACTAACAAAAGCCGCAAGTGGACGTGCGCTTAGCGACGGCGTTCGGAACACCGCTAGGATGGGTTTGGTCGCCCATCGTCCAGCCTAGTGGTTCATAACACAAACAAGCATCTGGGATAGAAATCGCTGCCATTAGTCCTACTGATAGGTGGCGACTCTAAAATGAAACGCAACTCTCCACCTTTTTCCCTATCTCTTCCTTCTATAGCGGCCTAGGATTCCTCAACTACGAGTTTCGAATACTGACTAGCACAAGCCGCAAGTGGCTGCACGCCTAGCGTCGAGGTTCTACCGATCTCCGACGTTAAACCAAGCAGTTGCGGAACACCGCTAAGAGGGTGCCGGCCAGCCTAGCAGGTAGTTACAATGACAAGCGTAAGGAGTCGCTGCCATCAGCCCGACTGATGAGTCTAGGCAGTGACTCCGAGACGAAACGCATCAACCACTTTCAGCTTCCAACTACCTAAAAATCCCTTCCATGTATCCTTCACATCTTACGTTCCTTTACTTCCTTTCCTAAATTCATCCATTTCACATCCAATACCAGTTCAGCACCTCAATCACTTGTGAGCAGGCCTCTTATCTCCACAATAACCAGATCAAACCAGTTAAAGCATCACGCCATAGTAAAAGAATTCCAAACAATGAGCAATCGGACTAAGAACAATAGCCACAAGAAACTATAAAAGGAACCCCGGAGCCCTCAATAAAAAAGATTATCAGTTTAAACGCCAAAGAAGACAGTTCGTTTTATTTCAAAGTTCCTTTGTTATTTTTCTCCTTCCTCCGTAGTCAAAGTTCGGCGCATTGAGTTTAATTTAAATTATTAAAAGTGCTAAAGGCGTTTGATTTAATATTCGGACAATATTTTTATTAATTTCAAAGTTAGAATAAATCGTTGCCTCGCGTCGGAACGCCTCATACGTAAAGATTACTTTTCGGGTTCCTCACGCGAGTTAAGTGAATTTAAGACATTTATGGTATCTCGTGCGTTGGCTTTGATTGCGGGAATTTGTCACGCAGTTCACGAAAGCGCTTCGAACCGCGTAAAATCCGTTGCGTTATTCTAAATTTGTCCGTTTCCTACGGGAAACGTCGACTGGCGATCGCAGGACCACATTGGCAATTATCCACATTTAAATTTAGCGCGTGAACGGTTAAAATCGATCGAGGAGTGTCGACAGAAGAGCCTTCGATCGAGGGAGACATAGAAGGCGCACCAGGCAATAATTTTATTTTTTTTGGTGACGCAACTCCCGGCGTGACACACTGGTTTTTTAGCGCACTCTACACTTTACAATTCACAACAGTTTTGAAGAACTACATCAAAATGATACAAGTTGGTTCAGGAAAATGATATCCGTTACAGTGTTGTCAATTGTATATCTTCAGCACAGACGAGGTATAAATATATCTGTGGTTTCAGATTCCAATATAAGAAATCAATATCTAAAACTATTTCATTTTATATTATGTATCTATGTATATACATATCAGAAAGAGCTCTATTTGTGTTATTTTTGATTTATTAATATATATTTTAAATATATAATAATTTATATTTCACTGTTTTTAAAAATAATTTTTGACTAACTAAATTATTTCTTAAAACTATTTTGATTAGCAACTATATATTTATTTAATTTGCATAACCACCGATAGAGATAAAATTTGAGGTGCGTGAGATGTGAAACTCTAACACTAGAACTATCGACAGTTAAGACGAAGCTATTTCTACCACAACCAGTCAAAATGACTGATCTTTAAAAAAATACACAATAATAGAATATTTTTATATTTATTGATTTATTATTTTTTTGCAAAAGAAGTTCCATGTTATATAGTACATTTTTGGTATTAATTAATTTGGTATTAGTTTATCTGGGACTATGATCCCTAAATGAGGGTTGGCACATTTTATCACTTACACATCAATAACAACAATAACTATAATAAAGAATATATGCTTTGGTAACAAAAATATTAAAAAAATTTCCATTTTAAAGTAAAGTTATTCTTATAGTATAAAGTAAATTATTAGGTATAAAAAATTATAATTTGTCACATTTCTTAAAAACGTAGTCTTTCTTCTGAATGCATTTTCCGCATACATATTTTTTACAGGTATTACAAATGGTGGTAATTTTATTATTACAATGCCTGATACCATTTGCATGAATAAAGTGAGCTCTTTGAAGTTTTTTGGACGTTAGTTTCTCGTGATTCTATCCTTGGTTTTATATTTTCAGTGGCAAGTTCATCTGCTATTTGAAACATCTTGAAAATCTTTTCTGGATATCTTTTCAGCTGTTGTTTCCTTATATAAGAGCCAAGCATTTACACCAGCTAAATCTAAAATATTGAGAAATACTTAAAGTGGCCATCTTCTTGATCCTGATTTGACACTATATTTCTTTGCCATTTAATTTGCAATGTCTACGTCAAATTTAATCTTATTATAAAAGCGCCAGATAAGCGCTTATTACTCTTTTCAATTTTTTACTCAACACAAAAATTTAATTTCATTTTCTTCCGGTTCACATTCATAGTCATAAAATTCATCATTCTCGATATCAGAGCATTCCATTATTCAGTTTTTGCAATAATTCAGAGGTTTTCAATCGTTTTGTCATTTTCAGGGCTTATAAAATATTGTTGTATAAAACAAAAGAGCGGATTCTATTCTAACGCCTATAGTATTCAAAGTGACCGTGTGCAACGGCAAGCTCAACTGCTCTAATGGCTATGTTGTTTACGTTGTGGCACCAGATACGATAAGACGTGGCATGCGAAATAAAATTTCATAAACAAAACATTTATAACAAAAACTTTAATTCACATTCTACGTCCCCATCTTTAAATGAACGAGTAAAGATATTTTCGAATGAATGCATTATTTTTGCATTAGCATCCTGTTCGTTCCGGATTTTTCCTGGTGAATTGACACCATCATATTAAATGATACGCAGTAAAATTTCTAAAAATGTGTGAGAAGTTGTACAAAACGACGAAACTGGTTAATTCGGTTGCGTTATGCAGTTTACCGGACCCTTTTGCTCTTTGACAAATACCAGTCATTTTGACTTGTATTGGTATAAGTAGCCATGATACAAAGTTTTGTGATTAAATAATGACACAAAGTTATTCTGATTAAATAAACAAAATTGATTGAATAAATAAAAAAAATAAAATAAAATTCATCATATTATTCCTTTAATTATCGCTGCAAAAATCATTACATCATTGCGGGTAAAAAATGTAACATGAAGTAGGAATTTTAAAATAAAATTGTAAATCTAGTCATTTTGACTAATGTGGTAGATAGTTCTAATGCTAAAGATATGTATAAAATCTTGGATTCGAGAATTCTCTGTTGGAAGGTAGATCTTTCAATTTTACAATCTATTATATAAAATAAGCACAAGCAATCAGCAGCTAACGTTAGACCCGATACAGACAACCGATTTAATCGCAACAGCGATTATTTGGTAAGAACAGATATAATATTCTCTTATCCTTCTTTGTATGAAACAAAAGAATTTTGTATGTCTCGTTCCGGCAGCCGAAGCGATCAGATGTACCAGCGAAAAACGTAAACAAAACGAGTACCGCCACTACAGAGTGAGAAGTGCTAAATAGACGACGTGAAGCTGTGTTGGTGACCCCAACACAGCAATGTGTACTCTCAATTTGGATATACGTGCACAGTGTATATATTGTGTGTGAGAGTGTGTGCGTTCCAACATGATGCCAAATAAAACCCAACGCAACGATGGAACTGTTATTTCCACTAAATCTACAATCTCATACGCTAACGCTACAAAACAAGAATACATCCCGACCCAGGACCAATATATAATCCTACAGTCAATCAATGGTATCACAATCAAAGAACATGCTTGAGCGATCGGAAACATAATAGGACCCAAGGCAATCAAATTCCTCTCGAGAATATCAAATGGTCGTATATGCATGTACCTAGATAGTAAACATATAATAAACATACATTTAAAAATAGAAATCAGACCGATGGTCGTACCAGCCCAACGGATTGTACTATCTAACGTCTCACCGATAATTCGTAATAACCTAATCGAAAATATGTTTAAAAGAAACAATATCAAACCACTATCAAACATCACTCCTCTCAAAGTAAGTATCACCGATTCAGACCTGTTCTACATATTAAGTTTTAGAAGACAAGTCTACCTAGACCCAGAAGACGCCAAACGCATTCTGAACTCATTCACAATTACAATCGAAAACAACACATATATTGGGTTGGCAACTAAGTCATTGCCACTTTTGTCGATAGATTCACTCTACACTTTCTTTTGTTTTGTTAACGTGGTCAGAGCATCTAACCTATATTTTTTTCTTACTGTGTGGACTTCTACTTTTAATTAGTAAAAAAATTATATCGATTAGTTCTTTAGTTTTGTTTTTATCCCAATTTAAAAATGGAAAAACAGGACGTGCACTTCCGACACATTTTATTGTATTACTTCCGAAAAGGCAAGAACGCATCGCAAGCACAAAAGAAGTTATGTGCCGTATATGGAGATGAAGCCTTAAAAGAAAGGCAGTGTCGAAATTGGTTTGAAAGATTTCGTTCTGGTGATTTTTCACTGAAAAATGCACAACGATCTGGCCGCCCAGTCGAAGTGGATGAAACCCATATCAAGGCCATTATCGATTCAGATCGTCACAGCACAACACGAGACATTACAGAGAAGCTCAATGTATCGCATACATGCATTGAAAAAAAATTAAAAACCCTTGGTTATGTCAAGAAACTTGATTTATGGATCCCTCACCAGCTAAAGGAAATTCATTTGACGCAACGGATTAGCATCTGTGATTCGCTTCTGAAACGCAATGAAAATGATCCATTTCTGAAAAACCTAGTTACTGGCGACGAAAAGTGGATAGTTTATAAAAATGTTACTCGCAAGAGATCGTGGGTGAAGCAAGATCAACCAGCCCAAACAACATCAAAAGCAGAGATTCACCAAAAAAAGATTATGCTGTCAGTCTGGTGGGATTACAAAGGAATTTTGTATTTTGAACAGAACAAAACAATCAATTCAAATGTGTTCATCAATTCATGCCACAAAACCAAACAATCAATTCAAATGTGTATGTTGAACAACTCGACAAATTGAACGATACAATTGAAGAAAAGCGGCCGGTATTGTCAAATCGGAAGGGTGTTGTTTTCCATCATGATAACGCAAGGCCCCACACATCTTTGGTCACTCGGCAAAAATTATTGGAACTAGATTGGGACGTTTTGTCACACCCACCATATAGCCCTGATCTTGCGCCTTCGGATTACCATTTGTTTCGTTCCATGCAAAACTCTTTAAATGGTAAAATTTTTAATAACGCGGATGATGTCAGATCACACCTAATTCAGTTTTTTAATAGCAAAGACCAGACATTTTACGAACGGGGAATTTTTACACTGCCAGAACGATGGAAAAAGGTCATCGACAAGAACGGGCAATATCTAATTGAATAAAGTTATATTTTTTAAAAAAAATTCTGAATTTTCCTTATTATTTGAAATCGGCAATGACTTAGTTGCCAACCCAATAGAATACTTACCACTACAAAGAAACAGACATGCTTCACATTTTAACAAGAAGGTCACATTGCAAACCAATGCTCAGATACAGAAAATCCAAACAAATCCAGCTCGCCAGTCCCTACACATTCAAATCCAACCTCACCTATACAGTCCACAGCCACCGACTATATACAAGAAACAGAAAGGCAAACCGATCCATGCATTAACAACGAAATCGAACCACCAACGATAGACTCCCTTGATACACCAGAATCTAGGAAAGAAAAAACAAACAACCCAAAAACAAGTAAGACAGAAAATAAAAGAGCACTGTCCACAGCGTCTGAAGTAAACAATAAAAACCCGATAAAACCAAATGACTTAGACTCTAAAGGCCTAACACCACAAACAGTTAAAAAACACAACAAGAGCCTTGAACCAACTTTCAAGATACCCAAATGCCCAGAGTCGCCTGCTTTCAAGCTAGATAAAATTGATGACATGCTAGAACCTGCTATTAAATATATTAACAACAACAAAAATAACCAAATACTGGATTACCTCCAATTGAAAAGCTTTATAGAAAATGCAATTGGAGTACCCAATCCGAACGAAATATCCAAACAATACACCTCAAATACACCAGCCTTAGCCGAGCTGCTAATAAAAATTCACCCTCTACTAAAAGAGCGGTCAATAAAAATCCGATTACAGAAACTATACAAAAAAATTATTCAAAACCCATCAAACCCATTTATACTTAACTGGTTATCAGAGGCGGCAGCTATTATCGAAATAAATCAAGCTAAGAAACCCCCAATTACCACCTATTACGTAATATCTATTTTTATATTGTTATTTTTATTTCTATAAATTAACTTAGTAACCAGTTATCAGTCACACAATGAAAAAAATAATCCAATGGAACATAAATGGATATTATAGACACTGTGAGCAACTACAAATTATCCTCAGACAACATAACCCAACGATACTATGCCTGCAAGAAACTAATTTCAAGAACGAATACCAGCCAATCCTTAAAGGATGTTTACAAAAAATAGAAAAACACAAACCACGCCAGTGGAGGAACAACCATAGCGATCACAGAAACATTAAGAGCTACTGAAATTCCATTAACCACTAATCTTGAAGCAATTGCAGTGGCCGTATCTTTTCCAACTCAATAAATATATGTAATATATACCTTCCAAATAGCCTACCTCTAAAGGATCTTATCAACCTATCAGATACCACCACCAATACTGATAAGCGATTTCAACTGCCACAATTTTCTTCGGGGCTCTATAAAAACCGACGCCCGTGGAAAAACAATAGAGAAACTTCTAGAACCTCCAAACCTCATTCTTCTCAATACAGGGAATCAAACTCACTTCATGGTAAGTTCTGGAACATTTACTGCAATAGACTTATCAATATGCAGTAGCAGAATAGCACAGTATTTGGAATGGAATACCTTAGAAGACTTACACGATAGTGACCATTTCCCAATAGTAATAAACTATGACGACCACTCCCTCCGACTCAAACCCAAGCAACAACCAAATGAAATCTTTAAAAAATCGACTGGCCTAAATACAAAAAAAAAAAAAAAAAGAAAATAAGCGATCTCCTCTAAAATCCTTCACCACATACAGGGAATCAAACTCATCATCGATCCAACCAACCTAAATAGCGCAATAGAAACACTTGAATCAAGCATCAATACAGCAGGAAGCGCAAGAAGCATCCCTTCCAAGGAAACCAAAAAATAACAACGACATCAAAAAAAAAAACATTTCACCCCTTGGTGGAACGAAGAATGTCAAGGAGCTCAAAAAGAAAGTCACCAGGCTTTTAACAAAGCCAAAAAAACACCCCACGACAGAAAATTAACCAAAATTAACCAAATTCAAGAAACTGCGCGCCAACTTCCGAAAACTAATTAAACACAGCAAAAGACTATCTTGGAATATGTACACCTTTACCATAACTAACCAAACCTCAACTGAAGAAGTATGGAAAAAATCAAGAATATCAACAGTAAAACGTACAATTCATCAATTCAATTCCTCGACCTGAGCGGCAACAAATATGCTATTAAACCAGAAGATATAGCAGAGGAACTCGCAAAGAGCTTCCAAAAAAATTCTAACATCATCCACGACTCACCATCTTCCACGGAATACCCTACATACTACAACATTTCCTAACCGTAGACATACAAATAGATCAACTCACCACCACTGAACCCACCTTAAACTCAACAATATCCCTAAAAGAACTTATGTTCACTCTACATTTAACAAAAAACTCATCCCCAGGACTAGATAACATCCCCAACGCACTTATAAAACAACTTCCCCGTGCTGGAATTGAATATCTCTTAAAAATATACAACTGCATATGGACCCAACAAGTATTCCCAGACTCGTGGAGAAAAGCGATCGTAGTAACGATTCCTAAACCAAACAAAGACAAACACACTCCGGAAAACTATAGACCAATAACCCTAACCAATTGCCTTTGCAAAATCCTCGAGAAAACTATCAACAAACGATTAAAATGGTATCTTGAATCCAATAATATGCTTACAATCAACCAGTATGGTTTTAGACAATATCGATCAATCACAGACGTCTTAATAAACATAGAAACAAACATACGCGAAGCGAAAACCTTATCAAACTATGTTTTGACATCGAAAAAGCATATGACACGATACAAAGAACTAAAATCATAAACACCCTGATTTTGCTAGAGATAAAAGAAGACATGCTCGCCTTCATAAAAAATTTCCTTAAAAACAGATACATCCAGGTTAGAGTTAACGAACACCTCTCCAACCTAACCATAATACACAGCAGAGTTCCACAAGGGTCGACAGTGTCACCCTGTTTTTAATAGGCATCAACGACATAATCAAAAATATAAAACCTCCGGTCCAAGGAAACTTGTTTGCAGACGACCTTACCCTCACATGCAGTGGAAGAAACATAAACACAACAATTGAGCTAGTACAAGCAAGCCTGAACGAATTACTAACATGGTCAAAAAATTCAGGATTCAGATTGTCCCCCCACAAAACTAAATTTATAGTCTTTTCCAAAAATCGAAAATTACACCAAAACATACCAAAGTTATATATGGAAAATGTCGAGATAAATAGAGTCAACAACATAAAACTACTCGGACTGATTTTTGACCAAAAACTTACATGGTTCCTCTAAAATCACTCAAACAAGCATGTTCCTAAAGAATTAACATCATAAAAGCCATAGCCCACCACAATTGGAGAGCGGATCAAGAAATTCTAATAAAGACTTACCAAACACTAATAAAAAGTAAATTGGATTACGAATCAATCAAAGTATACAATTCAGCCAAACCTAACATAATTAAACTAATTGAACTCATTCAGAACGCGGCACTCAGATTAGCCACAGGAAGCTACCGCACTAGCCCAATAGCCGATATACTATTTGAAGCCAAAGAAATATCCCTCGAACAGAGAAGAAAATTACTTAGCCTAAGATATGCAATAAAAATAGCATCAACACCAAATACAACAATACATTCACCGACAGACTAACTAACCAACACAACAGAAAACCAAGACTCCCGGCATCATTCTGTATCAGATTAATAGGATATTCCAATACATTAGAAATTACTTCAACACCAATTATCGAACGCAACTATGGAAAAATAGCCCTATGTACTTTAAAAACACTGATTTAGCCAACCACAAAAAAAATGAAAAAAGTAACATAGAACACAAACAAGAATTCCTGAAATTAAACAACACCTATAAGAACTACCACAAGATGTACACAGATGCTTTCAAAACCAAACATGGAATTGGATTCGCAATCGTCACAGAAAGTTTCACTAAAAAATAACGACTCTCCAATCACGCATCCATCCTGACTGCCGAAACTAGAAGTATATGCTATACTAAAAGCACTACGGTTCATCCAAGTGAACTACCAATCTGCGGTAATCTACACAGATTCCTTGTCCTCGATAAACGTGATAACAAATATCAATAGCACTAAAAAACACGAAGTCACACAAATTATCCAGAAAACATACACCGAACTTATCAACGACTACAAACAAATAATAATCACCTAGATCCCTTCACACCAAGGAATAGAAGGAAATGAGAAAGCCGATACCTTAGCCAAAGAAGTAACAACAGATCGAATAAACGAAACCTGCTTCCCAATCCCACACCAAGACTTACTATCTTCAACGACCAAAGCTGAAAAAGAAGAATGGAACAGAATATAGACTACGAACAGAACCAAAATACACGATATAACTCATCATTTCTATCAAAAAATACCAAATTTCAATATAAGCAGGAAAAAAAGGATAGCGATTATTAGACTTCAAATCGGTTATTCCACGATTACACACGAATACCTCCTAGCCAAAACAAAACCACCATTCTGCAACACTTGCAACCAACTAATTACCACCCAACACCTACTACATGATTGCAGAAAATATCTAAACCTAAGGATCAAATACGGTTTAAACCCAAGCACTGCCCTCACCTGCTAAAAACAACAGAAAAATGTTATCAACTTCCTAAAGAAGATCCAACTTTTTGACCAAATTTAATCAGAAAACTCCATCTTGTCGCTAAAGATCTCGTAGTTGATGCAACTTTAAACCCCTTAAAAAAAAAAAAAAGAATTTTGCATCTCTGTCCTTCCAAAGCATCGGCGCCCTCAGACCCTCGTCATTGCACCGGGCCTAATTCGAGCGTTTAGAGTAAACAAAAGCACATAAATGCAATTCTCAATAAGCACAAATATATCCATATACGTATAAACATCCATCTCCGGGCAATAGTAGCCGGTCGGGAACATTGTCACCATGTAATTCTTATCTAATTTTTATACGATTTTCTATCTTTCGTTGTTTCTTATATAGGTATCTTAGGTATCGTAAAATTATCTTCCGAACAGCTAAATTCTTGAATTCAGCAAACATCTCAGACGAGGGATGCGGATCAATTGGAACAATATCTTTATTTTGTACTGAGATTTAAATAATTAGGCTGTAATTCCGTCCCGGAGATGAATCGCGTGATATTTGAAAGCACTATAGAGAAGCGGCCACAAATATAAAATTTTTGCTTAGGCTAGTTTTTGAGATATTAAAGAATTAAAAAACACATTAAATTTTGCGTATTATATTATGAACATTACTAATGTATAGACAAATGTAATGTTAAAAATTCGAAAAATCCTAACATTTCGTCCTCTAATCCTAATGATCACAATTTAATAAAATGGCGATAAAAGTTGTACAGCAATATAAGGAATAATAATAAAATTGTATATTTAAAAGAGTTGCGGTTCATCCGAATCCTTCGAAAGCACGTTGAATTGTTCGTCCAGTTTCGCCTGCCGATCATCGCTCTTTGTCATAAGACTAGTCTTATCTCTTCTGGCGATATGCGGCGTTTATGTTTATACCTCTCCTATTACATGGATTCTAAATGCATACTGCCGAATTTTTTTAATAAGTTTTGAGATATCATTGAAAAAAGACAAAATTTAAATTTTCTATAGTGGACTTCCAGTCATACAAAAAATTCTCAATATTTTTAAAAACGTTTGAATTTTTACAAATTTCGAGAACAGAAGTATCTTTAATTTCTCACTTGCTACATAACATAAAAATATCTTCATAATAAATAAAAATTTAGGGTAATTAAAGCTTTATAGATTAAAAATAATTCAAACATGATTGTTACATGATTTTTTTTCATAAATTTATAATAAGACTTATATTTTTAATTATTTTAAAAATTTGTTCAAATTACCTAAGTGCGACTATTTGACATTTCAAAATTAAATTTGATCAGATAATTTTGATTGAACTCGACTTAAGATTGAGACAAGGATTATGTAGCCTATTTCGCTAGTTTCATCATTCCATGGACAGATAGGTAGAACAGTAACAAAAATGTGACAACCATATCAAATTTTTGAATTTGACAACTATGCTTTCGTCAGGAAATCCTAAACTGTCCCTTTAACTCGCTTTTCATTTGTGATTCTGCATGACAATCGTGATGAAGGCAATCGGAAAGAAAATGAGAATGACCAATACTCAATGGCAATATATTATTTTGAATTCGTATGAAATTTCAATAAAGTATGTTAAAATATGTCATTAAATTCTTGATAAAATTGTAAAAAAATTCCGCAGTATACTCCATGTGGTAGTAGAGGCATAAATACTGGGTGTAAACAACTAAGATTCCTAAAAGAAATAATATTGCCTTATGTTAAATAAAATGATGATCAGCAGGAGAGACTGAAAGAGCAATTCAATGCAATCTCTCGAACGATTTGGATGAACCGCAACTTCGAATATACGTCAATCATATAATTTATTTTACAAAATCATTCGACAAGTCTATTTTATATTTTATATCAATTCTCGCACAATGAATACCAGATTATTGTGTTCGCTTGATTGTAATAGGTATCCCTACTTTTAATGTGAAATTCAATCTCTTTAGTAAACGTTTTGTTCCGAAAAAAATTTCTCTAGATTAAATGATTGGAATAAAATTCATATATTAAACTTTAATTTTTATGCTATAAAAATATCAACAAAAATATTAGAGTTCAATTCACTTTCATTTTGAAATGTAAATATGACTTTAAAAAAAATTCTTTCCATTTTCACGCCTTAAAATAGTGCAACTTTACCTTAAACATTTTTTTCTTAAAAACAAAAATACAGCAGATATGTTTTCATTTAAAAGCCGCATTCTGTATAAAATTTAAAGCATTTTAAGAAATAATTTCTTTTCGATATTATGCTCTAATCATTTTTTATTCAGAATAGCACGTAGAAAAAAAATCGTAGAAATCCATTAAAAAACAATTCATTTTTTTGAAAAATCACACTATACAATAATAGAGCTTCATAAACAATAGCTACTAAATTCGCATTTATTTATTACGATTATTATATGTACATACAATTTTATGTTTTCTCGGAATAGTGTCACCGGTTTCAATTCAAGGAATAGTATGTAATTTTCGATGAGGAAACGTTGTCTATATTTTTTTATTTTAATTTCTATCACCAATAGTGCAATACTTGCTTATATATAAGTCGATATGACAAGATGTGACATGAAAATGGTAAACGAGGGTCAGGTGAAACGTGAGTCGTATACAAAAAAGCATTGGATATTCGGTCTATCCTATCAGTCAATAATACAGTATTTACATCAATATACTTTTCCACAAAATATTCTGGAAATATAATATAAATATTGTAGGAGGTCATTGTCTAGATGACAGTATCCTCTGGGCGGGTACGGATGTAGAATGCAACTGATAGTGTAGTGTGCGTGTATCTTGAAACTGTCGTGTGAGAAGTGCGTGCGAATGGAGAACAGAACAGCGTAGCGTCGGAAAAACAAAAGAGCGTAACGTCGAGCGAGAAGCGTCGTGCAGAGAAAAAGAAGATAGTGTCGAGTAAAGAGCGTGGCGTCATAGCGTAGTCGTGAAAATTAAATAATACTTTTGTAATTAAATAATATCCTTTCTGTTGCCTACCAAACATTCCTACAATATTTTTAATTATTTGTTCGGTCTCACCGAACAGACGAGGACCAATAAGCCGAACGGCACTTGTATTTAGATTTCGCGCCGTACGCACACACATTCAACCGACACGCAGTCGGTAACGCCGAGTATGCTAGACGAGATTGGCCTATTGTCTCCTGGCCAAGTGCCGATCGCATGATCCTTTTTTGCATGTTGCGCCAAATTCCGGTGTTCTGGAATATTCGAAGATGAATCACTTGAACGATCCATTGTTTGTCATCACGCGATCGTTTGATTGGCTATCGATCCTTTTTTTGCTTGTTTGCTTGTCATTTCGAACGTTCGAGAACCTTCGAAATTCGGTAAGGAGAGACAAGCCACGTTCAAACGGATCCTTCTTACGGTTAGTTATTTCGAAACCTTCGTACAGTACAGAACAGTTCTTTCTTAGCTTCCTTACAGTGCATATAGTTCGTTAGAACCTTCTTACAGAGAAGATCAGTTCCCTCGTAGCCTTCTTAAATTGATACAGAAGACGAGATAATTAGACAAATTCCAATCCTACGAATTCCAGTCCTTCCAATTCAATCCTATCGATCACAATTTCTAGCCGTTCTAAATCCTACACACTCAAATTCCATCCAATCCATAATTTGAACCGGCTGATCTTCATTAGCGTTGAAGGTCAGCAAGCTACCGATCAAATTGCGAAGAAATTGCGTAAATTCGGGGCGGCACGCGACATTATTTTTATTTTAATAATTCAATAAAATTGTAATCAAAAACTGGTGATTTCTAGAATACTTACGTCTCATTGAAAAAAAGTTGTATGGCATTTTTTAATACTTTCAAAATCTACAATTTCCTTGTTTCATTTCTACATCATGTAATGGATAGAAAAACATGCTTTTTTTTCGAAAATTTTGCAACTTTAAACATCTCTGCTGGTATAAAAAATTTTTCAGAGTAAATCAACTATGGTCTTTAACATTGGAATTTCTCTTTTATAATGATATAATATATAAATGATAGAACGTATAAATGATATAATTTAATAATATAAATTTAATATACGATTTTTTTTAACTGATTTATTTTCAACTTTGAATGGAGTTTAGCATTAGAATGATCCAAGGAGTATATCACAAGGAAGATGCACAATTGGACTTCTATTTTATATGCGTGTGTTCGGAGACTGAAAATAATTCATGCAATTATATAAATATTAAATTGCTCACACATTATTTGTGACTTTAATATTTTTATAATATTTTTAAGTTATATATTTTATAACTTTATAAGGATGACATTCTATTTCCTGTTCAATTTCAGAAAATTGAGGTTGAAATTTTTATTACTTGAATATAGCATGCCAAAAAAATGACGATTTGCTTCAGATTTGATATAATAGTACTAGTAGTATATAATAGTACTGATATAATAATACTAATGTTAGATACCTTCATAAATTTTTTATCTTCATTGAATCGTTTCAGCTTATTGAGCAAATTCTTCGCTGAAGTTTTTTGTTAATACGATGAAATGTATTACAACCATTATTTTCTTTTATTTTATTTAATTATCCGGGATAATTCTTAATTTTTTCAGCTAAACTTGATTAATCAATATTGTGTTTTTTATGTGCGCTGAATAAATGTTTGCTATTTCTAATCGTAATGACTCCTTCATCAATCAAAATAGATTTTTCATTGCTATTGATTTTAGGAATAGTTGAATTTGCTGCTTTATAATAGTTTCTTCGAATTTATTTAAGATTGTATTTATTTTTAATGTGGTTTATGAGGGAAACTAAATAGATATACTTTAGCTTCTATAATTTCTTGATATTTGCTTCGGTTTGTTTACTTGAATTTGTATCTCAGGGCGAATATTAGAAGATAATTTTTTATATCAATTTCCGTGTTGTTTTTAATTTATTAAATTTGTTTTCTAAATGCATATGATATCTAAATTTATACATTACTTTTTATTAATTTTATAAGTGCATATTAGTTTATACTAATTCCGAATGTCATTCATTTTCATAAGTCCGCAGATTTCTGGTTCATTATAGTTGGCTTCAAGTCACATTCCTCTGCTATTTCTGTTACTAGAAATATGTGATAGTTTATAATCTCAAATGAAATTAATAATTCTTAAAACTTTAATATTTTTTATACACAGAATATTTTACGTAACGTTTCGCACAATTTTTTAGGCATTTGCAGCAATGTTACAAAAAATAATTATATATCAAGTACATCAAAATTTTTAAAAATGTTTTATTTTCATAGTAAACTAAAATTCATTTCAAGTTTTATAAATAGGTCCCTTTTCATTATAAAATGTAATTAATAAAAGAGACTAAGTTTGATCTAAAATATTTTTTTATTACATTACTGCAAATGTTTGAAAATTCATGATTGAGATTTTTCAAAATAAATATAATCTAAAGTATAAAATACTTTCCGCCGCCAAAATATAATCTAAAAGTATCATCCATTTTGTTTTTTTAATTTTATGTTAGGAAATAGTTGTTAGAAACATAAATTGTTTTTAACTTTCGAGTCTTCGTTGTCTTTTTTGCTCTAACTTAGAAAACTGTGAAATGTTAGAAATGTGTGACAATTGTTCCTAACATTTTTCAGTTGCTTTTGTGAATTTTGTGGAGAAGAAAGAATATAACTAAAAAGAACTATGGCAATTATTTTTAAGTACGTTCCTTTTAGTTAAATATATCTGCATTGCTTGCATGGAATAGTTTAAAATTGAGAAATATTAATTCAGAAGTGTTAAAACCCATTTCTGTAATAGTTCTGTATCATGTAACGAAACGGTCGATATAATGGTATACATGATTGTAATGTCTTCCGGTCACATTTGGTAAACTGCAATGTTTTCTTTGCACATTCCAGATACAGATTTGAATGTGTCTCATCAGCGCACTACGTTATAAATTTTTATAGCAAAAAACACGAAAATTACAAGCTACACGTATGTAACCAATATCTCTGGATATTGAATCATAATCATTCACGATTTTCAACGTTTTGTATGTTTCCAGTAAAATTACGATGTTTAATAAAAATTTAATTACATATATAAATACTTACTTTTATATTATTAATATAAAAAACAAAAAATAGAAGAATAAATTATTAATATATCTGTATGCAATACTATTCATTCTTTATACTTATACATATATGTACATGTGTGTTCAGATTCTTCAATTTTATTAAACATTATAAATTTTTAAAATGTTGAAAATTGTGAATTTTCTTACAACGATACGGACCAAACGATATGGATCTAGTTCAAGACGCTTGAATTTTGTAACGGATAGCCATCATGTGGATGAAGTATAATGAAATGAAACGAAATGGAACAATTCCGATAGAAGATCGGAGATCGTGATGAGTAGACTGTATAATTTGATATTATTACCTTTCCGCCAATTCACACGGCTGTGATCTTCTGTAATATTCCGAGATTACTATCTCTAATGTAATACGATAACGCGTAATTTCTTGTAGCTTAAATTAAGATTTAACTGTCGCATTACACACTGACTTGTAATTGAATGTCACATTGACTGATTTGTAATTGATCGTCGCACTAATTTCCTCGTTAACAGCGGGCCTACTTTATGCGAATGTGACAACGAGTGCTAACCAATCACTTTGAAACACGAGCTGTTTGATTGTCCTAACGTAATTCATTTAAAAACAGTGAAATTAAACATCGATAAGATGATCGATAGCAATCGTTTCTAAAGGATATTAAATGTAACGCGGGTCAGCGGCCAGGAAAGAAAACAATAAGCGATCGCGTCACAACAGCGTGATAAAACTTGGCAGACGTTAAGACTTCTTGCCAGTGTCATATATCCTATGTGATATACGTCCTATGTATTATACGTCTTGTATGTCATACGCCCTATGAACTGGAGCAATTAAGTTCCATTTCCCAAAATTCTCCGAAAACTACAATAGTTACTTATATAAATGTGACCCAAAACATAAAAAGGCAGTCAGTTTTTAAACTTCAAATTTGTGTCTTCATTCTGTCTTCGATCTAGAGTTAAATCTAGTTAGCCGATATGTCGTTACACTCAAGAACACACACTTTCGGTTGTAACGATTCGGCGAATTGTCGCATATTTATTTTTGGAACTCAACCAAACTTCCACTATGACACCAACATGAAAAAACGGGCGAGCCGTTGTCCTTATTCAAACATATTTAAATAGAATAATAAATTACTTTATGTGACAAGTGTGAGTGTGTTGGCTTTATGTGTATGAATGCGAATGTAGCCTGTGGTGTAGATATATGATATGTATATGTGTGTCGTGTCTGATGTGTCGTGTTTTGTTTCTGGACTGCCGGGGAGGAGTCATTCGTCAAGAAGGAATCATGATGTGAGGATCAAAGAAAAGAGAATAGCGAGTTCGGACTAGTGAAGAGAGTGTGTGATTGAGAGTGTGATGATTCTAAAGCTTTACTCTTTTGTATCTAATTGTGTTTATTCAATATATATTCTTTTAATATCATGTCGTCTCTTACAATAAGAAGCCTAACGTCTTTCGTAAGTGTAAATAATTCTAACAATTAGAATTACAGAAAATGGTCTGAACACCGGACTGTATCCCAAACGGCAGAGAAATTAATGACTGAAGGTTATGATTGACATGAAATCAGGCTATTAATCATAATTATTGACTATTCAATAATCAGTAATTACGGATTAATGAATACAGTAAATAATCAAAGTCATTGTAAACAAAGTTCATAATTGATTTAAAAATCACTAAGTAATAATCATAATCTATTTTTAGTACTTTAATGGAATTATTTTAAATAATTTATGATAAAAATTTATGATAAAAACGTATTTATAAGTTAATCATCCGCCTACATTACTACCATTGTCATGAGAACGACTGGATAATTTGCAAATTTCTGTTAAATTCTTCAATGCCGTACGGCGCAAGTGAATCATGCAATTATTTCACATATCCGGTGTCGTAATTATTAGAATGATACTTATAAAACATATGTTATGAGGTAACCAAGGGAATGATGCGTTCTATCATAACGACGAGAAAAAAAGAAGTTCAAGATGAAGAACGCGAGAATAAAACAAACTACGAGAATATGTGAAAGGCAGTCGACCGAGAAAGAAATGAGCAACGAGAGCGAGATTGATGACGGGAGCCGTCAAATCGGCGACAAACAGGTAGCCAAAGCAATCAAAGGCGATCCGATCCGTCAACGAAATTCGATATCGTATGTAGAAGATATGTATGTATTTACATTCACAATTAGAGATGTTGAGGAAAATATTTCGTAATTTTTGAGAAATGACAAATTAGATGTAAATAGCTGGGTAGAAGAATTCGAGAGTATCAGTCAATTATTAGGTTGGGATTTGGTTAATCTGAAGAAATGAATTTGTGCAAGGCGAGTACACGAGCGTCCGCCAAACAATTTATTATTATATATTATTTAGATTTCAGAAAAGTATCAACAGTCGTATAAGGAAATGACTTTTGTCTGCCATATTAAACAATACGATGAATGCAAAAATTGTCTAAAGCGACGAATTTTTTAAAAAATGTAGAAGTATGTATATAGTGCGCATGCATGTCAAAGATATTACAAGCGGGCGGAGCATAAAACATGGAGCGTGATTTGAGAACGATGTTTAATTGCATCGCGGTCAACAAAGAATGCGAAACCGATTGTTACAAAGTTAATAAGAATAAGTGAAAATGTGTCGGAAAAAATCGATGTAATCCGTCCGTACAAAGCTAAAGTAAAAATTTTGCGTGCTCAGATAAATGAGTGGTTGCAAGACGATAATCGTTCGAAAAAAATAGAATGTATCGTAATGTATCGACTACCGTATAAAAAATAGGTTTTCAATGCCCTTTGTCTCAGCGCTGCGGTGATCTTTGAGGAATGCTGCCCGCTTCGCTGAGGTTCTCTCGTTTGGCCTTTTACAGCCGTCGGAGAGATATTAAAAATGCAGATTGTAAGTTTTTTTAAGACGTATATTCGACAATTGTTACGTGAGTCTGGGAGATGGGTACGAGGTGTCTCCGCGTCTAGACTCGAACTGACTAATGGTTTATGGTAGACTGTATGTAATTGTTACGTGAATCTGGGAGAGGTGTCTCCGCGCATAGTATTTTGTTCATTGACTATCTTGAGAAAGATGAAACTATCAATAGCGAATGGCATTAGATCCAAACTGATCCAAACTGACTGACTGAGTGGTTATGTCAGACTGTATGTCTCGTACTAGCAGACGGACCTTTTATGTGGAGCGAATGTGTCTTGGCGCCAGCCAAGAAGTTTACCAACCTTACCCTTAAAGAAGCGTTCCAGATGCGGACTCTGCTTCTCAGGGTAGGAGTCCCCTTAGATAGGAGAATGCCATGGCATCTGGAACTTCTCGGCAAGATAGCGTATTCTAGGAACCTAGCCTGAGTGTCCGTCTTGAGGTGGGTTGTTCTGCGCTAGAAAACCCTTAGTTAACGATTGTGTTGATGCATATCTTTTCTATGATCGACTTAAAGAATAGATTTTTGTATGTTCTGATTGCAGAAAAATGCCGTAAATTTACAGCATTTATCTGAACATCTGGGACAGTACGAATTTAATAAAATGTCTTTTGAATTATTAAGTAACTATTTTGAGATCTAATGTAGAGAAACAGTATTCACATATACTAATGATCTTATTAACGCATCACTCAATAAGTCTTTGGCCTAGCTAAGAAAAACAAATTTTTTTTAGAAATTCGATTTTATTCGTCAACATACTCTTCAAGAGTGATACATTCATTCCAACGCTCCTCTAACTTTTCGATGCCTTTTTTGTTATCATTAGAACGATTTGTCTTTACTCTCAAAATAGGCCTCAGTTTCGGCAATTACTTCTTCATTTGAGCTAAATTTGAGAGTACGGTGGATGGGAAAGCAATTCGAAGCGTAATTCATTCAATTTAACCATCGTTTTCATCAACTTGTGACACGGGGCATTGTCTTGGTGAAATAGCACTTTTTTCTTTTGCATATGAGGCCGTTTTTTCTTGATTTTTACACTCAATCGATCCAATAATGCTATGTAATATTCGCTATTGATAGTTTTATCTTTCTCAAAATAGTCAATGAACAAAATACCATGCGCGTCCCAAAATACGGAAGCCATAACCTTGCCAGCTGACTTTTGAGTTTTTAATCGCTTTGGACGACTTTCACCAGCTGCTGTCCACTCAGCTGACGATTTTTTTGATGCAGTAGTGGATCCATGTTTCATCCATTGTCACATACCGATGCAAGAAATCCTTTTTATCTCGCTTGAACAGCTCCAAACAGCGCTTTGAATCGTTGACGCGTTGTTGTTTTTGGTCCGGTGTGAGCAAACGCGGCACCCACTTCGAAAGCATGCTCAAATTTTCGTGTAAAATTGTAAACACACTACCTTCTGATATCTTTAAGGTGTCAGCTATCTCACGCAACTTCACTTTACGTTCTTTTAAAACTATTTTGTGGATTTTTTTTATGTTTTCCGGAACAATTGCCGATTTTGGGCGTCCAGAGCGTTCAGCATCATCGGTGTTTGTATGACCGCGTTTAAATTCAGCATACCAGTAAATAATATTTGATTTTCCTGGTGCAGAGTCTCCATAACTCTTATCAAGCCACTGTTTGGCTTCAACAGTATTTTTCCACATCAAAAAACAATGTTTAATCAACACACGAAATTCTTTTTTATCCATTGTTTTGAAAATTACAAAACTAGGGTCACTAAAACCACTGTAACCTGTAAACTAATTGTCAGAATGTCATGAAATTTTGACATGTATCGTTTAAAGGATGCTACTATCCAGAAATCATATGGGTCTGTCAACAGTGTTGTCATATATGTCAGACAAAAGACTTTGAGTGATGTATTATATTTAGTACAGACGAAAGAAACGCATTTCACGAACTAGAAGAAACTTTAAGAACTACGAGTCTAGATATTAGTTGGAAAAAATATGAATTTTTGCAATCCTTGGATACGAGATAGAAAAGGGATACATTAATCCATTGTTTAAAAAAGTTAAAGTTGTTCAGCACTTCTCAGAAATCGAAAAAAGATATACAAAGTTTCTTGGATCTTACGGGATACTTTTAGAAATTCGTAAAAAATTATGTAAAAATTGCACAACCGTTGTCGAAGATATTAAAACATTCAATTTCAACGAACCACAAAGGCAAGCATCCCTGACGTTAAAAAATATGTTGTAGGAACCGACATTCAAGATAAACGATTCTGCCCCTACGATTGAGTTTCATATGAACGGTAGTAAAGAAGGATATGAAGCTGTAATGTTACAGAAATTCGATAAAAAAAAATAATTTTCACGTAGTTTACAACATGAGTTGCAAAATGTTGAACGCGGAAAAAATGTTGCATTCTTACGAGCTTGAAATTTTAACTATTGCTATAAGTTTCGAATGCTATAAGTTTCGTGTTTACTTATGATTTAGGATTTAGATTTAAAATAGTAACAGATTGTGCCTTTTTAAAGAAAACATTGTATAAAAAGAATCTATCTGCAAAAGTAAAGCGATGGGCTTTGGTGTTAGAATAATTTTCATAGTAGAAGTATAACATCGTTCTGGACAACGTTGGACGTATGCTGACAGTAACTAGAATGGTCTGTAAAGCGTAAGACGAAAAGCTGCTCAAAGTTATCAGAATTCTTTCAGCGGAAGAGCCATATGAAGATTATTTCCTCAATAATGATATATTTGTGAAAAAGACCCAGTTCCATTGTTCCTTCCAAATTACAAATGGAAATAATTAAAAAGGATGCCCATAATAATGAACATTTTGTTAAAAAAAATGGCAGAAGAATTGAAAAAAGATTACTATATATACCTAGATTGAAAAGTCACAAAATTTCATCGATTGCTGCATATTGACGGAAAGAGAAAGAGGAAAAAGATGGCTAACGATTCAGCAGCAAATCTTTGGTTTAAAACGTTTAATCACAGATTGAAATACAGCATTTACTGGTAAAGAATTCAAAAATTATTGTGATATCGAAAGAATCGAACACGTATTGACAACCGTAGAAAAATTTAATCTAAAATTAAACCTTGTTAAATAGAGCGCATAAATCATATTATCATTCACATACTAATGAAATTGACCATGGAAACAGAGACAAATGCATATCAGAAATCCAACAAGGAATTAAGAACATGTACCAACGCAATATTATAAAGACTCTATTTGAAGTTTTAATAAGTACAAAAATGAGGATAAGTATAATAAAGAAAATCTAGAAATTCGAGAAGTAATCAAGAATCAAAGTAAGAATCAACAGAACTTTTTCAAGAGAAAAGAATGGTTTAAGACAATTTATAAAACAAAATATCATTAAAATACAAAGGATAAAGGAAAATAAATGAAACCACGATAGATCATGTAAAAAGACCAAGGAATATAAAAAAGTATATCGTTGTAATCGAGCATATACAATTTGGGCCAGAATTAAAGGTTAAAAAGAAATTCCTTGAATTATATGAAGTGTCACGTGTGAAAAATCACCAGCATGAATTCACTCTGATAAATGATGAAGAACCGAAGACGACTAGTACATCAGCTGATTATATGAAATCATATGTAAACCTATCTTCAAGTATTGAAAATAGATCAAGAATGGCCGAATGTAGTATGAGGTAACTAAGAGAACGATATCATAAGAACAAGAAACAAAGAAGTACAAGAGTAGGATGAAGAACGCGAGACGTTATGAGAACGATGTGCGAAGGACAATTCGAAATTAGCAGTCGGTCGCAATAAATCGTTTCGTTTTTCTTATAAATCTTTTGTAATTCCTTATTTGTTTTTCTGTTAGTAAACTACTTTATTCACTTACCCATCTCTGTTCTTGTTCTCATCCTACAAATATGTTTTATTATATTTTTGATTATGCATAAAAGCATTGACTAATAGCATAGAACATTTAATGCTTTTTCGCGTCCCATGTCTTGGAAGTTATCTAGCCTCCTTTTCTCATCACATCCTGTCGTCGACTTAGGCAAGTATTGTTCTACAGTGCTATTGATGATAGAAATTGTAGGGAACACTACTGAGACAACGTTTGTAGTGGCCAGCACATCCCTAACATACAAGTTCCGAAGATATGAACACCACAAGCCGCAAGTGGATGCCGCTTAACTACGGATCGAGTGCGATCATCAGATTAAGCGAGCAGCGTACGGAACACCTCTAGAATGAGTGCCGTCTTCGTGTCCAACCTACAGATTCCTAACAAACAAGCGTCTAAGGTAGGGGTTGCCGCTATCTGCCCCACTGATGTCTAGCGGCGATTCGCACTCCACCTTATAACCCTACCTTCTCTTTCCTAAAATCCATCCATATTACCAACATAGCCGTTACACGTTATAAACATAACGTCAAGAATCTCCGGGACGCAGTACTATTAGACCGTAATTACGAGAATTACTTTATGGGACTGACTTTGTTTAATAGCACATCTAGACCATAAAATGACTTACCTTCCTGATCACGTAATCGGGAAGGATACAAAGAGAGTTGGCCCTTTTATAAGAGCTGACTTTAATGCGCCGCATCAATAAGAGTAATAGTTTTACAGTACGTTCAGAGTACGCAACAATACGTGTCCGTTCAATCACTTCGCATAACATCCAAGCCTGGAAACCTCCACGTCATCTCTCGCTCTTTTAGCAATTATCTCACACACAAGAAGTAAAGCACACACAAAATAGCAATCAGCATCTCGCAATACGTTTCCTCAAGCACAATCCTACAAAAGAATTAAAATTAAAAAATATAAACAGTGTTGCTGTTTCCATATTGAGAATTATTTATTGAATTGAATCCGATGACACTTTATTACGGACAACATACATATATATATACATATAATAATCATAGTAAATAAATACGAATTTCATAACAAGACATTGTTTAAGAAACTTTATCAAAGTATAGTGTGATTTTTCACAATAGTGCACTTTTTAAATGGATCCTTACGATTTTTTGTACGAATTTTTTTTTTTTGAATTTTTTCTGCGTGTTATTCTGAATAAAAAAATATTAGAGCGAAAGAAATTGTCGAAGAGAAATTAATATTTTTTGAAATGCTTCAAATTTTATACAAGATGCGGCTTTTAAATAAAAACATATCTGTATTTTTGTTTTTATGAGAAAGAAAATGTTCAAGATAAAATTGCACTATTTTAAGGCGCATATTCGTTGAAAGTGAAAAGAATTTTTTTAAGGTCATCTTTGCAATATTTCAAAATGAAAATAATGAACTCATATTTTTGTCAATATTCTTATGGAACATAAAAATTAACGTTTAATCATCTAAATAACTATTTCGTTCCAATCATTTAATCTAGAGGTTTTTTCGGAACGAAACGTTTATTAAAAAGGTTGAATTTCATATTAAAGCAGTATAGATATCTATTGTGGTCAAGCGAACACAGTCTGACATTATTTATTCTGCGATTATTAAACTGAAACATAAAATTGTAGAATGAGTTGCGGTTCGTCCAAATCGTTCGAGAGCTCTCATCGAATTGTCCGTTCAGTCTCTCCTGCTGATCATTGTTTGGTTTAGAGCTTTATCTACCTAGCAGCTTTATCTCTTCTAATTGTAAGACCCGTACGTGTTTATATCTTTCTTACCACATAAGTTCCATAATATAGTACAGAATTTCTTTACACTTTGTTAAAAATTTAATGACGTATTTTAGCATACTTTACTGAAATTTTATACGATTTCAAAATGATATATTCTGATTGAGTATTGCTCATTCTCATTCTTTTTCCAATTGTCTTCATTATGATTGCGGAATGACAAATGAAAAACGAGTTAAAAAGACAGTTTATGATTTTTTGACTAAAAGCATTGATATATATATACATAGATATACAATATAAAATGGAATAATTTTAGATATTGATTTCTTGTATAGAAATCTGGAGATATACAATTGACAAAACTATAACGGATATCATTTTATTTGACAAGCTATCAATTTGTTCACGTAATTTTCAATTCACCGTTGTTTATTTCAGACTCTGAGACACGAAGCCCCATTTAATGTCCGGTCTATACTATTCTTAATCAATGATAAAAGTATTATAGAATGTAAACGTTTTCTAATTAAAATTCGTAATTTTATTAAAAAATTAAGATATTAAAGCAACATGAAAATTTTTTTAAACGTATATATTGTAACATATATTATACAGTTTTAATTGTACGAATATATATTATTTATACTAATAAAATTGATATCACTAAATGATTGAAGAATTATTGATTAGGTTATTCATGATTACTAATATCTGATAAAAATAATTTGTTCTAATTTTTATTAAAATTGATGGAAAAGGAAGAAAATAAACAAACAAATAAATGTTTATTGCACATTTTGATGAATAATATTAATTAAATATGTGTTTAATTGATTTTGAACGAGATTATAACAAAGTTTCTTCTTAATGTCTTTATTCGCATGCGATACATCGTATATAAATACTAATATTTTAATACTCAGATAATGTTTGGACATAGAGCGATATTCATGATTATACAGAATGTGTCAAATTAAAATGTCAGAATTTCGGGAGTGTATAGAAAATGAACTAAGGAGAAAAATAAATCCGTCAGGTTTATTCGTTTTTGCTTTATGTTAAAAAAAAATCACGAAAAAAGAAAACGAAATTTTCATTTTTTCACTTATTCAGTAAATTTATTCGATGACAATCAATTCAACAGAGCAATTTACAGATCAAATCGTAATTTGGTATATTAAATATCATTAAAGCAATGTTTATTACAATCGAGTGTAATTAATGTTTGATATAATGCTTGCATTGCACGAAAAATTAGCGTACCTTTATTAGATAGTATTATAAAATGATAATATGAATGATAAAATGACATGAATAAGTGCATATAAATAAATGAAAAAAAGAAAACCTTTTTGTTTTTTCTTCGCGATTTTCTCTAAAGTGAAGTAAAAACAAAAAAATCTCTAAAGAATATTTTTTCTCAGTTTATTTGTTTCTTACATACTCCCAAAGTTTTGATATATAAACTTAAGACATCTTTCATACTCTTTGAAATTCATTTTAATTCAGTGAATAAATAATTGTTATCCTGGAATAATTAAAAAGGCGTATTAATATTTGTTTGGCAAACTGTATTCTTCAAGTTTCTTATAGATGAAGTCTAATGGAGTGAGATCAGGTGATCCCGGAGTTGTAGTTGGAATTGTAGAAGTACTATTATGAATTTCTGCTATAAATTTAAGTTTATTTAATTTAATTCCTCATATACACCCTACCGTAGTAATAAATATTGCTCATTTTGTATACTGTCTTTCTTTTTTTCCATAATTTTAATGATAATTCTAATGACATTTATATGACTTTTTTTTAATTACATTTTAATCCATAGAATATATTAACAACGTTTGATTAGGATCTCCTATTCTATTAATTTGTATTAATGATATTTAGAAACTTGATACTTAAGCTTATGATATGAACGCGACTTTCGAAAGTATGAGAATTCAGATTTTTAGAAACTCTTGTAATCGACTTATTTTATCCGGTAAATTCTAGCTTTAATTAAAATTTTGAAATTTGAATTACATGGACATCACCAGACTAAGAGTACCTGTCTTTTGATGTAGTATAATTATATTTAAGACTTTGTACAAACAAGTAATGCACATTCGAGGTAAAACAAAATTTCGAAGGACTGCACTAATAAAATTGGTGTTTATTTACTCCATTTTTTCTATTATTTTTATAAAACATCATGAAGGAAAAATAGATTTTCTATTTTGCGAAAATTAGAATCATACAAAAGAGAATTGTACAAGCAGTCAACGGGTTGTGTATGTATTTTTGCATATATCAGTAATTTATATAAATTTACTTTTAAAATAAATAATATTAAAGATAGGATTTTGTATCTTTAATTTTTACTTTAATCTATTTATCAAAAAATGCAATTTTCGAAAGATTTGTTTTTTTGGTAATTAATGAGTATAAGTTTGATTTTAAGATTATAGGATTAACAAATAAAATATTATATCCGTATCTTTGTCAGTTTTTCCCAGACCTATCTACAACTCCCAATCACAGTTAATTTTTAAATATCATTGTTTCTAAGAATACATCATTTGTTTTAATAAATAAGATACACCTATATGTTTTGCATATAGATATAATGATGGAATATTTAAGTAAGGCCACTTAAATATCCTTTCGAATTGTAATAATATAAAAAATATTTTTCATCTAACCTAAATGATATGGAGAGACCAATAACTGGTATAAGAATATTTTTCTTCCAAGGTCATTTTTTCAGAATTTTCAAAGTTTTCAAAGTATCGATATTTTTTTTTTTAGTGCAATGATGTATTTTTTTATCGCACCGTGTAATTAGTAAAAAAATACATTTGTATTTATGTAAAGAAATAAAATGACACTGAGGTCCAAAAATTTAACTTTTTCTTTCAAAGAATGATCACTTTCGTATTGCTGCAAACCCATTATATATGTAATATATAAATAATAAATAATAAATAATAAATAATAAATAATAAATAATATAATTTAGTTCACTGACATTTTTTTTATAATTTTTCTTTTGTATTAAGAATGTCACAAAAGAAAGTTTAATCAAATACACAACTTACGAATTCAGTTTTCTACAAATAGAACAATGTGACTTCAAACTAAAATGTAAACAATCTGTTTAAAGATAAATGGTAAAAATACAGCATTGATGATATTTTAATGATTCTATTCACAATTTTATACATTACTGATTTTATCAATTCAGTAAGTCAACACTACGTAAAGTGCACCGCGTGTCTTGAATATGTCTGTTGTTTTTGAAGATATGAAAAAATTTTATTAACAAAAATTGTTTAGTACGAAGGAAGCTATAATATGAAAATAATGCAAGTGAAAGGATTTTGGTACTTTAGTATTTTGACTTTTTTAAGCGAAATGATATATTTTTTTATTCATTAATCTACGCAGTTCGGCATTTTCCATAAAGAATATTAACTTATATTATATTAAAAAATTATTAATTTAAGAGATATTTTAATTTTATAAAATTTATGCATGAAAGACGAGAATACAAGATTATTGCTTCTATATGCATTCGCTTGTCTTTAATACGATAGAGTTTACAGAATTAAGGTTAAAATATCTTTTAAGTTAACAAGAGCTTTTCTATATACATACACAGATGTAAATCAGAAAAAAATAAAAGTGAGTAAATTAACAAAATAGTTTTAATAGCAGAAAAACAAATACAGAATTACAGAAGATTCACAAGAAAAAGCAAAGGGAACTACTCAATTATTAGCAATCTACCCGATTATTAATTTAGACTGCCTTTCATTTCTACAGTCTTCGCTTTATTCTCATGTTATTCATTTTATTCTCGTACTCCTTTATTTCTCGTCTTTATGATCACACCATTCTTTTGTAGAGAATATCGAACTCTATCGATTAACGGAGTAAAAAAATATTATTAAAAAACTATTACTGTTATATTATATATATTATATATTATATATGTGCTCTACACTAAACAATTTTCATTAACAAAGTATTTTTATATTTTCAAAAACACCGAAGAACACCATTCAACATGATCCAGTTATGTAGTTTATCGTATATGTATATAACTTAGAAGATATAAAATTATATCACTGTGTTCGGGAGAGTTTCCATGCTTCAATACCTACGGTCTGGGTGCAGGCACATACGGGAAAATTTATTGCCTTTCGAGTACCCTTAGCAGGCCGTGTCGCCCAAAACACTGGCCACATAGCTGGACTTCTTCTAAGAAGACGAGACACTCGACCGTGGATTGAAGCATGGCGCCAACTTTCCCGAACCCGTGAGAAACACGGGCCAGCGAGATCACCCACGACGGTAACGGGTATCTGGCCCTTCGTGCCCCACCCTGGACCCGCGATTTTCCGAAGCTGAAGGAAGGGGAACCGAGAAGACGTTCGGGCTTTCCTTCGGCTTCCAAACCAGAATCATTTTGACTTCCGACCAATAAAGTTACTCTCTTGCGATAAAGTTACTACGAGGGCACAAGCCCCTAATACTCAGCGTGCAAAATATACAGTCCACAAGTCTTTGCTAAACTCGATCTCGTCTCGCTAATCACGCGCGCGAACACACTGTATTGTCACATTTTATTATAAAAATTGTTAATATATTTCAAACTATTTCTAAAATGATTATTATAAAAGATACACTTTAATATGAATAAAATATGTTGTTAAGATTATCATTTTAGACAATTTTTTCATATAATGTGTATTACAATTGCGCAATCTCAGTTTTTGAGATATACAAAAAAAATTTCCAAAAATCGATTTAACTAAAATCTTAAAAATAACTTCATTTTACATTTCCATAAAGAATTTTTGGCAATACAGAAGTTAAGACTCAAATTTTGCGAAAGAATTTAGGAATAAAAGCAAAACAATTATTTAGAATAGACCGAATAGACAATTTGGAACGCCTTACGATGACGCAATGCGATGGTCAGGTAAAAAGAACCTGATATAGAGCCAAATAGAGTAGAACCTCGATTGTCCGAGCTAATTGGGAGACGAACTTTCGGATAATAGAATAATTGTTTCTTCTAAGTTGATTTTTTTTATATAATGTATATATTTTATATATGATTTTTATACATAATTTTAAAAAAGAAAATAAATATTAATAATGACACACATATAATATATAATAAAATTAAACATGTATTATTTAATTGAAAATCTGGGTCCTAAATTTTTTTAGCTGCTAAATTATAAGTTCCATGAGAAAATATTACGGTTTTTTTCAGGCAATATTTTCTACAGTAATCCTGTCTTATTAATATTATACACTTTATACAAAACATATTCTTGTTCAAATAAAAAGTTATTAAAGTTTCCTGCAGCTTTCTTATCTCCAGATAATTTTTCTTCGGAAATATTTAATTATCATCCACCATGAGAAGATTTAAATTCTGACAATTATTGCTTGCCTTGAAATTTGAATTGTCATTTAACTCTTTATTGAAATCCATGTCTTTCCATGCAATATAGGCCTAAATATATTGGTACACTATTGTAAATATTCTATAAAAATTTTATGAACTACTTAAAAAAAGCATTGTCTAATTTTTTATTTTTGTAAGTTTCACCGTTTATGCAGGTTTTCAGTTATTAGAAATTTGTTACAAACAAAATAACATATTTCCGTTTTTTAATGTCCGTAATTATTGATTTCCCAACACCATATTTTTTTGCTAATGCATTCTCTCTTTGTCCATTTAAATTTTTCAATAATTTCATATTTTATTCCCATAATTAATACCATCCATTTTTAATGTGGTAACATTACATAATGGTTATAGGTACGTTGTTATGATTATACGGACTAAATATATACAAATGTATACAATTGGATAATGGAGAATTCGAATAATAGAATGTTCAAATACTAGAAAATTTGGATAACGGAGGTTTGAATAATCGAGATTCTACAAGGTTCTACGAAGTTGTACAATCTATAAAATACAATATGTAATATTAAAAATATTTTTAAGTAAATCTGAATCTTATTAAAAATCTCATTTTAAAAAGTTGTCAGTTTTTTTTAAAGCGTAGTGGTTTGGTTACACAAATAAATGGTGAAAGTCGGCTGAAAACGCTATCATTTAGAAATAATCTACAAAAATGGATGGTTGTCAATGTGTAAATTATCTATAAGATCTAATTAACAAAGAATTACGGAAGTATATGTTCTCAAATATCCCATTATAAATACAAAAATCATTGAAATTGGTGAAGTTTACCCCTTAAAAAATATGAAACATATTTTTATAAATATCTCTGAACTACATTTCAAGTGACGGTAGCACATTTACAAGGTCATTAAAATCAGTGGTTTTTTTAAATTTTATTTTAGATAATTACGAAATAAATTGCCGATGCAATTAAATTTATATGATAATGTACAGGCTGATTCACATAATTGTTTCAGGTTATGATTTCATTATCGAATAATGTATACGTAATCAATAATTATCTTTTTAATGGAAGTGCATAATTTTTTACATAGATAATTTCCCTCATCATTCAATAGTACGATTAAATTTCTAAAAAAACGTGTTTTCCTGAATGTAATACTCTCTGAAACATTTATCTTCCTTTTCTTTTCTGCACTACACTGCACTGGTTAATAGAGCTATATCCTAAAACAATTGCGTGGATGATTATGTGTATAATATAATATAATTAATAATATAATTGCTCACTATAATGAATAATTAATTTATTGAAATATAATCACATTAACTAGCACTTTTAAGAAAGAAATACTTATTTGCAAAGTATTTCTTTAGAAAAAAAATACCTATTTCTTGCAAAGTTTTTCTTAATGCAAACAATTAACTGGCTTGATTATCAATTCATATACCGTTACTTGAAAAAAAATGGCAATGTAAAGACATAATATATTAGTGCATATGAAGTATCATTTATATGTAAATTTTAATTTGGCGAATTTTAATATTACCTATTAAATTTTTTTTTTTTGTCAATTAACGAACAAATTAGAAAATGGGAAATATGTTATAACTATGTATTACATTTTTTGACAAGAAAATTTATATACAGGGTGGTATTTAAATGATTCTTCGAGTAATGAATCTATACAATAAAATAAATAAAACGTATCATATGAATCTATAATATATTCTATGTACTTTAAGTCTTTAGGTTATATGATTGAGATTGAAATGTGAATGAGGAATTGTTTGATGTGTCCATCTTGTGTCTCAAGAGTATCAGTACATGCCACCACATATCATAATACGTATCTAATGTTTATAAAATATATCCATTGATATATAAAACAAAACTCAATTCACTAAACTTTTATTTCTGATGCAATTTAAAATTCAATTGAAATGAATAATGTGCATAATCTACAAGAAAGGATTCAAAATGAATCCGGTATGTGAATGCACAATTCAATGCAGTAACATTATATTGAAACATAAGGCTACTGTATTGAACATTTTCTTCAATTACCTATGAAAACCTAGATATATCGCGAATAATCAGAATAGTTTTTAACATACAAATTATTAAAAAATTTCAATTTCACTCCAAGACTTTCCAATTTTTAAATTGATATAATTTTTATACACTTATTATATTGTAGGAGAAGCGGCCCGCCGACCTTGGGCTTACGACCAGGGCCAATAAACATATAAAAGTAAGTTGAGGGACGCATCCCTGGGTAATATCGTTAGGCCCACAAAGTAATTGCGAATATTACTGACCGACCCAACGGTGCACTTAGCCCTATCTTTCCAATCATGTGATTTGGAAGGAAAATTTATATAAGGCAGACATGGTCTCCAAAATATTATTAAAATTTCAAGTGAAAAAGCAAATATTTTATATGCAATAATCTAATAACTTACCTTAATTCGAACCATCATGTTTAAATGTCCTTGACTATACTGTTCGATTACATCGCGCACGTCGTACGGTTTCCGTGCTTGCTGGAATTTTCTCCTGGCCACGAAGTACTTGATCTTCCTGATCGCCCTAATGGCGTTTCGATGTACTTCCGTTAGCCTAAAAATTATAATGATTTCACACTGATAATAAATATATTTCCAAACACATAAAGTATTTTCGATTCAATGGTAAAACCAAAAAGAGGGTGATTCTGTATGAAAAACATAAAAAGAAATAAAATTTCTTCATTTAAGACTTCATTTTAGAGAAAATTGAATTTGAAAATTTGTCAAGTATCTTTGAATTTGGCTAATTTTAGACTAATAAGAGTTAATAATACTAATAATAGAAAATTTCAAAACTAAATGAAAAAGATAGGATATTATTCTATTATTCTGTGAAAAATATAGAATAATAATTTCCCGTAAAACTGTCAATAATCTTTTCAACAAAATAAAAAACTTTCAAGAAAAACAAATTAATGAATTTTTAAATTCAAAATTTAGTTTAAATTTAGTTTAGAAATTAAAAATTTACTTTAAATTAAAACGAAGTTTTAATTTTTTTGTGAAAAAAATTGCATTCTACGCATTTGAGTTTTTACAGGTAGATTGTTCTTCTGCCCAGTCCAAAATTAGCTAAATTTAGATATAATTGATAAATTTTCAAACTCAATTTTCTCCAAAACAAAGCTTTCTCGAAATGAAAAAATTTCATTCCTTCTTTCCGACTCATTTTTTTTCAATTATATATCATTGGATTAGAAACACCATAATTCATCATAACTAAACATTTACGTTGTAATTAACATTTTTCATCATTTCTTTTTAGGTGAAGCTGTTTTTCATGAGATCATTTTTACATTATCAATTGTTTATTATTTTGTATTGAAATAAAATTTGTTCTTTTTATACGAATTATTAAAAAAAAGAAGAAATATTCACTTTAGTTAGAATGTGGAATAAAATTTATTACAATTATTAATTTGAAATTTTTAAGAAAATTTAATTATAAGTGTTAAGGAAAAAATAAATTTTATAGAAATATAAAATTTATTTTATTATTCAACACTGACTATTGATTGTTGCTTATGAATACTATGAATTACATGATAATATTCTCCATTATTATTTCACTATTCTACTGTAGTAAAATTAATTTGAAAAATCATTTCTCGCTTTATTATTAATAAATAGTAACTCTATCAGGTAAACCGAGCAAAATAATTAAATAATAATTCAAACATTAAACATATTTCTTTAAATAATCTACAAATTTAAAAAATATCCTTCACTAGTTTATCTAGTAGAAAATCTTCATTTTTCCAATCTCAATTCTTGAATATCTTAATTTGCAGAAGAAATGGAACTAATAGTGGAAAATTAAAAATAAGAAACAGTTGGACAATCGTCGATCAACTATTATCAAACATGATTTCACATTTTAATGGTGAAATGCAGCAAACTCGTATTTCAGAACATTAAACAATAAATAAAGAAAAAAAAATTAAAGAGACTCACGAATTAAATGTTAAAGCACATTAGCTGCGAGAAAAACAGGAGGAAAAGTAAAACCTCGTACGTGACTTACCTTCGTGTCAAAAGTTCGAATATCAGATTTACAAAGAATGTAGGCCGTCTGTGAAATGAAGTAACGCACTAGTATCTTTGGAAGAATGAAAGGAAGAAGGAAAACAAAGAGACAAATAAAGGAGAGAGACTTTTCACAACCGTAAAATAAAATTTCGTTTTTGAGAACGAAACTCAAAACACTTTCTCAAAATATCAATGCCACATATTCCGACTTTTTTACATGTTGTTACAGAAATAATTATTGATAATAATCTTTTAAGGAAAACATCTGATCACTTAATATAATGTATATATCGTTTCATCAAAGAGCTAAAAAAATACTAGAATAAAAGATATTTTATGAATTTCCACTTTAAAATGACATTTCCGTAATATTATACATAACAGATTCTTATTTCATTATAGGACATCTCCAATTTAAATGTCAAAATTTTAGCAGCACGTAGGGAACTGATGAACTTGTAAGAAAAAAAGGTCTTTAGAAATTTACTTATTTTTGATTAAAAAAGATTTTGGAAAAGATCATGAAAAAGAAACAAGATATTTTCGCTTCTTTACTTATTTATTTACGCTAATCATCTATTTATGCTATCATCTATTTTATCATTTTTATCTTACTGAAAATATTCCGTTGATTTGATTCAATTTCGCTCTTTTAGTTGTTTTGATTAGTTTATTGATTAACATCGAATAAACTTTCAAAATAAATAAAAAAGCAAAAAACTGTTTAGTAAGTTTCCTTGTGATTTTCTCCAAAATAGAGTAAAAGACTCTTGAAGTCTTCTACATGGTCCCGAAGTTTTGACACTTAAGTTATGGACACCATAAAAATTAAAATTATACATTTTTTATAAATAATTGTATAAATATATAATTTTTATAAAATTTTTATACATACTTATAAAAAAAATAATATAAAATTAAGTAATATTATAAAAAATAATAATTTGTACATATTATGTATATAAACATGTATTCTGTTATTTAAAACTCAATAAATTTCAGTCGCAAAAGTGATACAATTTTTAAGAACACATGAATTATATTATGTTCAATTTAAATTAATTATACAAAATCAAACAAAATAATCCGTGATTGATGTTATTTACACATCTAATAAAATAGTTATTTACACATCTAATAAAATAGTTTGATTTTTGGGAATAATGATATATAGGAAAGGAAATAAGGAAAATAACAAAATTGTAAAACTTTTTTTAGCAAAAAGTTTGTGCACAGATAATATACTGTGGCCATAAGTGTCATGATTCAGTTAACAATTTCAAAAGAAATACGAACAATTCTTTTATTGGATCTTTTAAAGCAAGTAATGAAAAAATCTAACTATCTATCCTTAAAAAATGAATTTAATAATTCAATTTATTAAATTTCCGTTTCGCTTCCGTTACTTAACTCGGGATTTTATAACTATCGTCATCCAATACTTTATTTACCCGTATAATCAAAAAGCTCTTCGGCATCTTAAATATTTTCGTTATTTTTAGAAATATGAAGAAACTGTGAATGTTGACTTTATGTGTGTGAATGTGAGTCGAGTCTATGGTGTGAATGTTGACGTGTGTGTGTGTGTGTGTGTGTGTGTGTGTGTGTGTGTGTGTGTGTGTGTGTGTGTGTGTGTGTCGTGTCTGGTGTATTGTGTTTTGTTTTTATACTGTGCCCGGAGAAGTCATTTGTAGAGAAGAAACCGTAGTGTGAGGATCTAGAGAAAGAGAATAGCGAGTACAGACGAGTGAAGAGAGAGAGAGAGAAAGAGAGAAATCAAAAGTTGTAAACTTATTTGTGTTTGTTCAAATATATATTTTAATATTACTTCGTCCTATAATCCACTCACAATTGGTAGCAGAGGTCCCCGTGGTTAATTGTGCAAAGTTTGCGATATAAAAAGACGGTAAAGTTCGAGAAGATTGACAAATATGGCGGACCAATGGAACATTATGAATGTTGAATCATTCGACGATTCAAATTACTTTCTATGGAGTGAGAAAGTAAAAGATATCCTGAGGTCAAAAAGGCTCTGGAAAAAGGTGATAAGCGTTAAGCCGATCGAGAAAAAAAGGGGACAACGGATATGATATCAAATGGAAAGAATGGAACAAACGGGACGACAATAATTATGCAGCGAGGACAATAATGATCAATATTGTGAATAAAGCACAATTACTTAAATATAGCCACGAAAAAAGTGCGGACCAATTATGGACATCGATCAAATTGGATATGGCCGCAGGAACAGAAGAATTAAAAGCAAAAGTTCTTGACGAATTAACAAATTTGAAAATGGGGAGGGATGAGACCGTTGACGCATTCATGAACAGGGCAAAGGAGTTAAGAAATCAATGTAAACAGCTTGAAAAGGACATTGAAGAGTTCGAACTGAAAATGTATATATTTTCGAATTTGACCTGAATTGTATGTTCGGTGTTTTATTATACCAAATGCGCAAGTGTTAAAGTGTAAAGAAATTTATCTGTATTTGATACAAATATTTGATTAGGTTTGCGTTAAAACAAGAAATACTGAGAAGAGAAAGAAGAAAAGAAGATCGACCATCTAGAGATCGGGAATCGGTAAGAAAAGTTAAAGAAGGACAAAAAGGTGACATCTATTGCTACAATTGTGAAACGAAAAGGCATATGGCTGCGGAATGTAATTAAAGCAAACGCTGCTTTAACTGTCAACGCTTCGATCATATTGCAGCGAAATGTCGCGAACCAAGAAGGAATCAAACACCAACCTACGAAAAGAGGGCAGGGAGAAAATTTTCAAAGGGGAACTCGAAGAATCACAAGACAACATGTTGGAAGAAATGAAGTAGCAATGAAAACCAGCGATGAAGTTGTGAGAGTAAAAGAAATTCTGCCAATGGACAGATTGTGTGAGGTGAGTGAGAATATCGAGAGAGAAACGAGTGAGTGTGAGAATGGTCGATATAGTTCTTAGATTCTGGAGTTACGAGTCATATGACTCACAATGAACATATATGGAAATTTAATATAGGAAAAAAGACAGATTAGCTTAGCGGACAAAGAAAGTAAAATATTCACCTCAAAAGATATTGGATGTAGTTGTAAAACAAACTTCGAGTGAAAATACTTTGCGATTTAACCCTTTGCCGTCCCTAACGCTCCAGAACACTCGAGATTTAAATCCACGGTGCCTGGCTAAACGCTCTAAAATGCTCCTCCAACACGCACTGTAACTCAATGCTTTGAAAGACATATCACTATCAGCAGAGGTCAGACCGGGTTAGACTGAGTCACAAGGAGACTTTGTTCTCCTGACACAACAAACATTCCTTCACGTTTTTCTTATTGATTACTCCATAAATAATAAACACAGTCTTGGCCCATGCAGATAAAAGTTAGAAATCCCTCCTCAGTTAAAATTATTTGTGTTTGAGTTCCCACCATGGCATCTACATCTTGCCAGAAAAAAGTTCTAAAAGATAGTGAATTATTACAAGTGTTAGAAGAAAGTGATAGTGAACTTTCTAGTTTGATCTATTCCGAAAATAGTAACGCCGACCCTGAAAATAATGATGAAAATCCGGAAGTAGCGGACGATGATAGTGAGACAGGTATGGGTAGGCCTATTCATACTACTGTCGGAAACTGGAGTAATGATATTCGTTTTGAAGATCTCCAAAAACATGAAAATAAGACGGGTCCAAATCACAATTTACCTTATGGGAGTTGCGAGAAAGATATTTTCGAATTATTTGTCGACAGGGAATTTTTTGAACTCATAGCAGACCAGACGAACATTCATGCTGAATATTTGCAAAGAAAATCGGGTAACAATGATACAAACTGGGAAGAAACTAATGCTGAAGAGATAAGGACTTATATAGGAGTTCTCATTTACATGGGCTTAATTGAGTTACCTAAAATTGACGATTATTTCTTGGGCGACTTTTGTGTGTGCCCAATTGTTAGGCAGGCAATGACACTAAAACGATTTAGAAAGCTAGGGCAATATTTACACCTCAGCAGTGAAGAAAATAGGCCTAGACCCGACGATATAAATTTTGATATTTTGTACAAAGCAAGACCAGTTCTACAACTTACAGAAAAATTCAAAATTATGTACACACCTGGCCGTGACCTTGCATCCCCTAAACTTTTTTACAGTCTTGTGAAAATACCATGTCGTGCTAAAGTGTATGCTCTATGCATACAAAATAAAATAAAAGCTGTTTCTGGGAGGGGAAAACAAACAAACTACATTCAAATGTAGGCAGTGTGATCTACCACTCTGTTAGATGGGGTGTTTTTTAGGATACCACCAGGAGCGAAATGTGGAAGTACAAAATTAGGGTGAGTACAAATAAAAATGTATGGATATCTTAGAATGAAAGTGCAAAAGGAATTATATGTTAATCTTTCTTTGTTTTATTAAAATCTTATTTTCTTTGAAAAGGTACACTCAAATAGCTCTGACATCGATAATGCGGTAGTGCTGTGCTATTTAAATTGTGAACGGCAAAGGGTTAAAGATGTATTGTGTTAAGGGTTAAGATGTGTACCGGAACTAAATTCTAATCTTCTTCCGTTGCGAAAATAACTGATCGAGGATATAATATAAACTTTAATAAATTTGGAGCGATAGTATACAAACGTCCAAATGACTGTGATGAGAAGAGTTGAAAATTCGTACTATGTAAGAACATTTTTAATAAATGAGAGAACTGCAGTGGTGTCAGCGGAAAGTAATGTGTGACACAAGAGATTGGATCACGCGAATAAAGAAGTCATTGAAGAAATGAAGAAAGAACACTTAATAATGGGAATAACAAGCAACTGGAAAAATGAATGCGAGTCGTGCGTATCGAAGGGAAAATTTCAAAAAGGTTACATCGAAGACATGAAGGAAGGAAAACAATATAGAACTATGGCACACTGATCTGAGAAATCTAAGAGATCATAAAACCATCAACATTCGGTAAGAAAAACTATATATTAACCATAATAGACGATTCCAGGATGATATTTATACAGTTGTTGAATAAGAAGACTGAAGCCGTAGAAGAATTAAAAAACTAATTATTTTGAAGGAAAATCAGATTGAACTGAAACTAAAAAAGGATTAGATCAGATAATGGAGGAGAGTATTTGGATAAAAATCTGAGGCGATGGTTCGAAACTAAAGGTATTGCGTATGAATTAAGTCCGCCAATGACCCCACAATGTAACGGAATTACAGAAAGAGGAAACCGAACGATAATTTAAACGACAAGGATGATGCTAGCGGATGCTAAACTAAATTTGAAATTTTGGGGAGAAGCAGCAAATACGTCGCCTGTAAGAAATAGAGTGAAATTGCGGGTGCATGAAAAAACTCCATATGAAATTTGATATAATAAAACACCGAACATACAACATATGAGGAAATTTGGATGTGCAGCGTATGTATTAAGAAAAAGAGGAGTTAAAAGAAAATTTGAATCGAAAACGGTAAGAGGAATTTTTGTGGGGTATAATGATAATACATACATACCGTGTATACACACCTGAAACAGAAAGCATCAAATGCGACTGTGATGTGAAATTTGACGAGAATAAGAATGGCTGGGATCTATTACATCATAAAGAAACAGAAAACGATGATGGCGATGAAAATAATAATTTAATTGTTGTTGGATTGGACTTGGAGAATGAAGAAGATGAAAATGAAAAATGAAGATAGTAGAAGAAGAAAATAACGTATATTTAAGAGAAGAAGAAACAGTGAGCGAAGGAGACAGCAGTGATTATGATCATGCCAGAGAAAAAATTTTAAGCAATGATTTGAGAATGTAGATGAAGTGGATGATAATAATCAAAAGATGGATACACTGCCAGAAGAGCCAACTACGAGTAGAAAAAGAGGAAGAAAAAAGGAACTAACGAGAGAAGAAGTACAAGTGAGAGAGTATCTACGAATACAGCAAGAAAAATTGGATGAAGAAAGGGATGTAAAGAGATCAACGAGGATACAAAAGAGCAATGAAATGCCATGATAAAAAAAATTCCGAGCATGGAGGCAAGCGAGACAGATCGTCCGAATGAAAACAATGGAAAGAAGCGATGAAAGACGAAATAACATCACTAAGACAAAGTTTAGGATTTAGTTGTGCGTCCGAGAGGAAAAAAGGTGATAAAATGCAAGTGGCTTTTTTCTATTAAAGAAGACCCGATTACATTAAAAAAAAGGTTTAAAGTACGATTAGTGGCTATGGGGTGTACACAAAGGCCAGGCTTCGACTACAAGGAAACATTTTCACCGACAGTAAGGATGGAAACAATAAGATTGTTCAGCATATGTGCAGAATATAAAAGAAAATTGAAAGTTTATGATGTGAAAACAATCTTTTTGCATGGGTCATTAGATGAAGAGATTTATGTGGAATTACCTAATGGATTTGAAAATAATACCGAAAAAGTGTGTAAATTAAAGAAAAGTACGGTCTAAGACAGGCAAGTAAATGCTGGAACGAATATTTGAATAACATTCTTCAGAAGGTTGGACTGAAACAATGCACAGATGATCCTTGTCTATTTTATATCAAACAGCAAAATGTGATATCCATATCGATGACATGACGATGGTGAGCAGTACGGACTCATTCAAAGAAAAATATATGAAAAAATTATACAGAACTGAAGGATTTTGGCGGGGCGAAACAAGTATTTGAGATAAAATTAACTCAAGAAAACTGTTAATCAGTCAAAAAAAATTATGTGAAGAACCTAGAAAAAGAATATGAATGACAATAACGAAATGAATGACAATAACGAAGTAAGCTCTCCGATGGATGTTAATCAAACATTGAGTGAAGACGAAAGAAGTCCATTGTGTGATCGAAAGGCGTATCAGGAGCTACTAGGACGTTTGATGTATCTCAGCGTGGCAACGAGATCAGATACATCGTTTTCTCTTAGCTGTTTGTCGCAATTTAGTAAATGTCCAAAAGAAATACACATGAGACCACTGAAACATGTTCTTCGGTATCTGAAGAGAATGATAGATTATAAAATCGAGTACAGCAAGGAAAACTCTGTAAAGGGAGTGAGATGCGAAACGGACGCATCGTCGGACAGCACGTGGCACGCAAAGTCATTTAATGGACTACTTGTCTACCGAAATGGAGACCTTATACAATGGAAAAGTAAAAAACAAGGGACAGTTGACCTGTCATCCATCGAGAGTGAATTAGAATCAATGTTAGATTGAAAGAAGTTATTTGGACAAGCGAAGTGTTAAAAAAAACTAGGAGTATTTAATGACATCTATAAAGAGTTAAAATGTGATAATCTAAACGCTGTGAAACTAGCGAACGGTGAGAGTTTTAAAACAAGGACAAAAATACTGAATAAAAAATGTTGTTTTATTCGAGAGTATGTGAAAGATTATTCAGTGAGAGTGATGCATGTTCATAAACAGGATATGACAGCAGATTGTATGACGAAAGCATTGAGTGGGCCTGCATTATTAAGAAATATAAAGAATTTTATATTTGTTAAAATAGAATAAAACGAAGGGGGGAGAGTATTAGTGTTGGCTTTATGTGTGTAAATGTGAAGTATAGTCTATGGTATAGATGCATGATATGTATATATCTGTCGTGTCTGGTGTGTTGTTTTTTCTTCGGACTGTACACCGGAGGAATAGAGAAGAAACCGTGGTGTGAGGATCTAGAGAGAGAAAGAATAGCGAGTACAGACGACTGAAGAGAGAGAGAGAGAGAGAGAGAGAAAGAGAGAGATAGTGAGGGAGCGAGAAATCAAAAGTTTCACCTAATTGCAAACCTACTTGTGTTTGTTCAAATATATATCTTAGTATTACTTCGTTCTATAATCCACTCACAAAAACTTTGTCAACGAAAATTATTAAATACAAAGGGGAGTATAATAGGTTTAATGCAATAGGTTATATAAATTAAGGTTAAAACATCTACTAAACTAATAATTTATTGACATACGTATACTTCTTTTTACAGAGAATGTTAAACTGAATCCATTAATGGATCAGAAAATATGCGATTCCATCTTTTTAAAAAAATAGAGATTCATAGATTCATATTCACGAAATCTTCAAAATCTTTGTACATAGCAAAAATTAATTAATGCCATTTTATAATATCCTCCGCATTAAATACATAACTTTCGTTAACAAAATCTCTGAAAAGAATGGAGGTGATAAAGTAATGATACATGTATATACAGCATTTAAGTACGAATAAAAAACAAATATACTTTAATTTATCCAAGTAATTTTTGAGAGAATCAAAGTCCTTAAAGAAACATTTTCACAGTAAAATCATAATGTATTGTATTTTCTTTTATTTGTTTGTTACTGTTTATATATTTTCGTACGAAAATCTACTGAAATAATAGAAGGAAAAGCGTACTTACGTAGTTATTCTTTGCGGTTCCTCGATATCAATGTCAATTTCATCGCTGGTAGCTTCTGTGACAGAGCTCGTCTGAGATGTGAAGAGGCTTCCCCTGCCAATCGGAAATACGCTACTCATACTACCAAACTCAAGAACTAGTTCGTTTGACGTTCAAAGCCGCTCCAGAGAAAATGCCCTTCAGCCAACTGACGTTTCCTGTCACTTGAACTTAGCTAACCAATTATTATTTCCCCGTGAAATTTCTAAAAATTTTCTGCGTACTCAACTTTTATTCATATTGCACACTTCATACTTCACTTTGCCAAATAAAAAATCCTTTTTACAAAAACTTACATATACAGCCAATAGATTATTGTTACGTAGAAATTCGGTTTGATGTTATAAATAATGAAACGCGAAATAGAAAAAAATTTTCGAGAAAGGCTTTAGATATCATATATCATAATATTTAATACAATATGAAAGTATTAGATCGCGTATAAAAATAATATCTAGTACAATAGATATAAATATATCTTCAATTTGACAGTATAAAGAATTTTATTTTTAAATTAATTTTATTGATTTTTAATTTAATTTTATTTTTAAATTAATTTATGCAGAATACTGCAGAATAATACTATTATAATATTATTCTTTATAATATTTCATTTAAGAAGTCAGTGCTGTTTTGTTATTTTTAAAGATTAGACTTCAGAGATTATAAAGTAAGATGCTTAATTCAATGTATATGTTCAATGATATTCATATGTTTCAAAATCAAAACAATTATAAGATTTATTTAGTAAATTTAATTTTAAATGTACATGAACGTTTCATGATACTTAAGATTAAACTGTTAAGCTATTTAATGCTTAGTTGTAAATTTAAGTTGGCTTCTGAGTGTCTTCTTGGAGCAAATTCCAAAATTAAACAAATAGATTATTGCGTATTAGTTTTAAAAAACACTTTAAGTCTTTCTATATAAATTTTTTTTTATTGCCGTTACGAAGATTCGTAATAACATAGTAAGGAAATAATAGTATTTCTTGTTACAATATAACAACACCATAATTAATAAAAAATTTAATTAATAAAAAAACATCTAATAATGTCAGATTCAACTAAACGACTTATTTTTATTTTTGACAAAAATGATGTACTATGTGAAGAAATTTTATTCGTACCATTAATAATTATAGTTATAATTATAATTACTAAATTAATAGGTAATAAATTAATTTTAATTAATAATCATAATTAATTTATTAAACAAATTAGAAGAGATAATTTCTTGTATGTAATTTCATCAATTACAATATGATTTCTGTGTTATTTTATAAAATAATTAATTTTTTTTAAATTATTATTTTAATCATTTGCAAATATCATTATTAATAAAATTCTAGCAAAGATAGAAATTAAAAGTCATCAGTTTCAATTGTCTTCAAACATTAAAGTTGGTAATAAGACAAATGAAATTTTGCATATAAATTTTACAATGATCAAAAATGATAAGATTGATTTAATATATATAAAATTATTAAAAAACAACTTGTTGCTATGTTAATTATTAATATTATTAGATCATAAATTAGTGCAAAGAAGTCTATGTTGTTCAAACAAAAATAATTTAAAATTAAATAATGATTTTATTTGATTGAAGTTGAGTTATAAGTTTTACATGTGTAATGTCATTTAAGAAGAAATTTTATTCTATTAGAAATATGTTATTATCTTTAACTAATTTTTTTTTATTAGAACCAATTTACCACCAATGTTTGAATTAATGTCCAAGCAGATTGTCACTTCAACCGAAATGGATCAAAGTTGATAACAGAGAAATATTTTTTCATGTTTCTTTCATTTTATGTTACAACATTTTTCGGAAAATGTATAACATACTGGAGAGACTGAAGACTCATTATAGCAATTTCAAATATCCGCGATCCAGTACACTATTTATATACCCTTTCACGGAATGTTCATATGTTTATCACGAATATATTGATTTATATCACAAAAAAAAAAAACGCAACTTCTATTTGAATAAACATTGCAGACGGAACATAATACATTTGAAACTCGTATCGTTTAGCATAGATGAATTATATTACCCTCTTAAAGATAATGCGTTATATATAGTGGCGTAAGAAAATATTTGATAGCGCGCTTTTGAAACTTTAAACAAAAAAAATATCTGTATTGCACTTAATTTTTTAAAATAATAATTTAACTATAGAAAAATACAAGTATCAAAATTACGTACAGAAGTAAGCAAAAATATTTGCATATACGATAAAAAATAGTCTACATTTTAAATTGTTATACCTTCATAAAAAAATGTCGTATAACAATTTATTTGGCCTCATTTTAAGATATGAAGTTTCCACTTTGACAGTTCATTTTTTTTCAAAGATGTTTCTATGTCATATATCAAGTGGAAAAGGATATTTTTGTTTTCTAAAATTGTAAAATGCTTTCAAAAATATTAAAAAATTCGCTTCATAACTAAATATATCATAGTTTTGAAGATTGAAGTTTTCTCTTTACAATGACCTCTTAGAATTTGTTGTACGATTTTTTATTGACATTTTGAACTTTAAACATTAAATATAAATGATAAAATGTTAGTATTCTTTGAATTTTTAACTCTGATGTTCAATAAAATGGCGATAAAAAGCGTACAGTAAGTTTTAAGTAGTAAATGTAAAAAGAAGACTTCAATCCTGAAGATTAATAGATCTAATCATGAAGAAACTTTTTCTGCGATTTTGAAAGTTTTCGACAAGTAATGTCCGACAAATTCTTGTTTTATCCTTACCCTTGTTTTTCCTTGCACATAATATGAAGATGTCTGTAGAACAAGAATTCAAATTTCAAACTTTAAAATGAGGTTAATTGAATTGTTTTAATTTTGTTTTACGAAAGTTAAACAATCTAAAATAGCGATAATTTTACGTGTGTGCGAATACTTTTGTCCGCTTCTGTATATAAAATTTGAAATGAATTAGATAATATTCATTGGAGAAATGTAGGAAAATATAGTTACAAAAATATTTGAACGATTTGAGGCATTCATATCTATACTTATTTACAATTATTATTATTTAGATTATAAATTCAAAAATACCTGATACACAAATTGCGAGTGAAAGTTAATATTAAAGTTGCATCAGAAAGGGAAATCTTACAAAAAGGTAGCCTATCTCTTTAATAGAAGTAAATAGACAATCCATTAAATTGTACAAAAGTGAAAATTTTGTAAACGAAACCCATTAGAGTCGACAGAGAAAGTCAACACGTCGAGAAAAAAGATAATTTCATTCGTGAAATGAGATAAAAGAAAACAGCCATATCGGCTTCGAAAATTGCTGATATGATCAAAAATGCATTTGATAAAAATATTTGACAGAACTATGTTGAAGAATCTTACGAGAATACATATAATTTTCACGTTAATTGCAATAAATGCAATAAATAAAAAAAGGAGACTTCTGTAAAAGAAAAAAGCAATAAAGACAACACTTTTTGGAACACCATTGTATTCTCCGACGAAAATAAATTTAACATTTTTCATTTCAATGAATTATAGTGAATAGCATAATTGGATCAACAACGTGAAATTGTCAATAATCTAAATTCTTATAACTTTGTAAAAAAAAAAATCATATAACAAATAATTTGATCTCATTCTAAAGCTTAAAGGCTGTACCTTCATAATCTTGAGTTTTTTTTCAAAAATGATTTTTTACCATGTAATAAATAGGAAATAAAGATACTTTCTTTCGAAAATCATAAAAATTCAAATATCTCTAAAAAAAATTTTTGTGATTGAACCATGGTCTTGAAGATTGAAATCTCTTCTTTACAATAATCTCTTAAAATCTGCTATATAATTTTTGTTCATCACTTGAATATGCATTTTTTTCACCATGTTTGAATATTAGAATTCAGACGAATTCAGAATTTCTTCAACTCTTGTCATTTAATCTTAATATTCAAAGTTCAACAAAATGCTGAAAAAAATCGTATAGCAAATATTTTAAGGACTCGTCGTAAAGAGAAAACTGCATCATAAAAGCTTCATGCATAACTGTAAATACGAGACTGTAACAAAACCACAATATTTTTAACCGAAAATTTATGAATATTAAATTCAAAGACGATTTATCAAAATCGATGAGATGTCTGAACAAATTTATTTGCTACTTTGATTCAACGAATAAAAATGAGCCATAACTTAAAAAAATTTATTAAATATAGTTTTTAAAATAGATGTTTAAAATATTCGCTCGAAATATATTCTATTTTTGATAATTAATAACATTTTAATGAATTATGACGATACTGGGACTTACTTTTTAATATGTATGAAGTGCATTTATCTAAAATTGACCACTATAATGTTTTTATCATCAGTAGGAAGTTACTAGATTTACCCAATCTGTTCAGTATAGACGTACGTATCAATCAGGCATTCTAAAGTTTAGATATATTATTTTTTAAAAATATTTTGCTAATCAAAACTGTAAGTAATATAAAAACCTATGTAATTTTTTGTATTTGTACTATTTCTTTACAAATTAAGATGATCTTCAGTTTTTTAAATAAACATATCTTTTCATATCTTAAGAAAATGATACTGCGAAGACATGAGTTTCTTGATCACATGTGAAATCATGAGATATATAAAGCAGTACATAAGAATTTTCATCGCGGTCTATCATATTTTCATTCACAATCAATATTCACTATTTATTAGAAGTGTTTAAGAACATGTCTTAGCGAAAAATATGTAGTTATTGTTCTATCAATTAAAGAGGAAGAAGGTATTGTATCACACAAAAAAAAAGTGATTGGAAAACATCAATGACATTGTGCAACATGTGCAATATTTTCTCACATGAAATTATTAAAAGAAATACGACAAAACGAGACTAAAGATTTTTTTAAATTATTTATTTACGAATGAAAAGAACAATATTTCTTTTTAAATGTAATTTAATCATATATTAAGAAAAGAAATAAATAATATAAGAAATTGTGTCTGCAGAGGAATGTTTGTTAGTTATAATAAGAAAATAATCACTTTAATTTTATGCATCATATTATATTTCGAAAAATTTCTGCTACGATACTGAAATATGAGGTGAGTAAAATTGGACATTAGTTATTAAATATATAATTGCTCATGAATGTCTAGAATCATTACGTCCAATTGTTAAAAAATATAATTCGCATTATTAACTTACATATGCATACAAAACAATACTACAAAAAACGGAAGATTAATATCTAAGAATATACGAGTAAAGTTGTGAGTAAAACTTTGGTTATATTCGCCATATACCTTCATGGCGTAATAAAGACAAGTTAATGCTAAACTTCACGCAGTGTGTATATAGTACGCACCAAAAACAAAAAAAATCTTAACAATAATAGATTCAAATACTATTAATTTTCGAATTACAAGACATTTTTGTTAATATGACATTTTTATAGCATATCTTCAATATACACCTTCATATCAGCATCATTCACATCTACACATTTTCTATACCACTTCAAAATTTGAATATGGACTATTATTATTACAGAGGTGAAAAATAACTACATATTATTGTACTATGCATGTAGGAAAACACCGGAATACTAAAGCGACAAAATATATTCTCTTGATTAAGATTAATACGTAATTATTAAGACATTACAGGTATTTATATTATTATTGTATCAGTATTATTATTATTGTGTTATTGAGACATTACAGACATTACAGACATTACAGACATTACAGACATCAATATTACAGACATTACAGATATCAATATTATTATTATAATATATAATTAAGTTTATAATAGAATCTATTATTCCGTTACAGTAAAAAAATAACTCCGAAACTAATGATTTATGGACTCATGTTTATTAGGATTTTTTTATTTGTACAAAAGATTTTGAAATTTGACACCAACTTTTATAAACCAGTACATACATTACGGAAAGAGATATACAGATGGAAAAAAAGAATATACAATTAAGAAAATAAAATTTACTCTCGGTTGTAAAACATGGAAATGATTATGAAAATATATACTAGTGAATGGAATTTTTAAACAAATAAAAGTATTTAAAACTTCTAAAAAATTTCTTTTTTTTAATTTTACTTTATAATGTATCTCATACATTTGCTTTATACAATTACAACAATTGCTTTCTAATGCATCTCATTATACACTTTTCCATAGAATTTGAATATCAACCTTATGGAACACTTCTGGCTTGAGATAGAGAAATTTAAAAATACGAAATGATGACAAAAAAAAAAGTGAAAAACTAAAATAATAAAAATACGAAATTCCATAGAAAAAATAATATTAAAAATGTTTCCCTTATAAAAAAGCCCTTTGTAAATTTTAAAAATTCAATTCAATTAAATTAACAAGAATTAGGCGAATTTTTCTTTACATCTGTAAGGAAAGTTGACAGTACTATAAAATCCATATTGAAGGTTGATTGTAAAATACATACATAGGTCCTTACGACCTTCCAAGACCTATGAGATTCCTGGAAGGAATAAAAACGCTACTTGTAAACTATAAAGGACAGTCGGAAGTACCGATGAAATCAATTGGATTCTATTCGAGCTATCGAACGAGTCGAACAAGCTGCAGCGTTTTTGTATAAACGTCGGATTGTGTAATTGTATAAAATATAAATTGTAGAAGTATAGACGTATATTTCTTACACATCGAAAGTGGGAAAAGATTCACACGGTCTACTTTAAACGGTTTAAGTGGAATAATTTATATCAAATGATAACTTACGTAGTAACAAAAGACACAAATCAGTGATCCACAACAATGGGACGACGTCGTTCACATCATTCATTCGATAATGAGAAAAGGAAAAGGAAGCATCGAGATCTAGTTCAAGATCAGACGATAGATCAAAAAAGGACGAAGAATGTTTGGACCGGCTAAAATTACTCGTCGACTGTCTGGACAGACAGTCGCGATCATCTGTATATATTTCACTTTCACGTTCGTGCAAGAGACGAACAAATGATCCATATCTTCGATCCAACTAAGGATGATTTGATGATAAATCAGTGAATAGCTCACGTGGACCAAATCGCCGAGCAATATAATTGGAACGACAGGACCATTATGAGATTAACTGCGAATCGGCTGCAAGGATACGCCCGCGTGTGATACGATACTCATCAACAGACCACGGTCACGTGGGCAGATATCAAAAGTCAACTAGCTATTCAATTCTGTAAGTCCATTCGTTTCTATAGACTTTTTAAGGAGGCCGCTTTTTATGAGATTAGAGAGCCAGTCGCTAGGAGATTATTATTTCTATAAATTAAACAAATTAAAAGAATTGCGTCATACCCGACGAATATTTTATAGATATGGTGATTGGAGGAATAGGCGATGAAAATATTGCACAGGTCATAAGATCCGCCAAACACACGTAGGCAATACGCGTTTATGATGACATTAGGAGAAGTACTCGAAAAGGGTAGAGATGCCCACTATAAAGCTGCTGATTATACGGCATCTACGTCACGTATACCAGATAAAATAGAGACAACCAAGAAAAGTAACGATCGAAAACACTAACAGATCTGCTGCAACCTTAATAACGCAGGCCGCCACTTCGCGAAAGACTGCACACGACTGTGAATGCGATGTTGCAACCTCTTAGGCCACAAAGACGGATGCTTACGTGCAAAAGGTAACGAAGTTACCACGTCACCAACTGTTTCACGAAGTGTGTACTAACAGAAAATACAGGCGAATAGCCATAAGATTGAGGCATTAGTCGATACGCAAAGAAGCAGTGCAAATTGAATATTATCCAAAAAGTACCGATCGCATTCGTTGTATCATATCGATCACGTCGGCTCAGTCGAAACAAGTCACAAGAGAAACAAGTACCTCCTAATCCTCGTCGATGCATTTACGAAATTCATAGTGATCGAACCTGTGAAAAATAAAAAATCACGACAGGTCGTAGGAACTGTACTCAATATGATTTATCTATTTGCGGCCCTTACAAGAGTAATTAGTAACCGAGGTAAGACATTCACGTTCGAGGACAGCTACTCCTGTGTCAATGGGCAGTGCGACCGTTAGAATAAAATGATCGTACAGGCATTAGCCACGACAGTCGCAAATAGGAACCCCCGCAATTGGGACATCGAGGCTAAAAGGATTCAGAATGCACTAAATACCATATACAAAATAGCATCAATACCTCCCACATGAGAGCGTTGGATAGGATGCGACGTAAAGGAAACGACCGAGGCTATTATGGATATTAAACGAAATTCGAGATAAGATATACCGACCTATATAACCTGAGAACGAGAATATTAGAACACATCACGGCAGAGCAACTAACCCAGAAAGAACGCTACGATAGGACAAGAAAAGAAGCGAAGAAGTACGCTGTGGATGATCTGATCCTGGTACAAGTAAACTTGCAGCGTGGGAGAAGAAGTTACTTCCAAAGTACAAAGGGCTGTTTCGTATACAGACTGCCCTACTAAACGACCACTACGAAGTAGAGGACTTGCAAAAAGGATTCAGATGATTGCGGACAATTGTAGCTGCAAACAGAATCAAACTTTGGACCCTGATTTAAGGCAAGCACTAATGCCGGACAACTAGAACCACATGGACCATCTTGGAGTACGGAATTATTATGTTCAAACACTCATAACAAGAGGTCACAGTGATGACCGACTGACTTTGGGTAGTACGACGATACTACACCGAAGCGGTCATAACAAGAAGTCAGCTGGCGTAGGACTGTCTTTGGATAGCAAGAAAGTACTATACCAACGTGGTCAAACGAAGACAAAGGTTACAAGAACGCCTGAAAACATAGCTCTATGACTGACTTTGGATAAGATGATGATATCATACAAAAGCAATTATATGATGGTAGAAAACTGTTACGGTATCCTCGGAATCTTTTAGCCATTAGTAATGGAGCAATGTCGCATCTCGGTAACGGAATAATGCTCAAAATAAATGTACCTGGAAAATAAAGAGATCAACTTAGATCTTACCTTTTTTTACTGACAAGATAAGTCCACTAAATATTGAAATATTTAGTTATGCATATTTTAACCATAAAAAGGGATGTTCATATATTTAATCATATTACAAAGCTAATGAATTGTGTCTGAGGACAGACACTTAAACAGGATGGCCGAATGCAAGGAAAGTCGACAGTACTATAAAATCCACAGTTGATCTCTTTATTTTCCAGGTAAATAGATACAGGGCCTTTCGACCTAGAACCTACGAGATTCCTAGAAGGAATAAGGACGCTACCTGTAGACTATAAAGGACAGAAGTACCAACGAAATCAATTGGATTCTACTCGAGCTATCGAACGAGTCGGATGAGCTGCAGCATTTTTGTATAAACACCAGACTCTATAATTGTATAAAATATAAATTGTAGAAGTATAGATGTATATTTCTTGCACATCTTTAAAATATTTCTAATGGAGACAAACATCCTTTCCTGATGTTGAAACAATATCATTCAATAATGTTGTAATATATACAAAAAGATTTGCAGTGTTTATAATAACATTCCGTCATTACATGTAAATTAAGCATTATATTATATGAATTATAAGTGTGTCAACAGTTTTTGACTCTCCAATTTTTGTATTTCTTATATTATTATTGTGCAATATGATTCATTATTAGAAATTGTGAATATTATTTCTGTACATGGTAAATTATTTATAGAAACAGATTATATTAATATATCTCATTTGTTTTCGTAAAGATATTGTAAAAAAAATACGTATGCAACATTGTTCGGAAAAAAGAGTATCTTACTGCATGGTCGAGGACTGGCATATTTTTGTACAAGGAGCAGTCGGATGATCAAGTGTTTGCTGGCGAGTTAAAACTAGAGGCTCAGGTCACTTGAAGACCACGAAATCTCAATAGCAAACATTCAATCGCTATGGCATGCTACGCGTCATAGACCAAGTGACATCCTCACATAGAAAATTCCCGAACAAGGCAAAATGACTAAACAAACTCGAATCTAAACAACAGTCAACATCTGTAAGCTATTTGCCTCATTTTCGAGCCAAAAAAGCTTTCCAAAGCAGATAAAAAGAAAAACAAGAAAGTTTTCCATCGGCTTACAAATACGTCCGACTATCAAAGAAGATACTTCATCTCTCGCAATCAACTATACTATCGAAGGGAAAATTCTTGATAACTCACGCGCGTCAAAACTATACAATCCACTACCAATCAAATTCCACCGACTTCGTTCCGCCTAAACCGCACGCGGATACTGTTTTGGCTCATTGTATCTAAAAAATTGTCAATATTTAAATTGTCTGATTGACGGATTTTAATGACTTTAAAGTATGTTCATTCTGAACAACTTTTTTTGAAGCAATCGCTTATGAATTATTATAATCGTTTAATTGATATAATTGCGGATTAATCACTTATAAATTTCTGATGTTCGAAAAATTATTAATATTTAAACTGTTATAATTTGGTAAAAAAAATCGTATAAAAATTAATCTGGGCTTATTTTTAAACGTGCAACCTCTATTTTCATTCTATTTTAAAATGTTTTTGCGGTATATCGGGTAGGAAAAGTAATATATTAGCATTTTGTAGAAGAAAAGTGCTTTCCTATCAGCTACATCATCGATTTCAATGATTTTTGAATTTGTAATGGAATATTCGAGAATGTATACTTTAGTAAATGACATATTTCCTTCCTTAGGTCCCGATTTGTTCATTAAAAATCATTTTTATGAAATGTTTCCAAACGATGATAACATTTTTGACTGGCGAACGTCGCTGAGCATTATCGGTATTTCTTTTTGAAAAGAAAATTTTTTAAAATTAATATTTGAGCCAAACTTTTCAACATAGAAGAAATAAATAAATAATACTTAGAAGTGAATGAAAAATACTTTTTTAAAATTTGTTCTTGAGTAAAGTATTTAACGTTATAACTTTTTAATTGTGCAGAATAAATGTTTCAAATAAAAGTTGTTAGGTTTCATATTCATAACAATTGTTAAAATAACAAAAAAATTAATATATTATTTCATTTCATTTCAAAAATTGAAGGTGACATTCCCTGCAATGCATTGCAATAATTCAATGATGTAGCAGAGTATAAATATATAATAACGGCCATAGTTTAAAATAATTGCAATTTTGATAGATGATATTTTATAATATATAATATATACTCTTATAATTTTGTGAAGGAAAAATATACAACAATTTAATTGATCTCATTTTAAAGTTTATAAACTATATTTTAATATTGCCAAGTTCATTTCCTTGAAAATATTTTTATCAAATAGTAAATGGTAATAAATAGTGAACAATAAAAATATTTTTCTCAAAAATTCAAACGTCTTTAAAAACGCTAAACTTATTAAATAAGTTCCTCATGATCTTGAATATTGAAGTCTTTTTAACATTTGTACGATATTTTTTCACCGTTATCTTGAACTTTGAATATTTATAGATTAGATTTAAATGACAAAAATTCTAGGGATTCTACATATTTAACTCTGATGTACCCAAAAATATTTTCAATATTATGTATTGTGTTTTATAGATTATGTTTAGGTTAGGCTTGCCGTAAAGTTCAAACTAATCATCATTTGTATTCCGTTTATTTCATACAATTGCTTTGCTTCTATTTTCAAATTTTTTCGAAAAATTTTGTCTTATCTTTCGAATTGCCAAAGGTTTTTCTCATAAACATTGTTATTATACAAAGTAAAACTATCAGTCAAATCAGAAATGACATGTTTTTGGGATTTTCGCCAATAGATTTTTGAGCACATCTTGAAAACCGAGAAACTTGGAAAGATCAGCCAATGTAAATATATTTTAAAATTAAAACAAGCAGAATCTCATTGAAATCTCATTAAACAAGCGATATTTCCCTGGAATAAATCATTTCATTGTAGATCTCGCATCAATAATTGTTACGAAAGCGTATTTAACTGATGTTTAAAACTTAAATATATTTGAAACTTTTAAAAAATCTGAAAATCTTTTGTTCACGCTACAAATGGTATTGGTATTTGAAAGATAAATAGAAGAAAGATAAAGTTTATTTACATTATTTCAATATTGGTGGATATAATGTGCATAAAAGATCAATGTAAGCTTATTCATTTTTACTTTATATAAATAAAATGCTATGATTTTAGTATAATTCGATTACTTTGATTCGAAGCAGTTCGACTATATTAAATATATTCGATAATATTATTATAAATTAACAAAACACATCTATGATTTACAAAAGAAAAAGTGGAATATTAATGCTAAATACAAAGAAAATTTTTTAACACTTTTTAAAAGTTATGACTGATTTAAATATATGTTAGCTACATGGTAAATACTTTAAGTACGAAAATATTTGCGATTTATATGAAAAATTGAAGAAAAAAACCATACTGATTAATTTTCTTATTCATTATATTTTTTGTTACTTTTCAAGTAACTTGTTACTTTTACCCAAAGTAAGTGCAATAAAAGAAAATAATTTTAACTTATTGCAAAGATCCTATACGGAAATTTAAAAAAAAGATCTAATATGGAAATTTACTCAAAATAACAAAAACCTCAAAATACAATAATTATCAGAAAATATTATAATTAATATTTTTTAAAGTAATCAAACTATACAAAATGATGATCTTGACAATAACATATTTTCAGGTTATTAAATCACTGAGGAATTCTACTTTCTAGATAATTATAGTTGCAATATGTAATTAAAAATTACCTTGTAAATACTATAAATTTTGAAACAATATGTATGTTGCTTCAAATTTAACTTCTATGAAAACATATTATTTGATAATTTTTTGCTTACATTACACAATTTAGTCAATTAAGCGGTGTAATAGTTTTTTAATCAAATAAATGAATTATAAAAAAATATGATGCGTATTTGAATAAAATAAACTCTTAATTCAAGATATAGAATTACTGTGTTAATTGTAAGTGAAATACTTTTTCGATTTGAAAATAATCGTATTTTTATAGTTTTCAATAATCAATAGATTAAATTATTATTAATTAATTACGTATATTTGTTTGTATCAAATATAATACACGTATTAGAAAAATTTATGATAAAATATAATAATATTAATAAAGAACTTGAATATGAAGAAAAACATTTTTTACAAAATTAAAGATTTAAGATAAAAACATGAAAAATGAAAAATTAAAAATTTTTAAATCTTTAAACTTCTTATATCAAAAAATAGTTCAAAATAAATTCGTATGTTATATAAATATTATTAGAAAATAATTCCAAAGAAGTAATTGCTTAAATGTAGTGAACAATGCGACTTAAATGCAGTTGATGACAACTTGATATGCTAACTTTTCCACTTTCTTATGAGAAAAAGAATAAATATATCAATTTTATCAAAATCAAGAATTATTTTATAATTTCCAATATGATTCAATACTTTTGCTGAGCAGTGGAGAAGAAAAATCGATGCTTCAACTCACCGGTTATCGCGTCTAGCACGATTAGGTGTACTAGCTTTTGGTTCTTCCATGTAAAAGATAACATCACTCTCATTTTCCATTCGTTGATTCTCGTTCTGAGGCCCAATGTCACCAGTAGTGCTGCCACTAGACATGCCTCCAGATATTGTAACTGGTGGGAGCGACTGTTGCTGTTGTTGCTGAACGTCCATCCGATTCCTCGACTTTCGTCTCTTCAGTACGCTCGCCTTCTTTGCCACCTGGATCATCAGAGACTGAACCCCCGGTGCCCTCCCATTACAACACACGTCGAACACAACATGCACTATCCCTACTAATGAGCGCCACAACTCAGTTCTGAGTACGGATCCATCTGAAAGGCTCCCTTTACGCAGCGGTTGCATATCTATGCAACAAAAACTTAAGCTCGTGCGGCTGACGCGATATTATTCAAGATTTTATAAGTGATGATTCAAGATTTAATAGTGGATTGGATTTCAAGTATTTACAGAAAGAAGCATTGATGAGATGAATCTGAGCAAGATGAATCTGCTTTTAAATTTGAGTTATTCATTAGGAATAGATTATTAAAATATTTTGTATTGCATCAGTATTATATATCATAATATCAAGATGTTATCAAGAAGTATTTAATGATCTTGTTTTTTCTTATAACAAAAATATTAAACAGAAAGATTCATCTTAATTTCATTTGTGAGAATATTTTATTAACTATTGCCGATATTACATCTATTATCCAAAAACCAAAAACTCAATGATAAACAGAATTTTTATTTATATAATTTATTTCAATTAACTTCTTCTTCCTTAAGCAAACATTTTCACAGTCCATAATGAATCATTTATGAATAAGCCTAATTTTTTTATTAAAACTTCAAAAAATTTGCAACGTTTCTGCTTTTATGCAATCATTGGTAAAAACAAACATTTAAAAATGTATACACTACACAAAGATTAGATACCAAATTTTATAACTTATTCTTTTATATGAAATAATCTTAGTTGTACATTTCAAATTAATTGTGCGATTAGATTACCTATTGTAAGTTTACTGAATTTTAAAATCACTAAAAAATAATCATAAATTACATTTAACTTCAACTCCTTAGATCACAGTCACAGGTTATTCTTAAAACTGTAATTTTATAATCATAAGACCAGATACAAGGGTTCACTGTCTAAATCTCTAGAATCTCAGATTGAAGTATTTCCATAATTAAATATTAATCGAGAGATTAAATAAGATGAATCTTAAAAGTGAATTATACACTAACTGTCTGTAATAATTATATTACATTTAAAAGAAAAAATTTTATTTTTGAATAATTATATGGTAGAGTATACACTTCTCCGATTTTAATGGCTTTCGAAAATTATTCACACATATAACCTTCGAAATATTCTAAGTAACTTTTTAAATAATTTAAGTAACTAAGATAACATTCTAAATAACTTTTTCTACACCTTTAGTTTTTGAGATATTCTTAAAAATATTTTTTGTATTTTTTAATTTAATTTGAGTTATATTTTAGCTACAATATTTTTTTAAAAATTTCATTTCAATAAGAATATTTCAGTTTCAACGAAAGATCAATTGAAAAACTGACTAACTTAATAATAATATAATTAATAACATAACTTTTATTTAAAATAAATAAAAATATAGTGTTTTTTTAATTTATAAAAAATATCGCGAAAAGTTCAAAATTTAAACACATGAGCGGAAAAGAAGCTTCTTTTTTCCACTTCTACAAAATATAACCTAATCTAATTATTCTAATTATTCCAATATAAATGTAGAATAATTAAATTAAGATGAATTAATTTTTACAAAGTATATATGTTAGGAAAAATAGATTAGGTTAAGTAAAGTATATTTTCTGAAGAGTATGACCTACATATTTTCAAGATATTTATCATAATTAACATTTATAGGATTCGTGAAATACGTAAGCTTGTAAAATTTATCTTTTGTTTGTATATAATTCATTCTTACTTAATACATAACAAAAACTACATTATTTTGTTGAGATCTCCCAATTAATTTTTTTTCGATAAATTGCGTACTTACTAAATATTTTTTGTAAATATCTAAAAAACTAAGCGATATGTACTGTATATATAGAAAAAAGTTACTTAAAATATTGTTCTTTATAACATATTTGAAAATCATTGAAATCTTTTATATCTTTTCTGTATAATTACTCATTTTTTAAATTACAATTTAGCAAATTATTTTTAATTGCTCAAATTCTTACTAAGTACGTATAAAATAATTTATCTATAACAATTTATTTAAATTTCTTGTGTTATTCTATGCAATTAAATCATATATCTCAATATTCACCTCAGTATTTCCATTATCACACAGTTCATCCTACTTGAATGTCATCTAAAACTTTCTCAGATCATGTGCGTAAACATCCTTGATTCATATAAGGTAAACATATTACCTTATTTTGAAAGAAGATTCTAATTATAAGATACATAGTTGATAAGGTAGTAAGAATATAAATCATATGTAATTCGAAGACATGAAAAGGATAGTGAAAAAAATAGCAGATAATGAAAAAAAAACTGTAATCAAAAAACTGAAAAAACCATAAATTATTAACACACTACTTAAAAATGTGTAAAAGCTTGCATATTTTTGAATGAATACAATTTACTTACAGAATTATAAATAAAAAGATATTTGTATCTCTAAATTTAATTATACAACAATATCTTTTTATATTATCTTTAATTGATTTGTTTACAAAGCTATAGGTAAAATACAAGAGTTTTTTTAACGTTAATAGAAAAAATTATTGTGCTGAATTTTGATAATAATGCACATATATTATTCAAATAATATATTATAAGATTATTATATTAATACAGATCGAATAAACGATTTATTTTTCACACAATTATGTGGACATTCATAGAATGCAACATTTGAAAGGAAGTATCTATTTCATATCTGTAATCATTTGTGTTTTTATGAAAAGAAAAGATCTTCTGAGATAAAATTAGACTATGTAAAGCTGCATATGTTACGGTAGATTAAACTTTCGCTTAAGATCATTTTTGACATGAGACTTTAAGACAAATCATATTTTTTTATTCTATTCGATACGCTTTTTAAATTTTCTGTACAAGTATACATTAGGTATTTGCAAAAGTTTCCGTTATTACTTTTAGAGCGTGAAGAAATAAAAGTCGGTAACTTTTTTCCGCCATTTCGCACCATTGTGCCATTGCACCACTCGACAATATTGCTATCAGCCATAAAGCAACAATTGTCTGCTAACAATTTAATGTTTTCATCAGCTTAAAAATGGAAGTCGAAAACATATTCAACATGTTATGTTGCATTATTTTCATCGATGAAAATCTGCAATTGAGACAACAAAAATAATATACGAAAGATGAAGGTGCTTTAGCGGAAAGTCTTGCTGCATTTAGTTTCAGTGGTTCAAAAGCAGTGATTTCGATATTAACGATAAGCTACGTTCCGGTAAGCCTTAAAAATTGAAAAGCAATGATATTGAGAAATTATAGGCTGATCATCCTACACTGGCGGCTATAGATATGGCAAAAATTTTAAGCATTGATCAGTCAACAGTGAATCGACATATACAGTCCCGGATAAAATGATAGCACACATGTGCTATCTTTAATTTTTCAGAAATAGCTTAAGTTTTTTTATTTCCGGAAAGTAGTACATAAATGTCACGGTGCAAAAGGAAGGAATTTGGTCTGGAATCAAATCGTTCTCTTTGACTTCCACTGTAAATAACACAAACAGGTAAATTTATAGGGCGAAATGATAGCACACTCATAAAATTTATACGTATAATTGATGTAAAAAGGAAACTTACACGTTTACTAATAATGTGTACATCCATCTTTGTTCTCAGTCACCTCAATCATTTGCTTTGGTAATGATTTATACAAACGTTGGATTGTATTTTGAGATAAATTGTTCCATTCTACGATAATGAATTTTTTAACTCCTCTGTGTTGTGGTATTCTCTTCCATTTTAGTAAACTGCTGTGCAAGCTCTCCCCAATACTCTATAATGTTTAAATCAGGAGAACGTACAGGCCATAAAAGAAATATATTTTCTTGTTCAAAATACGTTTATATAACTTGTGCACGATGAATTGCAGCATTATGCTGGAAAATGAATCCATTTTTTTATGTGTTGTGCACACCGTACGACATGTTCTCCAATCATGTGAAAATATTAAGCGGTTGAAAATGAAACGAAAACCTCCATTAACCAAACAGCATAAGGAGTAACGTCTACAGTTTACAATTTCTCCTTTGTATAAATCATGATAGTAATGTGCAAACCCATTTGGGCCATCTAAATTAAATTTTTTCTGGTCTGTAAATAGAACCCGTTTCCATTTTTTCTTTCATTGCACTCGATCTCTTGCAAATTCCTTCCTTTTGCACCGTGACATTTATGTACTACTTTCCGGAAATAAAAAAACTTAAGCTATTTCTGAAAAATTAAAGATAGCACATGTGTGCTATCATTTTGTCCGGGACTGTACATGTACTCGATAAAATTTAAAAAGAAGATGTCTCCTACCTAAGCGATGCAAATCATGAACAGCGAGTGGACATGTGTCGAGGCAGGAGCAGAAATCCTTCTGGAGGATGAAAAATAGATATGATATGACAATTCTGAAAGAAAAAAATAGGAGTTTAGGCAGCGAGAGAAGAGAGTTTCATAATCATAAAGTTCTTCTTTCCATTTTTTGGAATGAGGGAGGAGTCCTCTTTTACAAATTTTAGAAACCACGTAAAACAGTCGACGTTATTGAACGTTATTGTCAGCAACTAGATCATCTAAAATCTAAAGGATAATATTCAACAAAAAAGGCCATTGGTAGAGTCCATTGACCAGTGATCCTCTTGCATGACAACGCATGACAACGCATGATAATCATGCAGCTTTCATGACAAGCAAAAGACTAGAGGAACTTCGATGGGAAGTGTCCCAAGCATCCGTCCCACAGTCTCCAGACATCGCACCTTTAGATTACCATTTGTTTCGATCTAACACAGATTATTAGGTCAAAAATTGAGGAATGAAACCGAGATGCAAAAATGGTTAGTTGATTAGATGCACATAGAGTGCATCAGTTCGAAGAACACGGAATTCTAGAAAGAAAATTATGCGATTACCTAAAACGTAGAGGAAGGTCATTGAAGATGAGAGCAATTATTTTCGAAGATTGCTTCAATGATGGGTACAGAACAAATAAATACGAGAAAGAAACAACAGAAACTTTTGCAAATATCTAATATATTCCTGCTTAAAAATTATCTAATCAAATACCTGCTTAAAAATTATTTTTATTAAACTAATAGTTTAATATTTTTTTATACAGAATAAAAAAGTGCATCGATTGATACAAAATATGTTCCATATAATGTCAGTGATTTTGAAGTAAAAATGACATATATTGCTATTACTCATTTTGTATATTTGTATATTTAACAAAAAGATGACAAATATTTCATTCAATAACTAATTTTGCCATCCATTTTGCAGTTCTACTATACTCCTGAAAAAAGTTCATAAAAACAATTATACTGAGTTTTTATTTTCTTTCACAAAAGTATTCAAAATAACCTCTTTATACCTGAATATAAGCTTGGAAATGTTATATTCGTTCTTCCAAATATTATTCATTCTATTCTGATAGATAGATGAAATTAGTTCAACTATTTCCGTTTTTCAATAGAATTCCACCAATATAAAATTCACTATAAATCAAAAACGAGATCAAATAAAACATATATTTTATAAACTTTTATTATCACTCTATGGTTACTCTACTGTCGAAAGATTTCCCTGATATTACGAAACATCCTGTGTATATATGTGTGTGTGTGTGTGTGTGTATATATATATAATGTATGTAGAACTTAACAGATGATAGTCACTTATAATTATCAAGACACCAATATAGAACAATAACTGGTCTTATGATGTCTAATTTTTGCAACGTTTTAACGATTATGTACATACAGGGTGGAAAGAAAAGTTTATCCATGGCTATCATAGATGAATTCTACACCTTCGATTGATGTAAATACATGTAAAGAATCTGCCGCAAAATTAAACTTGACCTTGACCCTTTTCAAGATAAATTTTTTTTTACATTGCAGTCTACTCATTACAAAGATAAAACTGTTCGAAGGAATCATAGGTCGCAACTTAATAGGTTTTTTGAAAAATGGCAAAAAAGTTTCTTAATCTGCGGACGCGGACACGGTTGCTAACAGCGACTTTATGGTTCTGAACGCGTGGATGTCTATTTTACGTAATTTTCGTATTAGATTTCACTAACATTTGATTTATGATAGTTGTAGCATCAATGTGAATCTAAATAATCAATGTGAATCTAAATAATCAATGATAAAACTAACTGTTAACATTATTCGAAATATAAACATTACATATGTATTTCCATCAAATTGAAGGCGTAGAATTCATCCATGATAGCCACAGACAAACTTTTCCTTTCACTCTGTACATATTATAGTAAAGAGCTTCATATACACACATATATGTATATATGAAGCTCTTCAATGACATAAACAGCCATTACAGGCATCTCGTGAAAATACATCATCTGGACGATCAAAGCCATTTAAACACGAAAATAGATTAAAAATGATCAATTATGTTATAAAAGATGAAGTTAATAACAATCAAATACTAATTTGATTATTACTATAATCATATATAATAATTTAACAATTATTGCACTCACCATCAAATTTCACAATTTTACGGACTCAGCTGGAATTGAGAGAAGACATTGATCAATGACAATATCGTTAATTCGACAAAACACTCTGACAAAGATGAAGAGAACCGAAGAAAGCAGTATGCAAAAAGAGATGAATATTAATATTAGATGATCGAATATATAGGACCAGGATCTCTAATTCAATATTAGCATAGCGTCAACATAATTGTCAATTTTCTGTTCAAGGCGCGACACGAGTTATATTGAGGCATGATTTTTACACAAGAAAGATAAGGACAACATAAATATAAAAATATTGTTTCCTTCATTCAATCGTCGTTGCAATCTCTTGTTTTTCTTGTCTTGTCATGCGACAGTTCTGCGATTCTACAACATGATCGTTTTGTGACAGTGATATTTTTTTGTTTACATTGTCTGTTCGCGAGAGTTCCACTTTTTTTGCCACCGACCCTCTACCTGGATCACGGCTTAAGGAACCTTCTCATCGTTACGTCTTAAACAAAGAGTCAGCTTAGCGGTTTTTGCGGCTCGAAATAAAAACAAGGAACCTGGCATAACTACTTTCGTAGTTCGAAAGTAATAACAAAGGCTAAGCATGACTAGATTCATGCCCATATATGGACACGTCGAGCGACGTTCACGCGAGCTTTTGTCTAAATTTCAAGCCACGTGACTGCTCTAGGGTAGGGGGGCCGAGGAGATTTATAGGCCTTCCTCGGCCCCAGAAAAGAGAAGAGTCTGAACTTTCAAAGAGCGAACAAGATCTGTCTTATCAATACGCGTGTAAAATCTAGCGAGAATTCTTATAACTTCAAGCTAACGCGATTATCTCTGTAAAATTAAAAGCGAGGGCTAACGCCCCACCCATACTAGCGTGCAGAATAAAAATAAAATACAGTCCACTATATAACCGAAGAAAAAATCTCGTTACGCATCCGAGCGCGCTAACATTGTCCTTCTCTCTCTTGTGTGAAGATTGCACTGTAATCACATCAGATTAACATAGTCGACCATAGGTGCGAAAACTCAAATTCGAGTTCTGGCCGCGGTGTCCTTATTCTTCACTCAGAAATTCATATGTATATATATATATTACACACCATATTATATAAATATAGAATTATATAGATCTATTATAGAGAATAATTATTATATACAGAATAATATTATATATAGAACTATAAGAATATATACCCATTTAAGAGCTTCTTGCAATAGTTGTTCCCGAGACTACTTCAAAGAATGAAGCGAGAATTAACTCTCAGAAAATACTCTTACAAATTTATCCATTAGAATTTTATGTAAATAATTGTCTAATCAATTTCGACATATTGAAAATTTTAATTATTACTTAATAGAATGAATGAAGTTTAGTGGAACCGTTGCAATATATTTAATATATAAAAAAAACGTTTAGGGAAAAGTAAATATTAGTTAAAATTATGGATTAAAAGACAGTTATATGAAAACTATACATTTAAAAATTTAAATTTGAATTTGCGTAATTTTCTTTGAATTTTCTGAGAATTGTATTGAAATTTTTCTGCAATTTCATTATAAATAATATTTATTATCGCGATTTTTAAAATTGTAATATTTAATGGTCCACAAACATGTTCTTCAAAAATTGTTAATTTTTCGACTTTTACGCTATCGTTACCATTTTAACTTATTATGAATTCTCATTGCTTGGCTATGAGAACTCTCTTGAATCGAATTCGTATATCTGATGATTTCTCTCCGATAAAACACTTCCATCTGCGATTTTTAACTTGCAGATCGCTCTCCGAGAATTTTACAAACAGCTGAGTATTTTTTATATTGTGTATATTCAAGAGCAAAGCGCGTTTTAATTTCAGATAGACACACATATCTTAATAATCAATTTCTATATCGATGTTTTCATACATGTCCTCTAATTTGATTTCAACATGTATTTCATAATTTATCGTGAATCATAATCAATTGTTTAATAAAACTTATAGCATGTTACAATAATGTATGTGATATTTCTATGATTTAAAGATTTGTTAATTCGAATTATTTAGATTAAATTGTAAATATATATAAATTCATACTTCTTTAGTATCAGGGGAGTTCAGATTTCTTTCGAGTACGAAATGTTATAAAAACTTTTCTATTTCTAACATTTTTTTATATTGTGTATATTTTTATTTTTTTCAACTTTAAATTTCTGATAAATGTATCATAGATTTCGGGATATTGCAGTATAAGTATAACAAAAGATTATATGTCTTATGCTATTTCTTTTTTAAGAAGTTGAATACTATTATTATTTGCTTTATTTAATTTCTTATTCATTTAAAAATTCAAGTAAATAAAATATTGTGATATTTAAAAACGATAGCATCTCTGCACCAATATAATTTCTGCACCAATGAGATCATCAGATTATCAATTATTTAAATTAAACACATATAAAATTGTATGTTATACCATTCAGTCACAAGAAATTCTTGACCATACGCTGCGTTCACAAGTCATCGACTTATAGAAAAAAATCTTTAATAAATTATAATTTTAGTGGGATGCTTATTTCATAATAACTTAAGATTATAAAATTTTCAGAAATGGCATTCATTCTAAGTGTAATTGATATAATGGACACAAGTAACTTTGTTGGAATGTAAATAAATGACAAGACAATAAGGTCAAGGTAACTAGACAGAGTACTGCGAGATGTCTAATTGCGGACAGTTACTCCAAGTTAGGGTAAATAACATGTGAACATAAATACGCATGGAATCCACTGGTCAGGAAGTTCAGTTCGGTTCCTGTCCAGTGAAGTGCAGCAATAGTGAAAACATTAGCAGCAAAAAGTATGAAGTGCATCGACTTATATGAGTAAAACTATTTTTGCTCCGCTGATCGACGCAATTCCATCAAACTTCAAGCAATTTAAAGTGATTTAGCAATTTAAAGAGGGCTTTAGGGTATGAAAATAAAAGAATTGATTCAAAGACTGCAAGAGCATGATGCTAATTGTGTATGAGCGCATCAAAATGAAGCAGCGGACGTTGCTGAGAGCAAGCCTATGACGGAGGTTTCGTTATTATAATTAAAACGTGAAAATGTTGATTTTAATTTATTATGGAAAACTGAAATATTGAGTCGAGAAAAATAGAACGTCGAAAGAGAATTATAAGGCAGTGAGGGGAAATGAATTGTTACGTGCATTGCTCCACAATCCATCCATGTATCTGAAGTATTGGTAAGAATAGTCGATTGAATTATTTCAGTTAGTAATTCAACAGGCAACACTTTTGAAAAATGGGAAAAACAGTTGAAACTATTGATTAAGGCATACAAATTGAGAGAGAAGGAAGCTAAAATATTGATAAGTACGCGTTTGGGAGATAGAATTCTCTATTTCTCTATTTTCTCTATTTGATCACATTGAATCTTCATTGACAGATTACAAGAAATTACTCCATTCTCGGCAGAGTAAAGTAGAACTGTCAAGACAATTTGAAAACAGAAAATGAAAATATGGTGAATCTTCTGACAACTATTTATCAAATATTCTCGTTTCTTTCACAATAAATCTTTTCTTCAAAATTATAACATTTACAAAAAGTAGAAGTTGATTAGCTTGAGTTTTGAAAAATTGAGATTTTCACAAACCCGAATACAGAATTTGTAATTTTCAGTCATAGTCATGGCCACAGCCCATAGAATTAGAATCATTCAAAATTTCCATTGAGTTAATAAACTATCATAGTTTTATAATCTAACTATACTAGCCTCATTTATAGGTGTAATACATGTTGATCTCGTATGTAATTGATATACAAATTATATACATTAAAAAAGATTTTGTATTAAAGAATTTTATATTAAAATAAGAATTTAAAATACATATTAAATTCTAAAAACTGATAAAAGTTTACATGAATCATAGAAAACTGATAAATTAAAAATTTTCTAATCTAAACTGCATTAAGAAAATTTATAATTTATTACGATTACAATAGGAACAAATAATCATAAATATAATTCTGTAAAATATAATTTTGTTAACAATTTATAATAATAAATTATTTCAGTCATTGAAAATGCAACTCACTGAATTCATCTTAACAAGTAACATCGTATATCCACAGAAAAGAAAATATACATCGGGTATCGTTTGAAAAAATAAATTTAACTTCGAAATTTCGAAACGGATGAGTTTTGCTAGAAATAATTTACAACATACAATGTGCTTCTTTATTCCAAACAATATTTGTAGAAATATTTTATCGATAGATTCAATCTTTCACAAAATCGAGTTTGCAGGATAAAAATAATTCATTCAGTTTGTGAATTTACATTTGTAAATTAAATAAAAAACGTCATATCTAATTATGTTGTTCATAAAAATATCATATTTCAATCAATTTTTTTAATACTTTTAATTAGATATTAATAGTCAAATATATATAAAATTTTTCATCGTAATTTTCACCAATCGCTGCTTTAAATCGTTATATTTCTTCACTGATAATATACTGCCACGTTCAATTCATTAAATAATTCTCAGAACAGATCTGGCAAAACTGTCCATATTTTTTTATTTTAATTCTCATCACTAGTAATGTTGCGATGAAAAACTTGCCTGAATCGGTACGACATGTAACACAAAAATAGCAATGCATTCCTAGGACTGCAAAATCGTGGCCGAAAAAGTACATTTTGCATGCAGTCTATTCATATACCACGTCTGTGATAATATATTTGAATGTATTAGGTGTACCGGAAAGTAATGTCGTTTCTGCGCATATCGATATTTGTTTGTCATTTATCAGCTCATTGTATACTTCAAAATCGTGCCAAAGACATTTTAAGGTTAGAGTGACTTGTTTACTCATAAATAATTAAATCTTAAATTTTTTTTGCAATTTATGGTGAAATGACCAGCCAAATACCAGAAGAGGTACATATCCGGCATTGTATGCTTTTTGAGTTTCGCAAGGGTAGTAACGCAACAGTTGCTATTAAAAACATTTGCGATGTTTATCCAAGTGCATTAGACGTTCGTAAATGCCAAAGGTGGTTTTCTAAGTTCAAATCCGATAATTTTGATCTTTCCGACTCGTATCGATCAGGAAGACCAACAACTTTAGATATTTTAAGGGCGGAAGTGGGAGCAAATCCGTGTGAGAAAATCGAGGAACTGTCAAACACTCTTAACCAACCTTGGTCGAACATCCAAGAACATTTGCAGTTTGGGTCCCGCATAATCTGTCCGAAGAAAACAAAACTAACCGGTTCACCACATGCAACTTATTGCTTCAGCGGCACAATACGGGAGCGTTTTTTGATCGCTTGATCACTGGTGAAAAGTGGGTCCTCTACGATAATCCAAAACGCAAAAGGCAGTGGCTCTCTTCGAATGAATCGCCACGAGGTACAGCCAGGTTTACACCCGAAGAAGGCGCTCTTGTGTATTTGGTGGAGTATTCGCGGGGTCGTTCATTTTGAAATGCTGAAACCTGGACAAACTGTGAATGCAGACCTTTACTGCGAACAATTGGAGTAAATCAATCTTTAATTGAAAAGTGCCCAGCGATTGTCAACAGAAAAGGCGTTATTCTGCAACACAATAATGCAAGACCTCACTTCGCAAGACGAACCCTGGAAAAAATTAATGACTTGGTATGGGAGGTATTGCCTCACCCACCATACGGATTTCCATTTATTCCGATCGCTACAACATTTTCTAAGTGGCAAAAAATTTGAAAATTTGGATGATGTCCAAAATGCCATCTCCAGATATTTTTCTCAAAAATCAATTAATTTTTATCGACCTGGCATTGAAAATTTGCACACTAGATGGCAAAAAGTTGTTGATAACAAGGCTGATTACATCATTGATTAAAAATAAAAACTTGTTAAAAATTTATCTGCTCGAATTTAATGTAGAAAAACGACATTATTTTCCGGTTCACCTAATAGTTATATATATGTTGAAGTATATAAAAATATTTTAATATGAATAAATGTTAAAACGAATGAAAATCATTCAAAAATCATTCTTTTTAATACTATTAATATTATACTATTAATATCTATATTTCTAAATCAACGAAAATATAATATGGCTAGATACCTTTATTTACATCACATATGAATTTCTGAATATTAGTAACAGATAACTATTACAATAATAGTAAACATGTTAATTTTCGTACAATCTTTTCACTTATACGTTAACTACTATTTAAAATCCATCACTTAAAATAGTTGTCATTTAAAAAAAAAAAATATATATATATATATATATATATATATATGTTCGCGAGAGTTCCATCTTTCCGCCTCCGACCCCCTCTACCTGGGTCACGGCGTGAGGAACTTTCCCGAACCAGGGTTACGTCATACACAAAGGTTTTTGCGCAGCGACTTCGTGGCCCGAAATAGAGAAACAAAGGAATAACCATAACTATCTTCATGCCCAAATATGGGCACGTCGTACGACACCACACGCGATCCTTTGTTCCATTTTGAGCCACGTGACTACCCTAGGGTGGGGGGGGCCGAGATGATTTATACGCGTTCCTCGGCCCCGGAAAAAAAAGAAGAGAAGCGTCTGAACCTTCGAAGAGCTAACAAGTGTCAAAGCCTTATCAATCCGCGAGTCTGAATCCAGCGAGGATTCCTGTATTATCCAAGCAACGCGATTACCTCTAACGAACTAATAACGAGGGCTAACGCCCCACCCATACTAGCGCGTCAAAACAAAAAATACAGTCCACTAAATTATCCAACAAAATTTCGTCATGGCACGCGCGCGCTAACAATATATATATATATATATGACATATTTATAAAATATATTTCATTAATGCACAAAAATTCATCTCGTGAAATTATTTTTTCAGGCAAAAGAAAACTAATTAGTAACAATAAACATTTGCGAATTAATAACCTATATATCTAACTAATGTAATAAATGACTAACTATATTTCGTGAGAACAGCCTCCATACTTTTAGAAATTACTTAACAGAAAGCTGAAAAATTTGTTTAAAATTCTACAATATTTTTCTACAATATTTTGTTGCATCATTTAAAATTGCAAACGTTATGCATTATCATAAGAGAAGAACGAATTGTTCAAAATGCAAAAAAGGAGCTACGGATGATGAATCCGTTTTTCTCCTTCTCAGATACATTTATTTTTCCACGTCAAAATAAGAATTAGGTTATCAGTTATGATCACATTACGAAATTTTGTAACTTTAAATACTATCTTAATTAAAATATTTTGCTTTTACTTTAAATCGTACTTTAAATAAAAATCTGTTAGGTTTTAATTATTTATTAATTAATCTATTAGATTTTAGGATTCTACAATATCTTCAATTTCAAGATACAATTTAGTATTAAATTTAAAAAATTGTTTTATAGATTATTAAAAAGTTATAAAATCCATATTCTGTACTAATAATAATGATTTATATTTCATCATTTGTGGCCACAGTTTTTTACGATAAAAAAAATAAATATAAAACACATTTTTAAACCTTGCAATTAATAAAACTCTTTTTACGAATGAAATTGTCTTAGTTGCTATGTATTTAATTTAATCTTAAATTAAGCAATGAGCATACGCAACAGTGGCTAAAATTGTAGAGTATACCACATCTGATACATCTTAGATGCTTTATCTTCTGGATATCTTATAAAATGAAATGAATTTTTTCATACATATAACGTAAGTGTGTAGCATTCGTTTCCAATCTACTTTCGGAGTTAATAATATAACTAATAATATAACATTATATTCTCTAGACTCTGGGAGATTAGAATTCATAAAATGATCGTAACTAACATAATTTGACAACTCGTTAACTAGACAAATCTTTATAAAGAATATTTTATGAAGCTGCACAAGAAACTTCCATCAGTTAAAAATTATCGAACAGATTCAATATATGCTACTACTTGAAAATTTGGTATTTTTTGTGTAGTTGTATTCCTTTTCTCATTTTTGAGAATTTATACATTAGCAATTGTTAAATATATTATATAATTATAAAAGCTGTCTTACATTACAAATTTTTTAAAATTATCAATCGATTCCCAAGTCGTAAATGCATAAAAGTTACATAAACACTAAGTTATTAAAAGATGACAAAAAAGATAACTTATATGTTCTTTTATAAAAGTACAAAAAGTGTAGTAAAATAATAAGTACTGTATTAAAATTTATTATAAAAACTAAAAACATAAAAGAAATTTTCATTATTAAATGAAAAGTAATCTAAAATATCATTATTCTTCAATTTTTTTCAAATTTCGTAAAATAACAATTTTATCTAACAATGAGTAAAAAAAGAATTAATCAAATCCTTGAAATTCTTTTTCACAACTATGATGTTAAAAAATAAAATTGAAAGAATTGAAAGAATGAAAATCACTAAAACAAAATTATGAATTAAATGTGATAATGAAATATTGATATTAATAGATTAAAATATAATACTAATAGGAATAAACTAATTTTTTATGTTCTATAATATATTCGTAAGGTCAATAAGAAAAATATAGGATTATAAAACAAAATGCGATGAATAAAATTTGTAATACTTTCATAATAATATTTTAGTGTTTAAGACATTAATATATTTTAAAAAAGCATTATTTCAAACTAATTTGTAATTCGTGATGTTAAGAAGAGTCGAAGATTAAAGTTTTGTACATATGTATATGTAGATAGTTTGATACATTTTTTTTTATACATTTCTACATATGTATATGTATATATATTTTATTTCTATCATTTCATTTAGAAAAAGCTTAAATTATAGCAATGATGTTTTTCAAAAAAATTCTAAATTGTTTAAAAGTATAAATACGGTTTTAGAATAATTTTTCGTGAATATAAACTTTATCAAATTATTACAAAATTGCAAAAAAAGTAGGTTTATTACAAAATTGAAATCAAGAAATTTATACAACTGCAAATGATTCTTACTTTTATAACAAGTCATATTTTTTTATATATAATAATAATTAATATATTATTTATAATAAGTTATACTTTTATTGATATCATTTATTTTGAAATGATAATCTAATAAAAGATAATTCTCTAGTTCGGCAAACACTTATCTTTCTATCTCGCAAAAAGACGAGAACAAATTTTACACTAATCTTAAAACTATACGGAACTCTATACTGAATAATTTAATATTGAATAAGTTAGTACAAATCGAGACTGTACTTCCAAATAATCCCTGCCGATTAAAATGAAATTTGGAGAGTATTATAAGAAATGAAAGAGGATCCTAGATACAAAATTTCGGGCATTTATTAATTTCTAAGATACTAATAAAAATTTTTCGATATAATATACATTGGATTCTGCCTATACAAATGTTTTCGCCATAGTAATAATCATCGTCGAGTATAAAATTACTGACACCCCATAGCGATATCAGCACTAGTAGCTTTATAGAGTGGCCTACTTACAATTAGTAAAGTTAATAAAGTTAGAATTAAGGTTTGAGTAAGGTATCAGTACACATGAATTGCAAATTGTCTTGCTGCTAATAGATCTTACTACAAATCGTTACCATGACTGTTTTTGTATTCAATACAATATCAGGATTTACAATTATCAATTCAGTGCATCACTAACACTCGATCGATTTTAAAATGTATTTATCTCAAAAATGAAACTCCCCACGCAATTTTGTCATCTTTGATTTTCATCTTATTTTGAGGAATCGCCCTAATCCAATTTACACCATAGTAATCATAATTTTTAAGATCCTGTATTTTCATGGCCACCCGAAGACGTTCGATATGTTATTCAACAAATTGATTCATATATTGATAACAAAGCGATATTTCTAACTACTTTGAGCACAACGCTTTTAATTACAATCCTAATTCTATAGATACTATTGTCACTATTACCTTATCCATTATTCAATAATCACCAACGGCGATTACTACAGTAAAGACTGTTGATTAGTAATATATAAACGGAATATTTGTTCTGAATATTTTTCAATAATATCTCGGAAAATAATTAATAAAACTCGAAGTTAATATTTTATATTTGGGATCTCTCCCTTGAAACTTCATGTAAAGTGGTGACAGGAGCCATTCGGAAGAGAATCGGAAGAAAATCGGAAGAAAATCAATATTAATTTCTCCATAAAATCAACAAAAATAAGAAGATAAAAAAATGACAAAAAATAAGTTGCGTGAAATCAGAAAAAAGAAATTCATTTGGAGAAGATATTGAAAAAGAGGAAAAAGGATCAGAAAATATCGTTATGTTTCTGGACATTTTACTATTTAATTCTGTTTGTTAGCAAAAAACAAAATGTTTTCGAGTGATCATGACAGCCGACGAGCATAAATTCTTGTTCCTCATAAACATCGATGCATTTATCATTGTTTTGCAAACTAATGCAATAAAATAGAATGATAAGTATCATGTACCGAGTCAGTGAAACAACTCTACTTCAAATGTTTCCAAAAGATATTGTAAATTTAAAAATGACCCACTATATTGAATAAAAATGCTAAAATTGAATTCTTAAACTATAAATTAATAAGAAATGAAGAAAAAGTATCATTTATGTTTTTTATAGTTTATTTCAACAAACATATATGTATCTTAATAGTCCTTCTATTTGTTTTCCAGTAAAATAACAATAATGTAATAAGAATAATCATTAAATATAAATAATAATAATAAAATATATGCCGTTTATCTCAGAACATCAAAATATTTCGAAAATAATACGAAAAAATGTTTCAGACGATAGTTGTAAAGTACCATAAAAGTACCATACTTCATCATAATCAGTAAGTACCATAATAAGTACCATAATCATCACCAGATGATTTGTCTTGTAATAACCATGAAGCATCATGCCAAAGACGTCATGTTAAAATTTTTAAATGGATTTCTATATTTTTAGCATATTATCTTATATCTAACGATTCTTTTTAAAGCCATCATGATATACAAAGTCCTACCGTCTTCGCGATATACGATAATATTGGCGGCTCGTTTTTGAAAGCTAGTAACTTAAAAACACCATAGAAAAAAAGTGTAGATATTATTTTAAAAGCACCTCAGATATAAGAAGGATATCAGATATAAGAATGCTATAAAAAATATAGGGGTCCATTCAAAAATTTTAATACGTTCGTCGCCACGTCACCCATATCTGGGTGACGGATATGTTTCCGTGAGGGGCCCCGTCACCCAAATATAGGTGACGTTCTTCTTGATCAAGTTATAGGATGTTTAATTGGATTTTTGAATAGGAATTTAATGGAATAAGTAAACTGGCAAATATAAAATATACAAAATAAAAAAAAAATAAAAAATTTACACATTATATTACACTTTAATATTAATTTATATTTAAAATAAAATGAAACATTACGTTACGTTCTATGATATTTGTTAAAATAGTTCAAACACATTTGTGGTAGTTTTGGACAATTTTTACAATATATTGTAGTTTTTTTTACATTTTTTTCGCTTCTTGGCGTTCAAGAAGTCATCTCTTCTTTTGATAACATAGGACGCACATTCTTCTAATGGACTTGCCCTGCTGATTCTTACGAATTTCTAAATGGTGAGACACTTTTTTCGTTTTCTTTCTTTCATTGTAGGGCCTAGTATTTTCCGAATACAACAATTCTCTAACTAAAAGTTCCCATCTTAGTTTCTGTGACTAGAAGGCTTATCACCTTTTCATCCAAAAATAATGAAAGAACTTCACCTGAACTAATATTGGAAGGCAATTCCATCAGAAACCCATTTTTTCCGATGAATGTAAATGATTGTTGCTTGTTAGCGAACTCGTTCCACTGGATATTGTCTAAAGAATCACCAGCATTGGTCAATTCTTCTTCTTCTGCTATAGCAAATTCTTCTAACATCTCCTCAAGGTCTTCACTTGCATATGATTCCTCGTCATCCGAGTTTGAATTTGATGAAATTCTATTTATAATCCTTCCTGTAAAACTCACTATTTCTTCATTACTAATTTCCTCACTTTCAATTATATCTTTACACTGTGCAACGAACATTTTGAGGATAAAAAATCACTGATGTGCTTGTCAGACAAAGTATGCTTTTTGACTGAATGGTTCTGGGATAAATGCAGTGAGATCCCTCGCAGTCCTCTTTCCGAAGAGCTTATTGCTTTCCTCATTTCATTTCTAAATGTTTTACTTTATAATGACACGAAGGTTCGAAAACTTTAGGTCACAGACCACGCAAGTGCTTACTCGAATTTCATCGTTGCTATTCCAGCTGATCGCTCACCCAATTCACGCTGGGCGACGGACGTGTTAATATGACTTTCACATAATGCTTTATAATTATTACAAGGTCAAATATGTACTACGTCACCATATGTACTTCTTTATATTCTACAATTTTCATCTGAAACATTTTTTCGTATTACTCATACTTTTTGAAATTTTTTGATATTTTAAGATAAACCGGACATATTGCACTATAATAAATATTTTTATTTGAGAATAGATATACTTTTTTGAACTATAAATTTTTGAAGAAGAGTTTGAACATCGCTGTTGTCGGTTCATGTTCTGCGTACAGGATGTTAATAATATAAAAAATTTTTATTTGTTCAAGTTACAAATAAAAAGGAAAGTAATATGAAATCTTTAAATTTTCCTTTTTTGTAAGTATTAAATTTATAAAAATAAGTTATAAGATATAAAAATATCTCAATTTCTGTAATGATTATGCAAAAAAGTAATTTTATATTGATTTTTCACTTTGAATTATAGATTTTTTCAAACATTCTAAATTCCTTAAAATAACAGAAACTTATACAGACACATAAGTTTCTTTTAAAAATATAAAATAAAACATACTAGAATTTTCTACGTTTATCAAAGTATAATGTAGTAAATGAAACTTACAAAATTAGATTAAAAGAGATGAGAAAAAAATAAACAATTCACGTCTAAGCTTATAAATAAACATTATAGTCAATCATAATTCAGTAGATACTGAATATGATTAAATATTTTTCACTAAATATTGAAGCGATATAAATAAATTGCCAACAGATCACAAATATGAAGTAGAACCGAAAAATAAAAATTTAATTATTAGATAATGTCGCATTTTCGTAATAGATGAAGGTCTTTTGTTTTTCCGTGATGAACCGTGTTTTTAACCTACCAGGTATAGTTGTATGTTAATTGTTGACTTTAAAAGGTTAGTTAAAAGAAAACATAAAGTTTGGATTACAGTTTTTTAATCTTGCTTGTGATAATAAGTGATGAGAAAACATATTTTCGAGCTACTATGCTTTTCCAAAAATGGAAAAATGTCACACAAAAAAGATTTGCGACGTTCATGGTGATGATGTAAACATGAGAATATTACAAAAGTGTTTTACAAAGTTTCCTAATGGAGATTTCAATCTAATCGATGAGAAATGGCCCGGTGAGATTTGCTGAGGTTGATAATGACTAAATATCGATTCTAATTCAAATTAATCCATGCTATGCAGTCAAAGAGATTGCCAAGAAATTAAAAATATCGAAGTGTAGTGTGCAACGTTACTTGCACGAACTTGAATTCCAGATATGACGTTTGGGTGCCGCATAATTTGTTGAAAAGACATTTAGTGGACAGAATTTCTGCATGCGATTTGCCATTGAAACGCTCTGAAGACTAATTATTTCTAAAACAGATTGTTCACGGGTCATGAAAAATGAATCACCTATAATAATGTTGTTCTGGACTGAGCCAGAAATATTGGTTGTGTGTACAATGGTATTATGAGCTTCTGCCACCAAATGAAACGATAAATTTTACGAAATATTGTAATCAATTAGACCAGCTGAACGCGAATATCGGAAAGAAATGGCCAAAACTAAAATAGAAACAATAGAAAAGGCGTAATTTTTCATCACGACAATGACCGCATGAGACCGCATGTATCGTTGCAGATTAGACAAAAATTAAGAGAAGTTCCAACTAGTTTAACTGGGAAGTTCTTATCCACCTAGCATATTCCCCTAATATAGCAGTCTCAAATTATCATTACAAAACTTGCTTAATTTGGCAAAAATTTTGATTCTCTAGAGGTTTACAAAATGCATGGGTCTGCATATTTTGTCGAGAAGGATAGTGAATTTTGGAAGAAGAAAATTATGCAATTGCCTACAAAATGGAAAAAAGTCATACAAAATAACGGATAATATATTATTGAATTTTCGTTACTTATAAAAAGATGTTTATTATTTTATGCCCGAAAATGCGACATCACTTATGGGACAACCTAATATATATATGCAGATGATATAATTATATATATAAAAATCATTTTTATTGCTAATAAATTACGTTCAAAAAATATACTCAAGATATTTTAATAAACTACATTCAACAGTTTTCTCAACATCCTGCATGTAAGTATCGCACATATACATATACATAAAAACACACATATACGCAACTCAAATCTATGCAGAATATAAATACATTGCAAAGCACATACCATTATTATATGCGCAAAGCATAACAAGTGCAATAAAAAACAAAAACAGCCTAATATAGATATAATATATAGATAAAGAATGAGTATTATTATCGCGTCGCATTTAATAAATCTTTTCACAAATCATCGCGAATATTCTTCCACATTAGTGTTACTTTCTTAAATATTGTTTCATAACAAAAGAAATCTACTCTGTTTCACAATAAAATTCAACACGTGTTTCGCAATAAAATTATCACACAATTTATGTATTTGCAATTATTTTACAAAAATATATCTAATTATTAACGCAAATTGCTAAGAAGCGTAAATCCATTAAATTACTTCAGTTAGTATGATTTATACAATTAACTCGATGAAGTAATATTGGACAAACATACTGTGAAAATTGGGATTCTTTCCAATAATATGAAAAGAAGTAAAATATAAAAGACCTCTCTCTCTCTGTGTGTGTGTGTGTGTTTGAAAGCTGAAAGTGATTATTAGCTAAAATATTAAATTTTAATGTTTGAAACATTCAACAGACTCGCACGTGTCCAGTGATGCCAAAAATGCGACATATTCCTGTTAAGTGACAAAGAAATGTGAATAATAATTGATAAATAAATAAACATGCAAAAGAGTAAAAATTGAAATAAATCTAAATAATCTTTACATACCATCTTCTTTACACAAATCAACTGAAATATATTAGGAATACATTTTATATATATATATCATATCAGGGAAACGGATAAATACTGTTTGTATAAGCATGATATAAACTTTAATAGAAATGGTTAAATAAATGATAGTAAGAGACAAGAAAAGACAGAAAAAAAGGAGAAATAAACATAATGAGAAGTAAATTTATTGTTAGTACGCGCAGATTTTTGGCAGCAGATACGCGAAATATTAATGTTTCTGCTATAAGATTTCTTCCTTTTTTATAAAATTTCTGTGTACCGAATTGATTCGAAAGTTTCATATATTTCAAACTTAAGTTGCTCGAAATATTCAAAATTATTTATATAAGGTATTTTATATTTTCGCCAAATTAATTTAAGTTAATTAATAGTAGATGAACAAGAAAAAACAAAATAGGAGGATAATAATTTACAACAACTATAAATATTAACAAGCAAAATTTTCCAAACAAAGTAATTAAATAATTACAAAGAATATTACGTTTAAAAAAATTGTATTTAATTTAGCTTCTAAAAAATCGAAAGAAGATTTGAAATAGGAATATATCAAAAAGGAATATTATAAAACAAAATCTTTATGTACATACAATACTTATATATATTTCATAAGTTTATATGTACACAGAAATGATACAAGTTTTCGAATAAAGTTTTCGAATCAAATGCCCTAATTTAGATTTTTAGATTAATAGCAGATGCGATTTGCATAATAATCAATGGTTACGTTTGTAAAGTTACTTGTAATAAAACGTTACATGATTCACGACAAGAAGAAATATAAATAAACATATTTAAAATTAAGCCTTTACTTAAATTTAAATCACATATGATCGATGCTAAAAATAATGGAAGTTGTACTTGTATCACTTGGTGGTAAAATAAACAAAAATATAAATTAATTGTATCTTACTCGCAAGAGATGATCCGTAACCAGGAAATTTAGAAAATTATGAAATTTTGAGAATAAGTAATAAGTAATATATATATTAAAAGTAATTCTTTTCCTGCTGAAATTCACTCTAAGAAAGTAAAATTGAGCTCTGAAAATTCGACAATTTTTCGATTTTATATTGTAACTTGCCAAATATAAGAGATAATAAAAAAAGCTCTTCGATTTTTCAATTTTATGTTGTAACTTGCAAACTATAAGAGAGTTACCAAAGTTACTTCTTTTAAGACATTTTATGACAAAAAATTCTTCAATTATGTAACTAAAAAGAGTTATAAATAAGAATATTAATAATTTTTTGAGTGAAATCTTTATTACTAATTTAAATAATTATGAAATTATACAATAACAACTCTAGTCCCCTATATAAGCCAAGTGGAGGATGTCTCAAAACAAAAGGAAAATAAAAAATAACAATTTCTTTTGAGGCATATTTTTCAAGAAAAATGCAGTTAAATATGAGTCGAATGCATTTAATAATTGATGTCATAGTTTTCATTACATACTACTACTACAACTGTTTTTTATACAATATTTCTCTGAATATGAAAAATATATACGCATCGATATTTACATGTGTATATATATGAAATTATTGTCACTTATTCATAATTAATTTTCGTCTATCTGTTTATGTGTGATATAAAGTAGATATACAAATGAGAAACCAAATAAATTTGAAATTCTGATAAATTTTACTTTTTCGTATCAAGATTTTATACATCGAATTCATTTTGCGATAATCATACTAATATGAATAAATTTCTATGTTTCAAATATTTCTTTGAAGAATTTCACATCGTAAATTTTCATAGTTGTCTATTGAATTATTCATTTTTGCATTCTCGTTAGTTTTTTCAGAAAATAAAAATTTGTAATTATGTTAAAATAAAAATATAAATCGTATCTTACAGTTCTCTTTTTTTCATTTATTTTATATATTCATCTTTTATGTTTATTTACTGTGCAATAAAAGAGACACAATTATATCATATAAAATTGCATAATACATATCATATATCTCACATGTACGTTTATTTATCAATATACGTATGATACAGTGAGATCCACAAATTCTTTGATTGTCGGAACACCAATAAAACAAAGTTCATATATTAAAAAAAAGTATTATGTTATTTTATAGTTATTACCAATAAAGATTTCACGCGAAAAAATGAATTTTACAAAAAATTATTAATATTTTTATTTATAACTTCTTTAATTATATAAATAATTGAACAATCTTTCATCATAAAATAGTTTTAATTAAAGAAAGTAATTTTTGTTTAAAAACTCTTTTTTTTATCTCTTTCTTTCTTCCTTCTTTTATCGCGAGTTGAAACATAAAATCGAAAAATTATTAAATTCTCAGGACACAATTTCATCTTTTTAGAGAATTTCAATAGAACAAAAATTGCATAATGTATATTGTTCTAGCGCAGAACAACCCACCTCGAGACGGACACTCAGGCTAGGTTCCTAGAATACGCTACCCTGCCGAGAAGTTCCAGATGCCATGGCACGCTCCTAAGGGACCTCTGTCTTACACTGAGAGGCAGAGTCAGCATCTGGAACGTTTCTTAAAGGGTAAGATTGGTAAACAAAGGGCTTTTTGGCTGGCGCCAAGAAGTCACGTAGACACATTCCTCCACATGAAAGGTCCGTCTGCTAATACGACATACAGTCTGACATAACCACTCAGTCAGTCAGTTCGAGTCTAGACGCGGAAACACCTCTTCCAGACTCACGTAACAATTACATACAGTCTGCCATAAACCTTCAGCCAGTCAGTTCGAGTCAAGACGCGGAGACACCTTGCACCCATTGCGTAACAATTGTATACACATCTAGTCAAATATACATCTTAAAACCCTACAATCTGCATTCTTAATATCTCTCCGACAGCTGTAAAAGGCCAAACGAGAGAACCTTAGCGAAGCGGGCAGCATTCTTCAAAGATCACCGTCGCGCTGAGATATATATTTTTTACTTACATATTTTACTTATTCTCACAGTTTTATAATTTTCTGAATTTTCGAGTTAAGAATCATCCGTTCTCAAAGAAAGAGTAAAATCTTTATTAACTTTTTCTTTTCTAAAGTATCATCAAAAAAAGATACATGACTTTGCAATTAATTTATATTTGTCTCTAAAAAAAACATATTTTCACCTTTGATAATCAAATCTTCTGAATTATTATACTCCTGAGTCAATTTTTATAACTGTTATATTTAAATAATCCAAAAACTATAAACATTTTTTTCAATTTTCAAAATATATCACAATATAAATACTATTAAAATGCTACTTTTTCCAAAAAAAATAGACATCAAAATATTTTTGACATTAAAAATAAAATTAACTTCAAATAAAATTCTTCAATCAACAATTGATATCACATGATTAATAATAAATAAAAATAAATTCATGTTATTAATTTTCAAAATTAAATACACATTTATTAATTAATGAACTACTCGAAAAGTTATTTTTAAATAAAATGGATTTCTACAATTTCTTTTTTGTTATAGATGAAAAGTTATCATTAATTTTATTACATAACAAATTAGATACGTTATGAGAATTTCACTTTAGAAAATAAATGAAGAGACAAAAACTTATATATATATATTGATATATTATAAATAATAAACACAACAGAGGAAGGATTGGAGAAACAATAGAAAAGCAAGATTTTGTTCGTGCAATGACACGAAAAGAACTGGGAATATAGAATAATACAGAAGCTTTCAAGCAAAATTTAAAATTGCATCAACACACAAATAATGACGAACAACACTCAGTTATAATCATATTTTGAATATTAAATGGCACACTGAAAACACAGAGCAGAACTCGCATTCTCTGCTTGCATCCATCCACTGCCAAATTATTTGCCTGATTTCGTAAGAAAACCGTAGCTACGATGCTTCCCTTCTTTCTATTTTTATCTCTTTAATTTTATTAAAATTCGTAAATTTTTTTAATTTTAACAACAAAGTAATGTGTCAATAGATTACATTCAGTTGGAGTAATTTATATGAAATTCGAATTCTGATATAAACAGATCGTTTTTAAAATGACGATGAAAAATTATATATATATTTCAAAAACTACAATTAAACGAGATTACTACCTTATTTTAATTGCTTTATTATTTATTTTTAGCTATTGCTCGTAAAATTGAAATTTTGACTTATGTTAGTAATATTCATTTTTCACTGTTGTCTTACTCATATACAGAATTGCATTAAAAATTTTTAGCTTTGTTATTTTTTATTAAATAAATTTAAGAAATAATTAGAAAATTTATACTTCATTGGTAATAATAATATTCGATTATAGAGTTGTACAAACTAGTTGTACAAACAACTGATTGAAAACAACTCAGAAAAATTTTTATATTACGTTATCATCTGAAGACGATATGTTTCTTTCGACTCATGAAATGTCGGAAATATATAAATATGAATTATTGACGGAAACTTCAAAAAATATGTCAACTACAGGCTTAAGTTTCTTCTCAAACATTTAAACACATTGGAAGCTATAGGAAATTTATAAAAGATTGTAGAATACATTAAGAAATTTATAATAACTATCTTTCTGAAAAAGATTCCGAATTTACATTTGATTACTTTAACAATAAATGTGTCAATGTCGTTTAACAATAATTTTCTAATGCCATCTTAAAAACATCTTATATATAACCACTCGAATGTATGATCTCGATAATATTTAATACAATTCCATATAAAATATACAGGAATCCAATATGCAGGAAATTGTCAAGGAACACTTTCTTTCCAAAGAATATCATGGACTAATGACAAAACTTTATAACAAAAGTAAAAGAAAATTTTTGGAACCTAATCCTTTAAAATCTGGTATAATTTATTGAGATCAAACGAGATTTCACATATACAAATCAGATAACTTTTTCACTCTAAAAAAAAGAACTTAAGCATAGGAAACTAATTCGACGCTTTTTCTCATTGCAACAGATATATATACCTTTATGTTACTGTAAAATCATGAATTTTTATGAGTTTTAAATTTTCTTATATTTATCTGTAATGAATAAATTTAGATGTTATTATTTTACATACACTCAAGTTAATTACCACATATTTTTTGTTATAACTGTGATTATTAGAAAACAATCCTTTCAATGGAAACATGTTTTGAATTAGAATATACTGATACTTTTGCCAAAAAAAGTTGTATAATTTATATTATTTATAAATAATTTTTAATCTGATTGATGACATAAAACTTAAAACAATCATCTTTAATGTTTCATATATTTTTATTTGATAATTATTCATTTTTATTTGATTTATATATGTATAAGAAATATAAGTAAATAGTGATAAAATAGCGTTATCAGAATGACTCGTATTAGAAATAAATATATATCATATATACATATTTGAAAAAATGATTTGTAAAGTAATCCGTAAAAGTTACCAATTATCTAATATATACAGTTATGTGTCATAGAAATTTTGGATTTATATTAAAAGTAAAGTTAAATTCTTAATTTTTTAATTCCTTTAATCGCAAGCTTATTTTCTACGAAAAACCTATATATAAAATTCAACAATAAAAAAATAAAAATTTAGAATTTTTACTAAATTGTCAAATTTTAACTATTATATCTGTTGCTTGTCAATTTCTAATGCACAACGTTTGACATTTTCCAAATATCGATACATTATAATTATCCATATCTAATATTTTACAGTAACATCCACAATAATCTATACAATGAAAGTAAACATCAATCAAGTTTCCAATCATGATAGTTTCAATTTAGTTTATATTGAAAATAAATATTATCGAAACAATCCCGAATCAAAGAACGGCATAGAATGAATGAATATCGTTGAATCAAACGACTCATAAGCAACTAGAAACAACAGCAATCAACGGCTATAGTAACTACTGCCACTGAACTCGGATCAGAAGTGGCGAAACCTTACCTTTCCCAATGGTGTAGAAGGCTGCCCAGCCGGAGTTGGATCTTTGATGTAAATATTCCACGTGGCTACACTGTTGATAGCTTTATCGGCGGCGTAACATCTCCATAGACATTGTATCAACATCGCAGCTGCTGGTATTTGCCTATTGAAATGTTTCTGTCGTTGTTTTTGTTGGACTTTTAACGCAAAACCAGAGCCCAAAATTCCCTAAAATAAAAATTCAATATTTGTCTTTTACTTCCTAACACATAAAATATCTAATTTTTAATATAATTGTAATAATATAACGTTATTTTCTTTCTAACTTTTTTACTGATATTAATAAATACGGTATCGATTCTGACAAAAAATTCATTGAAATATATTTATCAATCCTTTTTTAAAACAATGTTAGAATAATCGGTGATTGAAGTATGAAATTTATATCAAAACATAAAAATAAAAGATATGTAGATATATACACAATATTAGGAGAAAACAAACTTTTATCAACATATTTTACAAAAAGTTATCCAAATGATTGTGGACTATTCTGATTACTAATAGCTATTTAGGAAATTTTTTTGTAAACTTTTTTTATGCAATTCAATATATTGCAATATTACCTATGATTAATATTATTTTATGAGTTTGTGTGTTAAAGCAATTCAACATTTCATTAACACAGACGTTTTTATTATAAAGCTAATTCAAGAATATGTTTGATTTGGATATTGAGTAATATACTATTTATTTAAATGTCTGCAGAAATATACAAAGGACGAATGAATAAAATGTATTTTATGGGCTAGAGAAAAGAAAATTATTTATTGATTTTTGATAAACTTTTCTCTAAACTTACACAATAGTAAAGTTTATACGACTGAACTATGAACCGAATTTTTTTGTGTAAATTACGATTAATTCATTGTTATTAAAATACATATACTTGTCATACTGAATAAGGTATTGTTTGTTTATTATATAATCAAACTTTTATAAACTATTTAAGTACTTTATAGTTAGCATTTGATAATGTAAGCAAGTCTTAAACCCGTAAACAATCAGTGTTTGTTCTTTTATGACTACAAAAGTTTATGAATCATCTAAATGAGGCTTATGACTTTGTCACATTATGAAACAGGTATAAAAATTTTAGAAGTATTATAGAACATAATAGATTTATTACATATTAAATACTAATAAATGTCTAATATTGTTTTAATAAATGTCTAATATTTCTAATATTTCGGAATATTTAACATTTAATCAATTATTTGAGAATCATAATTATTTATATTTAACTTTCGTTTTTCAAATTAATTTTTCTCGATGTCAAATTGATAGTAGTAGTAAAAAATTAATATCCACAATGAAAAGATAAAAAATTAAATTTGCAGATTTTTATTTATTAACATAATAGACTAAATTTCTATTTAATTACTCTCACGCAAAGGTATTTAATTTTATATCGCTACCTTACACAAAAGTGTGTCAAATTGATATATAATGATGATTAAGATATAATAGACTAAATACTTTTCTAAAGATAAAATAATATTAAAGATGACAATTTAAAATTCTTTTTAATGAAAAAAATTATTTTTCATTTTTAATTAAAACATTAAATGTAATAAATAATAAAAGAATTAACAAGTGAACGTAAAATTATACTTACAGCTGGAAGTGCGAAAAAGGATATAGCAAATACGCTGAAACACGAAGCGACTATCTTTCCCATCCACGTTTGTGGAACAGTATCCCCGTAACCAATTGTAGTCACGGTAATCTAGAAACAGATTTTCATTAGAACAACTGAAATGTTTTAAATGTGTTAAGTAAGAAAATTTTTTCATTTCGGAAAATCAATCAATCAATTTAATCATAATTTTCATCATAATTTAATATAATAATGTGTTAACAGTTATTTTTATTATTATCAGGCTATTTTTATTCATACTTAGGCTATTTATATTAATATTATACTTTCTCCCATAGAAATAAATTAAATATGTATATTTTTTAATGTTATATATTATATATTATATTGATAACAATTGAATAAAGAAGAAAAAATAATAAATAAGAAATAATATAAAAAAAATTATCAAAATATTGTTTTTTCAATTTATATGATTCAAGCAGAATAAAAAAAAAAAAGAAACTGCATCGAAAAATATGAAATTTAACAGTAACAATATTCAAACAAAATAATTTCAAAAATGTAATTTGAATTATAATAAAAATATGAGAAAACGAAACACTCGTAAAATCAAATTGTAAAAAATTTAAATAGGTACATCGTATTTAAAATTTATTTGTCATAAGTTTGATAGGTGTTTCTACAGCTTTGGATTATTGGAAATCTGTTTAGAAAAGTAATTAATCTTAAGCAGGATTTTCAAGATCAGACTTTTTTATTACATTCATGTCATTCAATTCCATTAATGTCAAGAATAAAAAATCTCAAAGAAATTGGGAAAACCAGGAAATCATTATACAATAGATAATCCGAATAAAATTCTGAAAAATAATGTTAAAATTTCGCTAATTGCTAAACTGATTTTATTTACATTATTTATATTTAATATTAGATATGACACAAAATAGTATTAGTATTATATCTACACACTTGTAAACGTATAATATTCATCACTTTTTAAATCAACTAGATTAGACCTGTCGCCTGTACGAACAATTTCGAAATGCAAAAAGCAACAATGAAATAGATAACTAGTAAGTCAGAAAATATCTTATATTATAATACCCATAATAAATATAATAGTAAGGATAGTAAAGCGATTTCTATGTTATAACATGAGAATTTCTATACTTCCAAATTCTGGCATTTTGATGATTGAAAATACTGCTAAAAATACTTTCTTATCTTCAGGAAAACTTGATCTAATTTTTTTTTAGTAGTACTTAACAATGTGAATTTTCGTCGAATCGTAATCTATTCTACAAAATTCTTACACATGATGAATCTTTTAAAGCTATGTCTTTTTCACGTATTATTTTTTTCAACATTTCGTGCGAAATCCTTACTTTATAAGCATATCCACAATGTGTATGAAAATTTCACAAAGGAGATAATTTCCCTTCGTTATTTATCAACACTATACTATACAATCTATATTTAAATTACATTAAGTCTACTCGAAATAATCAATCAAATTAGTGTTTCTTTCACGAGATATCTTTTCAACTCCTAATAATATATGAGTTATTTATTTTGGAAATGATCACTTTACAGTAATGAAAAATGTCAATTCGTTAATATCTACGCGAAATTATTTATATTAAAAAAAATATAAGTATTCAAGATATAAAGAAAAGTAAATCTTCTCGAAACTTAGCACTAATTTTTCTAGACATGTTAAAATGTAAACCCTTAAATATCTTGATTTAAAAACAAAGTGACTTATCCTACTTTCAGAATCAATAATTCATATATATACAAGCGACAATTTGCTTTTTCTTACGATAATGCATACAACAATACTCCTCTTTTTCTTAAAGAGTTCCAAATTGTTGAATTACTGATCCAATCATTGGAAATCACGACTATCTAGAACTTTTCCCAGACATATTGATCTCCCATTAAATCTTGTTGATTTTTTATATATTTCAGGTGCTAAAGAATAATTACTTGAAATGTAAATATATTATTATTATTTACAATATTGTTATTTATACGGATTAATAAAATTTTAATGTCAATTCAAGATCATTGCAACCCATAGATCCTTAATATATAACGTGCGATCTTACGATACATGATGAATACGATACAAATACAAAATATACGATATAAACAAAAAATTTTAATCATGAATTTCAAAGACAATTTTGCACTAGCTTTTTCAAAAAATTACCAATCTAAAGATATAAAATCATATTATGATGATCGTGATATATAATTTTTTATTATAAAATATGTATAATCATTGACTAGTCAATGGTATAACTTTAATTATCTGTAAATGATATATCGTATGTTCCATCCAATTTGAACGTTTTAAATTCTCGTCATTTTTATGAGAGAAAAGATTGTTGGAGTAAATGTGTTTGGGCAAATGTGATAACAAACAAAAAATTTTTTCAAGATCATCATTTTACTAAATTTCATGATCACCGAGGATTTTTAAAATGGGGCATTTATTATTTTACAAAAAATCTCACTAACTCACCAATTCAAATAATAATCTCGACTGATTTCAATAATTAAAAGGAGAAATTAATGTATGAATATTTACGATTTATCTCAATCAGAAATATTAAAAATATAAATATGTTTATTGATATTAATCGCGATTTAAAAAATTGTGGAATTACGTCAATCTTTCAAAATCTTCATGGTGCATGATTTGTAGTAATATCATAAAAATAATTTTTTTTTTTTGGTATTTTAATGAATTTTTAATGAATTAGAGTTTATCTCAGCTATTATATCTAATGATGAAAACATACAGTCTTACATAATCATAGAATTTTGCAAAAATGACTTCGAAAAAATTTTTTGCTTACTATTACTTCAAATTATTCTTTTTTCCTATAATAAAATTTGAAAATATTTGAGATATTTAAATTAGGTGAAACACACTGTATTTATTAGCAGTTTGAAATTCATAACATTAAAATAATAGAATCTTTCTATCAAACTGAGAAGAATATTAAAATCGTAATTTCTAATTTTATTGTGAATTCGACATTACACATTGTTGTACAACTATCATTAGTTAACAAATATACTTATTAAAATCTCTTTCGTGGATAATTGAGTGCAGCATTTTTAAGTAATTATTGCCAAATTGAAAAACAACCTAATTAAAATTTCAATTTCACGTCGCATCTCGGGAGAAAACGATTTCAAGAAACTTTATTCGTCAAATTTGCTATCTCCTGAAAAATCGGACAGCAGTTGAACAACGAGGAAACTGCGAGGAAACGATAATCAAATCCACGTTTAAATTTTCGGCCTCGGTTTTACCGATCTCCTGTTCACTCATTCGACAACTATAAATACAGAGACATATTCCGAATTAGTCATTCTCGTTTAGCAAGCAGTCGTTCGTGCAGAGGGTCAATCACTGATGTGATGCAAATTTTAAAAAAAAATTATGATTTCGAATAATTAATTAAATTAATAGAAATCGGGCAGGTGAATCAGATGTACTTAATATTATACCGGGTGAGACACCGGGTTAGAAGTTGAAATATTTTTGAAACGATCAATTATATAAAAAAATGTTTCAGATAAAAGTTGAATCGTTTCCGAAAAAGCATTAATTGATATAATTATTATCTTTTAATGTTGATAGCATTTTAATATACTAATTGACTCAACTTGTCATTTTTCATAAAAAAAAATTAAACCATTTATACCGAGAAACCATTGATTCAAAAGATATTTTAATTAAAATATTGCGATATTTCTTAAACGTCGAATTTCTTTACTCAATTTTTTGTTTTTTAAATGTCAGATAATGCTTTGTCTCTCAGATTATCTTTTACTTTGAAACATTTAACAATGATTCTTTTTTCATTAGTTAATAGTATTATATTACGTTTTCATCGTGTCTTATTCAATTATTCAAAGAAGTGATGTTGTAATCGCATTGTAATATCATTGTAATATTAGCCCAACATTTTCTCTCTTGGTAGGTTGGACGAAGTGGATCAATTCATTGGTCAACCCGTTCATCAGATTTTAACCCTAAAAAATAGTCTACGTTCATGTAGATGAATGTCACCAACAACCACTGAAGTTAACAAATTGTCGAAGAAGAGTAGAAATAACAATATATTAATGTTAAGTAATGCGAAACATATTTTAAGAATTAGATTACAAAAGTATTTAGATGTCAATGATCATCGCTTTGAGCACATTCTGTAATAATTTATGACATGTAATAATGAAATAAATATTTTTAATCACAATAAATAATTAACAAACGTTATATAATATGCTGTATTTCTCAATGTTTCAAGAAACATTGAAAATTTTTTTTATGATCTATGTGAATTTGAAGATTGAAGCTTTCTCTTCACAATGACTCTCTGCAATATGATTATTTTCTGCCAAATTATTGAACTTTGAATAATGGGGTTAAATAAAAATTCTGACGATAATAAAAAGAAATTCGGACTTCGTCGAATTTTTGTCATTTTCAGATATATCAAAAAGCAATAACCTAACGAAAAGAAATTGTACAGTAGATTTTAGAGGGTTATTGTAAAGGGAAAGCTTTAGTCTTCAAATCTATCATAAATTCTGTCGTGAAAGAATTTTTTCAATATTTTTAAAAACGTATGACTTTATAGCATTTTCGAGAAAAAACAATATCTTTACTTCCCATACTTCACTTTACTAGATGACAAAGAAAAAAGAAGCTGCACGCTTTAAAATGAATTTATCAGTAATCAGATTCATTGCGATATGGTTTCTTGTTACGAAGTTATAATAGTTTATGTTAGCGCGCCCGGATATGCTTGACGAGATCGTGTTTATTTAATTGTTAAATGGACTGTATATTTTTATTATTACGCGCTGATATGAGTGGGGCGTTAGCCCTCGGTATCGCTTGATGGAGGATATCGCGTTTACAAAGCCCGTGGTTAGAGACACGCTACGCCGGTGGGACCGAAAGGACTTCTTTCGGACTTTGACCCGATACTTGTTGAATCTGTCGATTGCGTAAGACGACTCCGGGCGACTCGTGACGAATTCCTTTCCGGGTCCGAGAGAGGCGTATATATCACCTCGGTGCCTCTACCCCAGGGTGGTCACGTGAGTGGACGAAGACTGAAGTAAACGTCGCACACCGTATCCGTATATAGGTATAAGGACGGTTGTATCCAGCCTTTGTTTTTACGCCGAGCCGCGGAAGCCGTTGCGGCAGGCTCTTTGTGGATAACGCAATCCTGGTTCGAGATGGTTCCATGCGCTACGACCCCGGTAGAGGGGGTGGGTGGCGGAAAACATGGACTCTCGCGAACAGTTTAAATATCACTAATTTTTCTAAATATTGAAAATTTAATGTATTTCTAGCGCTACTATATATAATATATATGTAGAATACTTATTGAGTTTTTAAGCAGTTTTGATGACGTGATTAAAAAATATTTCAAATAATCAATTTTGCATTAGATATTGGAACATTTTTAAAAAATGCTTCTTTCAACAAAAGTCATTAATTGAACGATCATTTAGTTGGTCAAATTTATATGTTACCTATAATATTTCATTAATTTCTTTCATTCATCTAATACTTAATACTTATCGTTAAATTTTAAAGTTATCTATATTTAGATAATGCTCGCTATTCTACTTCGATCAATTAATTTTAATTAAGAATGATTCCAAAAGAAGAATACAATGAAATATAAAATAAAACGACAATGATGTTAAAACTAAATTTGGAAAGTACCACTCAGAAATCCAATATTTTCTATTTTTCTTTTATTTATTTTATAATCAGTTTCATTTATGTCAAACAAATATTCTCACAATAATATAGTTCATGGATTTACTGCCCAGCGTTTTTTCTCATAGACGGTAGATGCTATAGAAAAATGAAAGAGGACAAAGTTATAATTTTTGGACACAATGTAATAGTACACAAAAAATTTTTTCTAATCATACTATTTTCTAACAACTAAACATGATATGGATATCCATCCGCTACATACTCTTCTTCTTCTTTCTCTATTCAATTTCGTTTATTTGATCATTCCACGAATCTTGAAACTCAACAATATAATATTGTTACAACATTATATTGTTTTACAATATTACACGTCACATTTTTTTAAAAGTAACTTATTTTATGCAAATCAGAATAGATTGGCCAATGTTATTCGGGTTAAAAGCATACAGTCTATTTTCAAATAGTATTAACAATAGTAATAGTATTAGCAGTATATTAATTCAAACAGTGTTCATATTTATAAAATTTAAATGTTTAACATTAAATGTTAACTCAAAGCACATATTTTCAACATAAAAATGCTAGTAAGAGTCAATCAATAAACAAATGGACTTCTAGAGATGTTTTTATCTTAAATATTTTTGTTGTATCTAGTACTACAATTAAAATATCTTCATTGCGAGTTTTTTTATTACAATTTTGAAACATAGAAATAGAAAGAAATTACAAGAACAACCTGCATGAGCAAATAATATACATGTACCTATTCGTATTCTACATCATATACATATACATACATATATGTTAAGTTTAGACTAAAAACGTTCAGTAAGAAAAAAAAAAAACAACACAACACGTTGTGGTCTTGGAAAAGCAATCTGCCAACTACAATTATAAAAATTTTCAATTTCTAACATAATTACGAAAATGCCACAATACGTTGTGATCAATTTTTTTAACACGAATTTCTCATCGTGGTACTTTCTAATGTGTTGTGAGTGTTTCTCTAAAGTCACAACGCGTTTTAGTCGGTGTCTTCGATCACTAAGCGTTTTCAGTCTTTTATGCACATACTTAACATTCATAAAATTGATGTATGTATAATCGAATCTTGAAAGATTACTGATATTTTTTACGTGAAAACAAACCAATATTTAATAAATATTTTACAAATATTAGAAATAGATGCAAAAATTTAGTATTTAGGACAACCGATGGGTATCCGAGAAATCGGAGAATCTTTTCGGAGAAATCTTTCTCCGTTCAAAAATTATAGCCATTTTTATAACGAGTTCAACTTACGTGAAAAAAATAATACAATTATAAATATTTTGTATAAAAAAATCATTTGTAAAAATTATTTAACTATGATTGATGAGATGATTCAGTACCTTCAAACTGGTGTGGATTTATTTAAAAAGTGGATCATGATTTTCACGGTCAAATGTTTTTTTATTATATCGTATTCTACCATTATGAGAAAAAAAAATTCAAACCAAAGAAACTATAGTAGCAATTCAACCGTTCTTTTGGAAAAAAATATCCGAATTAATTCTCTTTATTTGTAATGTGCTTATATTTTATAACTGTAATTATATTTTATAGTAATTATAAATTATATGTAAATATTATATAATTACGCACTGCTTTGTTCATGTTAGAACGTGAAAGTGACGATAATTGTCGGAAGGATTCTGATATACATTAATGGATTCCTTTACTTATAAGATTTTTATTGATGTATGACGTCATGTGATTAGGATGCTAAATTGCAGTCAAAATGGAAAAGTATCATTCAGTCACGAGAAAACACACATATACACAAACAAAGACACACGCACGCACACATAACTCATTTTTTTATACTATAATGTATATTCAATCGCTTATATTGCCATCAATCATAAGCGCAACCATTGACCTACGCGATGCTTCTGAGCCCTGATCTAGTAAACACTAAACCGAAACATTCAAAGGTATGTCTAACGGAAATGCAAACCAAACCATGATTCATTTTACTGCTAGGGAGTAATAAATTTTTGATTTATGCGTTTGAGAATTAACGAGTGTCACATGTCTGCAATCAGCTTTGATCAATAAAACTTGTATTAGTTATCATCTTTTCATTGAATCATCCATTTACTCAAAAAAATACTGACTCACTTTAGCCGTAAAAAGTTTTGTTTTTGAAACTTCAAATAACTGATAGATCGAATAGTGTTCGGGAGAGTTTCCATGCTACAATACCCACGATCTGGGTACAGGCACGTCCGGGAAAATTTATTGGTTTTTAAGTGCCCTTAGCAGGCCTGTGTCGCCAGAAAACCTTGACCACATGGCTGGACTTTGTTCTAAGCAGACAAGGCCCTCGACCGTGGATTGAAGTATGGCACCAACTTTCCTGAACACGTGAGAAACACGGGCCAGCGAGATCACCCACGACGGCAACGGGTATCCGGCCCTTTGTACCCTACCTTGGACCCGCGATTTTCCGAAGCCGAAGGGGGGGGGGGAACCGAGAAAGCGTACGGGCTTTCCTTTGGCTTGCAAGTCAGAATCACTTCGACTTTCGAGTAATAAAGTTCATTCTCTCGCAACATAAGGTTACCACGAGGGGACAACCCCCTGATATTCAGAACGCGAACATTGATACAGTCCACTCATTACTAAACACGATCTCGTCTCGCTACACACGCGCGCGAATAGCACACTTATTCAATCATCAATTATTTTGGATGCATAGATATGAAATCACCTAAGAAATTAGTGCACACAAACAATAACTATCAATAGGACGTGGCTTTTGTTTCGCCGGTCTCTCCTACAAAAACCTCAAAATAACGATAAAGATTGGTAAATGATATTTAAATATTAATTTGGAAAACAGGTAAAAATATTTCCAAACGGCTTATGTATAAGCGACCGAAAGATGATTTCATATAGAGTGCCTATCGGTCTTAATAGAACTATCAAATTACAAAAAAAAAAAATGCATTAAATAAGTAAAAATAATATTCACTTACCACACCCCACCATAATGCGTCGGCATAGCTGGAAAAATCTGTTTTTCCATTGGGTCCAACAACATCTTTTTCAGCAAGATACACGAAGTAGCTGCTGAAAATAAGACCCAGAAATCCGATGTACAGTGTTGTAATCAGCTCCTAAAAGTATGAAACAATACGATTAAGAACTGTTTTGTTTTATTCTAAGAAACTGAATTATTTTTCATAATAGCAGCAAAAATAGGAATTGACAAATTCAGGTCAATTTGCCTGCATGCAAACGATTAAAGCTTATTAATTTTTGGAATTCGAAAATCAAGCCATTCAAGCAGTATGGTGATTTAATTAATCGTATATTAAATAATTTATTTACTAATGATATTTTCGAAAATTATTTTAAAAAGGATTGACAATACAAAATGATCGTATTTAGATGAATAAAACAAGCCGACTAACATTCTGTTTTATCAACCAGTATTATAAATTACTGATAAGTAGACTCCGGATGTTTATGCAAATACATATTTTTATAGAAAACAGGTAGAGAAATAGGACCTGGATAGAAATATGTTTTTGATTAGAGATATGTTTAGAGAATGTTTATGATTAGAGAATTCGAAAAATATATTTTTTATTTTGCACTTTTTGTATTTTTTGCACAATGCATACGTTTTTATGTTTTATGTTTAAAAATATATGCAAGATGTTATGGCATATGTTCTTTGCCCTGCATATACTTCGTGTTCATGTGGAATATCTTTCTGATGGAATTAATTTAATCTTGATACACATTAAGACATATTTGTAATATAATAGCCTTCAGTTGTTCGTTGAGCGTTAGATGTGACAGTGTGTTTCAAATTCAGGTAGTTTGGTTTGATTACCTCAGTGATATCAGGAGGAATCGTGTTTCTACTTGTATTTATTAAAGTGTTTTCAATAATGCCAAAAACTCGGAGAAGTAGAATAGCACTATTAAAAAGTTGGATTGAAGACGATTTTAATTTTGTTATCGATGAGTGCAATGAAAGAAGTGTGTATTGTGAACTTTGTAATAAAAGTATAAAATGTGAAAGAAAATCCCAATTAGTGCAACATGTAAATACTGTTATACATAAAAGACAACTTGAAGAAGTAGCTAACATGAGTAGAAACGATAGTTCACAGCAGCCATCAACGAGTTCCAAAAAAAAAAAAAAAAAAAAAATGAATTTTACGCAGATTTAATCCGAGGAATGGTTGCTGTCAATATGCCTTGGTGTGCCTTAAATAACGATGTATGGAGAGATTTTGTAACGAAATATACAGATCGCATATTCTGGATGAATCGACGCTAAAAAAAATTACTTGGATGATTGCTACGATTCAAATAATTTAATTTAATTTTTAATTTACCAAGACCTGTTTTAACTAGATCAGGTACGTGGATTGAAGTTTGCCGTTAAATACTTCGATGGGAATATATATGAATTACATTAATCATTTAAAAAGCACCTGGTAATTGCGGAAAAAAAATTAGGAAAAAAGTAACTGCGGTTGTAGAAAAATATACTGGGTTAACGAAATTGATACAAATTTCAAATAGTTTAAACAATGAATTTGTACAAGATCCAATAAATCCGCCAGAAATCTGCTGGAGTAAATATAAGTACGAACCGCTTACATCGTGTGACGTAGAGCGATCATTTTCCGCATATAAAATAATTTTTACGGATAAGCATCGTCAATTAATACCATTCCATTTGGAAAAAATGCTTATCATTTATTGTAACTCAAATTACAATATGTCACAATAATCACAAAATGTATTGTTAATTTTGTATATTTTCCCTGCATGTTCTTTGTGTATATTTGCATTAATTCGTGCATATTTGCATATCTTTAAGGCATAAATAGCATATGTTTTTTACATATTTATTAAGCATAAACATCCGGAGTCTACTGATAAATATTAAAATATACCTACTTAATGCAAGATATGATAAATATTCTTTAATAAATTCAATTATACTAATTCAATTAATAATGAAAATGCAGTAGAATTTGAATTATTCAAAAATTAGAGAACATGGATATTTAGATAAGAGAGGTTTTGAATAATAGAATAATTACTTTCTTTTATCTTTATATATTTCATATATTTCAAAGAAAGACCGTGTACATTTCAAAGAAATATTAATAACAGCAATTAATGAAATTAAGTATGATTTAGTTAAAAATTTATAGATATAGACATTCATAGATTTAGTTAAAGATTTATAAATCGAAGACAGCGTGATTTAATGTTGTAGTTTTCGCGAATATTCATCATCAGTAGTAATTAAAAACATAGATGATCTTTATACATTCTCCACGTGTTTATTTACACGAGAATTAATAATCTAATCATGTTCCCTTCGATATCATTCAAATGAAGCATTTTCTTATAGAATAAGCAATTTTTAAGTAATCTAAAATCATAAAATTAGTAAGCGCTCCGTCTTATTTAGGATATTTCATGTTAAATATTTTAGCTGTGAAAAAAAAATATTTCCCTGTTCCATAACTTATATCTAATTGTGAAATGTAAATATGTTGATAATAAAGATCATGTAAAAGCTAATGAAACTTTAAAGAAGTTTTTCAGGAGATCATTTGCAATTCATAGTTTTTTTTTAGAAGTTCAGTCTTCGCAATAAGTAGAATATAATGTAATTATAAAAAATTTGACCTTGAAATTCAGGGATAAGTTCAATTTTGTGACAAAACTCTGTCCATTAAAAGATACAAAATACCATAGAGGTCGTGACATATAAATTCGGTAAATATGCATTTTAGTGAGTTTTCCGAATTTTATTTATTTCGATACATACTGAAACAAGATCGAGGGATTGAAGAAGTAATATATTTTTGTTATTAAAAAAAAAAAACCAAAAATATAATATGTAGAAAATGCGTTATTGACATAGGATTGACCTTTGTTAGACGAAAATAGTTTATCTTTCCAATTATGATGTGATCGGGAAGGATATAAAGAAATATCCAACTGCAGTTGTCCACTGTGACGCCATTCTCACCAACGGCCAATCAAACGACCATTGGCCAAACATAAGTGGAAACAAATCGATCGGATCTAGTTTATCCACAGTCACGCTTCCTTGCAAAATAGCGTCCATCGTGTTGGCTGCACGCTCCATTAACAACAGCACTTCCGCCGAATTACAAAATGGAACGATTGCGAGGACACCCTCTACAATAAGCAGCCTGGCCTCGGCGTTGCAAACAGCCAGTAACAACACTAGCTTCTTGGCAGCCATAACGACCACCGATTCACTAATATGTTCAAGCCGCACCGAAACTGCCTATTTTTGTCCTCTTATTTGCCGACGAGCCTGACACATTCGTCCTTCGGCACCAGCCAAGCGTCATTTTACTGGCAGCAACCACGGCTCCAGATCGCCCAACAGGAACGCCTTTCCCAATCTTCATCTTTTTCATCATCTGTAGATCACTCGCAAGCATCAATTTCTACCAGACATGAATACACATCATTACGTTACGACGTAACCCCGTCGAGAATGAAACTCTGTACCGTTCATCTCCACGGCCAACAGCCCGTTAATGATACACACTCCACGAAAAGTAACAGTACGACAATAGTCCACAGAGTCCCAGCTCGAAACGACCCTCGGACTACTGGTTAGTAGCAAGCCCAAATAACTTTCTTCTGATCGCCACAAGGCAGCGAAAATTGATCTTATGCTATGCCAAAATATTTTCAAACAATCCGTGGGCATCGTTTCTCCATTTTGTAAAATTAGCAAGTGATAAGGCCCGGCTACGGCAGCAGGCCTTAATGAAGAGAATGCCAGACAAGCCAGATCTAGCTAGAGCCTCAAGACAGGCAGCGGTTACCCTGACTGTGGCTTCTGGTAGCCAAAAAACATACGCGGAAATAATGAGCATTGCCCGAATCAAAATATCAGAGATTGGGATCCTAGAAGTTTGTCCGCGGCAAACAATCTCAGGCAGGCTGGCGCTGGAAATCCCTGAAAAAAAGAGCGTATAATCTCGCAGGCCGCCTAAAGAAGATTTTCCCGGAGACAGGGGAAGTAAAGATAGCCCGCCCTATAAAAAAAGCGTACCTCCGTATAAGTGGTCTAGAGAACTCTATCACTTCGACTGAAGTGACGCTGGCAATGGCGACGGCTGGCGCATGCGAGGTGGCGGAATGCGAAGTGACGTCAGAACTGGGGAGATACGGCGACGCTCACCTTTGGGACTAGGATCCAGTATCCTGCAGCGGCTGCCAAAAAGATTATTTCTACAGGTAGAATCCTGGTCGAATGGTCATCAGCTCGGATGAAAGCACTTGCTACACGCCCGCTTCAATGTTACCGCTGCCTGAAGAAAGGCCATGTGAAGTGATAGGTATACCTCAGACACTGATCGTAGCGCTGTTGGTGCTTTGCGTGCGGAGTCCGTAACCACAATTCAAAGATCTGCATCACCCTGCTCAAGTGTCCGCTATGTGCAGATCTCGATAGGCCAGCGGAACATCGCCTGGGAAGCAAGGCTTGCTGCACACCATTAAACAAGAGGAGGAACCCGAGAAGCACCAACGTCGGCAATAGGAGCCAAGGACTCGCGGTGCTCCCTCCGATTGCAGCGTCAAAAATCCTATCAACCGTGCCTACCGAAGAGGAAGACGGGACTGTTGTACCACCCGCAGTCCAACAGGAAGAAGAATGCAGTCATGAAGAAGTCATGGAAACAATTGCATGGAAACAATGCAATGATGGCCCTACAGGGCTACAGTCTACAGGGCTACAGTCTAACTTGAATCACTTGGCTAGAGCACAAGACCTTCTCACGCAAATTATGACCGAGTGTAACATTAGCTTGGCCGAAACGGCGGAACCGTATTGGATCTCCGACTGCCCCGACTGAGTCGGAGACGAGTTGGGCTCCGTTGCCATAGTCTGAGGAAGAACAGCTGTCACACCCCACGTTTCAAGATGTTTCTTGATGGAGTCCGGAACTGCATGGCTTGCTTCCTTCCATGCTCAACACTGAATACTCCACTCCCATCGGTGACGGCGCACAACACTGCCCCGGGCCCAGATAGTGTTCTAGGTCAGGCGCGGTCACTGGCTCTTCGAGTCCTTGGTGACAGACTTAGATGTCTGTTCGATGTCTACCTGCAAACCGGGGAGGTACCCTCGGGCTGGAAGGTGGCAAAACTAGTCCTGGTGCCGAAGCTAGGCAGATCGCCGAAATTTCCATTAGCATACCGGCTGATCTGCTTCCTCAACGAGCTGAGAAAGCTTTTTGAGATGATATTCGCGCGTCTCTTCAGAGATTTATCCCAGGAAGGCCCTGATTGACAGACAGTTTTGTTTCCGCGTGGAACGCTCCATCATCAATCGCGTCAAGGCTCTCGCGGAGTGTCCATCGATATAGTCGACGTCTTCAATTCCTTGCCCTGGATAAAGATAAGGTTCAACACCGGGCACCTCCCTACTTGAGGATGAAAACTGACAGTTATTTCTCTGAGAGGAGAATACCCCATAAAATACCACGGCCTCCCTTGGTCGCGAAACCCGCCTCAGGCGTGGCTTAAGGTGGACGGAAAGTGCATCCGGGTGGGGGATACACTAGATGATTGACTGAACTTCAAGCAGCGTTTGCCCGTTTGGGACCGAAAGTGGAGGGTATTGCCGCTCTGCTAGGCCACCTTCTACCCAACATCGGGTTGAAAGAAAAGGTCCGTCGCCTCTACACCGGCGTAGTAAAGTCTATGGTCCTGATACAGGGCGCTGATCTGATCCCGGGACCAGATCTGACCTCTCGACCAACCGAGAAAACATCAAGATACTGCGTCAGATACAGCGATAAATGGCCATCCGAGTCGTGCAGGCATACCGTATAATCTCGTTCGAGGCGGCGCTTACGCTTGGGGAAATTGTCCTCTTTGAATTGCTGGTGGAGGTGGAGACGGAGATGTAGAGACCTCCGGGAAGGAGGATCGGTTAACTTGGAGACGAGGTGAGGAATATGAGGCGCCTGGCATACCAGCGGATGCAACGAAGCTGGAGAACAGAAGTGGAGTTGGCGCCGGCCGAAGACGAGCCGTGGAGGCGGTCCTAGCTAATTGGGATCGCTGACTAAACCAAGGAGTCGCCAGCCTTACTTTGCACAGGTGCTCATCGGATATGGATGCTTCGGTATGTACCTGCACCAAATTGGTGCGGAAACAACGGCGGAGTGTGCGAAGTGCGGGGCAAAGTTGGACTCTGCCCAGCACACACTGGAGGAGTGCCCTGCATTCGAGGAGCAGCGCGATGCCTTCAAAGGCGTCATTGAGGAGTACCTATCGCCGGTGATACTGACAGAAGAAAGCCAGTGGAGGTCACTTCTGTTTGCGAGGAAGTGATGGCCCACAAAGAAGAAGCGGAAAGAAGCCGGGAGAGGAGAGATTAGAAAGACAGCGCCGTAGAATGGCTCCCGGCCGCCGTACCAGGAGCGACACCACTCCCATCTGAAGACAGCGCGGCCTGCTATATCACCAGAAGGTCCCATTAGCCTCTTGGGCCACCACAGCCTCCATGGGCGAGAGATGAAGGGGAGAAGCGTTTCCTCATTTCCTTTTATCATAACGGAAAAAAAAGAACATCGCGCGACAACAACATCTACACCCTCTAGGTATGCGCGAACACCCATGGGATAAACGGGAGTACGTTCGGACTTGTTACCCTGGCCAATATGACCCTGAGAAAGACCGACACCGGGTGTGGTCTCCGGCATCGTTAGGATGATAATAACGAGAGATGATTGCAGGAGACCAACAACTCTCCCCCTGCAGAGGAAGAGTCCCAATAAGACAAATACACGGGGAACTCAATAGCGAATTCTCCGCCCCAGAGCTCTCTAATGTGCTAGGTCACTGTGAAAGTGGTAAGAGGGATGCGTTCCTCTGGCCTTGGTCCTACTGCCAGGACTAATAAACCTGGTACCGTTAGGCCGTAATTGAGAATATTACTTTATGGGACTAACTTTTGCCAAATAGTCGAAAATAACAACGAATCACATGATCGGGAAGGACATCTGTGTCCTCTCTTTGGAGAGTTGACCTTATATAAGAGCTGACTCCAACGCGCTACGATAGCCAGTACAGTAGCACACAACACGTAGCAAGTCATGATCTAATGAAAACGTGACCTCACCGTTTCTAATATTTTCTTTGAAAGAAGGCGTTTTCGAAGAGATATCTCAAATAGAGATATCTCAGACAGCAGGCCTGCTGAGTCACTGGACTTGAATCCAACATCTAATCGGCCGAATATTTTCTTTTTCGTAAAAATAAATAAAATATAATATTATTTTAATTCATATATAAATATGTATGAATATTTCTTCGATTTATATACAGCAATGCCTTTGGGAAAATTTAAAATCTAAACGCATGGAAGGAAAGAGGCTTGATCTATCCGCCATTCCATAAAATAGAACCCAACTTACATTACTTTATTAGTACTTAATCTTTTATTCTATATTATACTAGGTATCCACTGGAGAGCAAAACTGTCGCAAGTTGCTCTCGAGAACAATTCTCGCAAATGAATACTGTTCTGAGAGTTACTGTCCGAGAGCATCACTCAACTATCTGAGAGTCGACGTGTCACGACCTGCTCGCAAATGGACACAGTATTATACTGCTCTCGGAGAGTTGCTCTCAGAATTCGAAGTTTTGAGAGTACTCCCATGCGAGCAGAAATTGTTCGGTCTCACCGAACACAGCAAGAGCCAAACTGTGATGCGAAAAATATCGAGCCAAAAATAAAAATTTTCAAATTTATTATTTTCTCTACAGCAGGGATTTCCCTTTACTGTACTTTCATGTCTTCCGTTTCTTTCTATTTCATTGTTTTCGACATGAACAAATAAAAACATATTGCGAGAGACGCATCCTAGGACCATTGGAAATTGTAAAGAGACTGCCCATATAATAATTTACCTCGCTCATATAATAATTTAAATATTATATATAAATATAAATATTATATAATAATTTAAATTATTGAACTCTTCTTTTTATGTTGATTTTTCTTTTTTTCTTAAAATATTATGGGCAAATATGAGGGCACACATTTTCTACACCTCCATGATAGTGATGTCACTGTTTAAACTCGTGTTTCGAACTAAACACCACAGTAAATAGGACCAGAGACAATGAACTCTCAAATGGACACGGTTTTGTGTGACTATCGGATAATAAATAATTTTCGGAGTATTTCGGTTTCTCTCGGAGAGAGAGCTGCTGTCAAATGGACACAACGCTTGAGAGAGCTCTCGCGAGAAACTTTCAAATGGACACCTAGCATTAGGATAAATTTGATTATATTTTATGAAGTACAGGTGTAAGGAAAAGGCTTCGTGTTTAGATTTTGTATTTTCTCAAAGGCAATATATAAGTATAAACTAAAGAAATATTAAGTTTTCATTTTGTTGCGATACGAAGGTTCCGTTAAAACATTCCATTGTAAGACCTAGGAGAAGTCCTTCCGTCCGCGTAATGAAACGAAATTTATTGATCTTTTTTGAGGACCTTTTTCCCAATTTTTATTAGGGTTCGGTGTTTCCAAGAAGTTCTGAACCGTAATGGTACTTTATAAAGTCCTCGAAAGATAATCCTCATTTGAAATAAAAATTTGTGGTTTTTGTACACAAGTCATCTCAAGCAGAAACAATAGTGATATAGAACCGATATAGATCCGTCATAAATAATACCATACTTCATAAGTTTTGTTACTATTAAGTTACTATACAGTTAAGGGTCAGGAGTCCCTCTAAGAGTTTGCATAGGTCAGACCGACGTACCTGGGTCTACAAATGACTAAAAAATGGGAGAAATTCAAATCATTGTTCCGAATTGCCAATCAGAGAGCTTCAATCATTGCACCAAGCACCCTTCGAGGTATATAAGCAACCGATTGACACATCTCGAGTCAATTCTTTTTGGACAATATCGCCAACAATCAATCGTCGTGACACAGTTCCTTTCGGTATAATCGCGCAACCAGTCACTCGTCATCACCATCATCAAAATACATCACTCAATCACAAAAGCTTCGTCGAAATTCAACTATCCTTATCCTCATAACTGTTCGTAAGGAAAACGGACAGTACTGAAACGAACATCGAATCCGTGTCATAACATATTTATTTTTATAGAAAAGAAAGAAAAATATTCGACAACAGGAATATTGAAACAGGATTCGAACATCAGACATTTCACTTATACCATACGATGACTTTATGAATTATCTTAATAATAATGTTATGAATTATCTTAATCAAAAGATTGACGTTTTTTCCTAAAGTTATAAGAATTCTTAGTTTAAAACAAAACTTTCTTTTTTTAATGATATAGTGTTCGAGGAAAAAGTTATATCAAAGTCAACTAAAATGCATTTACCGATTATAGATTTATTGTATAATTTGTATATATAAAACATATCCGAATAAGCGCTTAAGTATTCGCATAAGAGAGAATTTAGATAATGCTAGTTCAAATAATCGAAGCTGTATATCACTGTACAAAAAAGTAAATAGAGATTCTTCAAAAATCTGAAGATCAAATTCCTTAATTTATTTTTTAATAAATTATTAGATATTACTTTTACTATAAGTATGAATAATAACGATGATAAAAATACATTTCTTTTATTGAAATATCAGGTATACAAACATTGATTAGAATAGGAGAAAAACGAAAAATATTTAATATAATCAATAAATTGCGAATCATTATGCAAATTCAGAGTTTTACGAACATGTATAAAAAAATAACCTTCAATTAAGATTGGTTTCACCTATTAAATATTCTAGTGAATGATCTACTTTAGATATTTTATGTATTATTTATTATGTATTATAGATATTTTTGCATATAATGTGCATCCTCTGCATTTTTGCCATTATATAAATACAAAAACATTCACAGTCTAATAATTAATGTGTTGAATGTAAAGATAATGATGAAACTTACCTGACGATGAATAAAAACGACGGAGCCGAGAAGTCGCCATGTACCACCTTGTCGATCAACATGGAGCATTCGCAATATTTGTAAAAATCGGATGCCTCTTATGGCGGACGTTGCAAATACCTGACCATTGCTTCCCACTGACAATACCACCATAGACGCGACCACCACAATTAAATCTGCAGACAGAAAAAACAGGAAAGAAAAACTATGTCTAAGAATCCAAGTGACAGTAAATGTTCAGATCATGATAAAAAATGCGTTATATTTATTTTTATGCAGAGTAGTTAAAATAAATGCCATATTTAATATAAACGATAGAATTATTTCTTTAATATCGGGAAAATAAAAATAATATACTTATCCTTTTTTCTAGTATTTAATTTTTGACATATTTTTCATTTTAATAAAAAAATTATATTTAAATTTATTATATTTAATTAATATAATTTTAATTTATTATATTTAATTAATTATATTTAAATTTTTAATTAAAAAATTATATTTAAACCAATCGAATTGTAAATCAGAAAATAAGAATATATTTTTTATTTTACTTTATTTTTAATTAAAATGATTAAATTGGCAAATTTTATCATTCTGATTTTAGTTTTCGAAATATGATAGATACAATATTCAAACTTCACAAAATTTCCTGTATTAATATCTATTTTGGAAAAAATTTTTTCAAACCTTAGATACAATATGCAGCATTATTTCCATACTTATATAACGTATTTCGAAATGATTAAATTTCATAAATATCATTGTAACTGAAATAATATCATGTATCCACAAGTGCGCACCCATGGCCAATGACATCTCATTACATCGCTATTCTGCGACGCTGATTATGTGCTGCATGAAAATTGAGTGTGCTTAATCAACCTTACAGATAAACGTATAGTACTATTAATATTCGGTTTCATATCATGCTTATGAAGTTCGTTTCATCGCGCTCGTTTCGAAAAATCATTTTCGCTTTTGATTATCGTTTTTAATTGATCGTATCTATACTTTGCGCAATTTCATTATGCGAAAAATACAAAAAATATCGATAACAAATCCATGACAAATAATTGAATCCGTTTCAGTATTATTAGTTAGAATTTTATCAATATGAGATATTTCAGTAATGAATTTCTTGTACAAAATTAATATTATAAGGTAGCATTAATATGTTAAAAATGAGATATTAAATTCCGAAAAAAATGATGTATTCAATAATTAGTATATCTTAACTTTTAAAGCATTTAAAGACAGCATATAAGCACTTAACACTGTATATACATACATATATGTCAAATATTATCTTATTTTCATTTTTAAAAATTAGAAAAATGCTAAAAAATAATTAAGCATATTAAAAAAATTAATTATAGAATCCATATTTTTGTCCTTAATACATATAATAAGATAATTCTTTACTTTTAATAAAGTAAGTATATTTTGCAAAATTAGTTTTTATTACCAGATTCAGATATTTAGATATTTTAAAATCAAATCTAGTTGTATATAAAATACTCTATCAGTTACTAAATTCATAGATTTTTCAATAAGATTCAAAGCACATCATGAAGGTAGTTAAAGATTGATCACTGTAGAACATTTTTTGAATCAATTAAATCCTCGGCTAAATCTAAGCATAATAGAAAACTCGCAGGAAATAAACAAATTTCGTGCCTTGAAAACATAAGTCCAATATTAACTTCCACTAGAAATATACTGTCTCAGATTACACATTAACTCATTTATAAAAATAATACTATACTACTGTTAGAAACAGATAAAATTTAAATACACCGCGTATATAAATCTACACGTCCTCTATGATTACTGTGACTATGTTAATTAGACAATTATTTTTTTCTAATTTTTCGGAACCGAAAAATTGTCTTACCGAACAGAAGGGCCATAAACTTTTTCTACTACAACTAGCCCTATTAAAGGGATAAAAATCAATATATAAATTCCCAATTTGAGGGACGCATTCCTAGGCAATACCGTTGGGCCAAAGGGCAATTATAAATATTACTTTATGGGGACGACATTCCTCAACGATACTTCTTGACTTAATTAGCTTATCTGCCCAATTCCGTGACCGGGAAGAATATAATAGAGTCTACATGTATATAAGACAGATCCACAAAGAGCAAAAATTCAGATTTATTGTTGAAAACAAGATTTTATACGTAGGGACTTATGCATCCACGAAATATAATAATCTTTATTATGTCTTCACACCGCGTGCATACTTTACAGAGGTCCAAAAAGCAACTCAACATCAATTACAATGCATGGTTTCTCCAGATGGGTTCCGGCGTTGCTAACCACTGTAGCAGCCTAAGATTCCTCAACTACGAATTTCGAATACTGACTAGCACAAGCCGCAAGTGGCTGCGCGCCTAGCGTCGAGGTCCTACCGATCTCCGACGTTAAGCAAGCAGTGTGCGGAGTCCCCCTAGGAGGGTGTCGGGCCAGCGGGTAGTTGCAACAACAAGCGTCTGGGGTAAGGAGTCGCTACCATCAGCCCCACTGATGAGTCTAGACTACGAGACGAAACGCAACCTTTGCTTTCTCTCTCTTTCACTACCGCAAATCCTTCCCACATATAACCAAAGAAGCTCATTATTCTCCTCGACATCGCCAGTTCTTGAATCGGTCCCAGATTGCAGGTTCTATCAATCTTTTTATCTTCATTGATCGCAGCGGCTTGATCAATAAATCTTTAGCGTCCTTTGCAATTGCAGCAGTTTTGTCTCTGGCATCTTTTGCATCCGCTGTTACTTTGTCCCTTATCTTCTTTGCACCATTAATGATTCTTCGAGCTGCAGATTCGCCTTCTTTTTCAGCTCGTCTCACCTCGTCGCCCATCTTTTCACTTGCGACAATTTTACATGCGTCCGACACTTTCTGCGTGGCGTCGGATACTTCGGCAACGATCGCGTCCTTGGCGTCTTTCACATCTGCGTCGACATTTTTTATCTTTTTCACTACTGTTTCATCCATTATAATTCCCATGTATTGTCCGAGTCTGCACGAAGGCACTCCTTTATTTGATTGAATCTTCTGGGCTCTTGTACCTGCGTATGTTCGATTGCATGCGTATTATCATCTACCTCAATTTCGTTTGTTACGCGACTACTTTTAGGAGATTTTAATTCTACTTCCACTTCCAAATTCCCTTCGTTCAATGTTTTTTGTTTCTTGTATCCTTATTATATTATTATAGAATGTCACGTCTCTGCTTACAACAAATTTTATTGTTTTCCTTATTCAATAGACGGTACGCTTTCAACTCTTCGCTGTACTCAACGAAGCATAATTTTTGAGCCTTATTATCAAGATTTTGTGTCTTTTGGTCAGGTATGTGCATCGCAACCAAATATTTGTATATCTTTTAAATTTGATTTTCTTAAATTAATATATTCATGAGACGTTTTTTCTCGCGTTCTTATTGGCGATCTATTTTGGAGATAGTTCGCGATCATGACAGCTTCTCCCCAATATTTCTTTGGCAACCCACTATCTATTAACATGCTTCGCGCCATTTCTATCAAATGTCTATTTTTTTTCTCAACCTTTCCATTTTACTGCGGAGAGAATGGTGCTGATAACTGTGTTTCTATTCCTTCCTCCTTTAGAAACTTTGTCAATTCGTGATTGAGATATTCTCCTCTTAGGACCTAATTATTTTGGATTATGTATTAAATTTGTGTTTCATCAGTGCTATATACTCTCTTATTTTTTGGCATACTTCAAATTTGTTTAACAGTATGAGTAAACGTATATGTACCCGCTGTAATCATCTATTATTGTTAGCCTTTTCCCACTGGGTATTGGTGTCTGCATTGGACCACAAACATCAGAATGCACCAGCTTTAAGATGCCTTGGGTTTTCTTGTCCAACCGCTTTGGGAAGGGCTTTCGTGTCGCTTTACTCTCGATACATGTCCCTCAAGTTTCTTTAATGCCACAGTTATCAATCTCCATGTCTTCAGCCAAACCTTCTTCAAGAATTCTTTGTATTACGTCCGGGTCTCTATGATCTAATTTACGATTCTACTTATGAATGTAATTATCTCTATGATTAGAAGGCTTTTATGGTCCGTTCTTAATTTATACAGATCGCCAACGCAGTTTGCCACCGCGACTTTTACATTATTCTTCTCAATAAGGCATGTATAATCTTTAAAGTTGACTTGAAAACCGCTGTCTAGGATCCTTTTTACTGATAATAGGCTTCCATATAAATCGGGTACGTATAATACATTCTTTATAGTTACAATGTCTTCTTTATTGGAATTTATAAAACATTTTATCGTACCTGAACCTTTGCCTTCAATATTCAGTTCCTTAACGCTTGCAGTGATCACTTTTTCTTTGTAACAGGAAGGAGCTTCTCAAAGAAATCTTTGTTATTAGTCATGTGACTCGTCGCTCCCGAGTCAACGTACCACCCTACTGTATTGAATATCCCTGACCTTGCGCTGAAACAGAGACTATCACTGTCTGTTACTTTTCTCCTTCTTATCTTTCCATGCTGTATACTTATAGCATTATTTCTTCATGTGCTCTTTCTTTTTGTAAAAGTGATCTCGACCGTTACTTTATTTGCTTTCCTTGAGTCGCCATTTTGTGTCTTCAAGACCGTTTCACGTGATTCTAGAATGTTTACTCTCCTTCGATATTCATCTATTAATTTACCTTTTACTAAGCTTAGCGTTATGTCCTTTTCTGGTCTCTAATCCAAATATTACTATTGTAAGATTCTGGAAGGCTGTTCAATATTAACGTTATGAAAATGTCTTCATCCAAATTTTTTCCGATGTCCATCAATTGAATTCTCAACTCGATCATTAAATTGATATGCTCTTCCATATTTTCACCTTCTGCTAAATTCATTCTAAACGTTTTAAAAGTAGTACCTTATTCGATAATGATGGCTTCTCGTGGTATTTTTTCAACGCCAGCCATGTTGCCCTCGCGCACGTGTCATCGTGAATGTGTATTAACTGGTCATCTTCTATCAATAATTCGATGGTCGCCGTACATTTTCCATCACTCAATAGCCAATTTTCATCCGGAGTTGCAGGTGGAACTTTATTTACGATCCCAAAGACCTTCCTTAATTAAGAGCAATTGCAATTTGTACTTCCACGACTGGTAATTGTCGTTATTCAATTTAGCAATTGTTACACGTGGCGTATCTGCCATTATTTGCTCCACACACTTCGCGATTTCCTTATTTAAACAAAATTTTTGTGAACACTTAACAAATAACTTTTTGCCAATAACTTGTTGAGAACAAGATTTTATACGCAGGGATTTATGTATCCACAAAATATAATAATTGCTCTTTATTGTCTCTTTACACAGCGTGCATACTTTACAGAGGTCCAAAAAACAACTCAACATCAATTACAATGCATAGTTCCTCCAGATGGCGGCGTCGCTAACCACATATAACAAAAGAAACTCATTATGAGGCTTCTGCCTTGCCGACATTTACTAGCTTAGCAAGAAAGTTCCAGGATCGTCAGATCACTAAGCCAGGAAGTATTGTTCAATGAGACAGATTTTCGTTCAGTCTTCGTTACTTACTTACTTAATTCACGTTCATCAGATCATTCAAATCATTTAACTCAAACCTTGTTTCTGACGAGTGAATTAAGATCTAATCTACTTCGTTCACCTTTGAAGAGTGAACTAAAATCCAATCAAACTTTAATTCTGAACCAGCTGCCCTTCGTTAACGTTGAAGGCAACAAGCTACAAATCAAATCTTCGTCCAATACATTGAGTGCCAGACAAGCACGCTATACTAATAAAAAGATAGGAATAAAATAATAAAATGTATCCATAGGGAACTAAAACTAGGTTACTGAATCTTTCTAAAATAGCTGCTTTTCTAGTATTTTCTATTTTGTTCCATTTAATATGTTTATTAAAATTTTTTACAATTAAAGCATTTAAATGTCCAAATTTTCAAAATTTTTTATTAGATCATGATAATGAAATAAAAATTCAAATTTCACAGAACAGTCTAAAAAGAATTACTCTAAAAAGAGGATATAAAAAAAAAAAAAAATGTATGCTATGATATAATAATCAATGTTACTATACAATGCTATAATAGTGCTAGTAGACGGATATTATTTATACTAAAAATTAATAATTCTTTCTAATAAAAATCACGTTATGGAGCAGTTAATTTAATTCAACATATATTCTTCTGTTATTCTACAGAATAAAATAGTATATCATAGTATAAATATTACAAAGTGATTTCTGAAGTAAGAATTTAAAAAATATATCCGAAATCCTAATATTTTTTTTCATTCTTACAAATCGTAAATTAAATATACTCCGCTGTAGGTTTGGATAAAATTTTAAAATATGTAATAAAATCTTTGTATGCAAAATTTCTTTCTGGAGAAAATTTATTTGAAATATGAGCTTGTTAAAAGCTAACAGATCATGCTAATAATAAACTAATATTTTTACTAAATATTATAATATATTATACTTATATTCATTGTACTTATATCATTGTATGTAACGAAAAGCGTATAATAAAACAGGAATTTAAGTTTATAATAAATAATTTTTGAAAAGTTTTAAAAATTCAAATAAATCGCCGATCAAGTTTCAGTAAATCTTAAGTTACTGCTGTAAACTTAAAATAAATCAAGTGAATCAATAAACTTTCCTACCAACTTTCTTAAGTCGATTTATACAACTAAATGGAGAATATATCGATTGATGTTCAATTGAGTTTAATCGAAAATATTTAAAATGAATAATACATCAGTGATTAATCAGCAGAGATACGAGTTAATAGTTTTAACATCAACAGAAGTTTTATCTTTCGACATAAAAGAGCTAGTATTCCCACCACAATCGCACAACATGAAATTGGATTATCCCTCGGGCATAGAGCTAATTGGACCAGAACTATATGTGCATTAGCGAAACGCACTTACCTATGATACAAATCGGTTTCCGTATGAAACGGAGTCTACCGCAGCAGCCCATGTATTTTGATCTGCAACCTGCACTCCATAACCTCACCATGTATTCCACACCAAAGAACACCACCAAACATATTTCCTGTAAACATAGAAGAGAGCACAATGTAAGAATATGTAGTCAATTTTTCAAAGTTTATAATTAAAAATAATACAAAAAAATATCCTTTGGATTCTTTAAAATGAAGTAGAAAATCGATATTAAAGATTTAAGGTTTTTAAAAGGAAAAAAGAAATATTCCTATAAGAAAATCATCGCGTGATGGACCATAAATATTCAATTTATAAATTTTATAAAATTAACGTCTCTTTAGCTTCATTATAGTATCCAGACTATACTACTTTGATCTGAATGTGTCTCTTTGAAATATTTTAGGATTACTCAAATCGAAAATAAGGATCGTTTTTCACAGAAATAAGACGTTTGGAAAATTTAAGTATCTATATATCTGTATAGAATGGCCTATAAATCATTCTTTCATTTACATATAACTTGTACAACATTTCTATTTGTTAATAAATTAGGTTTATTTCTTTTGTTACATTAAATGGAACTTTTTATAATTCAGAAATGAAAAATGTCTCTCAAAACTTCGAATTCTGAGAGCAACTCTCCGAGAGCAGTATAATACTGTGACCATTTGCAAGCAGGTCGTGACACGTCGACTCTCAGATAGTTGAGCGATGCTCTCAGACAGTAACTCTCAGAACAGTATTCATTTGCGAAAAGTGGTCTCGAGAGCAACTCGCGACAGTTTTACTCTTCAGTGGGCACCTAGCATTAGAGTGTTGTGAGGAGACTACACGTTGAGATGCTTGATGTAGACACTCGCGCGTCCTGAAAACTACTGACTAGTCTGCTGGATTGTTGTAAACTACTTCTGGTTTGTCTGGTAGGTGGTCTTATATACTAGTAGATTCCATTATATTTTCGCCGGTCATGGGATTAGGCAGGCAGCTAATTGAGTCCGGATGTATCGTTGGTTCCGTGAGGTCATATTTACTTACTTTATGGGCTTAGGATGCGTTCCTTGCAATATATTTCACATTTATTTATGGCGAGGTAAAGAAACTTACCAAGCCTTAGAATCGGGAGTCAGGTATGACTACATTATAGAAATAGAAAATAACGGAATACATGAAAGCACGATCAAGGGAAATCCCTACAGTGAAGAAAATAATAAATTTGAAAGTTTTTATTCTTGGCTCGATGAATTTATTTTTCGCATCACAGTTTGGCCCTCACTGTGTTCAGTAAGACCGTAGTTAAATATATTTAGAATTTCATGTAATTTCATTTAATGTGAAGTCTATCATAATGAAGCAAATAGGAAGAAAATTTATCAAATACTGAAGCTTGTCATATTTTTTCTAATAAGCTTCTCTTGGTTACTGGTCTCCATGATGTTTATAGAAACAGTAGATAAAGCGGTCATATGTTGGAGGGCACATTGCCACGAATGTATGTACATTTATGGGCAAAATGCAATGTAATAGTAGCAACAGTTTTTTTGTGAATATTTCAGAAATCAAAGCCAAGCGACGATTATATGTATTGCAAAAACTTGCTTAAAATCATATTCTCTACATTCAAAAATTATTGGAATCGGTAGAATCGTAAATTTAATAAAAAGTGACTGATTACTGGACAATGGATTTTGAAGAGGCATCGAGCGTTCCATTAAACGCTTATTCCTGTACATAATAGATTCTGAACACTGTACATAATAGTCCTTTGACAGAGTCAATTCATCTATACAAGTTCAAAATTCAACAAAAATAAAAACGTTAAGAATCAATTTCTATTAAGGTATTTTTTTTTTTAGTCCAGACGTGCGTAAGTGCGTGCGCGCGCACCTGTGTGTGTGTTGATTTCATTCTTCATCATCAATAAACTTTACTAAACATTGTTTTCAAAATATTTCCGTGATATACATATATCTATAATATCAAAGAACGATAAAAACAATGCAAACTGTGAAAGGCTAGAAAATATACTCGCAAAGGACACTAATAAGATTAATGCGGAATTATCTCTGTGCCAATAAAATTTAATCCATCCGAGCACCATTGATACTGTGCGATTCAGAAGATTTTTGTTTTCAGTTGCATATGAAAAAGCGATTCCGTAACGATGCCGTAATAATCAAACGATAAAAAAATATCGTAAAAAAATAATACGAAATCTTTGTATTCATTGGTGGTGGATACGTCACTTTTAATTGAATAAATCATTTCATTTTTTTTCATAAACTCCTGAAAATTGATTTCTAGTAGAAATTAAACTTTCTTCTAAACATCGACTCATCAAGCTATATATTGTATTACTGTTGTGTATCAATATGAACAAAGCGTTGCATCATTACGTATCAAAATGTAATACGATAGTATGTTTTTTATTCATAAAAAAAAATTTAAGCTATTTTCATATGGAGACATCAATAGTCCCCGCGTACTATCCAACAGTCAAGTCAGTTGAACGGAGTGGTATATTCCAGAAATTGGCATCGAAAAAAAGAGTGGAAATAGAAGCGGTCCAATATCAAACACGTGCGGCGAATTCCAGTATTGTTTGCTACATTATTCGATTCTAAAGAAATTTAACATTTTAACACTTTTTTTAAAATTGAATACATTTAAATTGTAGCGGCCTATGATTCCTCAACTACGAGTTCCGAACACTGACTAGCACAAGGCACAAGTGGTTGCGCGCCTAGAGTCGAGGTTAACCAAGCAGAATACAGACATCGCTAGAATGGATGACCGATCCAGCCTAGTTGGTTGTAACAACAACGAGCAATCTGGGGTCAGGGATTGCTGCCATCAGCCCCACTGATGAAATGAGTCTAAGCAGCGACTCCGAGACGAAACGCCGAACTTTCGTCTTTTCTTATCTATCCTCAAATCCTTTCCAATCCTTACATCCATCCCACAATCACTATCACCGAAATCCTAAAATGAACTAAATAAATCTAAATAAAATTAAGCAAATAAAACAATAAATTATAATAAAGCAATAATCATTAAATAATTGTAATTAATCAAAATTTCTCGAAAATTTTGGAATTCTGATAAAAGTAGTTGTTAACATTAAACCTACTGATACTTCATGTATACCTATTCTTACCATCAAAATGACCGGTCCTTAAAAAAAAAATAATATAGTTTACGCTTAGTTAAGGACAGTGACGACAAAACTGCATATAGATTTAGTAAAGATGGACCACTATATTCTCTGCCAATATATTTAATTTCTGGAGTAAAATTCTTAATGAGAAACAGAAATAGCTGAAAAAAGCTTGATGCATTCTGTTACTTTCTGATCAAAAACTGCGATGTAGCATGTGAAACAATTTCTGATGAAGAAATAACAGAGTGGATTAATGAATATGGAGAATCAGAGAAAATATTGCTGAAGAGACAGATACTGCAGAACAATCTTCTCATTCGTAACTTTCTGCGAATTCAATAGAAGCAGAAGAAATTGATAGATTATTACATTTTCTACAAAAAATTATTGCAACAGAAGCAGAAATTGCAAATCATGCAAAATCTATAATAGATTATCACAACTCAAAATAATTTTTATTTACTGTATTATTATTTTTTTCTGTAATATTTTCACCATTATTTATTTTTATTATTTAATGTATTTGTTAAGACCAGGGATAGAGACTAGGAATGCGTCTCTTGGACCTGGCCCTATAACCAAGGCCAACAAACACATAAATGTAATATAAAAGGGACACATCCCTGGGTAATATGGCTAGGCCCATAAGGTAATTACAAATATTGCTTTATGGGACTGACTTGCCCAACGCTATCTCTTAGTCTTAACATGTCACCTTCCCGATCACGTGATCGGGAAGAAGACAATGAGGACAACAATATAAAAAGGGCCAACACGGTTGGAACAAGGTTCTTTCGGCAAGTAAAGTCAAGATCGTCAGTATAAAGTGTGCTTCCCGTGCCACCATCTTGTGAGTGTATCACTCGCCTTATTACAAATTCAACATTCAATCAATTTCCCACAACAGTGGGTGGTCCTTCGAGCCAAGTATATATACGTAGAGGAACAGGATCGACAACAGTCGAGACTGTATTTAACATTTGATCCTTCGAGCCGGAAAAGTATGTACTCGCCGTGGAAAGTATGTTGACAAGCACCAAAAATGTAGTTTTTGGCAACTGAATCGAAAGTTTTAAAGCGAATAGAGTAAATAATTGACACATATTAATTGATAGTATCTAACAAAATATATATTAGATAACGATAAACTATATCAGATGTTTAACAATTACAAAACAATCAGTCATTTATAAGAATCTTGTGCGGAAAGTAAGTTGACAAGAATGGTTATATAAAAAAACAAAGTTTGCAGTAAAAAAAGTACACATTTAATATGAAGTTTGGTAACCTCGATTATTTATGATCTCTTCAAGCCTTTTTGGCATACTTTCTATTAATTTATTAATTGTATTTTGGTCTATTTCAGACCATGCTTTTAATAATACTCTTTAAAATAATTGTTTATTATTTCTACAATACTCAGGCACATTTCTGTCCAAATCGTCCAACAGATGTTTGATGGGGTTCAGATCACGACAATAAATGAGTATTGCTTTCATTATAATATTTTTTTGACATTTTATAAACATGTTTTGGATCATTGTCCATTTGTAAAATAAAAGAATCTCGGATGTTCATTTTTTCTGCTGAATTTGTCAAATTTTGTTGCAAAATATACACGTATTTTTCTCCTGTCAATATTCTTTCTATAAATTGTAAATTACCTACACCGGCCGCTGAAAGACAACCCCATACTAGAACAGCTCCACCTCCGTGTTTTACGGTAAGAGTGATTAAAGAAGATTTAAAACTTTCTCCCACTTTTCTCCATATTAACTGTCTTCTTTTGTTCAAACGAAGTTCAAACTTTGACTTGTCCGTGAATATAACATTTTTCCAAAAGTCAATTTGTTTATTTACAAATTGATTAACAAACGCTAATTGTCTCTGAGCGTTACGTTTGCTGATAAGTGATCGCTTTCTCGATATTCTGCCACGATATCCTGCTTCTTTTGTTCTCATATAGATTTGCGTTTCTTTGATAGGAAGATTCAATTCAGATTCCAATTGTTTCGAAGAAATGTTGCGGTTTTTGTACACTTAATATCATGCGACTCTGTCGCACTATTGTTTTCCTTGGCTGTCCTGATTTCGAAAGATTTTCGGCAGTACCGTTGGTTTCTAAATGGTTTACCTTCCTAACGTATTCTGCCGACATATTAAAATTAGACACGATTTTTTTGTGTCTCTCCTTTTAAACGTCTATTAAATATTTGAAACTTCTCAGCAGGTGTCAATTCACGAATTTTTGGCATTCTACAATAAAACATATAGTTTCTACATGTGAAAATGTTAAGATGGTAAACAAAATGTATAATTTAAAAATTAATTATTCTTATAAATTAATTATTATAATTAATCTTTAAGAAATTATAAGAAAATGCAGCTAAAAATATATGTCAACTTATTTACACCTGATACTAAATCACACTGAAATATATACATACAATATACACCTCTATTTCACAAAGGACAAACTTCAACTGTTCGTACAGTGTCAACAAACGCTGACACATTCTGAGAAACGAAAAGTCTATATATTGTGTTTACAACTAAAAAAAGATCAAAATAGAGAATTTTTGAGCATGTCATACTTTCCGCGGTGAGTGTATATACGCAGAGGAATAGGATTAATAACAGACTGTCCTCAACAGTATTGAATTGTAATATCTATCACTCCATCTCATTACCATTTTCGTGTCACATCCTATCGTACCGATTCAGACAGATTTTCCATCGCAACTAGTGATGAGAATTAAAATAAAAAAATATGAACAGTGTTGCTAAATCTGTTTCGAGAATTATTTGTTGAATTGAACGTGGCGGTACTTTATCAATGAAGGAGTATAACGATTTAAAGTAGCAACTAGTGAAAATTGGGATGAAAAATTTTCTTCGGGAGAGTTCCATCCTGCAATATCCACGGTCTGGGTACAGGCGCGTTCGGGAAAGTTTATATGTTTTAAGTGACCTGAGCCTCCAGCCATGTGGCTTGTGTCGCCACAAAACCTCGACAGTCTGGCTGAGCTTTGTTTGCTGCAACAGCAGACAAGGCCCTCAACCGTGAATTGAAGCATGGAACCAACTTTCCCGAACACATGAGAAACACGGAGAGATCACCCAAAATGGCCAACGGGCATCCGCCTTTTGTGCCCCACTCTGGGTCCGCGATTTCCCGAAGCCGAAGGAAAGGGAACCGAAAGAGCGTCCGTGCTTTCCTTCGGCTTGCAAGTTAGAACTGGATCGACTTCCAAGCAACACAGGTCATCTCTCGCGACATTAGAATTACCACCGAGGGGAAAAACCCCTGATATCACACGCGCGCGAACATACATACAGTTCACTAATAACAAAGATCTCGTATCGTTACACATGCGCGCAAATATTAACAAATTTAATATATGTATATTTGACTATCAATATCTATTTAAAAGTATTTAAAAAAATTAATTGAAATATGATATTTTTATGAACAACATAATTAGATATGACGGTTTTTTATTTACAAATGTGTAGATTCACAACTTGGATGAATTCTTTATCCTGCAAACTCGATTTTGTGAAAGATTGAATTTATCAATAAAATATTTCTATAAATATTGTTTGGAATAAAGAACAACAAGAACACATTGCGTGTTGTAAATTATTCCTTGCAAAACTGATCCGTTTCGAAATTTCTATAGGATGTACGATGTTACTTGTTAAGATGAATTCACTGAATTGGATTTTCAACGACCGAAATCATTTATTATTATAAATTGTTAATAAAAATGATACAAAGTATGAGTGACTTAATGATATATATGTTAGTATTAAGATTTTATGAGTTTAAAACGTTGCTCATTTGTATTTTCCTCCATTCTGATTGTCGGTGAACTTGTAGATTAACCACTCCTTCACTGATTTCGACGATTCTTAAATATCATTTCGATACTCCGAAAGACTCTTTCCTCACAAACGAAGTCCAACATACCCGTTACAGGAAAAAACTGTTGACAATACATTCAAAAATCATCCGTTATAGGAAAAAACTACTCATAATACATTCAAAAATCATCGGTGAGGGAATAGTCAGTCTGCACTTTCATCCAATTGCCTTCATTGTGCATAATGACAAGAGGAAGAATAAGTTAAAGGGCAAATTTCGGTTTCCCTGACGAAAGCATAATTGCTAAAACCTAAAAGTCTCACATGGTTACCACATTTCTGTTACTGTTCTGTCCGTTGACTCAATGAAATGATTAAACTAGCGAATTAGAAGATTTTTCGTATGTCTCCGAATCCGCACAAGCTCAACCAAAATTATCCGATAAACCTAACCCAAACTATCGACTATCCGCATTTGAATCATTTGGGCAAAATTTTATTTAAATAATAAGTAATAAATAATAATTACAGTATAATTTTTATTTAAATAAAAATTATTTAAATAATATCAAAAATAATGTAATACACACTTTTGAGTTTTAAGAATATGTTTATTCTATATTTAATATTATATAAAACAAAAATAATTTTCTATTATATTTTTCTCATATTCGTTATATTGAATATGAGAAAACCAAATGAATCACGCAAATAATATTGGTTACTGGCAACAACTTGTTTCACATGAAATGGCAGATTTGGAAATAAATATTTAAATTACTTTATTAGAAGGAAACTTTATTAATCAAAATATGTTCCATTCAATACACTTCTGTCAACGAGTTATAAGCGATTTTATTCCTTTTTCAAAGAAATTTGTATTTCTTGAGGCAAGAAATTCGTCGAATGCATTTTTAATATTCATCTGATTTTTGAATTTTTTGTTTCTTAAAAAGAGTTCTAAATGTCTGAATAAATGAAAGTCAGTTGGTGCTAAGTCTGGAGAGTACGGAGGATGAGGAAGGATTTCATATGACAAGTCCTTAATTTTTTTCAGGATCGTTTTCGAAATGTGTGGTCGGGCATTGTCATGTAAGCCGTGTTTATTCACTAATGCAGGTTGTTTTCCACAAAGTTTTTCGTGCATTTGTTGAATATCTCGTCGCATTAATTGTTTCACCCGGTTTAAAATAGGAATAGTGAATAACTCCATGTACAGTCCACCAAACTGTCACCATAACTTTTTTTTGACGAAGAGTTTGTTTCGTTGTATGTTTTGGGACTTCGTCGTAGTTTAACCATTGAGTAGATCGTTTTCGATTATCCACATGATCCATTTTTTGTCACATGTGTTACGATTCGGTGTAAAAAAGGATCCCTTTTATTGCGTCCGGTAAGAGAAATGCAAATTTCAAGTCGACGTGCCATATTCTGCTCTTTCAAATCATGCGGTATCCACTTATCCAACTTCTTTACCTTTCCGACTAATTTCAGGTGTCTCGAAACTGTAGAATAGTGCACTCCCAGCTCTTGTGCAATATCCGTTACAGTCTGACTTAAATCAGACTCAATAAGATTCTTTAATTCATCATTATTGACGACTTCTTTCTGACAACCACGCGGTTCATTTTGAAAATTAAAATCTCCTTTTCGAAATTTTTGAAACCATCGCTGTGTTGTGCGTTCATTAGCTGTATCTGTACTGAAAGCTTTGTTAGTATTTCGCAGTGCTTCCATAGCACTATGTCCCAATTTAAATTCGTACAAGTAAATTAATCGAATTTGTTTAAAATCTATCTTTCGCTTTTTTGATAATGACTTGAATACAAAGTTGTCAACTAATACCATGTGCTATGAATAGACCATAGACAATAACATATAACACGAAATTCGGCATTTAAGAGTGACTTTCATTCATGAAAATTAGATAAAATCTATCAATTTGAAAAACCACCATTTCATGTGCAACGACTTATATCGTCGTTTTTCATAAATATAATTTGTTGAATGTTAATTCTCTTTACAACAAATCTTCGTGATAGAAATATAAATATTATAATTAAAAACAGTACAAAAGTAAAATAATAAATATTGAAGTCAATGATACGAACGTGCACGAACGTGCTATTTTATTATTTCATTCATTGTCAGTGGTATTATTTGTATTCTTTCATTCATTACCGCTGAATATGAAAATTATAGGAAAACTAAGATGAAAGAAAGGTATACATATAAGTATCTGTTAAATATATTTCAAGAAATAAGAAGTTTTGTTAAAAATAATAATAAAAATAAAAATAATTAAAAATAATTGTTTATTAAAAATCTTTTTCCTGATTTTAAATTTAAAATATTATGTTTTTTTATATTTTCGTTTCCTGACGAATAGAACAGCATTGTACAAAATCCTCTTAGAATGCACATCAGCAAATATGCTTTGAACAGGAAATCTGAAACCTATATCTCTTTAAATACTTTGTTAGGAATTCGTCACGCTACGAGTCGTCTTCAGATTTGGTCAAGGACCAAAGTACGAATCAGGGAATGCGTATTTTTAAGTCACTAAACTACCGTGTGAAAAATCTACCTTGTTCTAATAAAGTCCTGCGAAATTGTAAAGTAGAAAATTTTCTCCTTTTGCTTGATTTGCAAAAATATAATTTGCACCACATAATGTGTGTTTTGTACCAAATTTGTAAACACATTCAAACACTGGTTGATTTTGCGAGATATATAAGGATATATTTCGTAAATATGTTTGTATTTTTCATTATATCTTTATCTTATTAAAGATATATATTAAATAAATAACAAAGTTTTGTTATTATCATAGTATCATGATAGACAAAATAGTTGTAGTACATTATTATCACGATAGACAAAATAGTTTATAGAAAAATTTCGAATAATATTTTAATTAATAAGCGTAATTTTTAACTAATAAATTATAGAATTTATGTTATTTTCATAATAATAGTATTATTATTAGCACTACATGGTTGTAGTAAAATTGTTCAAAATTTACAAACTTGAATATGTAATATAAGAAATATGTAAATGAGGAAATATAATAATTTTAATATTTCAATATTGATAATATTACTTTAAAGGTAGAGTGTGCTAAAAAAATCAGTGAATTTAGTATGTCGGTATTTTAGGTCACGGGCCACGAAAGTCCGTAAGATGCAATGTGTATTCATATACCTCGTCTGTAATAACACTCACACAACACAAAACAAGCGATGATACCGATATTTCGGCATATTATGATTGTTTCGGATCAAAATTTTATTTTAAATAACAAATATAGTTGTTCGGGCGATTTCCCATAATTCTAATTATTAGAATTATGTGTACGAAAGACGTTAGACTTCTTGATCATATAAAATAATTTATTATTCTATTTTTAGATGAGGACAACGGCTCACAAGTTTTTTGTGCTGGCAAGAAGTTCTCTGTCCTATACCACGCTCCATCACGGCTGTTGCAACGCGATAGTTTATTGTTTTCTTTCCCGGCCACTGACCTGCCTGTTTGGTGTCCTCTAAAAACGGTTGGCATTGATTACTGTATCGATGTTTAATAATTTCACTGTTTTTAGAGAAATTACGCCAGGGCAATCAAACGGCTCTGGATTCAAAGTGATTGGTCCGCACTTGCCATCCCTTTCCTATAAAACAGGCCCGCCGTCAGCGAGAACGTGCAATACTCAACAAACGATAATACGACAATAATCACACGAAGAGTATGTCAAATTCAGTTTAACATTGCTATACCACCACATTCGGGCTATAGTCAGTCTTCTGCTATACAGCCACATCTTGGCTATTTTTCTTATTACTGTTAGTGCCGCCACTAATACGTCGTTGGAAATTAGTTAAATGGTCAATTATAATCCCGTGCATAAGATAAAGTTACTTTTTCAATGTTATTTTTAAAGTAGAAATAAAAAATTAATGGAAATAGTTCGTTATTCCTAATTTTTGTCTTTAATTCACCCAATCTTGCATAAATTTATATTATATCGGAGTCTGTCAGTTGGTAACGCCAAATGCTCACACCGCGCCACTATGTCTGTTCTTTCTTCTGAGAGTCATTTCGGAAGGAGATCTAAAAACTGGGGTATTCGACGTATAACCAAGAGATAGAACTAACAATAAGAGTTTACATTTCCAAACAATCTCGTACGTGTATCGCGATACCTGTATCGCCATTCTTAAGATGCGTAACATTTAATAAGATTCGATGCAGGATCCGTTTCTAAATTTGTTTACTGATACTCGTTCAAAAGAAGCACATTAAATACTTTCTTTGGAGTTGATTTTATCAATATTGATAACAGCTGAACCAAATGAATCACGATATATAATAACAAAACACTGTTTACATTTCCTACTATGATGTTTTATACGATGGCAACAATAACACAAGATACAGTAATAAATTTGGACAATTTATAATTTTATTTATAAGAGAACATTTTCTCTTATTCCAAAACAACTTGGTGTTACGATTCTATTAATGAAATAAAGCTTTAAATATCTCAAAGGCATTTTTTTTCTCAAAAAGAAAGTACAATTACAATTAATGAAGTAGTTTATTGGTTTGTTTTTCTTTTTCTGAATCTATTTTACAATGTATTTATTATTTCTTGTGACTTTGCCCAGCTGATCAGTTTATTTTATATTCTTTACTTAATTTGTTAGCAATATTGACTTGAAAGCATGTTTGTTTAATTTCTTTAAAAACACTATTGTTTTGTAATTTCTGATTATCACTATGTCTATAGTATTAGTACTATCAATTCAATTCAATCATCTCGTATTAGTACTATTCAAGGAAACTATCTCGTTAGTATTTCAAAATTATTTGTATTTTGTTATAAGTTTTTTCATTATCTCATCTTCTACAAGTACATTTTTTTTCTTTGCTTTATATTTGTATATTCCTGCATTTCTATGTCCCATGCAATTTGATTCTCTATTTTCTGAGCTGTCCATTTTTCCTAATGTTCTTAAATTATGAAAACTTTATTTATTTTTTGTTTCTTTAGTCTACTTCTTTCTATTTTCTAATTTTTGTTTTCTCATTTATCTGAAAGTCGTATTGGAGTTTTCTTATTTTTGTATCTGATATTCTTATCTGATATCCATATTAATTGCTTTGCTGATAAATTCTGTTGATGTTGATTGTCTTCTTTTTCATAGTATCCTTAAAATTTTTTTGCTTGCTTCAATGTTTTTCAACTTTTCTGCCTTTCGGTACATTTTTTTACTATTTTTTTTTTATTTCTTTTTTTCTTTTTTTTATTTATTTTTTTTTTTGTTTCTTGCTATATTCCATCCCACCATGTGATATTTATGATTCTTATTTCTCTTTTTACTTTGTCTAAGGTTATCTCTGGAATTATGATTGTAGGTTGTAGTTTCATGCTAAATTACTTTTTATATATTTTTGATAAAGATATTGTATTTTTTATGTGCTTACGAATATTTATTTCAAGATTTCGTAGAACTTATGTAGAAAGTTTTTCCAGTTTATATTATTATTGTAGTTAAAATTGTAAATGTAATGTATTGTAGAAATAGTAAATACGTTTCATATGAAAAATTAATTATTACTTCTACTGAATATTTTTCTTTTTATTAATATCACAGTATATAAAAATAAAGGTTATATAAAAATACTGGTTCTTAAAATAAAATAAAGTCATGCTTAATACATTTACAAATATATTTAAAATTTATTATGCTGTTCAAAATTTTTATACCTAAATCTATAACATTACTAGTCAAAAATTTTTAAATTCCTTATATTGAAGGGTCACATGCGGCTCTTACCCCTACTTTTCTGCTCGCTAGTGCTATTCCCTCCACTACATCGATCTCTCCACTGCGTTGAAAGTGCCGCGATCACAAACTTACATTAGGTACATATCAGAAGTGTGCGGGTACCCAAAATTTCGGATAGAGTCGAGTAGTAATCGGTCGGGAAGACCCCGAAAGTTTGTAAAGTTGGGTCGGAATCTCGAAAAATTGTAATATTTATGTATCCGAATTTAATGAAGACTTGGATAGTATCGTATAGACTTTTCAACGACAAATGTGATGTTTTTGAATGATTTTTCAACTGAATCTTTCATATAAATTTTCTAATTTGTACAAGTCATTGTATTCTATATCTATTATAATGAAATATAAAATAAAGAAAGTCAAGCAACTCAAGACAGAAAATGTGAATGTTAGTTTATTTTCAAATTGAAATGTAGAAAACACATTCTTCCACTTTTTCTGTTAATAATTTACATTTCATTATAAAATACAATAACCTGTGAAAATTGGAAAATTTATATGGAAGCAAATTGTTATATTATATGTAATATAATATGATTATTCATTGTTCAAAATATTTTGAATGGTAGAATTATTAATTTAAATTTTTCATAATTGTTATATATTAATAATTATTTTAATTATAACTTTATTTAGCAATTCAATTCATATGTTTGGCATATATAAATACGTATCTTAATTTAATATCATTTCATTTAATATTTAATTTTAATGATAAAAAATGAATAATATCATATCATTTTTCACTACTCGTATTTCATTCTAAATATTTTTTATTTCATTTTGTACGGTAAAATATATCAAATCATTTTTTCACCTTATTATTATTTACAAATTTCAAAATTAAAGTTATATAACAACGAGAAACCTAATAAGCAAACAAAAAAAAAAAATAAAATTAAAACCTCAATTGAATTTTATGAGGATATAATAAATTTATTTCGACGGAAAATATATGTAGACATTTCTTTGAGAAATTTTAATCAAACATTTTCAGAATATAATTTAAATTAATTCATGTATCTCAAAATAAAGTTCAAGTCATCATAATTCTTATTTCTTATATAAAACATATTTCTTAGAAACCAAAATCAAAAGGGAACCAAATCCAAAATATTTTGAATTTAAAAAATAAATTTACAGAATAATATTATACAAATATTTGAATAAATATTTTATGGAGATTAAATTGAACATTCAGTGGCAAATTAAAGGTATCAAAAACCAAATTAATATACTAGATAAGCAAGAAAAATGTAAAATAAATTGTCTTGATCAATTTTTTGCTATTAATATACTGACATTTCTCTGATAATTTTCTAGGGCAATGGAATCACTTATCTATTCTAAAAATAAATACGCAAAAAACGCGACGTTATAGAGACGTTAGAGAGAATCGATTGTATGACCTTTATTGTAATATCACGACGATGTCTTGTAAAAATTGGGACATTGATGACAGAATTGTCTTGTAAAATTATCACATTCTTTTTTTCTCTTTTGGATTTATTTCATATGAATCCTTAGTTGATATGCTGGATATTACATTAAGTAACAGATATTGAGCTAGATTTAAATAACTATAAACTTTAGCAACACTAGATCTTTTGATTAAGTTCAAAGTAGATCCTAGTTAATATTTCATAGATATGGTTAAAATTAAATAAGTTTCTTTCAATTGGAAATAATTGGAAGTATTCATAAAAATTGTCATAAAACTGTCATGATACTATTCAAAGTGCACAAAATAATTTTTTTAATCATAATATATTATTATAATTAAATATTTAGGGAACTGTAAAGTATTTAAAGAGCCTGGATGCTGCTGGGAAGGAGAGAGAAAGGAATTGTGTGAAAGTAAGAAGAAAGGCGATTGCGTTTCGTCTCGAAGTCACTGCCTAGACTCATCCAGTGGGGCTGATGGCAGCAGCGACTCCTTACCCCAGACGCTTGTTGTTGTAACTACCCCCGCTAGGCTGGCCCGGCACCATCCTAGCGGGGTTCCGCACACTCTGCTGTTTAACGTCGAAGATCGGTAGGACATCGACGCTAGGCGCACAGCCACTTGCGGCTTGTGCTAGTCGAGTGTTCGAAACTCGTAGTCGAGGAATCATCGTCCGCTACAGTGTCCACTGGAGAGTAAAACTGTCTCAAGAGTACTTCTCGCAAATAGATACTGTTTTGAGTCAACTATCTGAGAGTCGACGTATCACGACTTGCTTGCAAATGGACACAGTGTTATACTACTCTCAGAGAGTTGTTCTCAGAATTCGAAGTTTTGAGAGTACTTTCGTGCGAGCAGAAATTGTTTGATCTCACCGAACACAGCGAGGGCCAAACTGTGATGCGAAAAATATCGAGCCAAGAATGAAAACTTTCAAATTTATTATTTTGTCCACAGCAGGGATTTCCCTTGACCGTACTTTCATGTCTTCCGTTTGTTTCTATTTTATTGTTCTCAACATGAACAAATAAAAAACATATTGGAAAGGGACCTCGCTCATATAATAATTTAAATATTATATATAAATATAAATATTATATGAATATTATATAATAATTTAAATTATTGAACTTTCTTTTTATGTTGATTTTTTTTTTTCTTAAAATATTATGGGCAACTATGAGGGCACACATTTTTTGCATCTCCATGATAGCGATGTCACACTCGTGCTTCGAACACCACAGTGAGTAGGACAATGAACTCTCAAGTGGATACGGCTTTAAGAGTTCTATCGGATAATAAGCTCTCGGAGAGTATCTCGGTCTCTCTCGGAGAGCTGCTCTCAAATAGACACAACGCTTGAGAGTACTCTTGAGAGAACTCTCGCGAGAAACTCTCAAATGGATACCTAGCATTAGCGATGCACCCACCACGTTCTGGACTATTCGTCCAGACTATTCGTTCTAATTAGCGCTAATTGAAAGTGATCGACATAGTACAACTCGAAAGATAGAATAAATTCTTGGAATCAACCAGTCAACAGTGTCAAAGCGATTGCGCCAACTTGGAATAGTCAGCAAAGCCGATGTATGAGTGCCGTATGTTAACGGAGTTAACGGAGAAAAATTTGATAGAAAGGTTACAGGTGATGAAAAATTCTGTATAATAACATCAAGCGTAAGAGATAATGCTCCAAGCGCGGTAATGCCTCTTCAACCAGCGCAAATTGTTGTTATGCATTTGATGGAACTGAAATCATTTATTATGAGCTGTTACCTGGAAGCCATACAATTAATTTGGAGAAATACTGTGAATACAACTAAGTGAATTAAAGTGAGAAAATGACCAGAAGCGGCCTGAATTAGCCTTGTGTTCCAGCACAACAAAGCTAGACCACAAGTGTGTTTGGCTACCCGAAATAAACTTTTACAACCTGGCTGAGATGTTTGGTCCATGTACTCTTCCGACCTTGTGCTTTCCAATTACCGTTTATTCAGATCACTTCAAAACAGTTTAAATAGTAAAAATTTTACTTCCTTAGAAGACTGCAAAAATAACCTGGATCAGTTCTATAGATCTCAGAACTTCTGAATGCGGGATTATGCAGCTACCGGAGAGATGGAGAAAAGCCATTGAACAGAACAGCACATGCTATATTGATTAGATGCAATTTTTAGCAAATAAAATTTTTTCTTCAAATTTTTGTCAAAAAACATATAGTGACGAACATTTGCATGAACCCAATCTAAAGCTCTGTCTCCACTGAGACAACAGTAGGCAATCTCTTGTTGCTCTTTGTCGCTACATGTTTCAAAGATTCTCAACAAGCATCAATTTATATAAACTTCAAGTCCTCACTGAAGCAACGAAAAAGATTTAGTTAATGTTTCATGTAAATTGAAAAAGTTGCTTGATGTCGAATATTTCTTTGCGTTTTTATTGTCAGCGACCAATGTCATCATTTATTGTTTCCATTTGAAGCAGTAAATATCAAAGAAAAATAGGACACAGGCGGTTATATATTGCGATTTATAATTTTGATATATATCATTTCATCAAAAATTTGTTATATTAAAAAAAATCTTTACGAAATAAATTATTATAATGAAAAAATTTAAATTATTAATTCATAAAAAAATTTCTATATCATTTATTAATTTATCAACATCTATTAATGATAACAGTATTAATTATATATGAAATATATGAAATTAGATCAATATTAGAACTGTACTTATTAATTCAAATTATTTCATCATTACTGTCCAAATAATTTAGATTTTAAAAGAATTTCTCATATTATAAAAGATATTAATTCAGGATAAATAATTCGATTAATTCATATAAATAGTGTATCATTTTATTTTTTATTAATTTATTTTCATATTAGACAAAATTTATTTTATTATTCATTTAAGTTAACTTATGCATGAACAATCGAAAATACAATTTTATTTTTATCAGTTGCTACTGCATTTTTAGGATACGTATTATCATGTGGTCACATTGAAACATGATGATTTATTAACAGATATTTTCAAAACGTCACACATTTATCAAGTACGGATTTATAATACTAATAGTTCAGAGCATCGATCTTATTATCCGAAAAGCTGATACAAATTGTAGATCAGCAATATCACTCGTGAAACGACTATTTCTGTGATTTTTAGTTATGGGAGGTTCTTATCACTCATAGATGTATCTTTTTAAAATTTCCAAACAATTTCCAAAAGACTCTGAAGAGTTGTGAAGCTGGAGAGACATGTCAAGACCAATCAGCAAGTATAGAGAAGGTTTCCAGAATTTTCTCATTACTACCTATGAGAGTGATCCGTATGGGGTCACAGTTCTAGGAAACGGTCCTATCACTTTCTAGAATCCATTCCGTTACCTGCACGTCGACACATCCGTTTACGATATGGCAATTGTTATTGCGTGAAAAAATTTTTTGCAGTTAGAGATAATTAAAATTTATGGGGCGCTTAGTTGGAATTCTCTAAATGGCCTATGTCTGAGAGTTATAAATAAAGATGTTTAGAAATTTCTAATTTGACAAGCTGGGTCTGGAGTCCACTTACGTGTCACACGTCACATGTGATGTGATACGTATCGTTAACTTAATATTTTACAAGATTGCATCTCGACGACAACAACGACAATGCAATAGAGTAACTAAATATTGAGCGACGGTTGCTACATGTTTCCATTTCAGATAGAAACAGGCATCATGCAACGATATTGAGAAAAACCTTCGACAACAAATAGCGACTTTTTTAAGATACATGCAAAACATTTACACAAAATACTCAGTGTTGCCTTAATGGGGACAGAGCTTAACGGTAACTAAAAAAGAATTCGGATGCAATCGTCAAAATCTAGTAGGTATGGAGGGGATCACTCAGTGAAGAAGGAAAGGAGAAGAAGCATCTATCTGTAGCACGCATACTAGACTTATATGATAGTATCAGATCGAATATTCCTCTAGTAGAGTTAATCGTAAATACAAACGAATGCTATTCTTTTCAAATACATTTCCAATTTGGAATTATATAAACATTAGATACAATAATACACTGATCTGGCTATACCATTGATTTTAATTTTGTTATTGCTTATAGTTATCGTATTGTACTTACTTATTAACTTACTTATTAACACATTGTTGACCGGCAATTTTACGTAGAAGCTATCTCATGTCACTGGCTATTATTTCGTAATTGAATATGAAACAATTTAAATAAACTTCAATATATTTTATTTATACAAAATGAATTTAAATGTAATTTTGTATATCTCTTACATATATTATATTTTATACATATAATATATTTTAGTAATTTTTTTTGGTGTGATAAACTGTGTAGAAATATATCTGGTTTCGTTGCGATTTTCTTTTTAAAGAGCATACTCTACACGTTTTAGTTGGATTTTTTTTTATACCAGTGACTATTTTTTATAAAACGTGGTCTTTTAGTTGTTCTGAAAGCATAAAAGGTCAATGTCATAACTGAAATTTTTGTAGCACTAAAATTGCTATAAAAACCTAAATATTAATAAAAGTAATTTTTTTATAATAAAGTAAACATGGTTGAACACGGCGAAGAAAGATTTCACAATATCCTATTATTACTCTGAGTGTTAAAAATTAAAATGATGCAAGTACAAACACGAGCTATCTCGTAGCAAACACGTAGAAACGTCATGACTGAGTGACGATTGTTTCCGTAGAGACTTCGTCATCTAATTATGGGTAATGCTTTCCTTCGTCTAGTTATGTAGGATTTCATAAGTAATTTGCAAAAATTTTATTTGTAGTATAAGTATTTAATAATATTAGCACATAAATATTAGCACAAAATATGCAAAATAATAAAATAATAAAAATATATAAAGTAAAACAAAAAAAAGTAAAAATATACTTTATAAAATAAATTAAAAAATAAAAAAAATTAAATATATGCTGTATAAAAAATTATATTTAAAATAATATATAACATTATATTACTTAGTATGATATTCGCTAAAATAATTCAAACATAGTTGAAATAAATCGGGCCAATTAGAACAATATATCCCAATTTTTACATTTTTCCTGGCTTTCTGGCGTTTCAAAATTTATCGTTTCTTAAGGTAATATAGAACGCACATCCTTCTTATTGTGTTGCCATGAGTATTTTTATGAACTTATAAGTGATGAGTGTTTTTTGTTTTCTTCTTTTTATTGTTGGATCTAGCATTTTCCGGTAGCATTCTCTGATCAGAAGTTCTCGGAATTTTCTTATTTTTATTTTTTTATCTGTTACGTTTTAGTATACAATATGTGCATGTACTGGAAGTCCTTATAAGAAAATATGTTGTCATTTTGTGATATGTTTGATGCTTTTCCGTATAGTTGTGGCATATAATACCATTTGGTCGTTTCTGTCGATGCCACATTTTCCATTACAATAAATTGTTACTTGTATTATTAAGTTAAAGGTTTCATTTTCAAAGTACGATTGTGACGTACGGAGGAATCTGAATTTGAAAACAAAACGGGTGCATGTTTCTTTGACAGTATTTTGGTGTCACGGACATCTCTCCATTTTAACACAATGCCATTATTATCTTCCTGTGATATCATCTTACCTCTTTTCAATGGGCAAGACATAATGTCTTTTGACTTAAATCTCTTATTGCGACGTACAGCTCCAACAACACGTATTTTTAAATTCAAAAATTTCATTTGTAAGCTCAATACAAATGTCTTCGATGCTATGCCGACTTGTTTGATTCCACTCGTGTTTCGTCCAGTATATATTTTAGTGCCATGTATATCCTTCGGTGGAACATAGTTTGAATATTTTTACTCTATATTTACGTACTCTAGTCGATATGTACTACTTAAATATCAGTTTTCTCCTCCAAGGAACCATTGTCCCATCGACTACAATATCTGGGTCTGAAAAAATTTTTTGATAGTTGTCCGACAGTAAGTTGTAAAATTTTTCCTAATCTATTATTATGTTCTACAGCTTCGTTGTTTTCAAAGAGCAAATTTACTAATAATAATTTAAAGCGATTATGAGACATTTTGATATGCGGAAACAGAAAGTTACAAATAAGGTCCGTTGACCAATATTTAGTTATCGTGTTTGCTCGTATTAGACTTATCCTAATCAACTGTCCAAAAAATGATTTTATTTCTTCGGGAAAAGTGGGTTTCCATCTCTTTATTTGAGTATGTTTGGTGCTTGAATGTTGAAACAATTTTTGGTTTGGAGGCTCATCACTTTTTCATAATTTTAAAAATAGAGAAAGAACTTCACTTGGGGTAAATATCGGAGATAATTCCATCAGAAGACCATTTTTTCCGATGAATGTAATAATTTTTGTTTTCCAGTAAACTTGTTCCACGGGATATTATCGAATGTAATACCAAAGGTATTGTTGAATTCCTCCTCTTCTTCTAAATCTAATTTTTCTAACATTTGCTTAAGATCTTCACTTTTATACTCATGCTCGCTATCTAAACTTGAACTTGATGAAATTTTATTTATAATTTGTCTTCTGAAACTGACTATGTATTTCTTCATCGCTACTCTGCTCACTTTCAATTATATTTTTACACTGTCACCGTCAAACATTTTGAAGATAAAAGATCACTGATATGGTTGTATGATGTGTGTTACGGCACGATGTGTCAAGCAGTATGACTTCGATCTTGTATTTGATCTTGTATCAAGAAGTATGAGAGAGCTTGTATTTGAGGCGGGTAGCAACTATGCTATGAAATATGAAAGAATGTTACGATTCCGATTGATGATCGGAGATCGCTATGAGTGGACTGTATATTATATTACGCAGTATTAGTTGTATCTAGCGATATACTAATTTCTCCATTGATGGCGGATCTACTTTATTATATCTGTTAAACGTTTTTATATGTATAACATTAGATTTATATGTATAACATTAGAATATTCTGTTACGATTATTCTAATGTTAATAAATATTTTCATTTGTTTATTTATATTAATATTTTTGAACAATCTAATCAAATATACCAGGGTGATCCATTTAAGTGAGATCACCTGGTGGTAAAAAGATGTTTAGGATGATTTGTACAACTCTCTGATTTTTGTATCAGCTTTATTGGATAAGATTCCAATGTCCTTATCCGAAGACTTTCTTCTTTGAACTGTGTCTTTTCTTTTTCCGCAACTTTCATCAAGCCTCGACTTTCTTCCTAAACACTCCCAACTGGCTAAACCGTTTTTGGATCTTAGCTATTAAGTTCGCTCGCAATTAAACGACGCTCGCAAATGCTATTGTAGCCTTTCACTAAAATTTGCGAACAATATTATTCTATGCATTGAAAAAACAAAATCTCACCATTACTTGTAGCGGGAAAGATACTCTAAAGAAACTACTACAAAAAATCATAAACAACCTCCAAAAATGATCTCATAAATCTGGACTAAAATTTTCTCTCCAAAAAACGCAAGCTATTATGTAGAGAAAATGAAAACCCCTGAACACTCCAACAATAACAATAGAAAACACAAAAATCAAATTCGCAGACAACATCAAACTCCTTGGCCTCATATTCGATAAAAAACTAACCTGGAGTCTCCGCGTGAAATATCTAAAAGATAAATGCCTAAAAAGACTCAATATTATTCAAATACTAGCCAATAACAACTGGGGTTCTAAACAAGAGACTCCTCTCTTAAAATCATACCGAGCACTAATTATTCCCAAAATTGATCAATCATCTACAATTCAACTAAGCTTCGTAACCTACAGACAATAGAAACGGTCCATAATACAGCACTCAAACTAATCACAAGATTATATCGCACCTGTCCAACTAGCAGCATTTTCTTTGAAGCCAAGGAGATGCCACTGCAACTGAGAAGAAAATACTTAAGTATGAAATATGTAATAAAAATGCCCTCAACCTCCAACAATCCCACCTTCAAATACAGCAGATTCAAAGACCTGTATTATAAAAACCTCTCTCCCATTTCCATTGCATATTAGTATCTACAAATTTCTTAGTCCTAAAACTCCCACCATGGAACACAAACAAGAAAAAATAGCATCTTGGACCTTCTCCAAACTCCTGAAATTAACCTAGACCTAGCAGATACTCCGAAAAAGGACAAAGTGAGCCATGACCACAAAACCAAATTGGACCACAAAACCATGGAGCTCAATCAAAAATTCAGCCACTACCAACAAATCTACACAGATGCCTCAAAATCTGAAAGAGAAAGTAGGATATGCCATCATAACCGAAAACAACACAATAAAAAAACGCCTCTCCCCCATGATCATATTCTTAGAAGAGGCACACGCAATATATGATGCCCTAAACATATCCACACGAACACCCATACGAGTAACATAATCTATACCGATTCTATGAGTATAACCCAATGAAAAAAAACAAAAACGATATCATCAGAAACATCTTTATAATCTACACTGAAGTCCACAACTTGAATAAAAACGTAACAAGCCTCTCATCAAGCCATCATTGGCAACGAATTGACAGATCTGAATGCAAAGAAAGCATAGAGTCTATCACTAAGTGAGCCACAAACCCTTATTTCATATCAAGAATTCATACATCAAGCAAAAACTAACGTCAAGGATGAATGGAAACGATTATGGACAATAACAAATCGAACAAAGATCCACAATGTCGTAAATGACTTCTACCAAGAAATCCCTTCCAGCAGATTAACAAAAAGAAGAATTATATTGGCTCGATTAAAAGGACACACCAAAATAACTCATGAACATCTTATCAAAAACACGGACCCTCCCTTCTGCAACCGATGCCAAAAATCGCTCACAGTCCAACACATCTTACATGAATGCACAAACTTCGAGCGACAGAGAAGATTCCGTAGAATTAACCCACCATTATCCCACCACCGCCTTCCCAAAACCACCTAAAGAAAACACTCCAATTCTTAATAGACATACATCTGTATCACAAAATGTGAATACTCAATATGAGTGAATCGCTAATGACCTCGATGTCGATGCGACTTTAAACCTACACAAAAAAAGAAAAAAAAATTTGGGTTTCTCAAATCAATAACTTCGTTGACGCGTATATCGTAAATTCTCCTAACTTTCTAGTTCTAAAAAAATAACTTTTTCGAACATCTAGCTAACCGCTACAATCTAAATATCTTTTCGAAATGTAATGAAAAAATATTTTTTGCCTAACATGGTATCAAAAGGTCAATAACTGATAAGAATATTTTTTTCTAAGATTTTTTTTTCAAAATTTTCGAAATCATCGATGTTTTTCTTTCATAAAACTATATATATATACACACACATTTTTATTGCATAGCTAGCATAGGTATTTCAGATATCTAAAGAACATAATCTTGAAAAATTTAAGTTTTGTATAAATTTATCTCTATCGTGATCATAGACCTTGCCAAAATGCGATACTCGAGGACCCCATAATAAATGTAAATAAACCTGTTTACTACTTATTACATCGTCAATGATAATCTCTTCTAGTAACTTGAACTAATCCTGAACCAGTGTATCGAAATTTGTCAGTAATTCATAATGGAATACTCAACGCAAGAAAAGATCGATATGATATTTATTTACGATAAAAGTGATCAGTCTTTGAGGGAAGCAGTTCGAATGTATAAAGATATATTTCCTAATCACAATTTCCCCATTACGAAATACATTCGCTGTGGGGGCTCAGTTGGGCCAAAAGTTGTACATCTTGATACACATCTCGGCTGAACAATAACGCTCACTATTCGCCATCATCCAATGAGCCCGAACGTAACAATGTACCGTAATATCGGTATCACATATCGCTTGTGAATGTTATGTTTCACGCGACCGCACGTGTAAGTGGCGTCTAAAATAGCGTAGAGTGGGAATAGTCGCAATTCTAAGAATTGGTGAGGATAAGCGACGGACATCTACAAAATCAAAAGTGTGATCACTTGTGAGGGCAATATTGTATATACATATATTATTATAGTTATAGGTATGCATTGTAGAGTAATGATAGAATCATAAAATCAGTGATTTTCTTAAAATTTTCAAAATACTTTAAGTCTCAAGGTGCCTTTTGCAGCTAAGGTAATCTTTATACTGAATATTTTCTACAATTTAGCATGTTTTTTTTCAAAACACAGCGTATTTTATTACTGCACATTATTAATCAGTCACGCGGAATTCGAGCGCATCACACCAGATCAATGGTTACTTCGAATGATTGTTCAGATTGTTCAGAACCAATGGTTTCTCGAGTAAATAAACAAAATTTATTTATCACATATAACAAAGTCCAATAGATACAAGTTTAAATTAAATCCAAAAAGGTAAAGTCCAAAGTTCAAAATTCGATATAAATAAGCTATTCGTTCAAAATTTGATTGCTCTAATTCGATTTATGCTCTTTTAAATCTCCTATCACCGGGAGAAGAGTAAAAATGTCTACTTTGGGAGGAAGTAGAGGTAGTATTCTGAGTAGGATAACGAACATTCCAATGAGGATCAAGATGGTTTCTTCTAAAAATTGGACGAGACATTATGGAAATGCACAAGCCCATGATCTGTAAAATAACTGACCCATACCTCTTCAGTTTCATGTGTTTAGTTTCACATGAGTTTATGATATGTCAATTTGCGTGAGAATTCAAAATATCTCAGATATCTAAATCCTGGCGGTATGCGAGAATTTCAGTATGAGGTGAGTCACCTAGAAACTGAAATATTTTCGAAATGATTAATTATATCAAAAAATATTTCAGACAAAAGTTGAATAGATTCAAAAGGAGCATTAACTGATATAATTGCGGGAATGCATTCTTTTGCCCTTGATCCTTAAATAACGTATAGTCATTAAATAACTTTTGACCCATTAAAGATGTTCTGGCGCAGAACAACCCACCTCGAGATGGACACTCAGGCTAGATTCTTAGAATACGCTACCCTGCAGAGAAGTTCCAGATGCCCTGGCACGCGCCTATCTATGGAACCTTTGTCTTACCCTGAGAGGCAGAGTTAGCATCTGGAACGTCTCTTAAAGGGTAAGGGTAAACAAAGGGCTTCTTGGCGCTAGCCAAGAAGTCACGTAGACACATTCGCTCCACATAAAAGTTCCGTTTCCTAACACGAGACATACAGTCTATCAGAACCATTCAGTCATTCCGTTCGGGTCTAGACGCGGAGACACCTTCTCCCAGACTCAAGTAACAATTGCATACAGTCTGCCAGAATCACTCAGTACAGTCAGTTCGAGTCGAGACACCTCTTACACAGCACAGACTCACGTAACAATTGTATAACTTTCACCAAATATACGTCTTAAAAACCTACAACCGGCATTCTTTAATATCTAAAAAGGCTCTAAAAGGCCAAACGAGAAAACCTCAGCGAAGCGGGCAGCAGTCCTCAAGATTCACCGTCGCGCTGAGACAAAAGATATTACAATAAAATTTGACATAAAAATTAAAAAAAAAAATTCCTTTTCAATGATATACAACACGATATATTTCATGCACGTTTAATCACTGTCCCGTTAACTTCATAAATAAATTTTTTGAACAAATTAGTGAAATTGTTTATTTTATAGACTACTTATTATATTTCTGAAATAATTTAACTAATTATATATAAATAAAGCTTTTAATTTTGAAATTATGAACGAAATTGTGTAATATTGAATATACACAAAATATTTAGTGTAAAATGTAAAATTAAAATAAAATTAATTTATATTTGAGTTAAATGTTATTATAATATAATATAAATTATTATTATAAGTTATAATATAATATAAAAAGTAAATAATTTATTATATAATTGATAATATAAACCTTTATAATATTTAAATAAAATTATAAAGGTTTATTTTTTTGTTAGAAATAAATTATAATATAAGGTTTATAGTGATTGTATTTAAATATGAAAGTTTATTTTGAAAGTTAAATTATATAAAATTATTAAAATTAAAGTAATAAAATAATAAAAATAAGTAAATAAGTTAATGTAAGTTTATGTTTATATATATAATATATATATTAATAAAATCTTAATTATCCAAATTAATATTTATTATGTAATTTATTATATTTGTATAATTATATAATTATTCAGTTTTAAATAGAAAATTGAGGTTGTGTTGATGAAAAGAACACATGAACATGGATAAAACAGCGCGACGCAGTTGCGTTATTTAAACAATAATACCTTGAAAAGATATGATTTTATAGAAGAATTATAGAACATTATTATATAGAAGATTCTCTACAAGTTACAAAGATTCCTACAGGTTAGATTGTGAAACTCTGTGAAATTTGACAAAATATTTCTTGTCAAAGATAAAAAATTTTTGTAATTTTCTTCATTTCATTTAATATTTTTAAAAAATATATTATGTATCATAATTTGTAATAGGAAGTATGATTAAGAAAAACCATATTTTATCGAAAAAAAATTCAGGAGAAAAAATTAAACACAATTGACAGGACATTTCAAAGAAAAAGAATCAAATTATTTGAGGAGAATCGAGACTTACAAAATGTCTAAATTTATGTGTCTGTTTTAACTAAAATTATTATTATTTTTTATTGATTTTTTCATTTTCGAGGTCGGTGGAGATTTAGGAATCAATGTATATTAAAAAAATATCAAAATAAGAAAGTTGATTTTTTTGTCGAATGTCGCCTGAATTTCCAAACCGGCCTACTGTGCGACGATGAGTAAAATAGTACGCATCAGTCAGTACGCAATAGCAGTACATAACAGTCCATGAAATAGTCAGTCAGTAAAATCAGCTAGCAAACAACCATGTAACCAAGACTGCGACTACTCTCACCGTGAGATTTTTTAATACACTAATCGATTCAGCTCGTTTATTATAGCATACACCAGATATATCTCTACAAATTCATCAAAATAAATTTCAAATTCAAAAATAGTAAAAGTCACGTAAAGTATCGTAGATAAACAGACTGGATTTCTTTCTCTTTTATCAAAATATACATATTCAACTTTTTTCTACCAACTTTTCATATTTTTATACACAATTTTATGGAAGATTAAATGGAAAACATAATTTTATACGCGTGTTTATTCCTAACAGCATGCCCAAAATTTATTCGAAATAAAAAAGTTCAAATTACTGTAAACTAATTTAAACCATTTCAAATAAATTTATTCGAAAATAAATTTATTAATTTTTGGTCAAAGTTCTAGACAAAAATTAATTCAAAAGCCGCAAGTGGCTGTGCGCTTAGCGTCGAGGCCCCAGCGATCTCGATGGTTAAGCAAGCAGCGTGTGGAACACCGCTAGGATTGGGTGCCGCGCCAGCCTAGCGGTAGTTATTATAAATGTGGTTGTAGATACTATTCACCATTACTGAACCAAAAATGCACTTCACGAAAATATCGAAACCTAAGAAGCAAACACGGACTAAAACTCAAACACCGCCCTAACCTTTCAGAAACAACAAAAATGTTATCAGTTTCCTAAAGAGGACACCACCCAATTCCTAGACCAAAATATATTGTGAAAACTCCATCAAGTCGCTAAAGATCTCGTTATCGATACGACTTTAAATCCCTTTAAAAAAAAAAAAATTGATTCCTCACGGGAGATAATCTTCTACAAATTTTGATTCTTCACACTTAACCAGCTCGCAAATCATTAAATCGAACTACGATACTCAATATATATTAATTATATTTATTTTTAATAACAATTAAATCATCAAAAAACACATTAATAATGATGATTTTCTACTCTCAAACTGTTTAAATCTTATCATCAATAACATTTTGAACTAATGAAGTAGTATGTATACATATAGAAATAACTATAATACTAACAATAGTAATTCAAATTTATACTTAAATCCTGCAATTTCGATTTTTATTAACATCAGGACTGCTGAGAGCCAAATCTATCATAATTAAATTATGGAACGTAGATTTCTATAATAAGACATTAATCTACAAAAATATATTATTATACTACATTTATATACTACATATATTATTATACTACAATAAAAATTCAGAGATGCTTAATTACCGACCCACAAGCCCTTGCGCTTATTTTCTTGATCACTAGCGCTATCTCCTCTACTGCATCGATTTCTCCACTTGTTTAGTAGGGAAATCAACAGACTAAGAGAGTGGGGCTCATGCACGGCGAGGAAATTTCAATGTATGGAGAGATCGATGTGTGAAGAGATCGATGCAATAGAAGAGATAGCGCTAGCGATCAAGAAAGGGGCAACGGCTCGCGGAAGAGCCTACACCTAAGCCTAAGAAAGACTTAAGCATGTCTGAATTAAATTATTCAGTTATTACGTAATATCCAAAATTACAACTAGAGAAAACATTGCAGTCGATTTCTATTTATATCCATTTTCTTCAATTACGTTTACATAGATATGAATTGATATGAACATCCGCAATGTAAATATAATATTACATCATGATAAAATTTACCTCTTGATATATAGTTTCAAATGGTCAATTTAACAGTAAGTAGAAAATAAACGATAGAGTAATGGGAGAAATATGTATGAGTAGCTAATCTGAAACAATCATTATTTTACGCCAAGATTATAGACAAGGTTATTATAGACGTTATATAGATATCATTTTTAACGAAAAAGAGGTTTCTTTAAGAAAACATAATGCTTCAATTTCGAATAAATTGAAAATTGTAACTTTGGAAATTTTTCTCCTGGAATGTCAACGAAATATCAGCTGAATATCTGCTTAAATTCAATATAATTAATTAAGCCTGGATGCGTCAACTTCAGTATTAAAGTCATAGAAAATCATATATTATTATTTTGCGTACTCTCAATTCTTAACTTTAATTTTTTAATATATCAATTAAAATTTAGTTTCTAATTCTTATAAGTGTTACATATATATGTTATCAGTCCTCAAAATTATAATTATTCTGAATTTATATTCAGTTTTTAGTTCCAATTTTAGGTCATTTTCAATTTTTAAATACTATTATTATTAATTTAAGATTAATAATAACAAATCTACATTGTTTAGATAATTAAATATAATTTCATATGAAAAAATTAATTTATTTTAAGTTGTTTTACAAATATTAATATTACAAAAGTAATATTATAAATTTTCAAAATATTTATTTATATGCATAAAAAAAGTTTGCATAATGAGATTTAAAAACTGATGATGAATATAAAAGTTACTTACCATCCAAAAGAGGGTTTCATTCGCGAAATTACTATACTGATCTATTGTTGACAGAACGCTGAATATGAGGCACACCAATACCACCATGAACCTGAAAAAGAGCAATTTTTGGTTAGTAATTGTTATTTTACTAATGAATTTATCAAAAAATCATATTGTGACGAGTACAATTCAAACGTATTGTTATTTTCCTGAATGTAAACATTTCTGTATATCTTTGTGTATATAAAAGAAGCGACTTGCAATTAATTTCTAAATACATTATGCTACTTAATAAATTAATTCAGAAGAATATATTTGAGAATTCTGAAATTAATATATTGGAGAAAAATTTGAAAAAAAATATATTTGAAAAATATTTGAAAATATATATTTGAGATCTTTCGAAACAAATATAATCAACTCGACAAAATTTATAACCGCAGCACATGATTATAGTAGTCTTAATAATTATCGCGGTAAGTAAACAAACTATTGTTGTTGATAGTATTAAATAAACAATTAATTACATTTTTTGTGATTTCGTTTTATTTCTGAAATTTATAGGTATATATGACTGTAGGCGTATGAATATTTACCAATATTTACCAACACATATTTATCAATTTTTTTCTCAAATTTATGTCTTTAAAAGATTTTTCAGAAAAAATAATAATGTTTCACTGTGTGTGGAGAAATATTATAAATTATAGAAATAGTTATTCAAAAAACCGATTTCGATTAAATCCATTTCAACTATGTCTTAAATTTTAGGACACAATTATTTATTCTAACAGCAAAAAAACTTTATTTGTATCTTCTAAAATTTCTATATGCAATTATAAAAAATTTCTGTAAACAGCAGGGAATACGCAAAACTCATAAGAAGTGTAGTCAATTTAAAGTTTTTTTAAAAAAAATCAGGGATTTAAATTAATATTCTTTTCATTTTTAAAAAATTCTGTTCGAACTTATATATTTCGTATACAAAAATATATGTTTTTGTGGAATTTTTATAAAAAGAAGTGTTACATTCAGGAACATTTGTAAATACTGTTCTCAGGAATAGATAGTTTAGAGAATTTGTATAATAAAACCATTTATAATTCATTGAATAGTAGTATTCAGTGTCAGTATTTGCTACAATATTGAAAATTTTCTTAATATTGACAAACAAATTATTTGTTCCTCTGATAGAAAAATTTTTATTTTTATATTTTGTAAGTTCTATTCTATCTGAAACTTTTATTTTTATGAACATTTATTTATCTATTCCCATCGGGAGTTGTAATATTGATCAAAAATCCAGAGAGAACCTATTTAAAAGTTCCTTAATTTTTTCGATCCCCGGAAGAAATTGATAATATGCTTAAACCTGGTGCCAATCTAGTATTTAATAGAATTGATAACAATTTTGTAAGCAACACTTTTAATACAGAAAATTTAATATCATTGCTAAGAAATATACTCTTAATAAAAACACAAAAACATAAAAATATTTATATAAATTAATATAATATAGTGTACATATAAGATATATCTAAAAATTTTTATATTTTATAGAATGATCGATTTCCGAATTAGATAATGCCATATTTTAACTTTTATCTTACAATAAAGTTAAAATCTTTTTATTTCTAATTTCAATGTTTTTAATCTCAACTTTGTTTCTTTTTTTCCTATGGAATATGAAAATGTGAATAAAAATCAATAATAAGAATGTGTCTTCTGTGAATCAAATTTCTAAAACAATCATTTCCCAAAAATAAAAGGAATTACTTACTAAAATTTCAAAGCTCTTATGATTGTAGGAAATTTTAATAGCTATAGATTATAAAGGAAGAAAAAAACATGAAAGAGAAAATTATAAAGAAATAATAAAAGATAAATGGTATTATTCATCTTTGTTTAGCTAATGATATTTTAAGTTTAATCAATTTAACCTCACCTTGCTATTCAAATGCAATTTTCATTATTACAAAATATCTGATATTATTTGCTAAATAAAATTTGTTTTCGACTCTTTTTTTTCTGTTCCTTCCGATTTACTTATGCATTCTAAGAGCTTTTGAAGCGATCTTTTCGGCTAGTTCAAACTATATAACTATCATTCAAGTCATTATAGTAAGGAAGATAGCGGTATTTGAAGAATAAATATTTCGACGTAGGCGTTAATTAAGACCATTTTTATAAATTTATAATTAAGACCATCGTATATTAAGGGTACATTAGTCAATTTTATTTGTACTTACGAATTACACGTTAGAGTAGCAATGCAAGTTCGCTCTCTCTTTCTCTTTGCTCGCTCGTTCAATCGCACCATCCACATTTCATACTAACATTCGTCATCGCATTCACATGATTTGGACAATTACTCGTAAACTTGTACAATCCTATGTTGAATCGTGCACTGAAATCATAACGGCAGCAAATCCTTCGCGCCCACACGAATTTAAACCCTTTATCATGTTTTTGATATTTTTTATTAGAACGAATAACAAATTCAATAACCATACATACATGACACAGAAAATACAATTATGTGCAAGAAGTCATCACAATCATTGCAGTATTGCAGAATTGTTACATATAAATTGTAACACAATATTCATGTTTTTAAAGCGCGATTTATCTTTTAACAAATATAACCTGCTTGATGAAATAAATTCATTTTAACTTTTATATTTCTTATATTTCTTCGTCGCAGTTAAACAGAAACAATCATCTTTCTCATAGTTAGACTTTTGTCAATGTCAGTCTTGTTAGTTTAACTTTTATCAAAATATACTGATATATTAATAAAATTGATACATCACTCATACTTAGAAAATGTGAAAGAAATGTACGTATTACTGTAGGTGCGTATACAATGCGATATTCAGAGAGATATCACTGCGTGTAAAAATGTTTTACAACGTTGAAATATATATTTACTAATTCGTAAATTTATATTAGAGAAAAGTAAGTATATAGTAAAGAAAAGTAAAATAAACAAAACTTATATCTATAGAATATTTTGAAGAAAATTCAGCAATTTCATTGTTTCTGCTAATATTAGAATATTTCAAAGCTCTGTTTACAGAATCACAAAAAAGAACTATCTAAAAAAATTTGTACAGTGCAACACTTACACACGAATCATAGCCTTTTTTATATCTTAGTTAATGCATATAAAAAATAATCCTGAATTAAGAAATTACATTTTGTAGATAGATGAATGTAAATTTTCCAAAAATACTATTATTAATCGACATAATTCTTTTATTTTTAGTCCAATCCAAACTGATTTTAAGTAAGTAATTTTTGAAACAAAATTGCAATGTCTATTAATATACTAACACCGATTAATGTACTAACGCCAATTAATTGTATCTTATTTTTATGTACGTCTAAATTTATGTACGTCTGAACGTTGAATGCAAGTGCTTTTAAACATTTAAATAGTTTAAGAACTAGATAAATTCTAGATAAAAAATTGGACGAATATTGGCTAAATCTACTTTGACTTTTGTAGTAAGAAATCTTATTTTTCAACACAATGGAGCTATAGTTCCAACAATTAAAATGATCGTTTAAGAACTGTTGTACATTTCTGGTGTAATGTGTCAGAGCTCCATCGCGTTGAAAAATAAGATTTCTTACTACAGATAATGGAACGTCTTCTAATAACGATGCTATATTCAGTGCGTAAAAAGTGCAAGTATGATGCACCAGTTTTGGTTATTTATCAAGAACGTGTACTCGACTGATATTTGAATTTAATTTTCTCGAAAACGAAGCTTCCCACGCAATTTTGTTATTCTCGATTTTCGTCTTATTTTCAACCATTTCTACCTGACTCAATTTGTACCATGAATTATGGAACACCCTGTATAATTTATACCTATGCATATGTGGTTGTCGGATTGTCATAATGACAAAAACAAAAAGCAATATCTTATATTTTAATAAATATAGTTCAACTTTCGTTTGATACAATTTTTTATAAAATGTAAGAAAGTACCTTAAGTTTTCTAGGGGTTCCTCAATTGTGTGAATTTTTTCAATATTCTAGAAAATCGTTTTATTCTTCTTCAGATCTTCGTCGTATGTATGATTGAAGATCAGAAAGAATAATAAAAAGTAGTCATGCTAAAAAAATTTCTTAGTTATTTAATACTATAAAATTTTATTTTATTCCGTGCTTATTGATAGTAAGCCTCGGGAATGAATTTGTTATAACTTTGTCTAATAAAGAAACATGCGAAATATCTCGTCCGTAATCATGATCATACGAGCGACATTGTTTTAAAAAACACCAACTTCCGATCAATATGAAATCTTGATATAGGAAACGAGCAGAGAAATGTAAAATTTTAGTTTTAAATTTGAGTATTTATTAATCTCGCAGATATTAATAAAAAATCTTCGGTATAATAGATTGAGATCAATGTATATATAATGAGATACAAGATCTTCTTCTGCTACTATAGAGCAACACAAGACAAACACAATATAACATAAATATACAGGGTGGTTCATTTAAATGGGACCACATAAATATTTTTTCGAATTGTGATGATAAAAAAAATATTTTTTACCTAACATCGAAAGGCCAATAACTGGTAAAAATATTTTTTTTCAAAGATAATTTTTTTCGGAATTTTCAAAGTCATGATGTTTTTTTCAAATAATTATATATTCTTTTTATTGGATCATGTAGCTGGTAAAAATCGAAATAATTGAAAAAAAATACAACGTAATATAAACAACCAACAGACCAAATAAAAAAATTAAATGAGAAATTACATGAAATGTATACAAAATATCAAGACACGGACACCTACAAAATAGACCACGCATTTCCAAAATACAAGAAACACACAAAACAAAAAGAGTTATAAAACAAGAAAATATTATTTTGAACGAGAAAACATAATGATACAATAATCATTTAACATTAAAAGAATTACACAAGTTAAGTTTTGGCTGCTGTGGTACTAGGGCAGTAATGCAGAGCGGTAAGAGTAGTAATACGGTAAAACAAAAATTAAAAAAATAAAAACCAAATATTCTACTAGAAATAGAATAAGAAAGAAAATTATAGAATCCCGAAAGGAAATCGATTAACTAACACAACTTCTAAGAGATAAATTCAATTCAAAAAAAGAATGGAACCTAAAACACACAGAACATAAAGTGTTTATATCATAATAAAATCTTTAGACCAGAAAAAACAGAGACGAACTAAGAAAGATATAGAGACCAATGAAGAATAGAAAAGTTGCTTAACACAAATCGAAAAATATTTTACAGAACACTCGAATTTACAAGGTCGAATTTACACTCGAATAACAAGTTAATAACTATTATATTAAGAATGCAATAGTTTTGGGAAAATATCTAATCTAACTCAAGTCAACAGAACATAACAAATAGATAACATGGATCATAAACGAATCAAACGCGCATAATCCCATTCAAATCACAGAAAATATAAATAACAATTGATGGTATGAAAAAAATAATTTAAGAAAAATGCAAAATTGAAAGGCATTCAAAAATGATAAAATACAAAATTTCATGAGTATACATGAAACAATAACATACACTCTCGAAATATTTATAACAAAACCTGAAACAATATTATAATACAAAGAATCATATACATGAAATCTAAAGACACAAATGTTATAAACGTCAATGTATCATCCTATTGTATACAAATTGTTGACTGCAATCATAACACATTATATATTTTGAAAAAAAAGAATATTCTAGTTTAAGAACAAAAAGGAAATCGCAAAAAAATATCAAGAATGTAGATGACAATTGATAATAGATAAAGAAATCCAAGCACAAATAAAAGAACCACACATTATATTTCAGCCTCAAAAAGCCTTGAACAATATCCCATACACTTAGCTCGTATACATCTTTTACACATATAAACTCTTATAAAACATTAATTTCTTAGTTATATATATATAGTTTTATATATATATATATATATATATAATATATTATTACATTACATTTTTGCAATATGATTATATTATACAAAAAAACAAGATCAGAATTGAAAATTTGTCTTTTCCTTCAAAATTAAACTCTCAAAAATTGAGAGTGATAGAAAAAAATGATTTCAGATTCGAAAGTAGCGTACAAAAATCTACCAGAAATGATCATTCGTTATTAGAAAATTTTCTTCGTGTCGAATCTATAAATTCAAGATGAATATATTTGTTTGCAAAAATCCTCTATTTGCCCTTTCGTTTTTTTCTTTTTTTCCTCAATTCTACATATTCCTTTCCTGTTATTTTGTCCTTGTTTTAATTCAATTCCTTCCTTCTTTTGCTTTTTAGCATTCTACATTTTTCCGAAAATCATGATCTAGTCTTAAATTAATATTTTTAAATTAATTATAATCTTAGACCTAATTTTCTACCCGAATCTTCTATAATTTTTTTACATCTGCAATATATTTATATTGCTTAATACTTCTTTATAATTTCCTTGTTTCTTTCCTTTTCTTTCACTGAAATATTTTTTTTATTTTAGATATTTTTTCTCGTCGTTCTCTACGATCTTAAATATTGGACATGACCAGTCCATGGTCATTATTATAAAATCAATAATTATTTCTAAATTATTTTGGGCCATACCATATTTATAAAACTTAAACTTATAGAATCTAAAACTACTCTTTTTGATTATGAATGGAGTATTTAACAAATTGATGTAATTTTTTAATTTTTTTTTTTTACTTTCGTTAGCGTAATCAAAAAATATTTCAAATAACAATTTTTCAGTTTCATATCAGCTATGCACAATTATCAAAAACTGCTTTTTTAAATACAAAGTCACTTTGATTTTTTTAAATGACACAATATACTTTTTATTTCGTGGACTGACGTCAAGAACTGTTACATTTTTGCTCTCTTACAATTTCTTTATTATATAATATCCAAATTGTTCGCGAGAGTTCCATCTCTTCCGCCACCCACCCCCTCTACCGGGGTTGTGGCGCGTGGAACCATCTCGAATCGGGATTGCGTCAGCCACAAAGGGCCCGCCGCAACGGCTTCCGCGGCGCGGCATAGAAACAAAGACTGGGTATAACCGTCTTTATATCCATATATGGATACGACGTGCGATATTTACCCCAGTCTTCGCCCATCACGTGACCACCCTGGGATAGGGGCACCGGGGCGATATATACGCCTCCCTCGGACCCGGAACGGATTCGTCACGAGTCGCCCGGAGTCATCTTACGCAATCGGCAAAATCAGCAAGAATCGGGTCAAGGTCCGAAAGAAGTCCTTCCGGTCCCATCGGCGTACCGCGTACCTTGTATCCTCTATCAAGCGATACCGAGGGCTAATGCCCCACCTATATCAGCGCGTAATAATAAAAATATACAGTCCACTCAACGATTAAATAAGCACGAACTCGTCACGCAAATCCGGACGCGCTAACATTGGTCCTTCGAGCCGGATACTTATCAGTCTGGTTGCTACCAAGTGTAACCCTGCTCGCGATCACTATCATACCAGCACTCTTCGGTTCCGCAACTTCCGTCACCGGCAGACCCGAGATTTTGCCAAGCTACGCACGCACGCGAACTTCGGTCCATACCCGGTCACGCGACGCAATTCGGACATTACCAAGTGCGCAATATCAGTGATCCCTGCGACGGAAGCAGAACACGGTTACGAAGCAGCCAACCAGCGGACACGATAGCGGACAAGCCGCTGTCGAATCGCAGAGGATCATCCAGGGACAGCCTCCAGGAAGGACGACTGCTCAATCGACGCTCAGAACCGAGCATCCTCCGCTGTTCATACTCCACGGAATACAAGGCCAAGCGATCCCGCCTTCCATCATCACTCTCCAACGGTGAGTCGAAGTTCATTTATCGTTTGACTTGCGCGAGAGACAAAATGGAGCATACCGCTAGCGCCGATCTCCAACAGTTAATAGAAGAACGCGACCGCATTGAAGCGGCTCTCACGCGATCCAAAACCTTCTACGACACGCGAGGAGATTCCGAACCCACCGACTCCCTTCAGGAGCGATTCGACGATACCCGCCCCCTGCTAGATCGCTTCGAGGCAATTCAGGACCGCATAAGCGACATCGTTGAGGGTACTGCCGACGAACAAGCACACGAACAGTGCAGGGTCGAGTTCGAAAATATATACTTTCGCTTGTTAGGCGCGATTCAAGAACGAATACGGACCTTGCGAGCTTCGACGACTTCTAGCAACGTTCGACATTCACGGCTCGCGTTCGCGTCATCAACCACTCCCGAAACACCTTTACCCCAATTTCACGGTTACCGCGGCGAATGGGCCCGCTTTCGTGACAGATTCGAGTTCTTTATAACTCGAAACGCTTCCTTAAGCGATCTTGAGCGTTACTGGTATCTAATGGCTGCGGTAAAGGGCGTACCCGCTCATACTCTCAAGAGATTCCCAGTCACCGGCGGCAGTTTCAAGGCTGCCTGGGAATTACTTCGCGGGCGCTACGAGTACGACGATGACGAATACAGACTCAACAACCGGCATCATCGGCAACGGCTACGACAGCGCTGCTGTCCATCCAATCGACGAGGTCTCGACGGCTAAGCCTAACCTCTTGTCGCCCACCCACGATGACAGTACTGATTTAATCGGTGACAAGCTCGACCTGCTCACTGACCTACCCAACAATCTGTGTAACGGCGAGCCGCTGATTAACAACGACGCTCAAGCAACAAGCCGAAATGTCACAGAAAGGGAGGAAGATGTCGACATCAAGGACGAGACTGAGGACGCCGGCGTTGAGGTAACACACGGCACCCGCGATATCGTCACGTCCATCGACACAACCACCTTCCTCCCTGGTGTTTACACCAGGAAACCGGAGAGCCTCGACGACAGTGACGATCAACCAAACGCGTCCAGTTCGTCGCCCGGTATCGATGGCGGCAGCGCCCCCTGGAGCTCGGCGTAACGCGAGGACTCTTCGAGTCTGCTGCCTTCCGAGATGATCTATCCGTGCCTTCCACTACCAGGACACACGACGGTCACTCCTCGAAGACGATCGCGAACATTGCCGGTGATCTGACTTTCACGTCTCCCACCGCGCCGCCCACAGCTTACCGAAGTCACTATCGCGGGGCCGCCGACCAGGTTAAACGAAGTCCGAAACATAAATCGGCACGTAATCGACAACAAGCGCATCACGACGATCGATGTCAATTAAACCGTTTACGAATTATCGGAAACACGTGCTTCATCAACGGTGCGATCCGACCAGAAAATATCACGCGAAAAGAGGTGCTCCGCGATGACAATGAGCACCACCGTAACCGCGCTGATGACGTCGCTAACATTCCGCGCCGACATTCGAAAATAAAATCTGTCGCGCGTCGAAACTACGCTTCCGCAGGCATACAGCCCGTAGCCAAGGCTCCGGCAACTATAGGAACCGTGCCTACAGTGATATTCGATACTGAAAAACCGACTCCACAATTTCGAAGCGCAACTATTCAACGCGCCGTTCGGGCTAAATCGGTTGACGCTTTCGGGAAACGCGATCGCGATCTTCAAACCGCTCGCGTTTCGAGATTGCTCCAATTCGAAGGAGCTGCTTCTGAGCAAGATCGAGCAAAGCACGGTGCCGGATGCACTGCACGACCTCGCTCTCCTCAAGATCTTGGACCGCGGCGAGAATCGGAGCAGCATTTACAGCTCGTTCCGCAACATCGACCAGTTCATCGGGTCCAGACTCAGGACAGCTTACCGGCAAACACGCACGTGGTGATTCATGGGAAAATGAATTCAAAACGCGAACCGTTACTTCCGGACCTCAACGACGCTCATCACGCGAACGACATCATCAAACTGACGATGATCACTCCGGAAGCGCGCGACCGCAACGGCGCTGGTAGTTTTCTCGCTGCCAACTACGGCAAGCAACAGCAGCAGGATGGCTGCATCATGTCTGACAACGAAATACTCGATAGCTCGCACAACATCGAGATCCTTCAGACGCAGTGCCTGCTGAAAATTACGCACGAGAATAACGTGATCGCCGAGACGGCTCACATTCACAACTCGTTGCCCGGCTTCGACTCGAAGAAGCGGAAATCCCAGGCTGACAAAGCACTGTCAAGCCTGCTATTCGACGGCGAGTATCGGAGCAGGAACATCTCCGAGCAGAACGATTCGGAGATCCACGCGGTGGCCTCGTCGGAGAGTACGAGTCCATACGACGAAGGCCCACAGGAGAAAGGGACGTCCGCGACCGAGAACCAGCAGCAGGCACACTGTCTGGACGGCGAGGAAAGCGCGAGTTGCTCGTGCTTCAATTTGAGCTCGCCGAAGACGAAGAGCTCGACGACATCAGACAGCTCGTGCATCTGCAGCCTCACAAACGCGAAGACGTTCTTCGGTGCCGCGTATGTCAACGGGCAGAGCTCCGTCTACGACTCCAATCGATCTAGCTTCCAAATCAATTGCACGCGTAATTGGGAGAACTTGAGCTCAAGCATCGACGCCTCCACCTCGAGGAAGGAATTTTGGAGCCAACTAAGATGCGAGAATTCTCCATCCACGCCGCAGACCATCGAGAAGATCTGGACGAACAGCAAGCAGTACGCTCGCAACGACATCGCTACGCCAAAGAAGACGAAAAACGGCGATGATCAATACGATTGCTCTGACTTACGTTCAGACATTAACGTCAATGTTATCAACGATAAAACCGATGCCTACATCATCGAAGATCAACAGCGTGACGAAGATTCAAACGTGCTCGACCACGGGCACATCAAGGAATCGACGTACTCCAATTTAACCGCTAACACCGACGCAACGAGCCGATCGCGGACAGCAATTAATAAACACGCCGGCGATTACTCCGGAAACGGCGCTAGCTTCGTCAGTTCGCCGAACGAAATCGAGAAAATAATATTTCGAAAGGCAAATAATCAGATGATTTCCCATCAAGCGGTCGTGGAAGGTGTCGTTTCGCACTCCATTTCCCCTCAACTCCCTCACTTCGGAAGGACATGGGAATACTCCGCTATTTCCGCCAAGCAACCTTTGCTATGCGTGCGCGGAGGAACGCGATTAATATTCGGCACATTCTATACTCTCCTCGCGCAGGTTGAACTTTACGTGAATTCTCGGCCACTGCTCCTACCCTTAGCCTATTCTTCCGAGTTTAATCCGTACGTCCCAAGGCATTCCCTGTTCGAACTCCTACACATTGCTCTTCCATTTTCTGACGCCATTGCCGTCAGCGCTAATTGCTTGAGTTACTATAAATTACTTCAAGTTTTTTTACAGCGCCATTTTAAGAAGCGATGGCAGGCTGACTACCTCCATCAGTCACCAGAGCGTCTCAAGCGGAGACCTAATGTTTCGGAGCAACACGGAATAAGCATCACGGTGACACTCAAAGGTACAAACTTGCCACCACTGGGCTACACACTCGGTCGGATCGCGGCTCTATGCATAGGAAAGGATAGCGTCATCCGGGCCCTGTCCATCGGAGCAACCGACGGATTAGTAAAGCGTCCGGAGGCCGGAGAGTGCATTTTACCAGTGCACCAAGGAGGAGGACCCGCGGAAATTTAGCATCTGGTTTCGAACGCCACGCGTTCAAGGTGGGCGGTATGTTCGCGAGAGTTCCATCTCTTCCGCCACCCACCCCCTCTACCGGGGTTGTGGCGCGTGGAACCATCTCGAATCGGGATTGCGTCAGCCACAAAGGGCCCGCCGCAACGGCTTCCGCGGCGCGGCATAGAAACAAAGACTGGGTATAACCGTCTTTATATCCATATATGGATATGACGTGCGATATTTACCCCAGTCTTCGCCCATCACGTGACCACCCTGGGGTAGGGGCACCGGGGCGATATATACGCCTCCCTCGGACCCGGAACGGATTCGTCACGAGTCGCCCGGAGTCATCTTACGCAATCGGCAAAATCAGCAAGAATCGGGTCAAGGTCCGAAAGAAGTCCTTCCGGTCCCATCGGCGTACCGCGTACCTTGTATCCTCTATCAAGCGATACCGAGGGCTAATGCCCCATCTATATCAGCGCGTAATAATAAAAATATACAGTCCACTCAACGATTAAATAAGCACGAACTCGTCACGCAAATCCGGACGCGCTAACACAAATAATTATCTAAAACATGTTTCTGATTCCACATTTAACTCAAGTATAACATATAGTTATTCTACAATACTTATTTTATCAGACTTAAACATAAATTTATTATCATTGAAAAAATAACAGATAAAGAAGATATTGTTTAAAAGAGACAAGGCAAGTATTAAACAAGTTTATGTTTGCTGTTTAACGAATTGATAATTAATATGGAGTCTAACGAAGCAAGATCTAAATGTACTAAAATGGAAATAGCAAGTCATAAATGTAATTCTATCTGTTAGAGTATTTGAATCAACGAGACACTCAAAAATTGATTAAATGGAATATAATCAACTTTAAAAGAAAAATTATATTGACTTAGAAGATAAAAATTATGAGTTGGAACGTGACATATAAGGCAAAATGATTAATATACCTTTTCCAAGGAAATCAACCAAAAATTTTAAGTTATTAGAAATCATGATTTGTTGTGATTTGTGGGTCAATGCGTGCTAAATTTCTGAGTAACTTACAAAATATTTTTTTCATTGATGATTATTCAAAGTATATTGAAATGTACTTTTTCAAACACAAAAATGAAATGATTCAAAGTTTAAATTTAAGATAAAAAACTTAATTACATATCTACAGAATGACAATGAGTAGAAATATATAAACAAGGAATTCAATGATTATTTAGGCAAAAATGGAGTTTAACGATGCCTTATATATATTAATAACTTACCAAAGAAAAACGGAGTATATGAGAAAAGAAACAAAACTCTAATAGAAATGATATCTCTTGATGCAATCAAATTTGTTTTTAATCTGAAATAGATCCAATATCAGCCTTGAATGAAAGAATGCCTTAAGTTCTGTCCTCACTGAGGCAACCTTTATCTTAAAAAAATCGCTACTTATCGAACGTTTCATCAAATTTTTATTGCCAATATCAAATGCCATATAATGCCTGCTTCCATTGGAAATAGAAACACGTGGCAACTGTCGTTCAACATTTAGTTACTCTATTGTATTTTCGTTAGGGTCAGTGCGTCAAACGGTATGTCAAATTAGAAATTTCTAAACATCTTTGTTTACAACTCGCAAATATAGGCCATTAAGAGAATTCCAACTAAGCGCCCCATAAATTTTAATTATCTTCAACTGCAATTTTTATTACATAATAATAATAAACACATGTGGACTCGAAGGATCGTATAGAGAACTAAATGGTTTCTAGAAAGTGATAGGACAGTTTTCCAGATTCTACGCGGATCACTCTCATGGATAGTAACGAGAAATTCTGGAAACCTCCTCCATATTTCCTGATTGGCCTTGCTGATATGTTCCTCCAGCTTCACAATTCTTCAGAATCTTTTGGAAATTTTAAAAAGATACATCAATGATAAGAATCTCCCGTAATAGTCGTTTCACGGACGATATTGCTGGTCTACAATTTGTATCAACTTTTCGGATAATAAGACTGATATTCTGAAATAAGTATTTTAGATCCGTACTTGATAAACACATAAAGTTTAGAAAATGTCGTTTATTCGTTAACAAATCACGTTTCAATGTGACCTAATGATAATATTAAAAATGCAGTTGCAACAAATAAAAATAAAATTGAATTTCCAATTGTTCATACATATGTTAACTTAAACGAATAATAAAATCAATTTCGTATAATAAATTTCGAAAATAAATTAATAAATAATAAAATGATACATTATTTATATGAATTAATTGAATTATTCATCTTGAATTAATATTTTTTATAATTTGAGAAATTCTTTTAAAACCCAAATTAATATTTGGACAGTAATGATAAAATAATTTGAATTAACAAGTATAGTTCTAATATTGATCTAAAATTTCATATATTATAAATTAATATTAATGAAACATAATTTATAATTATAAAATTTAATACAAATTTATTTATTATTTAGAATTATAAATCGTGATCTTTATCGCTCGAAATGGAAATAGGCGACAACATTGGTCGCTTGTAACAGAAACACGAAGAAATATGTAACATCAACTTCTTCAAGATATGCCAACCACATGTTTGTTGTTCTTTCATTAAGGACCTGGTTTATATAAGTTGATACTTGTTGAAAATTTTTGGAACATGCAACGACAAAGAGCGACAAAAAATTACTCGACGTTGCTTCATTGGCAACAGAATTACAAGATATGGTTAATAAATAAAAGATAAAATAACAAATACCGTAGATAATTAGTAGAAAATTCAAAATCAGGAGTTCTATTATGAAAAATGTTCAAGATAATAAAAGAAGACATTGAATTATTAAAGATGAAGAAATTTATAAATCATAAATCCAATGAAGAAAATGTAGACAATGGAGATAAAAGTTTAGTCTAAAATTAAAACTCTAATCTAATTTAATGCAGATAAAAGTAAACTTCAACAACCGAAGAACTTTCGGCCAATCAAAGTTTTAACGAACGAGAGATTTCTAATCCAAAAGGAAATAAGAAAAAGGTCAATGAAATCAATTATGTTGATTCAGAATACACAAGAAAAACAGAATTAAAAATCGTGGATGTCATAAAAGATAATGAAACAAAAAATGGTTATATGCCATGAGCTTAGAAATAAAATCGATAATACTTGAGGGAGAAAAAGATAGGACATTTTACTAACCATAATGTCATAGGCAGCCGGTTTGTTTGTGAATCTAAAAAGAGCAAAGAGAGACAAGACAAAAAAAAGAATTGTGCTCAACTCTGAACTTTTGATTATAATGGAATATTTCCTGTGGTTTCATTAGAATGACATTAGCATCCAAGTATGTACAATATGAAAATTAAGCAAACTACATAGTTAAATGGGGTTGGATAATATTTTTCTGGTGGTCCTTCAATATTATGTAATGAAACATCTGAGACATGAGTGTGTGATCAAGAAGATTACAAACAAAATATTTAAATGAAACCTAAAGAGTAGACCGTGTATGTTCTCTTGTAATAAGGCATTATATAGATTAACAAGTGGAGCGATGACGCTTTATGAAATAAGTACGATCAATCCAATCGTAATCCATGCATATTTTACTCAAATGGGGCATGGTATATACATACGTTGACATTATTTTAATTGGCAACGTGAAGACAAAATTATCAAACTAAGAAAATATTTAGAGAAGTACTTTGAAGTTCTTGGAGATATTTCAAATTGTATTGGATATTGAATTTGCCAAGATCAATGAGGCATGAAGACTAATCATGTAGCAATCAGATTATATCCAAGATTTGTTAGAAAAATTTAACATGAAGCTCAACATTGATGATTACAAGTTTGAAATTCGACAAAAGTGGCAAATGCAACACCATGTAGAGAACAGATCGATTGTCTGATATATTTAGTCGTGTGTACTAGATATTGCAGACGTACTAAAACAATTTAACAACTGTCATAGCCAAGAATATTAGTCGGCAAAATGAATGCTGCATTATTTAAAGATTATGGATTATTACACAGCCAGAGCGATAATCCATTAATTTATTAGATTGATACAGATACGCAATGATATTATTAATAACAAATTATATATGTTCTAAATATTAGTTATATTTCTAAAATCAGAGATTCTCCTGGAAATCCCACTACGTACAATGGCAACATCAACCGCAGAAGCAAAATACATTGCATTTAATAAAACTGCAAAGACATTTATATATTTAAGTAATTTTCTATTCGAATTGGATTATAAACATTTAATTTGCAGTGATAGAAAATGTTTATTTATAGTAAAAGACTACGAACATCATGATAGGACAAAACACATAGACTTGTGGCATCATTTTATCACGAATTTAATCAAAAAGAAATCTGTTTGTATTGACTATTTATCACATAAAAAATGGTTGCCGATATTTTGACCAAGAGATTACCGGAGATAACATATCAAGAATTTTTCAAATTCACGGGATTTTCGACATTGAGCAAAAATGTTAACATAGGCAATGGTCGAATCGTTTGTGGGCAGGACTCAGAATTCATTTATGTCACAAAAAGAGGAGTAGTCTCCTTCTTTATGCTCTCTTTTTTACCTGCTAGTCTCCGTCTTTGTAAAAAACCGCAATGCGAATCTCAATTTCCATTCATATGCTTATTTTTTTATTTATTCTTCATACACGATATTTGATAACCAGATAAGAGATGATTCTATGTGAAAAAATAAATGTATATTGTAAAAGAATAAAAGTTTTTTATTTAAGACTTCGTTTCGAAGAAAATCGACTTTAAAAATTGGCTCAATACATATGTACTTGGCCAAGTCTTAATTTGTGCGACCAATTATCGAACTATATAATATTGTGTTTACGTATTGATTTATATGACAAAAGAACTATTATAAAACGAGTTAATTCCAAGTTGAAAATCTATTTAATAATTGTTGAAATCACATTGCTGTTTGAATACATTAACAAATAATTAAATTGACAAATCTTTCACAAATAGATATCAATTTGTTTTTAGAGTGGAACTCTATTCATGAATACATCGAAATATAATAAATCTTATATTTTTATAAACAAAATAACGAAAACTATCAGTATTCAGAGTTTTAAATCTATATAAATACCTAACAGCAATACTAAATTTTCAATAAATTTTTATCGACAATATGAAAAAATAAAATGTAATAATTTTCAGATAGAAACAATTAATGTTTGATTAATAAAAAAGAGTACCTAAATTATACAAAACGATTTAAAAATGACTAAAAAAAATTTTAACAATATCAAAAAAGATGGAAACATTGATGGCGCACTTGATTTATAATTGCGACTTGCATTTTGTCGCGAATCACCGTCGTTGAAAATTCATGAAGAGCTAAACACGTTACTTACGTCGTGACATAAATTATCTGTCAATAACAGCCGGGTCACGGAAAAAGGACTTATAAGCGAGCCAATTCATATCTATACATTACATATCGATTTTAACAGTTTTATCACGGAAACATTTAGACAGCCGCCAACCTGAAACATCTAGTATAGTTTTATCTAAGTTTTGCAATTCATATTATTTTTCGGCGAAACACTTATAATGATAAGTTATTTTTAGCAACATCTAGTTACTATTACACAATATTATAATCCATCATTGAAAACAGTTTTCTAAATAAAAAGTTAGTGCATATTAAATTTATTATATTATTCAATCATAAAAGTTTTTCTATATCTACAAAAAATATCTTTATTTTAAGAAATCATATTTTTATGTAATAGGATATTTGGTAAAAAATCGTTAGGAAATTAGAAAAGAAAGTAGATGCTATAATGAAATTCACGTTGAAAATCGATCATAAAACAGACCCAGACGATCATTCGACCTTCTAGAACCTGCAAAATTCCTAGAAGAAATAAGGACGCTACTTGTAGACTGTAAATAATACTCGGAAGTACAGATGTATTCAAGTAGATTCTATTCGAACTATCGAACGAGTCGGACAAGCTCTAGCGTTTTTCATATATCATGAAATTGTATAATTGTACAAGCGTATAAATCGTATAATTTATATAATTATATATAAATATTTCTTGCATGTCAAAAGTGAGATAAGACTCACATGGCTTACTTTAGAATGGAATAATTCATATTAAGTGATAGTGATAAGTTACGTAGTAACAAAAAACACAAATTAGTAATTCACAACGATGGGACGGTATTGTCACGTCATTCATTCGGTAGTGAAAAAAGGAAGAGGAAACATCAATCGAGATCTAGTTCAAGGACGGCCGATAGATCAAGAAAGGAACAAGGAACGTTTAGACCGGCTGGAATTACTGGTCGACTGTCTGCCCAGACAGTTGCGACCATCTATGGTGGAACGCATGAATGAACATGACGTTCGTTGAAGCAGACGAACAAACTCAGTTACTAACCACACTTTGGACCTTGTAACTGACCAATATTTATTCCTCGAAATTTTTGGAATTGTGACTATCCCCACTCTATGCTACTTTACCGTGCGACCGCATACTTGCACACACGAAACAAGCGATATATATGATACCGATTGGTGTTTGGATGAAACAGTTGACGCTCATCTTCACTCTTTCTTTCAATGCCAATTCCTGGAATACACCTTAACTGACCAGTTTCGGTCCTGATTGTTGGTCAAAGACTACTGCATCACGAATTGCATGAAATGTAATAAAGAAACAAAATTTGATCACGAATAATTAATGCATGAAAATATATTAAAAATTGAGAAAAAACATACGAATCAAAATATGATATAAAAATTAGTACTCACGAAGAAAATGATGATTCTATACATAAAATATATAGAAAATATATTGACAAAAATGTAGTTTTTGGCAACTAAATAGAAAGTTTCAAGATGAATGGAGTAAATAATTCACACATATTAATTGATAGTATCTAACAAAATATATATATCTAACAATATATATTTAACGATAAACTATGTGAGATGTTTAACAACTACAAAACAATCAGTCATTTATAAGAATCGTATGCGGAAAGTAAGTTGACAAGAATTGGTTACGTAAAAAAACAAAGTTTGTAGTAAAAAGTGTACACATTTAATATGAAGTTTGGTAACCTCGATTATTTATGATCTCTTGAAGCCTTTTTGGCATACTTTCTATTATTTTATTACTGTATTTTGGTCCATTTCAAATCATGCTTTTAATAATGCTCTTTGAAATAATTGTTTATTTCAGACACATTTCTGTCCAAATGGTCCCACAGATGCTCGATGGGGTTCCAATCAGGGCTCTGAGCTCGCCATGGCAGTAAATATTGTTTTCATTATAATACCTTTTCTCTACTTTACAAACGTGTTTTGGATCATTTGTAAAATAAAAGAATCTCGGATGTTCATTTTTTCTAAATTTGTCAAATTTTGTTGCAAAATATACACGTATTTTTCTCCTGTCAATATTCCTTCTATAAACTGTAAATTACCTACACCTGCCGCTGAAAAGCAACCCCATACTAGAACAGCTCCACCTCCGTGTTTTACGGTAGGAGTGATTAAAGAAGATTTAAAACTTTCTCCCACTTTTCTCCAACTGTCTTCTTTTGTCAAACGAAGTTCAAACTTTGACTCATCCGTGAATATAACATTTTTCCACAAGTCAATTAGTTCATTCACAAATTGCTTAGCAAACGCTAATCATCTCTGAATGTTAACGTTTGCTGATAAGTGGTCGCATATAATATTATGATTACCTCAACAAAAATGATATAAAAAATGTATTATGCATTCTCTCGCAAACAGCTAACGTTTGGGCTAGTTTTGAGAATTGCGTTATTGTAAATTAATTCTCAGACGGTCAACGCTGGGTCAAATTTAATTTTTACTTTATACACGTTTATGTGTGTACTCTGCAAATGATGAATAAAAAATCATTTTTTCTATATCTTGCATTAGTATTAGTATTATTGTATACATATCCTTTGTTCGTGCAATAACATGTAATTTTAAATTAATTTTTAAAATGTATTGGTGTGGGCTCAAAATGATTCAGAGTCTGCTATCATTATCAAATACATCGACCTTACAGGATTAAAAAAGTTAAAAAAAACACTGCAAGTGACAGGAAAGATAAGAAAGACAAGAAAGAAGTGTCAAAATCGATGAAATAAAAGTAGATAAAGGAAAATTTAATAAAAAACATTTGACTTCAATTTTTCTTCTTTTTTCTCGAATAAAAAGATATTTATTATACCAGTCCCCAACTGAAATACCACTATTATATTATATTGGGTTGTCCGGAAAGTTCGTGCCGATTTTGAAGGAAAATTGAAACGCAGAAAATTTAAATTTTAGTATACATTTATTAAATTATATAGTGCCATTCTGTTCTACAACGTTTCTCCATCTTTCAGGCAACTTGAAAATTCCGTCATTCCAGAATCTTTCAGACTTTTCAGAGAAAAACTTTTCTACGTGATTTTTTATCTCGACCAAAGAGTTGAAGTTTTTTCCATTAAGGAAATTTTGTAATGATCGAAATAGGTGGAAATCAGAGGGTGTGAGGTGAATATGGTGGATGGGGTAGAACATCCCAACCGAGCTCCAACAACTTTTGTCGAGTTATCAAAGATAATAAGGCCGCGCATTGTCCGGATGAAACACGACGCCCTTCCGATTCGCTATTTCTGGACGTTTTTGTTCAATTGCTGTCTTTAATTCGTCCAATTGGGAACAATACTTCTCTGAATTTATCGTCTCGTTGTTTGGTAAAAGCTCATAATACAGGATCCCTTTCCAATCCTACTAGACACAGAGCATGACTTTTGAATGAAGACCGGCTTTTGGGGTGGCTAAAGGTGGTTCATTTCGCTTTCCCCAAGACCCTTTTCGCTTAACATTATTATAAATGATCCATTTTTCATTCCCCGTCACTACTTGCTTCAAAAATGGTGTCTCCTTGTTGCATTTATAGAGCGAATCGCAAATGGAAATGCGATTCATCAGATTTTTCTCCGTTAAATCGTGGGAAACCCATACATCGAAACGGTTTATGTAGTCAAGCTTCACAAAATGCTAGTGGATGGTGGCTTTTGACATATTTACAATTTCTGCTAATTTACGTATTTATCGTATAGCGTGGGTTATTCTCGATGAGTGTTTTAATCTGATCTTCATCTATGGTAGAGGGTCTATCCGTGCGTTCCTGATCTTTAAGGTTGAAATCACCAGCTTTAAACTAGTGTTCTGGATCAGAACAGGATACTCTAGATTCTTAGAATACTCTATCCTGCGGAGAAGTGCCAGATGCCCTGGCACGTGCCTATTTATGGGATCGTTATCTTACCATGGAAGGCAGAGTTAGAGTATTCTAAGAAGGTCTCTTAAGGAATAAACAACGGGCGTCGTGGCGAACACCGAGAAGTCACGTAGCCACATTTTCGACACACTATAAAGGTTCCTTCTCATAACGCGCATCATCAGTCTATCAGAATCAATCGAGTCACTCAGTTCATACGAGACACATCACAGCAACAATTGTAGAACTTTATTTCAAATATAAGTCTTTAGAAAACCTAAAACCTGTAATCATAATATCTCTCCGACGGCTGTAAAAGGCCAAACGAGAGAATATCAGCGAAGCGGGCAGCAGTCGTCCAGAATCACCGTCGCGCTGATACAATTAGCAAACCACTTCCGCACAGTTCTTTCAGCTACAGCATCTTCGCCATAAACAACGCACATCTTGTTTGCCGCTTGTGTAGCATTTTTGCCTTTCCGGTAAAAGAAAAGCATTAAATGCCTAAAATGCACTTTGTTTTCTTCCATATTTAAAGGCGTATAAAATTGAGAAAAATTAACGTATCGTAACCAAATTTTTTTCCAAATATGCCTGAAGTAGTGAAATATGCCTGACCGTCTTTTACGATATGCACGCAAGTCATTTGTTTTCAATCGTTCTGATATATTCAGACCTGTCCTTACGCCATTAAGGAATAGATTTGATCAGGTATGATAATTATGTTTGTCCGCTGGAAATCGTATAACTATTTACAGTCAGGGACAAAAAGATAAGACAACCTATTAATTTGTCTATTTTTATTTAATATGTGTTAACATAAAAGAAGTTTGTTACGGACACATCTTTTTATAGTGTTTTTATTTATACGGTTTTAGTGAAATTAAAATATTGGTAGGAAATGTATATTTATCTGAAAAAATATAAAAATGGAAGAAAATTGGTGGTCCAGAATGATAGGACATGTATTTAAAAAATGGTATGTACAACAAAATTTACCAGTTTTGTTTATTATTCAATACTTGATAGATTCTCCTTCATTTCTTATTAAAGAAATCATGCGTCTTAATAAAGGTTTAAATAATTTTTTAATCGCTTTTTGTTTTTTTTTTTATGTTTAATGCATGTTTAATTCATCAATGCTTTGAAATTGTTGGCCGTTGGTATATACCGTTCTTACAAGATCCCCCCAGACATTCTCGATAATGTTGAGATGCGGGAATCTTGGCGACCAATCTAAAATTTGAATTTTTTTCTGTGGCAAAAACATTTGATTATTTTAACCGTCTGAACGACAGCATTGTCCTGTTAAAATATGAAATTATTTGTTCCTACAATTGCTCCAGCGGTATTGTGCCAATAAATTCTATGTCAGTTTTTCCGTGGTGACCTACAGTGGCCCAAATTATAACTCTGCCACTTCCTTCTTGACGACGGCTTAACAATTGAATTTCTTTTCTCAGATCGTGATAATAATAGTTAAAATCATCTGATCCATCCATATTAAATTTTTTTTGTCCAAAAATATTATTTTTCGTCACTCTTTTTTCAAATGAATATGTTTCTCCACAAATAGCAGTCGCACTATTTCGTGTTGATCACTTAATGCAGATTTCACACACAGTTAAACTGTATTATTATTAATGAATGATTGAGTGATTATTCTATTTAAAAAAGTGAAGGACTTCAAAATTTTTGAAATCCTTCCATTTACAAAAAAATCATTGCTATTTTATCGCTGTCTCTGTATTGAACAACTTTCATCTACAAAATTTTTTCACTTCTCCAAAAACAGCAAAAATATTTACAGATCAATTTAAATAGGATACCTTATATACATTCTTTTTTTATAATTTTGCATTAATAATTCTATATTTACATTATCCTATAATAATAATTGTTATAATATATACTTACAATGTATAGATGTTACATATGCACATAAATTACAAATACATATAAATATATGCATAATATATGCACAAATTATTCTGGTTCATTTTTCTATTCTTCTTTTTGTTCTAAACAATATCGTGTGTTACAGATGAACTCAGTGTAGCGGCCTATGATTCCTCGACTACGAAATTCGAACACTCGACTAGCACAAGCCGCAAGTGGCTGCACGCCTAGCGTCGATGTCCTACCGATCTTTGACGTTAAGTAGCGCAGAGTGTGCGGAACCCCGCTAGGATGGGGTGGTAGAACCAGCCTAGTAGGTTTAGTTACAACAACAGGCGTCTGGGATAGGAGTCGCTGCCGTTAACCCCACTGACGAGTTTAGGCAGTGACTCCGAGACGAAAAGCATCCGACCATTCGCTTTCCTATCTTCACTACTCTTTACTCACTACCCCAGTTCCACCTCCTTCCATAAGTCCTTCCATACATCTTTCCATCCTTACCTGTTATCATTCATATACCCTACATCAGATAACAGACTGACTCCACCTTCTTTCTTTATTTCGGAGTATTTATAGTGCCGGCAGAAGTACGAGTTTATTTCCACGTGGTTAATCCTTTATAGTTCGAATTTTTTTCACGGCAGACAATTTCCAAAAGCATTAACTTTGATATTTTTGGTTAGAGTCAATAATGGCTATAATATTTTTGGTTAGAGTCAAGAATATTATTGATATTGATACTAAAAGGATATTATACAATAAGTATATGTCACATTGCAGTGAAAAATAAAATAAATTAATAAGCTATTGATATATTACTACATGACTTTAAAGTTACATTGAATTATAGAAGGTTAATCTCACACATTATCTTTGATAGATGTGCGTGTAAATCCGTTCGTATAAGTAGTTCCGCTATAGTTCTTCTTTTACTAAATTTATTATTATTTGATATATCAAAAAAAGGATTAAACTAGTCCTAGGATATTTTTTCCCTTTTCTTTTTCTACTTTTCTTATGCTGCTCATGTATGCTCATGTATCTGATTACGAGAGTAAATTATGAAAAAATATTTTTACGTTTTTTTTCAAAAACTTTTTAGAATAATATCTCCGAAATTTTGGGATTCTTAAACCTCTTCTTCTAATTGTTGGAAGAAGTGTGTATTACATTCATAGAATGAAATAATATTATATTAACTGTTGTTGACTAATAGTAGTCTTACTAGAAAGTAAGAAATCTGATGGCAATAAGTTTGAAAAATTTCTAATTTCATCGGATATATAGTAGAAATAGTGATAAAAATTATTCGGAAATGTATTATTCTTTTGTCCAATCTCGTAATTTTTAATATTATTTTATAAAAATCGGTGAACGGGATTATCATCATCGCTAACACCAAATTTTAGTTTTGGTTTAGTAACAATCAAGCCTTTCAGACCTGTGTTAAGCAATTCTGTATTTTTTTCATATTTTCCAAAACTTTTTCTTATTTTCTTCCTTATAAACTTGCTTTTATTAAATATTTAATTTATACAATAGAATATGTCAAATCGTAACCGTTATTCGTCCATGATAGTAAACTATAATATTAAAGTCGACGAACGTACTTAACTTTAATTATTATTGAATTTGACGTCTCTATTTTATTCTTTTCTCACATTTTAAACTTTTCTTACTTCTTCCACTATAACATTTGATGTCTTTTATATACATTGTACATGAATCAGTAAGTAAAATCTTCAGACTTTATTGATGATTTTTCCCATAACATAATTTTTTCTTTCTAATTTAAATCTATAATATAAGAAAAAAGTAAATATATTAAATAGAAACATCCCGGAAACTAAAACCGGACAATACAGGCTGACTCACATAACTTGATTACCTTGAATCTCTGTTTTTTTTGGAAGATATGAAAGAACTTTATTAACAAAAATTGATACAAAGGATATTAACACAAAGGAGTCATAATATAACAGTAATAATTTTTTTGTAGCTAGAGATTTAAAGTTGACCCTCTTTTTTTTTAAACACAACCCTATATTTACTGATCGATATAGCTTTTTATCTTCTATAAAAAAATATTGATCTATATATGTTGAAAAATTAATAGTTCAGAAAATTTTAATAAAATCTATACATAAAAAAACAAAAACAGTTACAAATACAAGAAGACTGCTCTTGTCTCTTCTCATCTTTCATATAATTTTACAGAATTAAGATTAAAATATTCCCTAAACTAATAGTTTTTCTATGTACATACGTTAAAACTTTTTTATAAAAAATGTCGAGCTACATCGATTAATATAGCAAAAAATATATCATTTCATTTAGAAAAGTGGAAGTGAAATGTTCTTGAGCTCCTCCACCTACAAAAAACTATTACCGCCTCCTCTGTATTCAATAATTTTTTCAACAGCATTTTTTGATATCTTCAAAAACAACGGAAGTATTCAAAGTATTTACGTTATGTAATTTACTTCAAATATATACTTCAAACAATACCTACTTGACAATATATGAAAATATATTTCAAGATCATTAAAATCGACAAGATTAGCCCAAATAATTACCAAATTTTCTTTTGTTAACTATATACACTATATACATAATTTTGAAGGAAATATATAATTTAGAAATATATATACAAAAACAAAGATTTACGCATTTTATATAGCAAATTGAGTAGAGCGTTTTAAAAGGAAAAAAAAAAAATTAATTAGAAAAATGACAGTATTACAAAATGAGTCAATGTTCATAGAAATATGATCGAAACTATTATATTTATCATAATTGATAGATTATATTTATCATATGATAGATTTTCAGGAAAAATAGAAGATGTCTTCGTAGCTCGTAGAACAAAAGATTCCGAATTATGTACTTTCGAAAAAATAAATAAATATATTGATTATTTTTCAGATAAATAAAGCTTATTCATGAAAAAGAAAAGCCTATCTAGGTTTTGTTGCATTATAATAAAACAATATGCGATCGGACATTTATTGTGTATAAAAATTTTAAAAATGTTAATAAAAAGATCAATGAACGTGATCAAAAAACAAAAATAGACATTCTTCAACTTCAAATAACATTTAATTTCCTAACATTCATGTGAGACATTTAAATTCAAGCGTTCTTTGAAATAATCAATCTACATTCATATTTTTACATTGAGTTGTCAATCGAGTTACTTCAACTCTCCCTATGCACATCATGGATAAATAACAACTAGTCATTCACATTCGCATTAAGGAAACAAGCACATTTTAATAAACTTCTTTGCAGAATCAAAGCGAACAAGAATGTCTTTACAGACACAATTATTAAATATAATCTGAGTCCTTTTAGTAAAAAAAATTGCTTGAAGTTTAGATAACAGAGTAGAGTGATTCATAAAATCGAAAAGTTAGGGTGGATCTAAGATGGTACAGAAAGGTTGCTAGTTGTAAAATATTCATCTAATAATAATTCATGATATAAAACCATGCTGATCATTAATAATTAGGTGTAAACAGAAAATAAGATTTACTAACTATAATATTTTCGAAAGACATTTTGAATATTAATAGATCTATAAGATAGGAAGAAAGAGGGAGAGACAGGGAGAAGGAGAGACCCTCTCTCGCCACTATTAAAGTAAAGTAAAGGACGAAGGATAAATGCTAGCGCTTCCGATTTGTTGAAAAGGATCCAAAGCATACGAAATATAGTATATATACAGAAATTCAAAAATGTGACAGAAATGCTACCATTATACTCTCTTTTATTTATAATATATTAAAAGTGGCTATAAAATTTTAAACTTAATTGAAGCTGATGCTTAATAAGTTCGAAATATTAATGTTAAAATTAGGTTGATGTCTAAATAAATACTACATAAACTGAATTAAGCATGAAATGACATAAGAGATTAGCATCATTCGAGTGCGGATCTTTATGCCATTATGACATATCAAAATATGCAAAATACATGCAAAGTAGATTTTAAATACAGTCAAAGTATATGTAAAATATATGTAAGATATGTACATATTTGAAAAAAGTTATAGGGCAATCAAACAGTTCACGATTAAAAGTAATTGTCCCGCCATTACTTTCTTATAAAGCAATCCCACCGTCAACAGGGAAATCAGTGTGTTAATCACTTACAATTGATACATTGCACTAGATAAACTGTGTGCTGTTAAATTCAAATAGTGCGTCATTAAATACAATTCCGTGTGACGATTAGTGCGCGTTAGATCTACACTAATCTATTATAATATTGCTTAAATCATCGAACCGAACCACTTAATAAATTTAAAAAGAAAACGAAACATGATGTGATTTTCATCAATTATATAATAATTTATAGTATGATAAAAGTAGTTACATGGTAGGTAGTTTCTTATATGCCAATTAAGCTTCATGCTTATATGCATAATATGCTAATGTTGTTAATAAGTTATATATATAACAAGTATTTTTATGAGTAAACAGCTTTTTTCTTAAATCATAATGCTAATTGGAGTCAAAGCTTTCACGATTCATAATATTTCTAAAAATTCGAGGTTTGCGAACGGAAATTGTATTTAAAAGAAAATTTTTTCCAACGCAACGTCGTCTCACCAACATTGCAACTACATTCTTCAGGGATCTGTGAATTTTACAACGCTAAGATATTTCCAAAAGTCTACCGATATAATTAAACTATTATTATATTTCTTTTATTAAAAAAATTAAATTAACTTTAATTTTTAAATTATTTTTCAAATACATAAATTATACACATTTATATAGGGTGTCCCAGCATCGGTACAAGCGAGGACGGAGTGATTTTATATGAAAAAATAAGTCAGAAATGAAGAATAAACTTTTTTTGTAAAATGTTTTGTTTTGTAGAAATTCGAGTTTGGAAATTCATAAAACATATTAGAATTTGGTTAATTCTAGACGTAACAGAAAAGATTAATTAATAAGAATTATTCTACATACAAAAATAAATGAAAAATGTAGATGAAAATTTTTTCCATTTAAAATTACATTTTCACTAAAAAATATACTTTAAATATCTTTCATTAAAAAAATAGACTTCAAAAATTGTCTTGAGGCACGTGTACTTGATAAATCTTCAAACTTGAATTTTCGAAACCAAAGCATCTTATAAAAAAATTTTTGACTTGTTTTCACATAGATTTTTGACTTGTTTTCACATAGAATAATTTTCTATTAATTATTCTTTTCTATCACATTTAGAATTAGTTAAATTCGAATATACTTGATAAATTTTCAAATTTAATTTTCTCAAAAACGAGACCTTAAATTAAAAAAATTTTCTTTTCGACTTATTCTTCAATATATAATTATCCCCTCCCTGGTTGTACTACCGATGCTGAGACGTCCTGTATAAATATGGACAGAAGTTTAGTATTCAGAATAACATTTTTGTGTATATAAAACATCGCTGGAAAACCTATCAGTGTTTGAGATGTCGGAACTTTCTGTTGAATTATACTTTTTGTGATGTAGAAATTACATGGAATAAACAATACAATAGTTCCAACGTAACTGACTACACTTTGAACTTCGTAACTGACTAGCGTTTATCCCCGCCAATTCTTGGAATTGAGACTATTTCCACTCTACGTTATTTTACCGTGCAGCCACGTGAAAAATAACACTCGCAAAACATAAAATAAGTGATATATGATACCGATATTGCGGCACATTATAATTGTTTCGGATCAAACTTAGACCAATTTTACTTTAAACAATTTGGGGGGACTGTAAAGAATTTAAAAGATTCTGGATGCAGCTGGAAGGAGAGAGTAAGGAATGAGGGAAAGTGAGTAAGAAAGGCGGTGATGCGTTTCGTCTCGGAGTCACTGCCGAGACTCATCAGTGGGGCTGACGGCAGCGACTCCTTACCCCAGACGCTTGTTGTTATAACTACCCGCTAGGCTGGCCCGGTTCACCATCCTAGCAGGGTTCCGTATTCTGGTTGCTTAACATCGGAGATCGGTAGGACCTCGACGCTAGGCGCGCAGCCACTTGCGGCTTGTGCTAGTCGAGTGTTCGAATCTCGTAGTCGAGGAATCGTAGGGCCGCTACATCACCCCCTTCCCAGTGTAAACGATACTGAGAAGATGAGGAGACTCATAGTAGCGTTGCGGCCGATGGAGGAGTGATTGATGAATGGCTGCTCTCCGTTTTTCGCTCGGTCCTGGTACCTTTTCGTCTAGTAAGATCTGATCACTCAGGGCCGGCGTCTATGTTGGAGGCTTCGTGTGGCTGTCTTCAGAGGCGGCGGCGTTCTACTTGTCCTGGCTGCGCTGCGTGTTACATGCGTGCTACTACTCTTTGTAGACCCCGACGTGATGTCTGCATGTGGACGTGTGTGTCTGTCTTGCAGCGTGCAGTCTGTGTGCGCGCGTCCTTCTCAGTCTTGCATTCTCGGCGGAGGCGTTTGCGTGCGTGCGTGCGTGCGTGCGTGCGTGCGGCGAGCCTTCTACGCTCGTCTGCGGTCGGTGGAAGCGCTGCGTGTATAGGGCGTCCTCGCGCTCTTCTGTGTGCCATGTGTGCTCTGTCCTCGATGTTGCATCCTCGTTCAGCGTCTGGTTGGTCCTCCAGATGTTGTGCTGCATCCTTTTGTTTCCGTGTCGTCGTCCCTTTTCTTTTGTTGATGTGGAAACGTCCGTTTTTCTGACTCCATCTGCGTGTTCGAACGTCGGGCGGTCACCACTTAAAGGGAACTGTAAAGTATTTAAAGGACCCAGGGATGCAGCTGGAAGGAGAGAGAAAGGAATGAGGGAAAGTGAGTAAGAAAGGCGGTGATGCGTTTCGTCTCGGAGTCACTGCCTAGACTCATCAGTGGGGCTGACGGCAGCGACTCCTTACCCCAGACGCTTGTTGTTATAACTACCCCGCTAGGCTGGCCCGGTTCACCATCCTAGCAGGGTTCCGCATTCTGCTTGCTTAAACATCGGAGATCGGTAGGACCTCGACGCTAGGCGCGCAGCCACTTGCGGCTTGTGCTAGTCAAGTGTTCGAATCTCGTAGTCGAGGAATCGTAGGGCCGCTACAACAACAAACACAATAGTGCTTGCTTAAATGATTGCTTTATTTTCATAAGTATTACAAGTAATTGAATATTTCATTAATACATACATTAATAATTAATACTAAATTACATTAAATAATAAAAATAAATAATGGTAGAAGTATTACAGAAAAAAATAATAATAGAATAAATAAAAATTATTTTGAATTGTGATAATCTATTATAGATTTTGCATCTATTCGAGTCGCAGAAAGCTGCGAGTAAGAAGATCTTCTATAGCATCTGTCTCTTCGGTAGCATCTTCTCTAATTCTTTCTGTTTCTCCACATTCATTGATCCACTCTGTTACTTCTTCATCAAAAATTGTTTCACATGTTGCATTGTACGGAGCAGTTTCTAATGAGAAAGTAGCAAAATACGTCAAGTTTTTTCAGCTATTCTTGTTTTCGATTAAGGATTTTATTCCAGAAATTGAATATATTCACAAAGGTTATAGTGGTCCATATTTCATTTACTAAATCTATATAATCTTTTATGTCATAATCAGCATAGAATTCTGATATTTCATTTTCATATTGTAACAATTTATGCCAGAATCTTTTTTTTAATTTTGAAATTATGCTGTCATCCATTAGTTTGATTAGAAAACTGGTGTTAGGCGATAAAAATATGATTTTGAAATGACAGCCATCTATTTTTTTTTATGGCCAGTAAAATTATTTATTACTAGTAAAACTTTACCATAAGAATTTTTTTATTCATCCAAGCATTTTTATTGTGATTATATATCACAGGCAAATTATTTTTACAATGTTTTAATGCTCTAGATTTTCCATACTTAATAATTAAAAGTGGTAATTTGTAGCTTCCGCTTGCGTTTACAAAGCTAATGTTATTCTGTCCTTCTTAATTTTTCCCCCCGGTATTTTTTTTTCATTTTTACTTACTAATGTTTTGTTGGGAAGCATTTTATCCAAAATTTTAAATATTTATTTTAAAGTATGCTTGTTTCATCTATGTTGCATACATTATTCTCACTGATTTCATTATCTTCTAACATCTTCGAGAGTTGTACAAATTCTTTTGCAGTAGATTTATCCGCATCGTCACTTTCATCGTAGATATTTGCAAAACGCAAATTATAATTTTTTTTAAATCGCCAAAGCCAGCCTTTACTTAGTGTGAAGTTGAATAGGTCGCCCCTTTTTTCTTGTAGTGCTATTGCCTTTTCTAATAAAATATTATCAGTTATTCGGTCTTTTACTAAATAACGTGATAAAAACCACAAATACAATTCTTTATCTAAATCAGTAAATGTGGATGCACGCATTCATTTTCTTTGGAATTTAAAATCTTCTTCCGCAAATTGTCGTATTGACAAAGCATTTTATTGAAGCGTCTTATCATTTGATTCGAAATATTATATTCATGTACAAGATTATTTACACTTTCACCAGCCTCTAATTTATTTAAAATGTCCAAACAATCTGCAATATTCACTTCATTACTAGATTTGATTAAAATATAAAAATCACTGTATTGAGTTGAAAGTCACTCACATCGATAACTTGTAAATCACTCTTTGTCTTTTCTTCTTTTCTTTTTTTCTGTCCGTGATGTCCTCAAAATCCTCTTATGTTACCTTTTCCAAAAGACTCTGAACAGGGGATGTTTTAAACCAATGACGAAGTTTCCAAATCTCTCCCATCATTTAAAAATTGTTTCATTGCTTACACAATTCGGATATGCACGTGTTTATGGCTATCTGAATAGAGGTGCTATCAAGTTACGCACGTGATTGGTTGACATAACTATTTCATTTAGAGAGTGACAGGCCACAAAGTTGGATGACACAATACAATTTTATAACTCCAGAAGAGAGCATTACAGTATAAAGTTCGTGTTGTATTTTAAATTATAAATATGTAACATAGACGAAGAGTGTTCGTGAAATAGGATGTCGATAAACAGAAACTTTCTGAAACTAAAGATAAGATAGAAAAAGATGATGACCTATTTGACACACCCGACTACACGGATGAAGAGGAGAATTTCTTGAATAAACACAGAGGATAAAAAAGAAGAAGATTAATTGAATATTGAGTGAAAGTGAAAATAATGTAGAGGACCAGCGCATCGAAACTGCTGGAATAGTTTGAGAAGAAGATTCCAAACCTGGAAGAGCATCAATTCAGATATTTTATAGAAAATGCAGTGAAAAAATTGTAATCTACACTTTTGACTTATTTTTACAAATAGAATAATTTTCTGCTTATTATTTATTCATGAACACTAGCTAAAGAATTAGATAAATTAGCTAAATTACAATTAATAAATTTTCAAATCTAATTTTCTTGAAAATGAAGCCTTAAATGAAAAACATTTATTCTTTGTTTTTGAGTTATTTTTTCATATAGTGCAACCCTCTTTTTCATTGCTGGAATCACTGGAACACCATCGTTCCGAATATTTTATTCGAATATTTTCATGTACATATAATTCATAAATACATATAGGTGTTCAGTTTATCTCGCAAAATGCAAATATCTCGAATTGAAGTTATAAAAAAAAGTTCTTACAAAAGTTGTTTGATACAAAGGCATATATTATGGTTTTGTGGTATTTTTTGTGGGCAGAGTGGAGGAAATTTCAAGATAAATTTCTTTAACTGGAATCATATAATTTTAAATATAGTAATCAATTCTGAGCATTTTCTGTAAAAGAAATATTAACTTATTTACGTCGAAAAACATTGATTTAGGAGATACTTTTATTTTAAGTTTATAAGAATACTTCAATGTTTTTAGTGAATATGGAACTGTCATCAATCATAATATTAATACAAATATAATTGACTGAAAACGGCAAATATAGAAACATTTAAATCCATTTAAACCATTTGCTTAGCATTTCAAATTACGTTCGGAATTATATTGATCCAAAAAGAAGAGCAAAATTATAAGAATATGCAGAAGTATGCAAAAGAGCAAAGAGTGTCGCATTTACGTGAATCAGTAAAATTAGAAGTGAATGAAGAAATAAAATAGGTTTTGATAAGTTTCTCAAAAAAACATTATAACGAAATATTAATGATTTAATATATTAGAAAAATGTAATTGATAATGGCATAATTAAATCGATCAGCACAATCAGAATTGTTGTTTTCTATATTAATACATTGATTATAAAAACATTTGAGACAAAAATGTTAAATTAATAATTATAGTTGTTTATAATTAGTGAATGTATCGATCCCAATAAAATGGTCATCGTTGAATTTAATTTCTTTTTTTAATCTTTAATTTTTTTTTTTTAAATTGTACAAGAACAGCAGAGTCTTCATTACTGAAACTGATCAAGGTACATTTTGTACAGACTTGAATAGACGAATTGGATTTTTCGAACAGTTAAATAACTTTATTTTTATGTAAGACATTTATTTTTAAAATTTCAAGATATTTACATTTTTTCCATTTATGGACTCATATAATTTACATATTTTTATATTTTTTAATAGTATAATACTAATAATAGTAACAACAACAACAACAACAACAACAAAACATATTAACAAATAAATTTCTATTGAGAATTTGTTCAATTCGAATAGTGATTCATTTACATCCGTATATAAATTTCTGATACAAATATTGAAAATTAAATTGTAAAACAATAACAAATATGAATAACAATAAATATAATATTAGGATATTTAATAAAATAATAAATTAAAATAGTTGATTTAAAATGGAAAAAGTGATCGATAAAATATTTTAATTAATAAACTTATATACATAGATATTCATAGATATACATAGATATAGATATTCTTATTAGTCTGGCAAAATTAAACGAGAAAACTATAAGATTCTTAGTAATAATTCCTCAACAACCTAGGTCAAAGGAACTTAATATATAGCTTAATTATTAAATAACTGAGTGCAATAGCTGTTTAAAATAAGTAACAAGAAAAATTGATTTCAATCGCAGAATCTTAGGTTAAACTTGACCTAGTGCATTAATTGTGTAAAAATACTAAACTGCAAAAGATGTTTATAAATAGATAAAGAGTTTGTATGATCGATCTATGATGCATATGTCACAATACAATCACTTACAAAATCAGTATAAATATAAAAATTTATACAACAATAATAGTATATAGCAAAATTATCACACACAAAACAGTGTTTTGAACACAGCCATTCTTAAGTAAGTATTACTTACTTTATATAATTACTAATCCAAGAAACCAAATCAATCATCAGATCAAGAAAATAAATAAAGTACATTTCCATTTTCTTTGATTCGAAAAAAATTCTTTAGCTACATGAAATTCCATATAACGAATGAAGATTCTGAAACTCAATCATAAAATTATGAATTTTTCACTAAAAAAATAAACTAAATAAATAAATAAATTTATATTACATTGAATTTGTTGAAACTAAATAATAAATAAATTTATTTTGCAAATTATACAGGTAATTCCATCTAAATTTCCTACCTCAAATATTTTCGTTGTGTTTGAATATATAAAAAAATTTTATTAATGGTAATTCAGTACAGAGGGGGCCATAATATAGTAGTAATGATTTTTTCATAGGAGGGAATTTAGAAATTTCAAAATCATTTCTAATTTTTTTAAGAATCGTTCTTCAAATCGATGTAGTTTCACATTCTCTATAAAAAAAGTATTAATCTATGCATGTTGTTTGGGCCATTTTCTATAATTCTAATTGTTAGAAGTATCTTGTATGAAAGACGTTGTTAGGCTTCTTGTTCACAAAAAAGAATTTATTATTCTATATTTAGATATGTTTGAACAAGGACAACTGCCCATGCGTTTTTTCATGCTGGCAAGAAGTCCCAAAGTCTGTCACGCTCTATTGTAACGCGATAGCTTATTGTTTTTGCTGATCCGTGTACCTAGTATATATGCCTGTACAAACAGTTGGTAACAATCATCCTATCGATGTTTAATGATTTCATCATTTTTAGGGCAATCAAACGGCTCGTATCCTAAAGTGATTGGCTACCATTTGCCATCACATTCCTATAAAGGAGAACCGCCATCACCGGGGAAAACAGTACGTTACGAAATCAAAAGTACAATAATCAATACAATTCAATGCGATACATTCAGTGCGATATATCGATCAGTATGATATTCAATTACAAGTGCGACAGTCAGTGCGAACATCTTTACAATTATACAGTCTACTCAACACGATCTCCAATCTCCTATCGAAATCGTACCATTTCATATCAACTCGCTATATTTCACCATATGATGGCTATCCATCTCAAACTCAAGCGTCTCGAATCCATGTTGCTTGGTTCATAAAGCCACAACACATGTCGAAAATGATTAGTTTTAAAGATATGTATTTGAATTTCAATTCTGCAAAATTTTTGTATCAATGACGAAAAAAAACAGGGGCAGTGTTCATAACTGTCCTTGTTTTTCATGCATAGATTATAAAAAAATTAATTTAGAAATCATAAAAGATGATAATATATAATAATAATAATAATAAAACACATATTATTTTAATCAGTAGGTACGTTAGTGATAAGAACTATTTGCATATCATTGTACACATTTTAATATCAGTAACATTAAAATAATTTAATAGTACTTTTATATAATTACAAAAATTTAATACTATAAAAATATAATGATGTCACAATTATCATAATGATAAAAATAATTAATAGCAAAATAATAAAATATATAAATAACAAAAGTAAGAAAAATAAAAAATAATAATAAAAAGAATGTCTTATTAGAAAGTAAGAATATGTGTAAATATTTTTATAATATGAAATTACACATAGTTGTAAATCATATAACCGATCATATGACCAATCAAATTGATTTAGGGATCTGTAATACTCAAATAAATAATTTAAAAATTCATACATAATACAGTGATATAAGTACTATATCTATATCTATATAAGCTACTTGAGCATTAGAGAAATGTGATAAACTAAAAGATGCAGAAGTAATTCTCTGTTGGAATTCTTAAATAAGTTATGTATACCTAAAGAAAAGTACAAACTCATAGAATATGTGCTGTGTGGAGTACAGAATATGTCCTTGAACTTTATGATACTAGGGATATAAGATTTACTTTGAATCGAAGAATTATAAATTCTATGATTCTAAAACTGCGTTTTCAGATTATAAAATTTTACGTCGCTCAATGTCAAAGCGATTTGAGACAGGACTTACTATACAATATTTATCAGTGACGTTATGAAATTCAAAATTAGATTTCGTCTTCTTCCAAATTTTAGATGACTTTATGCAATTTCATTCTCATAACTTCTATTCTTATCATATATTCTACAGAAAATATATTCGAAAGTTTTACGAACAGTAGGAAGCATAATTTCACGGATATTAGAAAGCATAATTTGAAATCACACCAGAATATCTCTTTATGTTTAAGTAAATTCATTCAATCTTTTTGATTGTTATTTAGCTAATCTGCTAGAACCAATTTTAAATACCAACTCGTTTAGTTGTACGGCAACTGAATTTTAATTAAAAGTTTTTCAAAATTTCATACCTGTTTATAGATGTTCAATATAATATATGTATAGAACGGATCGATTTCATATCTCCAAGATATTTTCTCATATTGCCTTCGTCACGCAAACTATGGAAATTCCAAACCGTTTCAACAAATTTTTCGTAATTATATACTGGCCGGAGTGAATTCCAAAGCAATTTAATTTATGTCTGTGGTTCACATCAGCACGCAAAGACGATCTATAAAGCGATGCGGAATAATAAACGAAGCAAACGCGATATACACGAGCACGATATAATATAACAGCGATTTAACGATTGGAAATGCAGATATCTCGAAATTTTACAACTTAGCTGAACTACTTTGATCCGATTTAAAATTGATTTCAAATTTTGCCGTCAATCTTATTGTAGCCAGTCAGTGTCATTCGACGTTGATTTAAAATTCACTGATAAAGAGATATGACTAAAAGATAAAGAGATATGATTAAAAATAAAAACAAGCACTATGGATAAAGAATCAATTTAGAGAATTTCACAAACTTCACAGATTTACCTTTATGGAATGGAAAAGATTTAATTCTCCATATTAACTGTACGCAACAATATTTTATCAAAATTGTTTCATAAATTGTCTTCGTTTTATCAAAAGTTTAAATTGAAATTGTAAAAACATATTATAGGCTCAATCATCAAAGTATTTTTCTCGCGATCTTTATCCAGTCCCTTTAAAAAAAAATTTTCCTAATTCATGACATATTTGATAAATATGGATACAACTTTTTGGTAACAATTTTTCCTTACATTCAGTAATAATGTTTTCATGATATTTAATGAAAGTATAAAGTATACAATATTGCAAATATTCTTAGTTTGAGTTTCTGTTTGCCCTTCTTTCATTACTCTGTCAACTTCTTTAAAATTTATCTTTAATTTCCAAACGGTGGTTACATATATGCACGTATTATATAATAATAGGTTATTATACTAGTAGCATATGCTAGAATAATTTTGAAAACTAAAATATTTAATAAAAGAAAAATTAAATATAAAAATTATTTTAAGATATGTAGAAAAAGAAACAATCCTAAATTCATCAATTTTTGACCCTAATACTCTTTTATAGAATGATGAGAGGATTTAATATATGCAAAGAAAAGGACAAATTTTTATTTAAAAAAAATAACGTCTAGGAGACGTGTTCTACTGGCCCTGGGTCTCCTACCAGGGGACGCGTATAAACGTATAAACGTATAAAAGTAATGTGAGGGGCGCACCTCTGGGCAGTACCGTTAGGCCCATAAAATAGTTATGAATATTACTTAATGGGACTAATCGGCCCACCTAGGGAAAAAATGACCTACCAATCACGTGATCGGGAAGGACACAAAGACAGTTGGCTTTATGTAAGGCCGACACGGCATACAATGAATCTTCAGAAACATTCACTTATCCTCAGTTTTCTGCTGTTCCGAAGACAACCGACACCGACTACATCAGTGCGTGAGACCTCCAAAATACCAATATTTCACTTGATACTTGAGTTTCCGATCAACCTCTGAGCAAGAAAGTTCAGCAAGCCTTCTTATCGCAGTGAGTGAACAAGTATGCAAAATAAAAATTCGAACAAAAACTCTAAAGTGAGAATCAAAACCCTCACGCCTGAAAAAGAAAACATATCATCAGACATAGCTACAAACAACCTGGACTATGCATTCGCAGGCAAGGCATCCACATGGACGGCGTGGCTAAGAGAAAAGCCACTGAAGAACAACTCAAAGTTACTATGTCAAGAAAAAGGGCTACATCTCTATCAAATTCTTCTGTGGCAAATATGCAGAAAGGTATCGAGCACATCAACCCAGACATCCCTACCAAAAACAGGTACAGCGTCTTCGCTGTTTGTGTCATCAATGAGCTAGACTCAGGCCCCCAAAACACGAAATCACAAAACGACATCCCAAACGCGAACAGCGCAACACCCTAAATTTAAATCCTCCTGCTAAAAAAACCCCAAAATGTCAAACTTCCGCCATTCATAGTAAAATAGACCATCTAAAATTCCTCGACGCACTTCAATCAAAATACCAGAATGCTTTCCAAGCCAAATTCACGTCAGACAAACTTAAAATAATGTTTACAAACATAAAAGATTTTACAAAATTCAAGGCCATGTGCATCAAAGAAAACATTGAATTTTATATCTATACGATCATCTCCGAGAAAATATTAACCGTAGAGCTCGAAGGCTAACTAGAATAAGTGAAAACATTAAATGCCACAGCCTAAATTCCATACACTGTGTTGAAATACCGACCGACACCAAATATATAGAGTCACGTTCGCGCCCACACTGGCACAAATAAATCATGTTAGATTCATCGAAAATATCAAAATATATTGAGAAAAATATGAATCCCATAAATCCAACAATTCAATGTTTCCGCTGCCAGGTGGATCACACGTCGTCAAATTGCAACAAGAAACCAGTGTATGTCAAATGCGCCGGGCAACATGACACCAGATCCTGCAGCAAAAACGACATCCCAAACGCGAACAGCGCAACACCCTAAATTTAAATCCTCCTGCTAAAAAAACCCCAAAATGTCAAACTTCCGCCATTCATAGTAAAATAGACCATCTAAAATTCCTCGACGCACTTCAATCAAAATACCAGAATGCTTTCCTAACCCTAAAACCCTAAAAACTCCACCAACATGCGCCAATTGCAAAGGCGCTCACCCGGTCAATTATTCCCAATGCCTTGCATTACTAGCTATTCTGGCCAAAAAGACTGCCAGTAAAGAAAGAATCCAACATGTGCAAAACTCTTTCCCAAACATGCACCTCTCAGCACAAAGATTTTCCCATCTTATTCCAAACAAAATCTTTACCACTTCCCTTACTCAGGAAAACATCAAAACAAGGCAAGAAATATCATGTGTAAGAGCCGTATCACCAGAACCCCCCCCCCCCCCCCAGCTTCAGCAAACCGAATATCCTCTCAATCCAAAACTAATAGATCAAATAGACGATATCAAAGCAACAGACCTAGACTAGCCCTTAAAAATTATATCGCTCATCCAGAAATATTATACGAAATGCACAAATAATCTAGAAATAATCCGAGCAACAATACTCATAGTGAAAGAACTAGATAATGAGCAGTCATAAAAACTCCATCAATATTATTTTATGAAACGCCACTAGCGTTAAAAATAAGATATTTGAACTTCACAAACCATAATGCAGACGTCGCAATCATTACCGAAACCGTTTGGCTCACCCCGAAAGACACTCTCAAATCACCCAATTACAAAGTACACAGACAAAACGGACCACCACCATTCATCAACAATAAACTAAGAGCCGGAGTATTAATAGCTGTTCACAAGGACATTCTTACGGAAGATACACCACAACCAGCCACTTCAAACATAAATGTACTTACCATCAAGATCAAAACTACTCCCAAACTCACGGTCGGAGCAGCATACTCCCCCTCCCTCCCAAGTCAGAATAAACCTTTCCGATCTGAACACCATCGTACTGCCACAAGAACCAGAATTCTACATCACCGGCGGTGACTTTAACGCCAAGCACACCTTATGGAACAATACCAAAAGAAACAAAAATGGTTCCATTCTCAAAAATCATTCCGAGTTACACAATTATCAAATCATTCACAGCTCCACTTACACCCATAGGAAACCAAACTGCACCCCCTCCAACATTGATATTTTCCTGTCTCCTTTCCACAAAATTGCCACATGATTTATCATCAAATCGCTTACCGGTGGCCTTCTCACAACCCAAAATAACGCAAAACTACAACACCAAACCGCACAAACTGATTAGAATACATACTACTAGATGCTAAATTGGAACACTACTAGATGCTAAAGTTACCTAGGCCCCAGCGACTATCAAAAGAGCAAATCTAGCTTTTCCGACACTTAGAAAACTATACCCGCTGCTCCACAGAAACAGCAACGCGAAACTAAAAAAAGAAATATCAAACTAAATCTATATAAGATGTGCTTTAGGCTGATAATAACGGTCATCAAATCTGGACTGCAGCAGCAACGTCACACGTTAGTAAGATTCAAAGAATCCAAAATAAATTCCTATATATATCATCCTCAACAAACCGTATGACGTACCTATCCGCGTACTACACGAAATAGCAAACATTCAAACAATTCAGGACTACATTGCAAACTTAGTTGCAAACTTAGTGCAAGCGAAACCGCTTATCACACAGAGTATCAAAACCCACTCATTAGTCAAATAGGAAACGTCAACAACATTCCACTAAAAATTAAGAAAAAGTTACCTAAACATGCAATTGTTACTTCATAAAACCCGAACAGAATCAAATAAATCCAAATAGAAACCAATAATGATATGCAGGTTTTTTTAAATTTTTCCTGCTCACCTAGTAACACACCATAAAATCACACTACCTCTCCTGAGATGAATTCACCCAACAAATACATCTTTTTATGTAGGTTAAAGGTCCCTGCCAACCATCAGGCACTGCAATTAAATTAACCACAACAAAAGAAAAAAAAAGAATGAATTCTAATTTTCCTTTGGTTGAGGCGTTGCCTACGTTCCGCACCATCTACATCCTTGCGTGAGTAACTCCCAAAAATGCAACTATAAAATACACTTGCCTTATTGCATTTGCAAAAAAAAAAAAAATGATCGTCAATATGTAATCCACTTTGAACCTTCTATTTTTTCCTCTAACATTTTTTTCTAATTTTAATTAAAAAGAAATATTTCTCGTTACAGTTACACGAATTACACTATACACATATGAGGATTGATTATATCGTAATAGATTAGCCTCATAGATTTTATGCAACGGAGATATATGGTGATTAATTAACTTTAACATTTAGATTACTGAATATTGAAATTATTATAATTTCGTAAAAAGAAATCGTACAATGATAAACTTAGATTTGAAGCTTTTACTTTTAAAATGTATTGTATTCTAGTATCATGTAGAAAGTGGATAAACGAATTTTTCCTTGAAAATGCTATAAACTATCATAGTATGTAAAAACATTGGAAAAATATTTTCATGTCTAAATTTACAATGGATTTAAAGATTGAAGCTTTCCCTTTACAACGATCTCCAAAAATTTGACTTATGATTTCAAAAATTCAATAGGGAAGGTTTCAATCCATTAGATTAGATTTAGATAGAAAATTTTTCAACGTTTTCATATATTATGACAATTTATAGCATTTTCCCACTCGCTATATATTATAAAATCATCTTAGAATAAAATAAATAATGCATTTTGAAAGTAGAGGCTTCAAACATTTTTTTTTAGAGAATTATAACAATTTTAACAAATTTAATTTAGATATTTAATAGATTTAATAGATATTTAATAATTATAACAATTTTAATATGTCAAATATTAACATGAATCACTGTATATTGCAACATAATTGTTTGTTATTCACAGGAAAGACAATTTCCAGTATCAAAAGCACTATTCTATAAATAAATGAGAGAATGACCAACTAATCATGTGAAAATAATAAATGTTTAGTAGCTAGTAAAAAGGTCGAGTATTTCTGTTTGGATATCGATTACGTACCTCAAGCATTTTGATGCATAATTGTGTGCTATGCATATATGTATGCGTCATGTGCACAAAAGTGACATTTGTAGATACTTAATTCGAACTGCAGAATAAGTTAAATAGACGTTATCGAGTCGAGAATACTATATAACTCTATTATAAACACTTCTCATTAATTATATCTATTTATACCCTAACTACTATTTCTTTAGTTGTATATTTATATTATTTGTGATAAAATAATGAGAAAAAATAAACATATATTTTCTGATAAGATGTATGATGTAGTACAGTATAGTATGACAAATTTCTAAAAAATCAACACAAAAGTATTAAAAAAGTATTACATCATTTAAATAAATTTGAAAAAGTTAAGAAACGAAAATGGAAATATGAATTAATAAAGAAATTGATGAAAAAGTGAACGCAAGTTTTGCTTACCAGATTTTAAACTATTATTAATATACAGTCAAACCTGTTTTTGTGCGGTCCTTTTTTATGCAATTTTTTTGCAGTGTTTTGTTTTGTGCGGTATATGAATGCCAACGGTGTTGGCATTATATACCGTTGTAATGTTTTCTATAGTGTACACATATAAACTACAATACATATGATATACAATGATATACAATGTATGTACATATTGCGCCAGCCAATTATAATATGTACATACATATTACACCAGGTAGTAACATCAGTTAATTACGAACCTTAGAAGTGCGTACATGCATATTTTTTAACCATTAAGATGTAGAAGGATTTCAGTTTTTTTGTCGACCCGGGTGTCCGGGTATTGTATTACAAACGTGACGTTTACAAGCAGCTGATCAAACGATCGTCGTCGCAAAAACTTATCACCGACTTCATGGTAACAAAAAATAAAGCAACTGTAATATGATTAAGTGACGAAAGCGATTTTGAAAGAGTTCGTCACAATAAGATGCGCGTTTTTGGATTACGACAAATAGTGTTTAATTGTGTGAAAATTTACCCATGTTTAAAATGAGAAATTAAATATTTTTAAATGTTTCAATGTGTAATCTAATTATTTATTTTGTTTGGAAAGCACTTTCTCGCTATTTCGTAAATCTTTGACATATTTTTTAAGTGAATTTTTTTATGCGGTTTCTCTCCACCGCATAAAAAAAATTTTCTTTAATATGTTGTAAAAAAACTATTTGTTATAGCTGTTTATGAAGTTTCTTAATATTTTTTTTTGTGCAGTTTTTTTTATGCGGTCCCTATTTACCGCACAAAAACAGGTTTGACTGTATTAAACAATATAAAATATAGTGGAAATATGAAAATTGACGAAAATCAGCATTCGTAATTTTTTCTCTAATAATAAAGCCGACAATTATAATATTAATTGAACAATGGATTCAAATAAATTTAATTGAAATAATACTTTTAATGATTATATAAGATTGAGTATGGAATTATTGACATCGATATAGTAAAATCATTGACATCGTATAACATTTTTTTCAATATAAATTCAGTATAAAGTTTCGAAATAAATTTTCGGTTGATCTTTTTAATTTATAAAGACAATATTTTCTAACATTTTTAATTTTAAAGAAATAATCTTGAACATAGGTAACTATAATATCTAATAAAACATTATATTCATGAAAAATTAACGTAATCTCCCCATTTCATATGACGATGAATTCATCGTCATTCATAAGTGATTAATACAAACGAAAGTGTCATGTAACACTGTGAAAATAGAAAGGAGAACTTTACATAGACACCACAGTAGGTCGATGAAGGTGACCCAAGGGGTGTGTTAGATCTGGAATTATAGTCGCCCAACACGCCATCTTAAAGTATTCCAAAACAAGCCGATTTCGTTAAACGTGCCGTTCTTCGTTGTTTAACGAGCTATCACTTGCTAATAAATTACTTGTACAAACGGACGAATTCACTGCAATAATTACTAGAACTTTTGAATTACCTACGGTAGTACTTATGAAATCAAGTCGAAATTTATTCTATTGTAAACGTCGAGTGAAAAGCTATTTGTAGACACAGAAGTCGGCCGCATTTCAATTCGCGTTCTTGGCCATTCTTCTAGCCACTGATTTTCTCACTTCTTTTTCGTTTTGCTAGTATACATGATAGGTTAATAGTACCACTTCATTAAAATAAATCTTAATTTAAATATTTGGGAATAATTTAAGGTAAACTATTTCATAGTTTTAATTTCAATGCAAAAATTAATTTTGTATTTCGGATGAAGTGAAATTTGTAATCTTTGTCGTTCTTCGAGGAAGTTATTATTGAAACAGTACGATATGGAAAGATTTTATGCTTATAGTTTTACATTCTATTCTGTTTTTTTAAACACAGTTATTTAATTTAATTTTAATGTTTCTGTAGTATTAATATTTAATTTTTTTTTCCTTTTAGCTCTAAATTGCATTAAAATTCAAAAAAATATTATAAATATATAATAGTAGATAAGAAAATACGAACATTGTTAAAGTTGTAAGAATTATAAATAATTTGTTTCATTTTTAGTAAGTATACCATAAAAAATGATATTGAAACATCTTTATTGCAATAATATTTTATGTTATTAATAACTGTTCTGTTCAAAGAAACAAAAACGTGAGTTTTTGTTAAACATGAGTTTAACATCGATTAAGGCTCATTTAAAAAAAATTCAATAATCGTTCACAATTTTTTTAAATGTACATAGAAAGGTATGTATAGGAATATATAGAAAGCATATGAATGACATCTAATAAACCTACTGATTAAAGGTTAATCAATATACCATGTTCATTATTCATGAACCACAAATTTGGTTTGAAATTCCAAACTATGAGCATTTTTCAGTGTTCAAAGAGAATCGTAGATTTGCTCACTCGTTATTGCGAATCCAAGAGAATCGAAATTCCATTTCTCCCACTCGCAAACATTTTTTTTCTTCTTTTATATGATTTGTATTATATCAAGAGAATTTGTCTTCTATCAAGTATGTTTTAACAAAGTAACTTATTATTATATGCGTATACAATGGTTCAATTTTTTATATTTCTATTGTTATAAATCGTACGATTGAAATTTATAAGTCTATGTCTCAATTATAGTATAATTCATTGCGTAGCCATCTTAATGATGTGAGTTTTTACTGTTATATTCCATAAGTTCAAATGGATTTCAACATAGTTTCATAAGCTAGCAATTTATCTTTTGTGTTTAGCTTCGATCGTCGCATAATAGTTGATATTTCAACAGTCAAAAATGTATAACTTTTAAACGAAAGTTACATACAAAAATGTATAAATTTTAAAAGAAAATAACAATATTTTTTTCCCTTCAATGAAGTTGAAGTATTCTTCATTCGTTAGATAACATTACATTACTTGGTTAAGTAAATTGTGATAATACTTAATTATATTAATTAATACGATGATTCTATTTGTCTTATTTAATTTAATTAGTCATACAAAAAGTGATTTTCGACCATTGTTGAAAGTATGCGCACATTTTTTTAAATTTCTGAATTATTTAATAACGGACAGTGATCAGGGAAGTTTATAAAATATAAACTTTGTAAACAATTATTTATAATTAAAACTAAATATTTTTATCTATAATATTATACATATTTAGCATATATTAATCAATTATATTCTTAAAAAAACTCCAAATAATTAGAAAAGTTTAATTATTTAAAAGACAACAGAACAAAAAATACTCCTTTGTTTAATTTTATTTAAATGGTTTAAGTTATTTTATTTGCTTAGATTAGTTTAAAGTTATATTACTCGAAAATAAAAGCTCTTTAAAGAGAAATGTTTTATATTTGTAGTAATAGATATGTTTTAATTATGTACATTTTATGTTTCTAGAAACTCCGGAAAAATAATTTTTGGCTGATAAATTAGATTTTTTTCACACTATAATGTGTGATGACTCACTAAGCTATGTATCCATTTATTGCATATTTATGTATCATATTACCGTTATGTATCAATATGAAGAAGCGGATGTTGCATCATTGCATCAAAAAATACGATAGTACATTTTTTATTGATACGTTTAGCACGATAGTACGATTTTATTGATACGTGCTTTTCCGTAAAATGTGACGCGTTTCCTTAAAATGTGAATTCGTATAACATGACCAAAAAATTGCAACTAATATTCATACAACGTGATAAATAGTCGTATAACGAGTAAGAATTTAATATTTGGATATATTTAACTTCTTGTTTAGAAACATTTTTTCATCTTAGGCATTAACACATTTTTTGTATAAAGAACTCTATTCAAATCGAATAAAAGTGTATTAAACACTACAGAGTGTCCATAAAGTCTCTTTACAATTTAAAAAATTTATTACAAAGACAAATGAAAAGACAGATAAGTGGAAATTATTACAAAATGAGACGTATGCATATATTTAATTTTTTTTTTTGCCTCATTTACATACACCTCTATATGGGCACCATTAGTTGCACGAAGCACATCAAGACGGTACTCGATTTCTTGCCATGTTCGCTGTAGCATACCCTCATCAATGGTGGCAATGGCATTAGTAATCCTCTGCTTTAGATTAGTGATATCCCGTTTGTTCGATACACGCTATCTTTAACATAACTCCATGTGGATGTCCATAAAGTCTCTTTAAAATTTCAAAAATTTATTACAAAGGCAATTGATGAGATATCATATATAGTAGTTATCAAGGTTTTTATCACATTGCATTTCAGATATGAATCATCCCTGTTGATGAATAAGATACTGTTAAATGAACCTCTTACGAAATGGTTAGTCCCCATTTCCAAGAGAAGGCACAGTATATATCATGGTTTATTGAAATCAAATCGGATCTACAGGCTTCAGAACTAACAAATATGGAAGAAATCCACTGTCACGTCCAGCAATTCGTGCATGGTACAAGAAATTTATGGAGATAGGGACAGTGTTCGATAAAAGGAAGAGTGGACGACCAAGAACATCTGAGGAAAACATTGATCATGTAAGAAATTGAGTACCGTTTTGATATGCCTCGTGCAATGATGCCCATATAGAGGCAAAAAGAACTTAAATATATTCATCTCATTTTGTAATAATTTCCACTTATCTATCTTTTCATTTGCCTTTGTAATAAATTTTTTAAATTGTAAAGAGACTTTATGGACACCCTGTATAATTTGTATCCTGTTTTCATTCAACAATACGTGTTTCGTGTAACGCGGATTCTTTCCGTTGTACAGGAATTCACTGCACTTATATCATGATATGCATATGTAGTACATGTTTAGAAATGAAAGTTCTATCCCTTGTGTCAAATGTCTTATTTCCCGGGACTCCTTCCGGACCTTGGATTGTTCTCGAGAGAGAAGAGGCGCAATCATTTAATGTTACCTGCCAAATAAACCCCAACACAGATTATGTTCATTTGAAATAAGAATAAAAAATAATAGTTTGGAGTAATGAATCATTTCCATTAATTTATTATTTCCATTAATTTTAATTCTAAAAATAATATGAAGAAAATAACTTTATCTTGTATTCAAATCAAATAAATGATTTACAAGTCAATTTTTATTGCTACTGTTTATAGCTTATGGATTCTTCGTTCACCATTAGTTTTTCATGAAGATATTTGTTTAATTGGTCTTTTTATAATAAGTTTGTCATTAATGTAGTATCCAGTTCCCTACGAAGTACTTTGAATTTTCTATTTTTTTAATCGAGTAATTGTTTTACTTCTTTTCATTTGCAATCCATTTATTTTCAATAATGCGATTTTTCGACATCTTTTTATTCCTCTTCTTTTTTATTTACTTTTGTGAACAAAAGTTCAATATGAATCTAGAAATAGGACATGGTTGTATACTATCTAGCATGAGATAGCGATTGTGTGTATTATTTTGGTAAAGAATTCCGTTTTGATATCTTTCTTTGTTTTTTAAGAAAATATTGCATGTTAGAAATATTGATCAATGAGTGAATTTTTCTTCAATGTGACTGATTTTGATTCTAATACCTGCGGTTTTTCATTTAATGTGAGAATGATTGGATGTGATGTGATTTGAAGTGATTTATACTTATATCTATATATAAAGCAAAAAATTGCAAAATCAATTGTTTGATCAAGCATTTCTTCTAATAATCCAGTGTCTTTTCTACAACATTGCGTATAGTTCCTTGGTAAATGAGTCGTGAACCCAATGATTTGTGTTTAACATTCAAGTCTTCTTCCATAATGAATCTTTCTCTTATATTTTTTAAAAATTGTCCAGTGTCATGAGTTGAAGCTTCAATCTTTAGTGAACAGTATATGGATCAGAATATGATAGAATTGCTGCCTGGAAAATAAATTTTGATATTTATACTTTATACTAAATCGTTGCTTATATCTTGTAATTAATCGTACTTGCAATCTTTCCTCACAAAAATGATTGTTTCGCCTCTCGTACATCCATTGAAAATTCTCGCAGTATAACAGTGGTACGAATAGATTTTATAGTAATTCTTCTTTGTTTCGTGTATTTTTTGTAAAAGTTAAATTCCAATATTATTTATTTATGAGTATTATGATCTGTAATATCTGCGTAAAAAATTTTGTAATTCGCAGTTTTCTTTTTGTTATGGCTCATTACAATTCCAAATCATTATTTTTAACGTGAATTTTTCTCCACAAGAGCAGTTAACTTTGTAGTTCCATGACATATTTGTAGTTCCGTGAGTTTGTTTATTTTTTTTATAAGAAGATTTGAAGTATCAATTTGAATGTTTGTTATGGGCTGAGTGTAATTTTTACAATTTGTTGCATTTATTTACTCTAGATTTTGATTTTGTAAATTCATTGTAAGTACATTTTAGTGGTGGTTTATTTCCTCTGTAATTCGTTCTTTTTTCGAATATTTTTATTTAAGAAATATTTTTGTTTGTATTTTTTTTCTAATTTTGCATCTTTTATAACTTGTTGGATTATTTTTCGGGGAATTGATACAAATGATGTTATCAATTCTTTTCTCTTTAGGATATAATGAAGAGAGATGCGATTAGGCATATTTTATGTATATAATTTTATCGTGTTGTTGATATTACGTAGCAGCATTGTGGGATATTTCTTCTAGATTTTGGTAATTTTACTTTATTACTAACGGTATTATTCATTATAATTTTATTTATTTCCTTATTTTTTATAGTAGGTAATAATTCAATTATACATAGTGATAATGATCATTGAACTTTTATTCTACTAGACACTTGATTCCTAAAGTTTTCTGGCTCGTCTTTGATAAAATGTATCGAATGATAGAATTTTGTAACTATTTTTAATCTTTTAGAATCTTCTAACTGAATGGTAGTAATTTAATATTTTGTTGTATTTAATATGGCATTAAATTTAATATTGCTATAATTTTACAATGTGATTCTGGTCTTTCAGTTTGTATTTTAGTTTATGTATTGTATGTATATTTAAGTGTATAATAAGTTTAAGTATAATAAATTTTTACCTGGATGTTTTGCATGGATAGAGACAAGTGCGGACGAATCTGGCGCAAAATCAGGAAGTTTTTGTGGATGAATAAACCCCTGACGGGTAGAATGAGTTTCCTTTGGAATAGAGAAATCCAAAATCAGGTAGTCACAGTTAGTTAGATTTTATAACTTTAATTAACAAAAGTTTGAATTTGTTTAGGATTGCTGTATTGAAATGATTAATGTGAATTATATATTATATATATAAGTTATATATTTTAAATTCTTATTTATATTAAAATTTATTGCAAGTGTTTGTGTTACGGATAAGTCAATTTTACCTATTATGTCATTGCTGTGTTTTGACATATTGGTAATGGGCACTGAAATTAACAATTATATTGATGCTGAATGAAATTTGTATTCGTTCGTAAGATTAATTTTTAATTCGACTAAGAACTTTTTACTAAATACATTCTTAATATAGCGGCCTATGATTCCTTAATTACGAGTTCCGAATACTGATTAGCACAAGTGCGCCTAACGTCGAGGTCCTAGCGATCCTCAATGTTAAGCAGAGTGTGGAACACCGCTAGAATGGGTGTGTTTTGGGTGCCGGGGAGAGTCTCCAGTCTAGCGGGGTAGTTACAACAATAAGCCGTCTGGGCTTGCCATCAGTCCCACTGATGAAATGAGTGAGTCTAGGCAGCGACTCCGAGACGAAACACCGCAATCTTCGCCTTTCTCACATCTATCCAAATCCTTCGTTCCTTTAATTCATCCATCATCCAATCATCTCACTCTAAACTCTTCACTTAATGAAAACTACAACAGCACGACAATCTAAAAAATCTAATTTTTTATTATGAAAATCCCAAAATTGTAACAGTAGGGAAGGCTATGATTTTATCTTTTCTAGAAACCCTTTAAAATTTATAGAAATCAGGCTTCCAGATGCAAGAGTTTATCTAACTTGATAACATATGTTAAAAATCAAAATTGTTCGCATTCCCAACTTTTTAATACAATTTTCAAAAAGGGGATAGATTCTACTATTAGATCAGTTATTACTTAATGGATGATTGAAAATAAATAAAATATTAAGTAATTTAAATAAACTTTTATAATTTAAATAAACTAAATATGACTCACCCGGTATATATGTATATGAAATACAACAAAAATTGCTTCATAATCATAAAGATCACTTATTTGTTCGCTCTAAATAAACTTTCCTCGTCACCCTGAAATGTTCTCATTTTTTGTTCATAAGATATCATTTTGAGTCTAATAACGATTTTGGGAACGCTAAGAATTTTCTTAGTTATTGACGTTAATATAATAGAAATATGAGTAGAAGTATTGACTAATTAGCATAGACTGAACATCCAATGCTTTTTCATGTTCCACATTTTGAGCCCTGACCATTTTCGTGTCACATCCTGTTGTATCGGCTTAGGCAAATACTGCACTACAACGCTATTGATGGTAGAAATTAAAATAAAAAAATAAAGATAGTGTTACTGTTTTCGTATCGAAAATTATTTATTGAATTGAATCTGGTGACACTATTACGAGTAAACACACAATATACATACATATGTACACAGAATAATTATAATAAATAAATGCGAATTTAGTAACGAGATATTGTTTAAAAACCTTTGTCATCGTATAGCGATTATTCACAAAAGTGCATTGTCTTTTAATGGATCTCTATGATTTTTTTTCTACGATTGAATTTTTTCTACGTGATATTCTGAAAAATAATTAGAGCGTAATATCGAAGAGAGATTAACATTTCCTGAAATATTTCACATTTTATACAGGATGTGACTTTAAAATGAAAATATATCTGTAGCTAACCTATTCCATTAAATTAGTTATAATTAGAATAGTTAGGTTTAAGATTCAGGTTTTGTTTTTATTCCGGCCGCCGCAAAGCGGCCAGCTACTCAAATCGAGTTTTTAAGTACACCTATTATACGCGTCAATTGCCGGCCGCCTCAATGTATGTATTTATAGAAATCACAAACAATCGGCGATTCACTCAACGCTTGTCCAGGCGCTGCCACGAACGCGTAGGTACAGGCAAAATTCATTGTAGTAGTAGCAATAGTTTTTCGCAAATATTTCAAAAACTAAAGCCGAGCGGCGGTTATATATATAGGAAAAAGTTGTTCAAAATGTTGATTTTTACAACATATTCAAAAATCGTCGAAATCGCCTCCCTTTTTCTAAATAATTACCTATTTTTCGGAACGAAATGTTTATTAAGATTGAATTTCACGTTAAAACAAAAGAGATACCTATTATAGTCAAGCGAATAATCTGGCATTCATTGTGCGAGAATTGCTATAAAATATAAAATAGATTTGTAGAATGATTTTATAAGATAAATTATATAATTGATTGGCGTACAGTTGCTCACGAAAGTATTCGAGCGCTTCCAATCTACATCGTTAATAAATAAAATACACACGTTAAGTTTAAGTTTTCAAAATAAGATTGTACGTAAAGTCACATAGGAGTCTCGAGAATGTATAAGTAAAATTACAAAAAAATCTGACAACACATACAGGATTTACAGGGCATTGAGTGTAAACATACCGATTTCGGACATCTCAAAAGTATTCGAATGCGTAGACAAGAACCGTATTTCTAGTGAACAAAATGTAAACATTACATTTTAGTAGATTCCGAGAGATTGTGTGGTTCGTACAGATTTTGTAAAATATAATCTTTCATAATTATTCTAATCATGAGCACGAAAAAGTCAGAAACCAGTAAATCTGAACGTGAGTTAATATTCAAGTTACATAATGAAAATAAATCTTATCCTGAAATTGCCAAATTATTAAATCGAAGTAAATCTACGATACATTATATAATAAAAAAATCAAAAACTGAAGGAAATATTATTAACAGCGTACAGGACGTCCAAAGAAGTTAACGTCCAGAGAGGAGAAAATGATTATACGTGAAATTAAGAAAAATCCAAGCACATCTGCACCGAAACTTGCATAAATTGTTTCAAGTATTCGCTCGAGCTCGATTAAAATTATCCGATCAGATTCAACTTCGAAATGTCATACTCTCACCCGGGTAATTTGAACAAATTTTTAGAATAATTAAAAATACAAGTCTTATCACAACTTCATAAAAAAAATCATGTAATATTTTAATTTCTTTCAAAATATAAAGCTTTTACTTTGATTACCCTGAACCTTTATTTTCTTCAAGATATTTTTACGTTATGTAGCAAGTGAGAAATTAAAGAAATTAAAGAAATTCTTTAAAATAGTAAAAATTCAAACGTATTTAAAAACATTGAGAATTTTTTTCATGATTGAAAATCCATGGTCTAGAAAATTCAAATTTTCTTATTTTTAATCACATCTTAAAATTTACTACATAATTTTCTTTGCCATTCTATTGAACTTTGATTATTAAAATTAGAGAGATTGAAATGTTAAGACATCTCGAATTTTTACAATTGCATTAGTCTATACATTAATAATACATGCAAAATTTAGAGTATTTTTTAATTATCTAATATCTCAAAAGCTAGCCGAAACTAAATTTTATATTTGAGATCTTCGCCATTCCTCTAGTCCCTCTAAAGCGATCCATTTCCGGGCCTTTTCGGAATTATAGTCCAATTAGTTGAATCTCAGTACATGATAAGGACATTGTTCCAAATGATCTCATCCACTCCTCTGACAATGAGATGTTTGCTGAATTCGAAAATTTAACCGTTCAGAAGATAATTTTATGATACTTAACGTACAAAAGACAACGAAAAATAGAAAATGATGTAAAAATTAGATAAGATTACATCGTGACAATGTTTTCGGCCTGCTGCTATTGTCCGGGGATAGATGTTTATACGTATGTGAAAACGGCTTGTGAAAACGGCTAAAGAGAAGAATCGCTGGTCAACCGTCACTTATCATCGTGAGAAGACAGCCAAGAAAGGAATTTACTAGCCCATCACCCGCTTATCACCGTGTGAAGACGACTCGAAGACGGCTAGAGAAAAGAATCTGCTGACCGGCTCGCTGCCGAGTCAGACCCACCCACTTTACGAAACTACTCTCATGTATAAATAGAGGCAAATTCATTAAAGAAGTCAGTCCAGTTTTATTTCCATAACGATTTGTATTTCATTACTGTAATCTTAATTTTCCTACGGGTAATTAAAAGAGTTACAACTTATCGTACTCTAACGTAACGTATATAGTAATTCTTCTACGGGTGATTAATATATCGTAACATACTACGTTAAACGTAATGCGTACGGAGTGTCATTCTAGTAAAACGCGTAACAGTCACACGTTAAACGTAACGCGTACGGAGTGTCATTCTAGTAAAACGCGTAAAAGTCCCGTCACACGTATATATGGATTTATTTGTTTCTATTTGCATTTGTGTGTTTCTATTTATTAGAAATGGTTAACTCGCAGCCCACAGGTCGTATGTGGCCTTTGAGCTATCCTCTCCTCTGTATCAACCTTTTCACTGTATTGAGAGTGTCGCGCTACACGCTAGACTATATATATAATCTATAATCTGTAGTTATATATATATATTATAATTTATAATCTGTAGTTATATTTTTAGTTATGTTTAATTATAACAGATGACCTGTTTACTGATCATAAAAATACAAGAAAATATGAATGTGATGCGATAAGTACAACGTGAGCATGCAGCGCTTTTCTTTTTGAAAAGAGTTGAGAGAGCTGCAAAGCGAAGTTGATGAGAGTCGTGAGAAAGCGTTAAGAGAGAGCTGTTTAAAAAGTTAATTGTCTTGTCTAAAAAAAGTTAATTGTGTTATTTAAAGAGTTTATTTGAGTCGTTAATTTATGTTATTTATGTTATTAGACGTTTAATTATTTATTGTTTTATTATCATATTGTTATTAAGTAAACATTATTTATTATACCTCTACATGTGTGTGTGTATGTGTAATATGTATATATAAACTATATATAAATACATATACCAATATATATTGTTTATATACATATAAATTGTTTTCTTTACTGTAGCTGCTAAAGTTAAAGGAAGATAGAGAAAGAAGTTTGTATTGCCTGTTATAAAACAGAATGGAAATTAATTTTCATGGTGAAGAAACCGGTAGACTGATTCTAAGTGAGTAGCTCATGCGGCCCGTGGCGGAGAACAACCGGCTCTAATTTTAGACGTCGAGTTAGGCCCGGTGCAGTCTGTGGACGGCGATGCTTTGAAAGAACGGAGACACAATGTTTTTGTTTCAAAAAGGATGAGAGAATATTATATTTCTGTTCTTTCAAAAGAAGACGATGATTTGCCGCTCGTTTGCATGGGCATAACGTTGGCTGCTAATTGCTTGTTTTTTAATATAATTTTTTACATAATTTTATATATAATAAATTTCATAAAATTAAAGGATCTATCATCCAAAAGAATGAATTCTCGAAGGCAAGATTTTATATCTTTGGAGTTTACATTCCTCATAACTCCCTTCAAATTTTATCTCGATCGGTGGCTATGCAAATTAAATAGATATATGATTGATCAATGGTCAATCAAAATAATTTTAAGAAATAATTTAGTTAGTTAAAAATTATTTTTAAAAATAATGAAGTATAAATTATTATATATTTAAAATGTGTATTAACATCAAACAACATGGATAGAGCTCTTTCTAGTATATATACACGTAGATACATAATATAAAATGGAATAGTGTTAGATACTGATTTCTTGCATCGAAATATGGAGGCTCAAACGAGGTACATGTACTTATATCTCGTCTGGGCCTGGATATATGCAATTGACAACACTGTAACGGATATAATTTTCTTCAACCAACTTGTATCATTTTGTTTGACGTAGTTCTCGAATTCACCGTTTAAGCGTAGAGTGCGCTAAAAGCCAATGATATGTAGCGATAGTTACGTCCGCTCAACAGAGGACAGTGACATCTATTTCCGCTCAACGACATTTACGTTCGCTCAATCGTTCCGCCGAAAGGTGCGTTTCCCGGATGCAGACAGCGTCACTTTTTTCAGAGCGCAATAAGAGGAAAGCGCAGGAGACTTCCTGCTTATCACCGGGCGAGCCATTAGTATTATCGCAATCGTCTTATAGCAAGAATCCTATTAGAGAATCGTATTAGAGTTGAAAGTGTTAAACGCGAAAATAATATCCATACCAGAAAATCTTATCCGGGATATATATCTTTATAGTAAAAATCAAGAAATAAAATAATACCGAGTCCATCCTTTCATAGAGCGATCTTACATCTACCTAAATCTCTAAGATTTTTCCTGATTGGTATTTTAGTCCCTGAGACACGAAGCCCCATTTAATATCCGGTTTATCCTATTAGTAATCAATGATACAATAACAAAACACTACATTTCTTATTATTATATTTTTACTGTACTGTTACTTACTACACTGTGGCATAACAATGCAACAAGAACAAATTTGAATGCACTATTAAACTCAAAATGATATCCTTAGATAAAAAAAAGACGAAAGCACTTTAGAGATGTGTATTTGTTAATCTTCAGAGACATAAAGAAGATTCATTTCTGTATTGATATTCGAAGACAAGTTTCTAAATTAGGAGATGCACCAAAAGAACATTTGTTTTATGAAACATCTAATCGAATGGCATTATAAATGGAGAAAGATCAACAAAGACTTATTTGCAAATCTCATGGACTGTATCCAGTTCTTTTTCATTATAGTGACTTTGCATTTACAATAAGTTTTTGTAATTTCTGCCAAAAACTAATATGATATTCGTATTGAACACATCAAAACTAATAAAATGAAATGAAATATGTTTTATCTAAAATCTGAAATCTTAAATATCTTGAATGTCTTGATTAGTTTTGAATCTTGAACACATCTTGGATTTGTTGATGACATCGCGGATGTACCAAACCCAGCATATCAATAACACTCTTCTGCCGATAAATTTTTAGGACTCAAGATTAATCAAGATTTTCAAAATTTAAGATTTAAGATATTTTTTCAATTAGGATATTTAGGGTTAAAATATTGAAACATATTCGAAACGACTCATAATATTGAAAAATCGCTTTTAGAATTCAAATATCCATTACTAGATTAGAAACAAGTGACAACAAATGACTGTGTGTGTGTGCGTGCGTGCGTGCGTGCGTGCGTGCGTGCGTGCGTGCGTGCGTGCGTGCGTGCGTGCGTGCGTGCGTGCGTGCGTGCGTGCGTGCGTGCGTGCGTGCGTGCGTGCGTGCGTGCGTGCGTGCGTGCGTGCGTGTGTGTGTGTGTGTGTGTGTGTGTGTGTGTGTGTGGCTTTATGGAAAAGTTGTAACTGAATGTTATGCAGAAAGACATTAGATAATCTGTGACTACAAAGTCTCTCAACAAAGTTTCATCAAAATTCCAAACGTTCAACAACCAAACACATGCATCAATAGCTCAAAATAATTTTTTCTTCAAGAAAGACAAAGTAATCATCATAGAATCAAAAGATGGCAGAATTGAAAGATTATGTACCAATTGTAAGGAAACTTCATCAAATTAAAAAAATATTTGTTTTATCTCAAGAATTTCTAATAATAAAATCTGTTTTTTATTGTAGCTAATAAAGAAATAGCAAACCAGCTTACAAACATAAATGTATGAAAGTCGATAATATAGATTTCTCCAATTTCTTGTTTTACGATTTTCTTTTGTCTTCGTTAGTTATTGCAATATATTACATCGTGTCAAATGTAAAGCATTGAAAGCATTTCATTATTTAGTTTGAAGAATTAAAATCGAAAATTCAAATTTATATTCCATAGGACAACAATTTGCTTTTTCTTTCAAATCAAAACTATAATTCCTACCATGAGTGTACCTCGATATCAAAGGGTTAATAACAAAAATACCCGAATAATAATTTCAAATGTTTACTTCATAATACATACCTCATTCATACATTAGAATTTGTCTCTTTCTTCTTAGCAAAATATCTGATCTTTTAGACATCAGATTTGTATATCCTGAAGATTATCAAATTACCCGAATCAATATAAATAAGTATTGAATCTATTTTACTGCTTCTTAGCTTTAAAATGCTTCTTATGTAAAAAAAGATAGTCATCTTTCAAAAAATTGTTAAAATGAAACTAATAATTATGTAACAATAAATACTTTATTTTATCAAACCATGTTTTTCCTGGGGACAATATCCTCATATAAGCCGCTCATTTGCCAAATCGAACTCCATAAAACAAAAAGTGGAGAAATGTGATGAAATAACATATTATACATTGTTTTTTAAAATTCCCTTTAAAATGTAAATTCAAATAAATATTGTAGAATGTATAAATACAGATGTAACTTTCATTTATTAATATTTTAATTTTGTTATTAATATTATAATTTTTGCGTGACTAAGAGAGTTAATCGATTTAGCAAGTGAAAAAAAAAAAATAACATCAAATTCAGTCTTCAAATTATTTCTTTTTATTACAGAAAAATTTCATTGTCATATATTTTTTATTAAAGATTTTTCACAAAAATAATAATAATAACTGTTACAATATATTATTATTTGTTATTGATTCATGATCAGCAATATAAATGATATCTTCTTCGTCAGCTGTATTTATGGACCCGTCATATCGATTTCTTCTTAAGTTTTTACAGTAATTATGTTTAATAGGAGGAATGAATTTTAACAGAATTTTATACAATTTTAGTTTCCATCATATCTTCCCTCTTTTCTCTTATACAGTTCTAGCTATAGGATATAACAAAGACTGGTTTAGATTTTTCAAACCTAGTGATTTACCTGCTATAGATTTTCTTATATTAATGATATTAAATTCTGAATCTTTGTTAAAATTATATTTGAATTGTATGACGTGGGACTTTTCTAATTTTATCCAGTACTTTTTAAGTCAATTTACTGGTAACTCTTTAATTGTTACTTTTCTGTTAAAGATAGAATTTTCTAAAGGTTTTGTTGAGAAAAAATCCTGACATTAAATGGTGCTTCCTTTTTTTTACTGATTTGGATTATATTTTACCAATCGCGTAGTGAAAAAATGTTTTGAATTTTTTTCGTATTATGGCAAAATCTGAATAATAACTATGCATAACTTACCAAAAATTTTATTTCAATTGACTCAGCTCTTATTTCTGTACTTTGAATCAATTTCAATAAACTTACGACAGTTTTGATATTTCTATTTTGTCCGGCACACGAATCTGAATATGATTATTTTTTCAAAATTTTCAGCATAAGTTGTTATATACTTTATTAAGCATGATAAAATTTCTTAAAACCTACGAGATAGATTTTTCAGTTTCTACCCAAACGAACATGTGGCTTGTATTTTTATTAAAATCATGGCAACCGAAATTATAAACGTATAAATTTCGCTTAAAATAAGCTACCGATGTAGCAAGTTTAGGAAAGGCTAAAGCTTTCTCTAAGTTTCTCGAAAGAAAATACAAAATTTCTTTGAATGTTGCCATTCGATCTGCAGCTTATTCAGCTTATACTTGCTATAATTCACAAGTACTTCTGCGTTAGATTATAACTCACTAATCTATTTTATTTTATTTCAAATGAAACAGCACTAAACAATTTGCGGTTATTATTAGGCACTTGCTGCTGCGTTTGAATTGCATTATTGCAACAATTTACATTAGAATACGGAGTTAATTAGAATGATTTCTGAAATAAATTATTTATTATTCGATAGCTAAAAGAATTTTGTCATTTAATGGTGTTAATCCTTATTATTAGGGAAATTTATTATGAATATAAAAAGTTAGGACTCAATCTAATGCTTTGACACAAATTTAAAATAATTCAAAAAATGGAGCAAAAGAATTGAAAACTAAACGATTTGGCCTATGAACGGCTCATATAATAATGAATACCACAAGACAAATTTTGCCTCAAGTAATATTTATATATAAATTCCTCTTTCAACAAATTCGACTGAAGTGTAGATAACTGATAAAAATAACTCACTGAATATTATAGAAATAAATAGCACAATCATGGACACCTCAAACACTCGAACGAATGTTGAAAAAAGAAGATCCGATACTAGTCTTTCTACTATTTCCCTCCACCGTAGTTCAAGAAATCCAAAATGATAATTTACCTACAGAACTTTAAAGGTTTACAGAGGTTTATCGATTGATACAAACAAAACTAATACTTGAGAGAAAAAAATCAAAGAAAAGTAAAATTAAATTTACTGAATCTACATCAATTAGCGAAATGTTAAATCCTATAAAGATATTGGATGAACCTGGCAGTCACCTAAGCTATTTGCAGTTTCTTAGTTTTCTTACAAAATCACATAGATCACCCAATATTAAAGAAATAATTTTCGAATTTACTGATAATTAATCGATGTCAAATCAATGGGCCAAAATTGCAAAAAAATTAAATACACTAACTCCCCATTTCCATCATTATCGGGAGACAATTGATCTTTATTTTTCATACTTCCATTTTATTTATTATAATTTATTCACAATCTTAAAAAACACATCTATAAAAAATTAACTTAGTGCAATATAAAATGACTTAGATCTCATTATGAATACCTACTGAAGCTAATAATCACTATGATTTTGTTTATTCAAGAAACGAATTTCAAAGAGGATTATGCTAATATTAAAAACTTATATATAGAGTACATAAAAATTAAATATAAAAAATATTATACTGTGATTTTACACTTCTAAATCAGCGAAGATTTGTTGATCTTGAAGGTAAATTTTTTCTTTTTTTTTTTTGCTTGCATTGTGTTCGGGGAGTTTTCATGCTACAATACCCACGGTCTGGGTACAGGCACGTCCGGGAAAATTTATTGGTTTTTAAGTGCCCTTAGCAGGCCTGTATCGCCAGAAAACCTTGGCCACATGGCTGGACTTTGTTCTAAGCAGACAAGGCCCTCGACCGTGGATTGAAGCATGGCACCAACTTTCCTGAACACGTGAGAAACACGGGCCAGCGAGATCACCCACGACGGCAACGGGTATCCGGCCCTTCGTGCCCCACTCTGGACCCGCGATTTTCCGAAGCCGAAGGAAGGGGAACCGAGAAAGCGTTCGGGCTTTCCTTCGGCTTGCAAGTCAGAATCACTTCGACTTTCGAGTAATAAAGTTCACTCTCTCGCGACACAAGGTTACCACGAGGGGAACACCCCCTGATATTCAGCGCGCAAACATTGATACAGTCCACTTAGTAAACACGATTTCGTCTCGCTACACACGCGCGCGAACACATTGTATTTTATTTATTACCAAGAACCAAACTTGCCGAAAGAAACCATCGCGGTCACAACTGTTGGAAAAAAAATATTAAAGTTTCTATAAGTTTTAAATTTAATTTATTTATCATGTCTATATTTATACATATTTACATTTGGTAAGATAGTAGCGTCGATTAGAATTATTAAATTTATGTTATATTGTTGAAATCAATAAAGCATGTACTCGTGTACACGAGTTTGTTTTTATGGACATATTCTTATAATGTTTTGACTGTATGTTTCGAAATTAAATTTTGAAGTTGTGACTATTATTAGTCTATCGTTGAAAAGTGAAAAGTAACAATGCCTGTCTATAGAAATATTTGCTGCATGCTTCGTGCCATAGACGCAACAGATAAAAATTACAGATTAGCTCGGAAAATATATCAGAATATAGTGGGAAATAATGGAAGATGATTATGTGCAAGAAAAGTTCCAAGACAATGCTTTCAGTGATTGGGCCAACAATTTGGAGATACAGAAATGATACTGCAACATTTTCATCCACATCGAAAAGCAAGTCAGCCACTTATTCACTGGCGTAAAAAAGAAAATATCATTGCTCTCGCTCGAGCTTATCTTTTGATAGATTTAGGTAGAATTGTTGAGTAAGAATTAATCATATAATAGTGCAACGAATAATAAAAGGAAAACTTACGACCTTTGAAAATCATCGTGTTCAACGGAATGACGATACTCCTCAACGAATATTTTGCTATTGGATACTATGTACGTAAGTTGCAAAGGGATCTAACTTTTTAGAGCATATAGGATCTAAATATCTTTTCGAATTGTGATTATATAAAAAATATTTTTTGCCTATCGAAAGACCTATAACTGGTAAGAAATTTTTTTTTGAAAGTCATTTTTTTCAAAAACTTTTTTAAGGACATTAATATTTTTTCTCCATAAAACTGTATTTTTTTTTATTGCATCGTGTAGCTGGTAAAAAAGTAAAGTTCAGATATGTAAAGAACATGACTTTGAAATGACACTAATATTAAAAAATTTAAGTTTTACGTATGAATTCATCTCTATCGAAATCACTGATCTTAGCTAATACGATTAAAACATTCTAAAAGATTTAATCATACAACATTTAAGGCAGTATTTACTTTTAAAGTAAATTACTTTAAAGTTATTATTGTCATTATATACAGTAGATGTTCAAAATGCTGTTCTACGATGATCACTTTCCACACTGTCTAAAACAATTAACAAGTGAATGTAATGATCTTTCGATTGTTTCTGAATAGCAGCAATAGCTCTAACTATTCGATTTTTCATATCCTTAAGTGTAGTTGGACGTTCGTTGTAAATTTGTTTGTTTCAATTTTCTCCACAAAAATGTTTAAGTTTAAGATTTTTACGCTCGCGTTTTTAAAACTATGCCACAATCTAGAAGTCACTAAAATTTTTAACAATGCTTAAAAACAATAGCAATCACAGTGCTAATTTCAAACACAGAAACTACTATATGTAATGTATACTTAGTCAGTGATTCAATATATTAAATAGATTTCATATTATTCGATTAAGAACAGTTTACGGCTTTTTCAGCCATGCAAGAAATTTACTGCTCTATTTTATGATTCGTGAGCTAGCGCCAGCTAGCCAATTCATATAAAACAAGCTCACGAGCAGAGACAGTAATTCTCGAAAATGATTCTCTGAAAGACAATCATCACTAAAGGGTTAAAATTTAGTATTTCGTTAGTAATTCGTCTTAAGTAAACTTAGTCATTATAGTTAATCGGGTATCTAGAAGTTGAGATAGAACAATCAGACAAAGTGTATAGAGTTACATTGCTAAATAAATTATCTTTTGAACAAGGATGTTCTTCGAATACTTATACAATATTTTAATGAGCGTTAAAATATTCCTCCATAAGTCCATATATTTATCAAACAGTCATTATAATAAATTAATTGATTTAGCACTCCCATTTCCTAAAGCATTTTTAACCTGCTTCGCAATATCGCTCATTACATTTAAATTCTCTAATTTGAAAATTACAAGTACAAGTCATATATAATGTTTCAATACCTTATATCTAATACGATGTTACAATTATAATAATTAATATTTTATTAATCAAAGAAGTTTGGAAAGGAAATTATGTTTGAAATGTTTAATATTGTATTAATTTAATATTGTCAAATTTATTTTTAAAACTAAATTAAATAAGACTACTAAAGGTCATGGTGGAATTCAGACTGTGAAGAAGCCACAAAAAGTATAAACATGTTTTATAATACACATAAACGTCATAAAATTAATGTAAATAAAGTAAATTTTAAAAAATATATAGAGCAGCTGCCAAAAAAATTGTTAAAAATTATTATAGAAAAAGAAGCACATGGATATATCATATATTTAAATTAACAAAGGATGCATGAAACGAAAAGTTATAAAATAAGTTCAAGAAAATAAAAAGTAACGTATGTAAAATATGTAGAAATATCATCCATTTGCAAAACAATACGTTCATATCTGATCCTATTGTAACAGCAAATCTGTTTACACTAGTTTTTGCCAAAGATTCTAATAACGATAATTTTAACACAGATTTTTTAATAGTAAAATAAAATATTGAAAAAAAAACCTTTAATCACCTCTCTATAATTATCAAACATTGCGATTTACTTAAATGACAAATTTTGACTTTCTGAACTTCTGTCTATTTTTAAAACGTGTAATAATTCAATCCCTGGCTCAGATATGATATCCCTAATATTTTTTTCCAGCAATTACCTATCAATGCTCTTAAAATTCTCTTCGATATCTACAACGCCATATGAACAATGTTTTTCTTAATAAATGACTTGAGGTCATAGCGATTTTTATTTTGAAATCTCAAAAAATAAAAATTCTGTATTTTTTCTTACTTGTTGTACTTTCAAATTTTTAGAAAGAAATTTTTAAAAAATTAATAAAAGATTAAAATGGTTTTTGGAAAGAAATAATTTTTTTCAAGCACATCAAAGTGGATTTTATCAAAACTGTTCAATTATGTAATCTGGTCATATATTTGGAAACTAATATTTGTGAAGCATTTATCAATAAAGAATTTTTAATTGCCATCAGCTTGAATATTGAAAAGCGTATGACATGATATAGAGAAATAGAATTATTCTGATTTTAATTGAATTATATATTTCGGGATAAATTTTACTAGAAATTTTCTTGAAAATCAATCCATTCAACTAAAAGTTAATGGTTATTTCTTTAAAAAACTCTTACAAGGGGAGTCCGTTCTTACTATCACATTATTTTTTATTGCAATTAATATTTCATATATTGCCACGACACCAATCAAAATTACAGTTTATGTATACAGTTTATTGTCTTAATAAAATTTTTTGAATAAACTGGTTTCAAATTTTCAAAAATTAAATTTTACTTTTTTTCAAAATAAACAAACAATATGGATAACTTGCAATTTTTCTTGGAAATCTTGCAACTTACAATTACAGATAACTTCTAGGATTCACTTTTGACAAAAGACTTACATAGATATAGATGATTATCATAAAAGATTCAATATCCTTAAATTTTTAGCATGTAAAAAATAGGGGACAAATTTCTTCATATAGAAAAAAGAATTTATCTAGTTTTAGTACTTACAATAATACTTCAATTATATTGTATTAGTGATTCAATTATAGAGTGTCTCATTTAAGTGTGATTCCCAAATATCTTTTTTTAATTGTGAGGACACAAAAAATATTTTATACAAAATTGAATAGTATTAAGTTATCCATATTCTGCTGTTGGTTTTTTTCAAAGATTTTTTTTAAGTTTGGTTGATGTTTTTTTAAGTTTTCAAGGTTGATGTTTTTTTAAGTTTTCAAGATTGATGTTTTTTCAAATAACTATATTTTTTTCTGTTCATAAAAAAACAATATTATACAAATAAATATAATATTTAGACGTATACTATTATATGACCTTCAAGAAAATGAAGATTAAGCTTAAAATTTATAGTTGAAAAGAATACAGACTTTGTGAGCATGTGTTGTAGAAGAACAACATTTTGAACATCTAAAACGAAATATTTAATAAAAGTAAATGATAAATATCTTAAATTTCATGATGAAGACATTTGGATGTTCCTCGTGCTATAAAAAAATATCTTCTTCAAATCTACAAGTCCTAGTATTTTTTGCAAAGCCTGTTTTTTTCTCAGCAATGAATTTTAAATTTCAGGATTTAAAGTCATTTATGGGTCATATAATAGCATATGTCTGAATGTATATTTTTATGAATTAAAATATTGAAAAGCATCAGTGACTTTGAAACCTTCGGAAAAAAGACGATCTTTATAAAAAAACAATGCTTTCAGGATATTGGCCACTCACAATTAAGAAAGATATTTGGAATTTACGTTTAAATGAAATACCCTGTATACGCTTCTGCCAATCCATGACTGCTGAAAGTATTCAATCTCGTTCATAACTCAAGAACATGTGTGAATAACAGAAATATTTCATATTAGACCTATAAACGCTATCCATGCTAATTTAATTCCACTAACTGACCGAACGAAAGACTTAACTTTTAAATATGCTATCTTTGTTATGGTTTCCTCAAACAATTCTGCTGAACACAATATCATTTTTGATAAATATAAACATATTTTCAAAAAATAGAAGAAATAAAAGAATCCCTAGACTTCTTCTACTTTCAATATTTTACATATTATTATACTGCGTTCTTATATCTTTAAATTTGTATCATAAATGCATAAAAATCTGCAATATATTCATTTATATTCACTGTTATCTTTTATGAATAACCAAAAAGATCGATAAATTCTTGTAAATCTTGTTATTTGTATATTTTTTGTTGAAGAAACATATAAACAATGTAATTACAAAAACGAACTTATCATAGAACTACTAAATGCTCTTCAAAATACAAATTATAGATTGTAAAGAATAAGATTTATCTTGAACTTGTGGGAATTATCACGAAGATAATGAATGAATAATAGATTATAAAAATGAAAAGGAATACTTTTGCGAGAAATTTGTGGATATCTATGAAAATTACATGAATTCCAGCGTAAAAGAAGCATGATAAAAGTTAATTTTTCGCATAATATAAGCAATATTCATTCACCGAATGATCCTGTCATACATTAAAATTTGAAGTATTAACGCATGATTAAAATATTGTATTACTGTAATAAATTAAATAATCTTTATAAAATCGTAAAAACTCAGTCTTTTTATATACTTTTACAAAACACAACATGCACACGCTGCATTAAGTCCAAGAATAAAGATGATTTATGATATATTAGATACGGTTCGTAGCTATTTTTGAGAAATTCTTTATATTTTTTATATCATAAATCTCGAAATTTTCACGCAATCGTCATTAATATTTGCGCCGAAATCTAGACATCAAGAAAAAATAGAAATTCCTCTTCGTGGGTTTGCCGAAGCATGGGGAAGTTTTCGGTGAAATTTCCTGAAGAGAGAGAAGGGTAAGTCACCCTCAGAAATAAAAACAGAATCAAAACTCATCATTCCTTGAAAAAAAACATTATAATATGAGGAGTACGATATACACTATTGAAATTTACATTGTAAATCGGTCGTAGTAGACTTAATATACTGACTATATACTAGATTTGCTCAAATAGATACATACAAGGAAATTTCATAAATATGGACGTTCATAAACGATTCGTTCATAAACTTTTCTCGACTTACAATTAAAATATTAAAAATCTATTTCTGACGTGTTTTATTGAAATTCGGAAATTTGGCAAGAATGTAGCAAAACACAACGGTAAGTAATGATGCACAATTTTAATTTTTTTTAAATTTTATTAACTTTACATTGATTTTTTTTAAAGTTTCATAGCTATAATGAATCAATTACAAGAAACGAATAAAAAAGATATCCGACCTTGAAATAAAAGAATAAATAAATATATAAAATTTCTCAAATTATATGTAATAAATATAATTTGAACCCAAATCATAATTTCTCTCTTTTAATTTTCAAATAACCTGATAAAATCTTTAAACTTCAAACATGATAAAATTTTGATAAAAACATAAGGGAAATATATTACTAAAAAATCTTTATTTCTTGTAATTACATTTAAAACATTTTTCTTTCTTAAAATTACAAGATTTACGAAGGGAAATAAAATCTACTAATTAAAATTAAATCTAAACTAGAGTTAAATCATTTTTTCAAGAAACCATTGAAATCATTTTGTGCCGGTTATGTCGATCATGTGAGAGTCACGCAATGTAAATCAATTTCCTTTGTTGGTTAAGAAATGATGTATAATAATTTGTTTTCAATTTCACGTGAATTTTAATTGTAGAAGAATATGCATGTGCAATGGTATAATTAGTGACAAGTATTTGTTCAAATAACACAAATAGAAATTGCAAGAAAAAACTCTGTTAGAAGAATCAAAAGAAGATAATAAATGAGAACTTTTGCATTACAAGTAATCATATTTATAATAGAATGGAAATTATAATAGGACTATAACGTCCGACATTTACAAAGATTTTTCGTATTATCATTTATCTCGACCATCTAATGTACAAATGAATTATAATGAAATTTAATGATGAATTTGGTAGGATAATTTAATAACTATAATTTAATAACTTAATACATTGATCATAACTCTAGGTAAGACAATTAAAACTCTAATATAAAAAACATAAATTTTAAAATTTATTAAATAAAATATATGTAAAATATTATTTATTATTTAATCAAAATATTATTAATTTTATTATTACATATTTGGTACATATTAATTTATGAAATTATTTATACTAATTTGTTAATCGGAAAAAATAAATTAACTCATCATTTGGACTACCAGTCTCTCTCAGAACTGAAATCAATCCTACGAAATTTGATTTGATTTCATTATCAACTCCTTAAAATAACATAATACCATAGAAAAGAAATAATTTATCTCTTATATAATCCCTGAAGCAAATGTTATTAAATAAAAATAAGTAAAATCATGTAGTTAATTCAACTAGCATTATTAACTGTAATAACAGCAATTTGAATACCATATTATGCAATATTAAATCTATTATTATATTCACGTAACAATTTATTATATATTTAATTTAAATTTCTTGACTGATATATAATAATATTCTGAATTGATGATCTTATATACAATAATGACTTGGATAATGATTATCATTGTGAATGCAATATTTATTTTCATTTTGCATAATTAACTACAATATATATGATTAAATTATTACAGTATGGATTAGTACATCGCTGGATTAATTATTTAAAATCTATCGCCCAAAATTTATCGTAGTTAAAATTTTAAATACTTCTTAGCAATAAGGCAATTTCGAAGTTAGATAGCTCGTCGATATTTAGTTTTCCGTAGTTTATGATCGAATTTGTACTAAACTTGGGAAATCTCAGATATTTAAGAAAATGTAATAAGAAGTAAATCTGACCACGGAGCAGGAAGGGTAACAAAAAAGATTGATCTCAGCACTTACCCCTGAATCTTCAAATCGAGAGGATCGCGAGTATCAGAGAATTTACCTCCTAGCGATTTCTAGCATGTTAAATTAGATTTTTAATAAAACTTTTTTGAATACATTTATATTTTTAATAGAATACTTTTTTTTTTTTAAATATATCTATGAATACTGACTAGCGAAAATTAATTTTTAACTTTATGGTTGAATTAATTATAAGAAACAGTCTAATTAATAATATTTAAAAAGAGCGTGTCCTAATGTAACCAGTTTAAAAAATTTACTTTCTGTTTTTTGTACATATCAGAAATACAACACTTTAAATTGGCAGGTTAATGACAAATAAAATTATTCCTATGTAAAATATAAATAAAGCTTTAAGAACTTTAAACTCGTTTTTCTCGTAATGATTTTTTTCAATTTTCAATACTTTCCTTTCTTTTTGGACATAGTTACGTTCATACTAATTAAGAATCAACAGGATTTTTTTTATTTCTGATAAACAAAACGGCTCAAATCATAACAACTATCGATGTATTCTCCTTCAATATTAGAAATTGGACATGTTCTCACTTCAATTATATTTCAACAGAAAAATTTGTGATCACTCATCAAACACATATGTAGAAAAAAGCTTATGTTAATGTCATTTACTAAGTTTTCGTAAAAAATTCATAAAAGAATATAAAAAACACTTATTGTCATATATACATTTATGATAAATACTGAGTAAATAATAAAATTTAGTGTACATGAAAATGTTCCTTTATCTGTATCGTTAAATTTTAGAAAAATATTTTTAACAATAATAAATTGAGCTGAATAGAAATTCTTTGGAAATTCTTCATTGGAATAAAAATCTGTATTTCTAATAATCATGTACCATATCATAATATAAAATAATGTAAATTCATACATTTTTGTTTTAAATACTTAAAATTTGGACAAATGTTTATACATTTTAATATTTGATAATTATCTAGAAAAAAATTCTTAATTTGAGAATGAATTTGAGATATATTGTTAAAATCATCATTCAACAATTGTTATCGCCATTCAGTCTTAGTTTTTGAAATATACGCAATCTTTGGCAAAATTTCTAAAAATATGTTCAATTTACAATTTTTATTAGAAGAACTTTTGATAATACAAAAGTTAAATTGCAAAATATTGCAAAAAGATTTGAAAATTATTTGAAATAAGCCGAATAACCCCATCAGCCCATCATAGTTTAAATTGCCAGCCTCCGTATAATAGTTGCCCGATTTATAGATGCACTCTACACTCATTTTAAAAAACTGACATAATTATTATCTTTTATTATTGATATATAGAATGCGTTTGAAGGTCAAGTTTATTTTTTTAAGTGACATTATATATTTTTTAATATACTAATCCATTCAGCTCATTAATCTCTATAAAAAAAGTATTAAATTATTTCTATTGAAAAACTATTAGTTCAGGAGAAAATATGTTTAATTAAAATATTGCAATATGATACTTGTTCAAAGTCAAATTTCTTTGCTTAGCGTCTTGATATTTCTCAGATTATCTTTTATTTTGAAGCGTTTAACAATAATTCTTTCTTCATTTGCTATTGCGTTTGCACTGTGTTTTCATCAGCTCTTATTCAGTTATTGAAAGAAGTGATATTGTAATCGTATTGTAATATCCAAAGAAGTACTGGACTAACTCTCGGTGAATTAGATGTAGTGGATCAATTCAATGGCCAACCTCCATTCAGATTTGAATTCATTGGATTTTTTTTTTTTTTTGGTAACTCCAAAAAATAGTCTACGTTTATGTACTAACAACCGTTGAAGACAGACGTTAACGAATTATCGAAGAATCTGCAAGAAATGTAGATGTTAAGATGTGAGACATTCTTTAAGAATTGGATTATAAAAATGTTTAAATGTCAATGATCTTCATTTGCATATTTTATAACAACTGTTATGTAATAGTGAAATAAATACTTTTATTCTTATCACAATAAATAATTAATGAACGTTACACAATCTCCTATTATTAATTTAAATATTATAGATTTGATGCTCTACAAGCATTACTCTAAATTATTTTAATTAAAATATTTCTTACTCTTATAGAAAATACTCTATTCTCTTCATAGAAAATAATAAGAATAATAATGACAAATTGAATTAAGTAATATATTAAAAAAATATACAATTTTACTTAAAAAAACAAACTCCAAATCAATTAATGCTAATTTCGAAACTATTCTATTTTTGTCTAATATATTTTTTGATTAACCGTTTCAAAAATATTTTAATTTCTAGTCTTAGGCAATTATATGTCATGTTACCCAATTGTATGTCATGTACTATATATTATATACTTAAATTTATATATATTTAAATATATGTGATTCGGTACTGACTTTTTCCAACTCACATTCTAATACAGTGTGGTTTGAAATAAATAAATGTTTATTGCACTATCATCATTTATTACTAATTCACAAAAATAAATGGATTTATTCTTAATGAACAGAAAAAGACTCAAGAAAGAAAATGTAACGCATTTATTCAAAAATATACTCTCCACTATCCTATTATAAATTCAAGAATCATTGAAATCGATGACATTTGTCCTTTAAAAAATATAAAACATATTTTTATAGATTTCAGTAACCACGCGGCGGCAACACAGGGAAAAGTTGTTCAGAATAATGATTCTGACACAAGGCAAGGAAAATTGATACGTGATGTTTATACAAGGCGAAAAACAAATTCACGCTTTCAGAAATGAATTGCACATTCGAATAATGACAGTAGATGCGTTAAAGGCAAAATGGAAGACATTTCCGTAATAATTTCTGTAATAATTTCGTGAGATTTTCTCGTTTCTCATCGTCAAACTACGATAGATACAGTCGTAAAGTCGATACAGATCCATTGAAATTTCTCAAATATATACTACACTGAAAGAGAAAAAAAATAGAAGGAAATCGATTAGAGGGAAAATAAAGCCGATGAATAAAAACAAGAAAAATAAAATAAAATAAAATAAAGAGAGAAAATAATGCAACAGGAAATTCATTAAAAGATACTGAGAAAAATCGTGTCACCGCGACAGGAAATTAACGAGAAACGATAAGAACAAATGTTCGATGCTGTTTTCATAATGGATGATAAACAAATAAGAAAAAAAAAAGAATATAAATGTTCATGTGATCAATAGACTGCGACACCACGTTCTAGCATGACGTATTTCATTTTCGTAATGAATTATTTAAAAGATTACGGCACTTTGTAACAACTTTGAAAAAAAAATAGAGCGAAAAACGAAAACAAAAAATATAAAACGGCAAAATGCTGAATAATACATAAGAACTGAGAGTATTCTGATACTTACGCAGATGACAGGGACGTGGATGAATCAAAAATAGATTTTTACGATATAAGTATGAGGACAAACAGAAACAAAATGGTAATCAAGAATAAGTAGTAAAATACTGTTAGTAATGGCTGGCCGTTCCTTTTAGCCAAATTTTATGACAACATTTATTCACAATGTTCATCTCGCAAAATACATTACCAAGGATAAAAATACATCACAGGATATACAGACATATAGTGTCAGCGTTAGCATTTTTATGATTTTCCGATTTACATAAAAGTTTATGTAAAGTTTGTGTTAATGTACATACATATGTATATATTTTCTTTTTTTCTTCTTTATTTTGTTCGTCGTAAAAATAATTGATATATGTGGATAGTTATAATATGTTTAAGAATATCTCAAAGAACAATAATTAAACGAAATTTAAGAGTCAAAGATTTAAAGTAAATGCAGCTTTTATAAAAAAAAAATATAGACTTTAATCATTTAACACACGTTGCTATGACATATATTAATTTGACATAGATTAATTTTAATTTACGAGATAAAGTATCTATATATTTTATACCATTTTGTTATTTGCTTTTTATTGTAAGATTCAATTATTTTCAGGGTCTATGGATCAATATCATTAAAATAATTATGATTTCTATTTTTCTTACATCGTAATAAGACAATAATTATATATTATTTTCCTTACAAACAAATAAAAATTACTTATATATATAGAGTGTACCATCTTTGTCAAATATCTTTATTATTTTTGAAGCAAAAAATACAGAAGAAATCATGTTATGGTAATTTTCTTGAAAATATACTGGTTTTGGAGATTTCAAAACTCACCTTCAATTTTTGAAATGGAACGATATATTTTTTGATTCATTAATCGAAACAGTTTAGCATTCTTCAATTATTCTTAGCATTCTTCTATTAACAAAAAAGTTAATAATATTAATCTACACATGTCGAAAAAATATTAGTTATAATAAACAATATTTTAATCTTAATTGTGTAAAATTCATCGTATGAAAGATGCAGAAAGACAGGGACATTTTTGTGCTTCCGTGCATAAATTTTATAAAATTAAAGTAATTTAAAATAAAAAAAAAGTATATAAGTTGTTCCCGAAATCGTAATGTAACTGGTCAGAGTGTGATTCTAAGTGTAAAAATAAGTCGAGAGAAAGAAATAAAATTTTTCTATATACTTCGTTTTCAAGAAAATCGAGTTTAAAAATTTATTAAGTATATTTGAATTTAGCTAATTCTAGACGCAAAAGTGAATAGTACATCGTTGAATTCATCTTCATATCTGTTTTTAATATAAAAAATATATTAAAAAAATATAGCATTCTATTTGAAAAATTAAAGGTTACCTCAAAAAACCATATGACTAGAAAAAAATTATATACTATTACATTGCGTGCAGAAAACAGTACAATTTTATACTCTTTTCATTTTTCCGTAGCATCTACTACTGTTTACGAAGAAAAACATCAGATACTCAGTAAATCTATAATTATTTTGTATACCCCTCTGATATCACACAACTTTTGTTTGAAATATTCCTTCGTATAAATTGGACATGTATATTCATTGATAAAAACCATCAGTATTTACGAACAACAATACGAACAAAAAAAGATAGGATAGATATTTTAGATGATCCCACTTATAATGTTGTAAAGTGGGATCATCTAAATATATTGTAAATTATTTATCAAATATACAATGTTCGGGAGAGTTTCCATGCTACAATACCTACGGTCTGGGTACAGGCACGTACGGGAAAATTTACTGCCTTTTGAGTACCCTTAGCAGGCCGTGTCGCCCAAAACACTGGCCACATGGCTGGACTTCTTCTAAGAAGACGAGACACTCGACCGTGGATTGAAGCATGGCGCCAACTTTCCCGAACACGTGAGAAACACGGGGCCAGCGAGATCACCCAGGACGGCAACGGGTATCTGGCCCTTCGTGCCCCACCCTGGATCCTGGACCGCGATTTCCCGAAGCCGAAGGAGGGGGAACCGAGAAGACGTTCGGGCTTTCCTTCGGCTTCCTAATCAGAATCATTTCGACTTCCGACAAATAAAGTTACTCTCTTGCGATAAAGTTACTACGAGGGGACAAGCCCCTAATACTCAGCGTGCGAATTATACAGTCCACATTTATTTTCTACACGCGATCTCGTCTCGCTAATCACGCGCGCGAACATACAATGTCGCGTCAGTGTTATTTTATTGTTATGTTTGTGATCAAATATATATAAATTTTGTTATATTTTATTTCATTAAAAATTCATTATCATAAATTGAAAATGAAGATAATAATATAATAGAAAAACATTTTTGAATATACTAATAATGAATTGTTTGGAAAAAAGCAAACAAAAAATTGTTTAATAAGTATATATGCGTTTGACTCGTAATACTTTCATGACGCACAACAGCATTGATATTTATAAATGATATTGAAATTATTAAAATTCAAATCTAATGTAGTTGTAATTTTTAACACATTTTAATATTAATAAGATATAAACAAAATTATGTAAAAACAAAGCATCTACATATTATTACAATTAATTGTTAAAAAGTTGTTAATAAGAAAATATTGTAATATAAGCTATATCGTGATTATTCATCATCCGATAAAATTGAATAAAATTATATAAAATGACAACTTTTAGCTGCTTTTGCTATCCCAATCATTTTCATAACAACTGTTAAGCAGTAAAAATCTCTACGATTTTAAATATAAAATAATATTTACAATTTAAAAATGTATTTATGTGAAATTTATTGAAATGATGAAATGGCAAATACTGGCCAACAATATTATCTCTATTTTAAAATAATTTTTTTGCGCCATTTTTTCGGTTTGTGAGAAAGAAATAATAATGTAAATGCTATAATAATTGAGAAATATTATGTACATTTCTTAATTTTTAAATGATTTTAGCACAACAATTTTTTATATAATGGTAAACATTTTTCCAATTTCTATTAATAATAATTGAGAATAAAATTTATTATTATATATTTTTATAGTAAAAATTAAATCCAACCCAAATCTAATCCTACCTTGTAATCCAAAACTAACTCAAACATAAATCAATATAAAAAATATTTTTAAACACAACTTATAAACAAAAGGAGCAACGGTAACATGCACAAACAAAAATTGTTTACAATGATGACATTAACAATTAGGTTTAAGTAATATAAATAATTACCAAGATTTTACATAATATAAGTGTAAAATAATCATATACTGATAATATTTGATAAGAATTAGAAAAAAAATGGATGAAATAAATTCTATCTTAACATTTTTATCTTTAATTATATATATATTATAAAAAGACAAGATTTGTTTCAAATCTCGTAATTCGTTTAAAATTCATTTTATATTTTACCTTTAACTAAAATTTCACTAAAAACTAATTTTTAAATCGATGGTACTGAATTTACATTCGAACAAATTCATGGAACGATCTAAGATAATATTTTATATGAATTATGACAAATATTTTGTACATAACAGCGTATTAACAAATTCATTATTCTGTTAATTATTTGCAATATACAAGAAAATATTATTAAATGTAAAGAATCTAGCAAAATGTATTTCACAACAATCTAGCAAATGTATGCTATATTAACAATATTTTTAACTTGTTTCATATTTCTATCAGAATTCTTCCTATTTTCATATTATCCCTTAAACCTATTTTCATACTATCCTCTATAAAATATGCTTCAAAAATTTCAGCCAATGTAACATTCATAAACTTTATTCCCTTGTTTTTCATGATTCAGAGAAATTAAACAATATTAAAAAATGTAAGTGAAACGTCAGAAAAAACGTCAGAAAAAAATGTATAGTGTATTTCATTGATGCTAATTGAAACTATAAAGTCCAACGAAAAGGAATTATTTATATTATTAGAAATAATATAAATACATATTTTATTAAAAAAAAATGGGCACATCGAGAATATTTCGTAGCAAATGAAATTGAAAAAATTTTAAAAAGAAATTTTTAATTTAAGGGTATGTGTTCTAAATTATACGAAACTGCACTACAATTAGCAGAATGAAGACAAGAGAGTTTTCTTAGATAAAGGAGAAAATCCGCTCAATACTTTTTATATTGATCACAGTTTACAAGGAAAAATTATAAAGTATACATATTTTGATCGTGGTTCTAAGTTTGTTTGGTTTTATCTGACTAAAATGACAAATAGTGTCGAGGTAGTACTTCAAACATTTTTGAAAAATAATGTAATGAAAAAAAAATCCAATAGGAATCTCAAAAATAACAGCTAAATCAAACAATGAAGCATTAATACCATTACTAACAGAGTTATCTGTGCCAATACCAGAAGAATAGTTTAAACGTAGAGAAGAAGTACAAAAATACATTAATGATTCTCCATTAAGGAGCACAAGTATTTCACTCTTCTAACATAAACGCAAATGAGCGATTAAAAAATGATATCCGATTTAAGAAAAATCATAATAGAGTGAACTAAAAATTTTAACAAACATTGAACTATAGATTTAAGTTAAAGACTGATTTTTAAGAATTTAAGAAATATTATATATATAATATTATATTATATTTGGGAAATACTATGATAAGAAAAACAAAAGTTGCATTTTACTCTAGTTATGATAAAACGCAACCAAATGCATCGCGCAGAAAAAATATTATGATCCATGTCAGAAACATTACAACCAATATAAGATAAAGAAAGTGCTACAAAACGACTGTTACTAGAAAAAATTAATAACAAAGAAAGACCACGAGAAATCTCCAGTTCCATAGATCATATGAAATCATGGAATATAAATGTAAATGATTTTGACAACAGTAAAAGTGATAATAATAGTGTAAAATTAGTTGCAAGAAAATTGTAAAAGTGATAATAATAGTGTAAAATTAGTTGCAAGGAAATTGTAAATTGTGAGAAAATGAAATGATAATGTAATATCTAAAATGGCCAAATACGGAATAAATGTGTTGTTTCTGTGAATTTCATTAGCTGTTAAGGTTATTAGCGACAGGAGACTATGAACTGTTTAACTCTGATTGAGAACTGAACTTATAATTAATATCGAATAGTTGAGACTATGCATATACGTGCATATCATGTGAAAAATTTCAAAAACGGGTATCGAATACTAGACTGCATAATTATTAGTCTCTAATCCATTACTACTGCATGTGCGTGCGTGTGTGTGTGTAATGCGAAAATGAAAAGAAATTAGCCAGAATGGCAGAGAGATAAAGGAAGTAATCCCCTTTCTCATTCGCTATCATGTTGCGTTACACGAATTCGTTTATTTAATAATTAATTTTAGCTCACGATTTTTCCCATCGATTTCAGTGATCTTGAAACATATTGTCAAGTTTATCATTCTAAACAACTTCTTTCTAAACATATTATCGTCGCTCCGTTTTAATTTCTGAGATATTCGCAATATTTTTGTTATTTTATACCGTATCTGTTACTCCATACGTTCGCGATATGTTTATGTTACAAACTGTTGTTTGTGAACAATCACAAACGAAATATCTCACAATAAATAAATAAAAATAATAAGAAATTTCTATAATTGTTTACAAGACAGATCGATTTGTGCATGGGGCTCTTGTTTTATTTTTGCAAATATTTCGGAAAAAGCCGAGCAGCGGTTATATGTGCGGGAAACAGAATGTTATCCCAAACAACATATCAAAAAATCAAAAATTTCATCTAATTCTATTCCTAAACCTAATTCAAATTCACAATCAGAGCTCCTGTGTGTAATGTAGTTATCAATCAACGATTAATTTAATAGATTCTAATTTTTACATAACCTTTAAAATACAATGTAATATTGAAAATTTTGCATATATGTGCATTCCTATTTCGTGGCGATTTAAAAAATTTAGTTCAAATATTCATTTTAAAAATTGATTAGTTCTTTTTAAGCAGGGATATTGGTTTGGCATAAATAAATTTCTAGTCAGCGATAATTGATCAGACACACTGCCATGTAATTTGAAATAATTCATTAAAACAAGTAATTTTTAATGTAAAATCCAGGAAAGAAAGTATGTCCTTGATAATATATTCCAAAATCGGTAAGGAGGAGTACAATTCTAAGTAATTAAATGTATAATTTTCAATATTCTATTACGAGAAAAATCCAATAATGTAAATCTGGAGATTCTATAAAGATTCCAATCCAAAGCATTCAGATGATGCTCTTTAGTTTATCAAAGGCATTCACAGAGGTCATTCTAGAGTTAATTAAGGGAAAAAATTCAACGATACAGCATTAACTATAAAAAAAAGACTCAGAATCTACTTTAATGAGCAAATGTCGACCCTGGACAAGAATTTAATCATTAGAAAATAGAACAAAGATTTAAGCCATCAGGTATATGATTGAACTAAAACAATTATATTCTAAAAGTAACAAATCCAGATAATAAAACGTCTTCCTACTAACATAAGAATTATTTATCGGTATTTTAATAACAGATTATAATTTAACAATAAATGCCAAACGAAAAGAAGAAAAAAAATCATTGAAGTCGGTAAAGTTTGTTTTAAATATATAAACTACATATATTTTTGTAAATATTTCGAAAACTAAAACCAAGCAATGGTAACGTGTATAAGGAGAAGTTGAGCAGAATTGTAGAGTAATTGAAATCAGTGAAAATGATCCTAAAATATATTTGTAAAGTATATTTTTTAAAATAAATTACTGTTTATTTATGGGGTAAGTATCTTTATAACAAGGCATATTTAATATCGTGCTGAATTCATCCGAACTAGACCCAATCAAGTGGCTGCTTTCTATTTATGCATAGTATGTGTGTCTCGCGACGATATCATGTTTTTTTTTTTTTTTTTGGTTAGAGTTATGAGTGCTAAGTCTATGACTGCAATCATCGTTTGCATTTTTGAAGAAAAAATAATGTAATTGATTGTATAATTATATAGACGTATGTAATTATACATGTAGCGGCCCTACGATTCCTCGACTACGAGTTTCGAACACTCGACTAGCACAAGTCGCAAGTGGCTCCGCGCCTAGCGTCGATGGTCCTACCGACCTTCGATGTTAAGCAAGCAGCGTGCGGAACCCCGCTAGGAGGGTACCGGGCCAGCCTAGCGGGTAGTTATAACAACAAGCGTCTGGGATAAGGAGTCGCTGCCATCAGCCCCATTGATGAGTCTAGGCAGTGACTCCGAGACGAAACGCAATCGCCTTTATTCTCACTTTCCCTCATTTCCTTCTCTCTCCTTCCCAGCTGCATCCTGGATCTTTAACCCTTTGCGCTCGACGACTTTTTCGGCCGGGGAGGTAGCAGGAGGCGATTTTTCCTAATATGTCGAGTGTCTTACATGGTACAATAAAATGATCTTACATATAAATTATCTTACAAAAACGTTATATTTCGATAGTTTATCTATATTTACACCTTTAAGAATATAACTTTACAAAAATTATGATCTGTAGTTTTGTTTCGTATGATAATTTATAAAACATTGACCAAGATGCATTCTTGGCTTATCTGGACATGTATCACAATAATAGGTCGTCTCATGTCTTCCACCTGGTTTGTTTCGACTAGAACAAACTTTGCAATCCTTCTTTGTGCCAGTAAGAATTACACGAAGCTTTCCGTTTAGACGAATTTCGTCAGAATTGGAGGTCGATCTTCAAGCTCGATCTCGTGGTTGTCAAAAATCTCCTCTCACCAAAATTTTTCGAAAGTGCAAATGTGTAAGTGGCTGTTCGTTTTTCTGCCTTTTTACTTATTTGTAGAGAATGTACGAATTAATCAAACAAATTTCCAATCCCCAAAAAAATAATTTGCGCCACCACTTCAGGGACTTTCTCATAAAGCAGTACGTTGGATTTCGTCTTGGACCGTATCAAAATAAAATTCGTCTTCACTAGAGCTGAGTGCACTTGTGAAATCCATTTTTGTCGGGGTTCAAACAAAATCACTCTATACAAATTCTTCTAATGCTTTCGCCACGATCGCCAAGTCTCAACTAATGTCGGAGCCATTGTCAAAGTCACAGTCTTAGAAGAATCTTTCATTAATTTTATCTTATTTCTGTTATGATGTGTCATTTCACACTTCGTATGAAAGAACACCAATAGCTAAGGAACCTTTCCAAAAACCAATATTGCGTTTCTATCGGTTGGAGGTAACGAAATCTTATAAACACCGACTGTCGCCTCTCACTCGCCATTCGTCCTGCCGCGCGAAACGCCGTGGCGACCGAGAGTCGCCTCTCGTCCGCAAAGGGTTAAATTCTTTACAGTTCCCACAATATATATACAACATATGTACACGTATGTAGAATGATTTTCGCTGTACTAAGCGAAACTAAAATAAGGAATCACTTTAAAAAGAAGGGCAAATTTATGCGAAAGAAGGGCACATTTCTAATTCAGAAAACAATGCAACTGCAAAACGCAGTAGTATGTAATCTATTTTAAACCTTTCATCCTCTTGCTCTACCACCTTTTTTAAATTTCAATTAAACAAAAGATATTGTTGTTACAGTTGCGTGATCATATTATTTTTTTCGAATTTCACAATAATATTCTTTCTATTTTTTATAATTCTTTAAATATCGAAGAAATGACTCAATTGAAATGGCCAATGTTAACGAAAAACTCGATGCTGAATACTACTGACAATGAGTAAAAAATCTATCGATAAGTTATTAATTCCTCCAATGTTATAGTACGTACATTCAAAAAGGGAACCCTAACGCTGATCCTAGCATTAACATAAAGCGAATCAATTTTATGTACGTCGGGTGAAATGTCAGTTCGAATATTAATCCTGACAAAATACAACTATGATTATATGATAATTTAATAGATCTTTCAATAAATAAAAGATCTCAAACGGTGTTGACTGATGAAAAGTATTCAATTTCCGTTTGCAGGAAATAATTCATACTTTCATAATGTAAATCTACATAAAATATCATTCAGTTCCAATTATCTTTTTCTCAAAGATCAAATAACAAATATTTTAATTTACCCAATTAGATTGTTGCATAATAAACATAGTTTCACAAACGGTACCGATGAACACATAGTAGAACTTCCTATAACTAATTGTTATTATTGTACAAAAGTTAATCCATAATCACAATTTTCAAGTCAATTAAATTACAAATGACTCAAGCCTGTCAAAATTAAGATAGAAATCAACATATTTTTAATATAATTTAAACAAATAGTTTGAAAGGAACAAAATAAACTCAAATTTTCTGAATAAAATAATATGTAAAAGCAATTGCCAAGTGTTTTCCAATTTTAAGTAAATTGAAATAAGACTATGTTAAAGACTGACATTATTATGCAACAAGCTAATACTTTGTTCATCTTACAATTAATTTTACATATTTTGAGCAATAGAAGTCTCTAATAAAAACTGCATCAAAAGTACTCACACAGTGAAATGATAAATGAAGCAGATCCATCCGCCGGGATGTTCCAGGAATACGTAGAGTCTCTCCTGAAAAGTTTTGCCCTTTTTGTGATGAAACACATATTTAGCTTTGAAGGCTTGGTCGATCGGCAAATAAATCGGATAGTATGGGTCAGACACTCCAGTTTGATTCAAACTAGATGGTTCGACCTCCGTGGCATTCATATCATTGTTGATAATATCATTTTTGCTCTTCTTTCGGCGATATTTCCTTTTCATTGGCGTAGGCACTCTCTTATGGTGTGCTTCGCCAAACCTTGGTGATCGGAAACGCCTAAGAAAAGTGAAACGACGGCTAGGCGAAGAGGTGGTTTCTTCCATTTGTACGCCGTTATCCTCTGTGTCCTCAGTCTCGCTGCCTGGCGTTTTTAATGCCGTGTCTTCCGATTCGAGACAGTGCTCGTCCTCGCTGGGTTGCAAGGCGGCGTACACGGCCATGTCACTTGACTTCTTTTCCATGAGCTTAGAGCATTGGTCCTTGCTTCGTGGAAGACTTTCGTTGGTCTCACCTGGACATTTCCAGGATACTGCCAACTTGTATCATAGATACACAATACATACCGCTCTTCCTCGAGCGTCGCTTTCATAATCTGATTTGACACTAAGAATCTATAGCTGACGAAATCGTGCGAACATACACAAATAAACGTGAAGGAACATGAACAAACAAGTGTAAATAATACTAATCTTCAACTATGCTTCGTTCAACGAGTCAATGCATCAACTATAAACATATGCATATGATGATATTTAAACGAAACAAGGACGTAATTGTACAGTTCTTTTAGATATTGTATAATAACACGGATAGTATGAATACTTACTTATGGACTAACAAATGATTACTATCTGACGATAAGCATCAATTAATAGTTAGTTCGGTTTAGATATATGTACCTTGATTCGTTGAACGAACTATAATACCGATTTAGAATATTTAAATTAAAAATAAAACTAAAAATCATTCATTGTAGTTTTTATCATAGCATAGAATATTCAACAAAACTACGTTCTTTAGAAATATATATTCTAATACGAATTATTATTATTGAATATCGATTGAACATTAAGCCGAATATCTTCAACCGCATGAGATATATACGCAAAGGAATATCAACAAATTCGATCTGTATATGTACAATATATATATCGATTTATCTGTATGTGTACGATATTATCGATTTATCGATATATCGAAACTCTTTTATAATATGTATACACTGTATTATGTGGATAAATATTTTATTTTTTTCATTTATGTGTTCTGATATAATAACAAGCCAGAACTATCAGAAATAAAGATGAATCGAATTTTGACTGTTTATGAATTCGCTTATGCTAATTTTTGCGTATGTAAGTTCACATTTACTCGCACTTGTTCAATTGTTCAAATAAACACGAAAATGTGAAAGTGAAAATTTAACTATTCGATATTTCGTTTATGTTATATAATGCGAATACGAATAAATATGTGTTTTTCATTAACGTACAGACTATATAATGAATGAAATTGAATTGAACTTACCCATAACGAATACATGGATACGAAATATAAAGTATCAAACACTTTTCAAGGCATTTTATATATTTTGCAGTATGTTTTACATATAAAACTTTTATTAATTTAAGCCTCTGCAGTATTCAATAATCTACGTGATAAAATTATTAACGACATTACGAAATAAATTATAACTTAAATTAAAACACATGATGGTATTAAATTCATATTTATATAGAATTAAATTAAATTTAACAAGTAGTAATATAGTAGTAACGTAGTAATATAACAAGCAGTAATATTGACAGGATAATATCTACGTCGCATTTGTCTATGTAGCACTTATTTATGTAGCATCTACATGTATAATATTTTGTATTCTGCGATAGGTGCTAAAAAATTAAAGTATATTTAATTTAATTTTGTCTAAAATTCCCATTTTTAGAGATCAATTTTTAGGCTACTTTAGAATTTAAAAAAAAAGCATCAGATATTTAAAATTTCTAACTTATATTTGCTTATATATGAAAAGAATAGAGTATAATTTTCATGAAATTATTTTTATTCCATTCTACGAATTTGTTACAAGTTCCACGAAGTTCACAAGAAGTTCCGTAGAAAAATTGTTACTAATTACTGACATTTTTTACATGCCAATTTTCTTGATCCAATGAAACATTTTAAAAACTAAGAAACACGAAAGACTTACTAATATAGACGAAAAAAATAAGAATATCTATATTACATTTCAGATCTAATATTACTGAAAAATTCGTAAAAACCGATAATCAGGTATCGCATCAAAATTGGCATAAAGAAGTTTTATAAAAATCTTATTTTAGTTACAACTTTTTCAAATACAATATTTTTCAATTTATTGCTTTCTTCTTTCTATGTATAATTTTTAATATAAGATGGGCATGCTTATTTTTATTGTCAAATTTATGATTTTAGTGATTTTTCTTCTAAGCCCGTGTGTTCGGGCGAGTTTCCATCCTACAATACCCACGGTCTGGATGCAGGCACGTCCGGAAAAGTTTATGTGTTTTATGTGACCTGAGCTTCCAGCAGGCCTGTGTAGCCACAAAACCTTGGCCGTCTGGCTGAGCTTTGTTCTACAACAGACAAGGTCCTCGATTGTGGACTGAAACATGGAATCAACTTTCCCGAACATGTGCGAAACACGGGCCGCAAGATCACCCAAAACGGCAACGGGCATCCGCCCTTTGTGCCCCACCTTGGGCTCGCAATTTCCCGAAGCCGAAGGAAAAGCAACAGGGAGAGCTTTCCTTCGGCTTGTAAGTTAGAATTGGGTCGACTTCCAAGCAACACAGGTCATCTCTCGCGACACTAGAATTACCGTAGGGAGGAAAACCCCTCGATATCACAAACGCGCAAAAAACATACAGTCCACTACTAACAAGAAAGTTCTCGCATCGCTATACACGTGCGCGAACATTGGTCCATCGAGTCGGATACGTGAACCGAATCGGATGCTACGAGGTGCAGCCAATTAGTGATCAGTGCTACACAAGCATCGGGTTCAGTAGTCGTTACCAGCGGAGATCAGCCACGAGGAAACGATCGCGAACAGGCCACGATCGAACATCGCAGAGAACTATAGCCGGTGCAGCCACTCCAGGAAGGACGATTCCTCAATCAAGGCTTGTAGTCGAGGATTCTCTGCTGGTCATAAACCACAGAGTACAAGACCAGGCGTTCCCGTTTCCATTTCTACCTTCCTACGGTGAGTCGAGTTTCATTCATTGTTTGACTCGCGCGGGAGAGGAAAAAAACGCGATTAAAAACCTATGATACGCAAGGAGAAATCGAACCGATCGCCTCCCTTCGGGTGCGATTCGACCATAACCGTGCCCTGCTATAACGATTCGAGGCGATTCAGGACCGCATAATCGCAATCGTTGCGGGCTCCGCTGAGGAAGAAGCTCATGAACGGTGCAGGGACGAATTTGAAGACACGTATTACCGGTTGATAGACGCGATTCAGGTCCGAATACAGAGCTCGCAAAGCTCAGTGACTTCGAACAGCACGCGATACCTAGAAGTAATGTCCGCTTCATCGGCCACCTTCGAAACACCTTCCTCAACCAGGTTACCTGCTATCGCTCTATTCCAATTTCACGGCTCCTCGGGGGAATGTGTCTACTTTCGTGACAGCTTCGAGTCCCTGATAAATTGAAACGAGTCCCTAAGCAACATTAATCGCTTCCATTACCTAAAATCAGCGGTAAGGGATCACAGCTTGCTCGTGCTTTCAAGACGCTGCCAGTGTCCGACAGCAATTACGATGTTGCTTGCGAACTGCTATGCAGGCGCTACGAGGACACCAATGAGCTCATTGATTGTCATGCAGGGGCGCTATTTGTTTTCAAAACTATCTGCAAGGATCGCCGGAGTCGACGATTTCAGCAATCATATTCGAGCCTTGAAATCACTAAACGAACCGAGTGGGACACTCTGCTGATTCTCAACGTGGTCGGAAAATTAGATAGTAATTAGGTTTTACGTGCCTGTACTTAGCATGAAGCCCTACCAGACACGGCCTCCACGGGCGTGGGGCTGGGATACGCCCAGCCAGCGCGATTCTCACTGGGAACTACCAATTAGCCCAGAGAGAAGCTCCAGAACTGCCTTGGTGGGGCGGCAAAACCACCCCAAGGGTCACGTCTGTAGATGTTGGAGACGGCAGACTTGAAAAAACCCCTCCCTCAACGCTTAAGTATCATCGGTCGGGAAGACTGTCCCATACGGGAGGTGACCCACTTAGCCCATTCACCCGGAATTTCCCAAAGGTCCTCCACGAGTGAATGGTTGACAGCGGGGTCCGCGAGAAGGCGGGTGACCAGCTTACGCTCAGTCTCTTGCGTGCACAGCAAGTTGTTTAACCCCGTGCAATATATACCGCACACGAAACATGTACGGCTACGCGCATATGCACAGTCCGCTTCGGGAGCGGGAGACCTCTGGGAGCGCTACTTCCCGTGCCTCTACGAGGCCCCTGAGGATCTCAATACAAGGATACCCATTACGGTATATCCAGGCGGACGGCCTCCCTGCTGGAGGAAATACCATCCAGGGGAGGACCATTGCCGCATAGGAGTCATTTGGCAAACTAAGTGCGACTCGCGGCGATGCAGTGTCGACAGCTCGGGTACCTCGGGACCGCTAACTCCCGTACTGCAGAGGGCGCAATGCCCTCTACAGCCCCTGAGGGGGCAGACCAAAGAAGAGTGGGAAAGACACGTTTCCGAGTCAGACCGGAGAGTTACACTCTCCGATCTGCTGGCCTTCCTGAAGCAGTGGTACAAGTTTCTCGCTAAAACCAGTCGATCGAGCCAAGTCACCCCAGCGACTTCCAACAGATTCATCACGCAACGGCAGCACAAGCCCGCTGCTGCGCTACACGTAAATGAAGAGAAGTGCCCACTTTGCTCTGCCAACCACCTATTGCCACGGTGCAAGAACTTCAAGAAGCTGGCGATAGATCGTCGTCTCGAAAGGATGAGGAAGCTGCGTGCGTGCTTCAATTGCCTTCGATCATGTCAAGACCTGCACGCGCGACGCATGTTAGGTGTTCCAAGCAAAGCACCACACCTTGCTGCATTCGGGAGCGACCACGGGATCGGCAACGAACAGACCAAGCAAAGAACAAGGAAGCAAAGCCAATCGACGACTCCAGCACGCCCCAAAGCCTGATGTCCACGGCCGCAAGCGCAACTCCATCTGAGTACGTGCTGCTGTCTACCGCGATAGTCCAAATCATCGATAAACTGGATAAAATCCACGAAGGCAGGGTCCTCCTCGATCAAGACTCCCAGGTAAACATTATAAAGGAGGGATTCGCGAGGCGCCTCGAGCTGAAATGAGATGCAACGCGGACGCTAATCTCGGGAATAGGCGCAACAGGGTCGAAAAATCGCATCAAGGGCAAGGTGCAAGTGAAGATAGCCTCACGCTGCAGCACCTACGAATGTGACTTGCCGTGCCTTGTCATGCATAAATTGACCACTGAAATCCTAAACTTCAAGCTCGTCGCTCTTCCCATTCCATCACAGATAATCCTCGTCGACACGCAATATTACGTTTCGCGTGACGTTGATCTAATCATCAGCAACGGCTACCTTTACGATTTGACGTATGTGGGTAACACCGGCTAGGTGCGAAATTGCCCGTACTGTCAAAGACGTGACTGGGATAGGTACTTGGAGGGGGTATTCGAGCAGGTAGTGGATCTCAGGTGCACGCCTGCAATATTATTACGAACGAATACCTCGACCATCAACTGACACGATTCTGGGACATTGAAGCGGTCCCGGTCAACGGTGAGTCGACTAATTATCGAGGACCTCTGCGAGGACCTCTTTGCACGGAGGGCTTCACGGAATGCTTTCGGCCGATACAGCGTCGCCATCCTGTTCAACGACAAGTTCTCAGTGCTTGGCGACTCCTGATCCATGGCTGAAAGGCGATTTTTCAATTTAGAATAGAAATTGTTACGATCGTCCAACGTGCGTGACGAATACATCGGATTCATGCGCGAATACGAAAACCTTGGGCATATGACTAAGGTATCAAACGACGCCAGTCGGAAGAACTACTATTTGCCGCATCATGCCCTAGTAAAAGAAAGTAGCACTACAACTAAGATTCGCGTCGTCTTCGATGGGTCTGCCAAATTGACTAGTAACATCTCCATCAATGATGCTCAACTGGTCGGCTCGGTTGTGCAGGACGATCTGCTGTCAATACTGATAAGATGTATAGGCAGATTCTTATCATTCCCGAGCAGCGGCCCTTCCAACGCATTGTCTGGAGAGAACACCTTTCCCTCCCACTAGAGACATTTGAGCTAAACACCGTTACCTACGGCATGGCGGCGGCTAGCCACTCGCACTCGGCAAGTCGGCATTGAAGGCCGCCATGATTTCCCCACCGCGTGATCAAGAGCGATTTCTACGTGGACGATCTCTTGACTGGCGCAGAAACTCTCACTGAGGCGTGATAGATCAAACGGGACGTGGAGAAGATTTTGCTCGAAGCAGGTATCATTCTACGAAAATGGACATCGAACGAGACCACGATTTTACAGGAGAACTCGGAAGCAACAGTTCCTATCGCGCCAGATGCCGAAACGGATCCTAGAACTCTCGGGCTGTTGTGGGACCCCACCTTCGACACTCTTTCCGAAGTTCCACGTGAATACTTCTAATACGAGGTGAGTGACGAAACGAACGATCCCAGCTAGAGAGAATATTTGACTCCCTCGTCGTAACCGCGAAGCTGTTGATGCAGGCGATGTGGCGATTGGAATTGTCATGAGACGAATTAGTGCCTCAGCACGTCTTCACGTAATTCCACAATTTCCAATCAGACATTTCTTCGCTGATTCAGCTATCAATTCCCTGTTGGATATCAACTTGAGCGTCCGTGGAAGTAGAAATCCACGGGTTTTGCGATACGTCCGAAAATGCATACGGCACCTGCGTCTATCTACGCACGACCGGTCGCAAAATTTGAGCTCAGCCGAAGTCGTCATCATTAGAATCGTCCAGAGGCAGGTCTTCAAGCGCGAAATAGAGAAACTGGAAGGAGGCAAGGATAGCCGCACCACAAATTCACTACGCCCCCTAAGCCCCCTTTTGGACGACAAGGGATTACTCCGCATGGATAGCAGACTCGCATTCGCGGACCTGAGCCACGAATAGCGACACTCCATGATTCTCCCCAAGAACAGTCACATAACCTAATTGATAATCCAGAGGGAACATGAGCGCATGCTGCATGCAGGATCCGAGTCGGTGCTATCGGCGATTCGGAGGAAGTACTGGCCCTTTTCAGCCAGGAGCTAACGCTAATAATCAGAGAGTGCGTGCGCTGTAATCGAGTAAGTCCCAGAAGCGTTAGCTACCTGATGGGACAATTACCACGAGCAAGGATAAATTTCCAGAGTCCCTTCTTTTCTACAGGTGTCGACTATGCTGGGCCGTTCTATGTAAAGGATAGGGTCCGTTGCAAAACGGCCACCAAGGCGTTTATTATTCGTGTGCCTGATCACAAAGGCCGTCCACCTAGAATTGACCGCAGACCTCACCACCGAAGCGTTCTTAAAGTGCCTGCAGCGATTCCTAGCACGAAGAGGTGTGTGCAAGGACATTTACTGCGATACTAACGGAACTAACTTCGTCGGTGCGCGGAACGAAATGCAAAAAATGACGGCATTCCTCGAGGCAAACCACCAGTTATGCAGCAGCATTTCTGGAAGCGGTGACAGGCCGATTATCTCCATTAACTGCAGTAGCGGCACAAATGGTGGTAGTCCACTTCGGAGCACTTTGGCGTAGACACCATGGTGCTGAAGGAAGAAAATCTGCCACCACTGCAATGGAAACTCGGCCGGATCACTGGCTTTACACCCAGGGAAGGATACCATCGCCAGGGTCTTATCCATCAGAACAGCCGACGGAGTGGTGAAACGTCCAACTGCTAGGATGTGCATCCTGCCAGTGGACGAAGGAGGGAGGACCCGGGAAGGGAATTAATAGACTCCTAACGCATGTAAAGCTCGTGCATGTTAAAGTTACGTTCTTATGTAAGCCGCGCAATTCGTCCATGCTTCATCTACTTATAGTATCTACCTATAATCTGTTCATAGTACAATCTTGCATCTAGTTTCAAACGCGAGGCGTTCGAGATGAGCGGTATGTGTTCACGCGCGTGCATAGCGATGCGAAATCTTTCTTGTTAGTAGTGGACTATATGTTTTTCGCGCGCTTGTGATATCAGGGGTTTTCCCCTCGGTGGTAATTCTAGTGTCGCGGGAGATGACCTGTGTTGCTTTGAAGTTAATCCAATTATAACTTACAAGTCGAAGGAAAGCACGGAAGCTCTCTCGATTCCTTTTCCTTCGGCTTCGGGAAATTGCGAGCCCAAGGTGGGGCACAAAGGGATGCCCGTTGCCGTTTTGGGTGATTTTGCGGGCCCGTGTTTCGCACATGTTCGGGTAAGTTGATTCCATGCTTCAGTCCACAGTCGAGGACCTTGTCTGCTGTACAACAAAGATCAGCCAGACGGCCAAGGTTTTGTGGCGACACAGGCCTGCTGGAGGTTCAGGTCACTTAAAACACATAAACTTTGACGGACGTGCCTGCACCCAAACCGTGGGTATTATAGGATGGAAACTCGCCCGAACACCGTGACTTCGAGAAGATTAAAAATCACTGCTCTACTTTATTACTACGTTTCCTACAATGGTATATTATTGAGTTATAAAAAATAATGTTACTCTATTTCAATGTAGTTAGCATTCTTATTAGAATAAAATTTTAATTTCTGGGGGATAATAAAAAAGCTGTTATAGATATTGACATAATTTTAATATAAATAAAAGATTTTACTATATGAACATATGAAAATTGAAAGAGATCAGTTGATTAATATTTTCAATATTGATATTGAAAAATCGTAAAATTAACTTGTTAGATACGATTTTGAAAAGTTAAGCTTATACAGCAAGTTGAAATATTTATAATTTTATCATTTTATCAAATTTCGAAACACTTTCAATACTAAAAAAATGCAGTAAAATGAAAAGAACTTTTTCCGATTCTTTTAATTTTTTGTTTTATCAATTATTCCTTCTAGACATTCAGATGTGTAAAGTTTGATTTTTGACAGATTGTGAATCTCATTATTTTGTGAAGACAACTCTATCATTAAGTAACAAATCGCATTTATTGATGTTCGCTTGCGCTCGTTTCTGTTTGTAATGCAATTTACACTTATTTGTTAATGTTCGTTTGTACTTAATCATCAAATATAGATCCAATTTGCAAATGTCATATTTCATATTTAAGTACGATCGAAATTGATTATAGGCTGCTCACTTTTACAAACAAAACTTTTAAAACTCTTTAGTCTTTAGGTGACTTGTATTGGAAAATAATTATGATATTTAAGTGTGATAAAAAAAGGAATTAATAAAGATCAGATTTATAATATATATTTTAGATATATTAAGATATATTAAAGATTGATATAATAATAACAATAAAATAGTATTTATGTTCGAATATAGTAGTTGTTATGGGTATATAACGAAAATCTTAAGATCTTTTCCTCTTTCAATATTCAATTAATATTTCAATATAGATATAATTTTAATTATAAATTTGTGAAATTTTAATGAATCATTCAACGAAAAAATTATTATATTAAAAATACTCAAAAGCTTTATTTTGCGTAACATAATTAGCGTAACATCTTTTTATTGCATCGAAGTTTAATTTCTTATACAAAAGAAGTAGAGAAGGTTTGCTTAAAAAATAGAGACGATATTCCAATTTACAACTATATATCAAAGCAACAACTAGTAGGAACATATCTGTGAAATTTTACACATTACTTACTAAAATATTTTATACAGATTATTTACTAAAATTAATAATTTTTCAAAATTTTTCATAATCTGTACTGTATCAATATTATACTAAAAAAAACTGACATATAAATAGATCACAATCGTGTCAGTAATTTTCATTAAAGCAAAGATCTTCTGAATCAGTCTTATAATTTGATTCTTCAACCGTTTTCATAGCTCACTGTTCGCTATTCAAAGATTATTTAACCCACTGCCATTCGCAATTCGCTTTCAGTAAAACTCCTGGTCGATTTTACGGGACAACAAGCAACGATTCTTCAAATATAGTGTACATAGTATAAGTCGCGATATAAATATATAGTCACGATTTTCGATTTTCAATCCCTGATTCTTCTCACATATCTACAAAAAAACGTTTATCATTCAAACAACGATCGAATAAAATGTTTAAATACATATCTGAACAAAATTATTTATTTTGCTTTTTTTTTGCGTAATATGTTCAATGTTAAAACGATATTTCATTAATCATTTGATATCTACATATATATATTCTGCCATATTAACATCTCAATGTGATTATGTAGTTTGAAGTATAAAATAGAGGAAATAATTTTCTTCATAAATGAGCTTGAGAATTTCAGGCTTATAAATTAATACCATAAATAGATGTTTCGAAATATGAAAGAACATTTCTTTTCCAATAATATTAAAATATAACTAATTATACAATCAAAAGTGAAATCTAACAAAAGAATTTTTATCTAACAGAAAAATTTTTTCATCTAAAACTTCATTTTAGACAAAGCTGCTATTTGGTGCACCTCGATCTTCACTAACTTATGTTATCAAGGTCATCCTGCTGAATGGCCATTCTTTATTATTTAGTAGAAAGGAATAAAACAAAACTTATATTATATTTAACGAGTGCATTATATAAACAGCACCATTCTGTAGATTTAGATCAGACCAAAACGTTCAATAAAAGAAGAAAAAGGAAGACCAAATCATATTGTAACCTTAGGATTTTAAAACAGCTACAATATGAAATTTCGCATTCTGTTTATCCTAATCTTAACTCCAACCTTAACAATTATATAATACATTTAAAATTTTTACTGCGTAACTTTTAGCAAAAATAGGCTAAAATCTTTTAAAGATCAATAGGAAGAGTGCTTTCAATAACATATACGAAAATCAAGGTCAAATAGCAATTTTGCCATAGAGCCTTTTATTAATTATTCACTTGTCTTCAGTAAATTAATCAAATTTGTATATGCATACTTGGAAAATTTTCGAACTCGATTTCCTCAAAAACAAAAATATGTTATTTTTTCTTTTCGATTTATTTTTACATTTAGAATCACTATATCCGATTGACCACCAGTTATATATGTACATTGATCGATTAGATGTCTATACTAAACGCTTTAATATCATTTTGTTGTGACTTCTGATAGTAATTATTGATGAATAATTTATTGTTGAAAATGTTAATAAATAATTAATAGACAGAATCATATATAGCGATAAAAATCGGTAAAATTAAAATTATTTGAATAGAAAATTACTTTACTTTAAATAGAAGGAATATATGTATGATTTAGAAGTATAATAAATACTTTATAAATTTAATCGTAATACTACACAATTTAAAGAATATTATTTTAATTACTTTTCTTTGTCACTCTATGTTTTGTAGCTTAAAAGTTAGTATATTACGTCTAAATTCAATTTTACTTGATACATGTTTGTTGATTAATATTCAAATGATATTTTAGTACATAATCATTATCTACTTTCCAAATTAAGTTAAAAGAAATAAATTATAATTTCTTATAATTTTTTCTCCTACAATTCATATTATATATGTATGTATATGTATGTATGTGTGTGTGTGTGTGTGTGTGTGTGTGTGTGTGTGTGTGTGTGTGTGTGTGTGTGTGCGTGCGTGCGTGCGTGCGTGCGTGCGTGCGTGCGTGCGTGCGTGCGTGCGTGCGTGCGTGCGTGGCGTGCGTGCGTGCGTGTATGTGTGTATGTGTGTATGTGTGTATGTGTGTATGTGTGTATGTGTGTATGTGTGTATGTGTGTATGTGTGTATGTGTGTATGTGTGTATGTGTGTATGTGTGTATGTGTGTATGTGTGTATGTGTGTATGTGTGTATGTGTGTATGTATGTATGTATGTGTGTATGTGTGTGTGTATGTATGTATGTATGTATGTATGTATGTATGTATGTATGTATGTATGTATGTATGTATGTATGTATGTATGTATGTATGTATGTATGTATGTATGTATGTGTATATATATATATGTATATCTGATAAATATCAATAGAATTTATTTTGGTAACTTCTGATTCCAATATATAACTTTAAGAATTGTTAGTATATGGCTAATTCATGGCTAATATAGGAAATATATTTTTAATCATTTTTAAATCATATTTTATAACGAAGAAAAGATAGAAATAGAAGTAAAATTTTTAATAATGCAATAAGCTAAGTTTTTATTTTCCTATTTATATCCTGAACATTATAGTCATGCAATTTCAATTTTTTGTTTCTTAATAAAATCAGAAAAATATAGGTATTCCTTTGTGAGATTAAGAATGAATAAATTACTGAAATTTATCAAATAATTATAAATTTTCAATCAAATTATTTATTTTATTCTATCAATATTAAATAGTGGTCGATATAATATAACCAATTATTATGTCAATTATTCAGAAGATACAATAAAATGTTCTATTTAAAAATAGATTTTCATAATCTTAGAATTATTTTTATCACAGAAAAGAATTATTTTTGTCACGCAACACTGTTCTTAACAATGTTTCCCATTACAAAAAACGTTGTAAAATATTTAACTATTCTCTCAGTCAATGCACATTTATCTTTTTACTATTATGTATAGCATTCTATTATATACAGAGAAATAATTGTAATAATATGCCTAAAATAAAAAATTATGTTTTACTAAAATCAAGTATTAGTGCAAGCACAATATTGCAAGTTAATATTTTATGAAGCGATAATATTTATAATTCTTATCCGCCAATTATGTTATTACGTTTTAATCTTTATTTTTTAATCCTATCGCGTGCTAGTTGTTGAACTGTTTGGTCGAGTAAAACTAAGCTCCGCGAGTTTATAAATATAGTGTGTGTTTATCTATTCGTAGACAAAGAAAAACAACTATAATACCTAATAATATTCAAATTAGTGATATATAAAACTTGAGTTTTCGAAGCTTCAAGATTCAATTTTACAGACTAACTCTTTAAGACTAATGTTGAAGTTCAACCTTTCGAAATTTTGAGATTGAAACTTTAAGACTTAGCTTTCTTAAAGTTGGTTCTGAATATGTCACTAACAAAATTGCTAAAAACTATTCCGATATACTACGTGAAAGTAATCCACAGCAGAAATTAGAATAACAGCAAACATCCAGAAGATATGCGGAAGACTAAATTATGTTTACACTATTAAAAAATTAAAAAAAAAGTAAATTTTCAAGTAAATTTATCCATAGGACTCCTTGCTTACCTATCTTGAAATTGCTGCGCAAGGAGTCCTACAGATAAAGTCAACTTACTTGCGTCTTATTTAACTGAAATATTTAAATCATCCTGCTAGATATCTATTTCTGACGAAATTGAAGTACTTAAATACCTACACAGTTCCAAATGTTTTTTCCTATCGTGTTCTTTACATCGACAGAAGAAAGAAATATAAACGTACAAATCTTAAGTCTCTCGTCATGATTTCATCAGTAACAAGTAAATCAAAAAAACTACCGAAGACAGTCCTTGCAACTTTCATTTTTCATGCCATACTCCGTCATCAATATTATCCAACATCTTGGAATTATCTTTTTGCAATTCTCTTATATTATTTGCAATCATCTTATCCACAATCGGAAAAATTTACTCTTGCGATAACCTTATATCGTCCGATTAGCTTCTCATAAAATCTGTTCAAATTATTTAAAAAAATGCTAATTCAGCGTTTACATGGTATTTTGGTGTGAAGTGCTAGCGAGAGAGAAGTGAAGCAAAGGAGCTCGAGTCAAGAATATATTGTTGAAACAGAAAAACTTATCGGTCCGTCGAATATCAGATTTATTATACCCAAAATTTCTCACGGTCGAATTTGCTTATACCTGAACAGTAAGCACATAGTTGATAGATTAACTGACAATCACACCAAATCACATCAAATCTCACTCCCTGGAAATTCGATCATTTACGTCTAAATCGAAACGCATACTTTCCAATGTATGCTCTATAATTCCGCAGTTCGTCATTCTTAAGGAGCTTGCTAAATGAAATATTGGACCTATCTCCCAGATCACCTGTTAGAGCGGGTCTAAATGATCCTGAATACGCACACATATTGAGCTTTCTTTATCAGATGTATATCCAATCCAAAAATGTTCCAAACATACCTACGTTCCATCCACCCAAATAATGAAATAAATTACGACAATACATTTTATTGGATTTGTTAGCAGAAAAAGTTTTCTTCTTTTGCAAGGAAGAGGGCCATGTGGTTAAATTCTCCAAAAATTTAAACCCCCAGCTACAGCTTTTACACACCTCAGCTCTTGTCAAAACGGAACAGTTATTGATCCATTTGTCTAAATTGAACAGCCGAAATCTTTTCCTGCCTTACTTCCATCCCAGACTTCTGCTACATCGTTACTGCAAAAACTGCAAGCGGAAAATAACAGAAACAACATCCTATTTAGTCTAAAAACAACACTCTTTCCAGGATGCATCAAAACTCACTGACTCCAGTTCTTCCAACAGTTCCTTTAACGATTGAATATTATCAAAAATGACAGCAGATGTAAAGTAGTTGTTCTTACCAAAGAAATCAAGAAACGCAAAATGGCTAATAGAGTAAAGACTTCGTTAGAAGAAATCTCCTTACTACTGCTGCCTGCCAAGGTCTACATCTCGGATCCCATTCAAAACCATCCAATGAACTTTCATTCTCTACAGTTCCTAGTAAACACATGATAATTCCAAAATCCTGGAAGCGACGTTTAACCACACAAAAGACATACCAGCTTTAATAAAGATGCTTTCCTTTTTTTAAAAGACCACCTTACAAAGCATAAGATAAAAAGTTACATCACAAGAATTGTTAAACGCTTCCACAAAATGCCACGAGTGAGGATTTCTCTCTTCTATAAGAAAACTCTAATTAGATTAAATTTACTCATGGCTACAAGTTTTATATCGCTACAAGTCTTCTTCTGGAACTCAAGAAGTCTTCACTCTAAGCGTCCGGAAATTCAGTCCACCTTAGTCAATTTTGATATCCTCATCTTTGTTGAAATGTGGATCACTGAAAAAGACAACTTCAATTTCTCAGGATTCATAAAGCTCAGGAAAAACAAAACTTATTCAAAAGGTGGCGAATTTCTAATCCTTATTCGTAAAAACATGGCTTTTAGGCAGATTACATTAAATCTCTTAACATCTCAGTTGATCTATGCGGTTTTTCTAAATAATGTAAAGCCAGAACTCGATATATGTATTTGTTTGCTATAAAGTTCCAGGCCTCACTCTCACACAAGATCAATGGGATCTAATTGTTCAAAATATTATGACACTAAACGCAAGTATATTCTTGTAGGACTTTAACGCTTATCACTTTAATTGGAATTGCAAATATACAAATAGCAATGGTAGAAAATAATGCTTTTGAAACTGCTCATACGTACATACGTACATATATATATATTAACGAAAATTTTTAATTTAATATTGATCTTTTATTTTCTACTCTGAATATTTGTGATAAAATTGATACTGTTGTGTACGATGAGACTTGAGGTTCTGATCACTTCTCTATTTGTTTTAATATTAAAGTAGGTAAAAATTATTACGAAAAAAAGTCTTTCAATCTTAAATCGAATTGTACTGACTGGCCAAAATTTTCTCATGTTCTCGAGAACCATTACATAGACTTCTTCTCTAATTATTACGATGCTTTACTTTCCAATCGCAAATACGAATTTTTCATTAATATTATCACTGACACAGTTAAATACAATTCACCTCCTAAAATGAAATTTATTAACTTTTCCAAAAAGAATAAAAAAAATCCTGTTCCCTAGTGAGACTCAATGTGATAAGCTCAAAAGATTGCGCAGATTCAAGATGCGTTCGATAATGTAAATGTCTCAATTATGCTGACTAATCCAAAAATTATCCGCACTTTCTTTGTAACTTTTTTTAGACTGTTCGCAACGCCTTCTGCTTTCGTATATTTTAAGGTCGTACTATAGCCAAAGGATAAAAATTTTTTCAATAGTGGTGGAGATTGACGGTCGTCCTGCTCCTTCGTCAAGCGTCACGCCTGTTCGGGCATTTTTAAACTTTTCTATCCATTCGTAGAATGACTCTCTTCTTCGCATACTTGCAACGGAGTTTAATTTAAGTCTAACTTAATTTAGATGGCCCAGATGGGTTTGCACATTACTATCATGATTTATGTAAAGGAGAAATTGTAAAATGTAGACGTTGCTTCTTATGCTGTTTGGTTAATGGAGGTTTTCGTTTCATTTTCAACCGCTTAATATTTTCACATGATTGGAGAACACGTCGCACAGTGTGCACAACACATAAAAAGTGGATTCATTTTCCAGCGTAATAATACTGCAATTCACCGTGCACGAGTTATATAAACGTATTTTGAACAAGAAAATACATCACTTTTCCCATGGTCTCAATGTCTCCTGACTTAAACATTATTATAGAGAATTGTTGGGGAAAGCTTGCACGAGCAGTTTACAAAAATGGAAGACAATAGCACAACACAGAGGAGTTAAAAAACTCCATTATCGCAGAATGGAACAATTTTTCTCAAAATACAATCCAACGTTTGTATGAATCATTACCAAAGCGAATGATTGAAGTGATTGAGAACAAGGGAGGATGTACACATTATTAGTATTAACATATAAACATGTAAGTATTTCATTTTTACATTAATTACACGTATAAATTTTACGAGTGTGCCATGATTTCGCCCTCCAAATTTACCTGTTTGTGGTTATTTATAGTGGAAGTCAAAAAGAACGATCTGGTTCCAGACCAAATTCCTTCCTTCTGTATCGTGACATTTATGTACTACTTTCCGAAATAATAAAACTTGAGCCATTTCTGAAAAATTAAATATAGCACATGTGCGCTATCATTCTGTCCGGGACGGTACAAACAAAAGTTAATTTTTGATCCCATAAATATTAGGTAAATCAGATGAAATTCCTACTTCCTTAATCCATATTATTTTTTGAAAGAAAAAAAGAAATAATTCCACGAAAAATTGCATTAGCAATTGACAAACTGTAGATGATATTTACTTGGGATTGCCTACGTTTACTACGTTTACATACAACTTTTCAAAAATTATCTATTAAAAAATAGATAAATATCTATGTGTTATGAAATTAGTCTAATATAAGTACTTTATTAAATGATATATTTGTAACTGTAAGGAAAAACATTAATTGAATTGTAGAGTATAGAATTTGAGAGTATGTATTTACGATGAAAAAAATACACAAAACAAATTACATATGTAGATTAAAAAAAATAATACAATCTAGCAAAAATCTTAAAAAGAAAAACTGGTACTAGGAATTTTAAACAATAATATTTCGAAAGAGAAAGCACGTGATATGCAGTATTTTATATAAGAATACAACACAGATATAAGAACTATTATATATACTTAGTCTCGTTCTAGTCGTCGTACCGTACGGATGTCCGATACAGTTTCGCATACGAGTTCCTATACATACAGTGTTAGTGTTAGTGAAAACAAACGCCAATTTCGTATCTCAACACAAAGATCGTTCCAGGAATGAATAAACGGACAAACGAACACCAACCTACGTATCTCTGAGTACAGGACTTCCCAATTTTGTAACCAAACGGAAACAAACAACTCTATAAAATCATACTCCTATGCAGCACAACTTAACGCATTACCTACAAAAGACCAAGCCATCATCATCCACGCAATAGACGACACAAGCTTCCAAGACTATGCAATAGGCAAACTAATCGGTCTCAAAGCAATAAGGTACATCTCAAAATTCTTAAACAATTGGATTTGCGCATACCTTGATAAAAAAGAAACTGTGTTACACCTAACCAATCTGCATAAAACAATAACCGTCAACAACAATACGTTAAACTTAAGATCAATGTTAACTCCGGCCCAAAGAGTAATATTATCAAACGCTCCAAAATAACAACCCTGAAAGCAGAAATGACCGACCCGGAATACGCCCACATTCGTAGTTTCAGAAGACAGGCATACATAGATCCAGACGACATTGGAAAAATCCACATTCTTAATAACTTTTAAGGACACATCGTACCGTATTTTCACCTCCATTGACAGCCTTCTCTGCTTCCGATGTAAACAAGAAGGTCACTTGGCGAAAAATTGCCCGCTAACCCAAAATTCAAACATAATAACAAATTCGATAATTCCGAACACAATTCAACGATTTCCATATCAAGTCAATCCCTTAAATCTGCCGGTAAAGAAGATATTCATCCAAACACTACCGAGACTAACATCGATAATTCCAAACAAAAGAGCTGATAAATTACTTACTGAGCAACCACCAATTCTTCCCAGTTCAAAAGAGCACTGTCACAATCAGCTGACGACAAACCTGACTACGTTAGCTTAAACAACTTCATGCCTCCATCAAACAATCCACATAAAAAAAAAATTACACTAACCAAACTAAAACCACCTTCTTCCCAATCTCTAGTTTTCGATTCCGCCAAACTAGAGGAAATGTTGGCTCCAGCAAAAGAAATAATAGACAAAAAAAATCCTTCGCACTCTCAGCTAAATTATTCTCAGATTAAAAACCTCCTCCAAGACACCTTCGGATTAGCTTGCCCATTGGAAATCGCAAAAAACTACACAGAAGATATTCCGACTCTTGTTCAAACTCTCGAAGAAATCTACCCCCATCTAAACAAGAGAAACATAAAAAACAGAATACATCGACTCTGTCAAAAGCTCACTAAGCCGATCGATACATCCGAATCGTTTTTTAGCTGCTCATCTGAATCCGACATCGAATTTTCATAAAAACCGAAATCGCAACAAATTCTAAATCCAAAACTCATCCAAATTCATTATGAAATCAATAATAGAATGGAACATAAACGGTTACTATATCCACTATGAACAACTCCAAATTCTCGTAAATAAGTTCAACCCATTATCTGCCTTCAAGAAACGAATTTCAAGAAAAATCACTAGCCTATACTAAAACATTTCAATACCTTCGTCAAAAACCGGACAAACGAAATCTACGCCAGCGGAATGGCCATTGTAATCTCGATCAAATATGATTCTACTGAAATCCCATTAAAATCAAACTCAGAAGCTGTCGCAATATTTATTTCATTCCTAAAAAGAATACACAGTGTCTACATTCCAAATAGTTTCTCCCTTGATTTGCAAGACCTTGAAGAATTAATAGATCAACTTCCAGCTCCACTGATCCTGTCCGAAGACTTTAATAGCCATCACGCTCTTTGGACCAGAACTGACAGCAGAGCAAAGACTACTGAAAATCTACTTAATAATCAGAATTCAATCCTGCTAAACACAGGTTCCCCAATGCACTTCAGCACTAGAAATAGTAAGTCAAGTGCAATAAACCTAAACCTAACCTAAACCTAACCTTTTTCCAGTCCACAGATAGATCAACACCTAGAATGGGAAAAAAAGATCTATACGACAGCGATCACTTCCCCATAAAAATCACCTATGGAGACAATATCACCACAACTCAAAATTACTACCAACCAAAATGGAAAATAAGAAAAACAAAGTAGCCAATATATTAAGAGAACATAACGCTTCAACTCACCGAGAAAGAAACAGAATCTGAACTTGACCTGGCCCAGATTAATAAAACAATAAACAAATTTCAACAAATCATAATCTTAGCCGCAAACAAAGCCTTTGACATCCTAGACCGCAAAAAATCAGGAAAAGATCTGTACCGTGGTGGAGCGAAGAATCCAAAATTGCCATGCAAGAGAGTCATCACGTATTCAAGAGAGCAAAAAAACAAACGAAAACCCAACGGAGTTCAAAAAGGAACGCGCCAATTTCCGTAGAATAATTAAAAAAAGATAAAAAAGAATCATGGAGGAACTACATATCATCAATAAATCCACACACATCAACTTCTGTAGTATGGAAAAAGATCAGATGCATAAATGGATCCAAATCCCCTACAAATATTCAATTCCTGGAAACTGATGATGGCAAGGCTGTAACTCACGCTCATGACATTGCTAACACATTTGCCAAAAAATTCTAAGAAAATTCAAATAATATAAACCCACCACATCCTACAATAAACAATCATATACATGTTAAAATTGATAATTAATTAATAGATCATTAATAGTTGCCGTATTAGATTGTTAAAAAATTAACTGCAGTCTTTGAATAAAAGAAAAAAAAAAACATTATATTTTATAATGTACTGTACAATGTTTCAATATATGAATATTCAGTTAGTATATTCTATAAATACAAAATGTATCATACCTTTTAATTTCAAGAATATATATTACAAATTTCTTTATATATATTGTATTATACCAAGTATATAATATCCCCAACTAACTACTAAAAATGCTCCCAAAAACTGGAATAAACTACCTGTTAAAGATTTTCAACTATATATGGATCTATAAATTTTTCCCCCAAAATTGGCAAAAAGCAATAGTAATTCCAATTTCAAACAAAATCAAACAACCCTAACAGTTATCGCCCAATTGCGTTAACTAACACCATGTGCAAATTACTGGAAAAAATCGTAAACCGTAGGCTTCGATGGTATCTCGAGGTAAAAAAAACTTTTAAACCCAAACCAATACGGTTTCCGACGCTATCGTTCTACTATTGACGTCCTAACGAACTTAGAATCTAACATAACCCATTTCCTATTAAATATCCTTCAGATCCATTCAAGTCAGAGTAAATAGAGCATCTCTGTCACATCCAGTTATAATAAAAAATGGAGTCCTACAAGGATCAGTAATGAGCACCATACTATTCTTAATAGGAATTAACGACATCACCATCAACCTCAAGCCACCAATAAAAGCCCAGTTATTTGCGGATGACATTACAATCACATGTAGCGGGAAAAATGTACACTCCATGTACATTCACAACGAACATTCACAAACAACTATCAATATTCTACAGGACTGGTAAAAAAAAAAACTGACTTATAATCCCCCCCCCCCTCAAACCCAAGACATCCTATTCACTAGAAAAATCAAATTCAAACTTCCACCTAAACTATACCTGATTTGGAAATAAAATTCACAGACACCAAAATATTAGGCCTTGTTTTCGACGAAAAACTATCTTGAGCGCCATATCTAAAATCCTTAAAAGAGTCCTGCATAAAAAGACTTAACATTATAAAAATTCTTTCCAATAACAACTGGGAAGCCGATAAAGAAACTCTTTTAGAAGCATACAGAGCGTTAATTAGATCTAAACTAGACTATTACGGCTCTACCATATATAACTCAGCCAGAAGCTCCACAAAAAAAATAATACAACCAACCTCCTACTCAGCTCTAAAACTAGCCATAGGTGCATACCGTACATGCCCCATAAACAACTTACTATTGGAAGCTAAAGAAATGGCTCTTGAAACCAGAAGAAAGTTCCTAACTCTTAAATACGCAATAAAAGTCTCATCCACTTCAAGTAAGCCTTCCTACAACAATATCTTCTCCAATAGATACAAAGCTCTCTACATCAATAAACCCAAAATTCCCTCCCCTTTTCGTACTTACCAAATCTACCACTTTCAGAATCCACCCCACCATCGAACATAAACCACCACAAATCCCTCCATGGATAATAGAAGCATTCTCACCAAACACCAGTCTTGTCGAACTCCTCAATCCAAAAAAATCCCCAATCTAACTGACCACAGGACCCGATTCCTAAAATTAAACAGCTACGCCCACCACAGCAAGATTTACACTGACGAGTCAAAAACGGACACTGGAGCTGAATATGCCATCATTACTGAAAAAGCGCAAAAAAACAATCGCAACCACCTTCCAATCTCCTATAAAGACCAAATAATCCACTGCAACAAAGTAATAAAAAATGAATGGAACAATACATGGATCACAACTAAAAGCATCCAACTACACAAAAGTATTCGAGACTTTGATCAACACCAAACATTAGCAGCAGGAAAGAAGGAATAAATATCACACGCCTAAAAACTGGTCATACCAAGCTGACACATGAACACAAAATTTAAAAAATTACACCTGCCACCTGCAGCCATTGCAATAACCACCTAGTCACCCAGATTCTGCACGAATGCCACACCACAGAAGTTCAAAAACAGAGACACGGAATTAACTCCAACATAGACCTGACTTCTCAAAATGACGTACAATGAGTTTTAAAATATCTCAAAAACACAAACTACTACACACGTATCTAATACTACCGTCGTCGCTAATGACCTCACTGTCGATGTGACGTAAAAAAAAATGAAGCGAAGAAGAAGAAGGAGAACTATATACTCATGTAAGCTTACAGCGGATGTAGAAAGTATTCGTACACTAATCATTTTCAAGTAAACTTTATTTATCGTTTATTATATAATTTTTGTAAAACTGCGTTTATAAAAATGTGTCTATACACATTTGCAGTATTATGTAGAGTACATATAAAAAAAATATGATTTGCATAATTTGCAAAATTAATAATGAAAATTGAAAAATCAGTAGAAATATACGAGCAAAAAGTATTCGTAACAATTCTTATGGCACTCTTAATATAAGAGAATTTCTTATGTTTATAGACTAGATTTATAACGTAAACATAGTATAATCGTTTTATGATAATCATATAATAATGATTAGTCATGTAATGAAGAGCGTTATCAGCTTTACTAGTGTCTATAACTATTTGAAAATATTGAAAAAGACACGAAACTCACAATAGGAGAAAAAAAATTATTATTCATTTACACAACCAGTGTAAAAATTTGGCAGATATTTGACGAATTGTTAACAGATCAAGATCTGGTTTAATTGATAAATATGGATTAAAAGAAAAATTCTAAAAAGTAAGTCAAGAAGAGGAAAAGCAGAAAATCAACCAGTATATTAATCGGATTATTATTCGAATGATTAAACAAAGAAACCCAAAAACAAGTATTGTGGAGCATTTAAAAAATGATTTAAAAATTGATTTATTTGCTAGTACTATGAGTAGTTTCAAAGATATCAAGGCTATATAAAGTGACCCAGAAAAAGTATTTCGTCAGTGAAACGAACAAGAAGAAAAAATTAGAATTTACAAAAAATCAATATAAATACATGAATGGAGTATTGGAAAAAAAGAAATTTTCACGGACGAAAGTAAGTTTAACGTTTTTAGTTCGAATGGACATTGTATTATAGAGAAAAAAAAAGAATTTAAGATACGATGTTTACTTAATTCAAAAAAATTTCCCATTGTGTAAATGATACCGTAATTGTTTGGAGTTGTACGAATACATATGATGTTGGCATATTACAGTTTATTGTTGAAATAATGAACCATTATTGATTTATATTGAGATTTTAAAACGTAATTTGTTTTTCTCTAATGTTAAAAAAATAGCGGTTAAAAACAATTTTATTTGCACGATAATGATCCAAAGCATATTGCATTTAATACAAGAATCCTACATTAGCATATTTAAAAACGCTTTTACAATCGCCAAATATTAATCTTATGTAACGTAAAATTAGAAAACATCAAATTTGTTCAAAAAAATGATTTAAAATATATATTTTTGAAGGAATGGAACAAGATTCCTTTTCGTGTAACAGAAAATTTAGTAAATTCAATGCCTGGAAGACTGAAAGAATCGCAGCTATTGTAAAATCAAAAGGAAATCCTACGAAATATTAATTAAGATAATATACATTTTTATAACAAATTTGATTTAAATTATTTTTTTTTCGTTAAAACTTATTATTGATTTATCATGTAGTAACTGTACAAATACTTTTCGTATATTTCTATTGATGTATTAATTTTCATTGTCAATGTTGCAAATCATGGAAACGAGTGATATTTTTTTTATGATATGAAATTGGTAATAAATTACAGAATACTCAAATATGTACAAATTCATATTTTTATAAAATTATTTAATAAACAATAATTATATACAGGATTATTTGAAATTCATCAGTGTATGAATATACTTTTTACACTGTACAATACCTTTCATCTCGATTGTTATTAATGATTGATAAAGAGATATCAGACTAATCCATCTTAGAATTCTCTATAAAATGTATTAATTTATTTATGTCGAAAAACCATTAATGTAGTGGATATCATAACTTTAATTTTGTAAAATCTGTCGTATTAGATCAATTTAATATTTCCAAATGTTTTATTTTGCAGTTAGATAAAATAACTGGAAATGTACGTACAGCTTATAAAAAATAGCAATCAATACGTTTCCTAGAAATTATTTAACGGAAATTTTATTATAATAGCATTAAATGACTTCACTTTCAATTTCCGTTCTTTCAAATATTCCTACTTTCGGATTTATTTTTGCAAATATCTACTATGTTGACAAAATTTTGAATTACATTTTTATTGGGATATCTGCAACTTAATGTTGTTAATAATTCAAAGATTTTCTTTCAGTTTTTAAAAATTCATATATTTAAATTTACATAAATAATCACATTACAATTTAAATATCAATAATTTTAAATATCAATAATTTTATTCAAAGCCACATTAAATAAAGCTTTTTATATAAATTTAATGACAAAAATCTCTATTTAAATTTTATTTCTTCAGTCATATATTCATAAAAATATAAATTTATAAAAACATCTACAATCTATTTATTAAAAGAATTTCAAAATACTTAAATAGCTTCCAACAAAGAGCTATAGAAGAAAAGGCAAAATTCTTCTTTCTTCTCAAACAAAAAAAAAAGAAAAAGAAAAAAGAAAAACGAGCAAAATTTCTCATTTATTTCAATGAAAACAAAACTATTATTTTATCTCACGTATTCACGAATTCAGTTTCTTTTTAAAAGGAGATTACACTTCAACTTTCCTTCCAAGTTCTAGTATGATACAAGACAAGAAGCTAAAAATTACCGGCTCGTTACCTAATTTCTAATGAAACAAGAATCACTTAAAACAATCACGACGGCTTAGAGGATAATTTCAAACGGCGTCGTGATCTTTGTTATTTGAATTCTTTTTTACTGATTTCCAGAATTAAGAATGAAAAGAAATACAAATTGCTAAAATGATGTCTGAGTCAGGAATAATTTGTTAATTTAAAAACGAAGATTAATGAAAAGCATGTCATAAAATCATGCCATTACCATAAAAATCACGGAATAAGAATCTTTTAATTGTTATCATGAACGAGAAATTAAATGGATTAATAATTCATGATGAAAAAATAAAACAATTTATAATTAGAGATTAGGTTAAGGAACATAGTATTTATTTGACATTGATAAATGGTTTTATATTTTAATTTGTTCTAGTTCATTTTTATTCTTACTACAAAAGCTAGACTTTTCTAGCAAAGACTTTCTGAAGGATTTCCTTATTTAAAAAAGGATTTTTTAATTAGAAACAGAATTAATATGTAGATACTCATGAATCTAAACTTGATAAAACTAGTATAAAAACTATAATAACTTAATACAAAAATTTCAATTTGTAAGATTTAATAATTGGATAATAAGATATTTCAATGATGATTTCTATATGAAATTTTTTATATTTTCAAAGAGTGAAAAATATGTAGATTACATATCCAATCATAAAATAAATTATTATCTAATAAAATAATTATATTATCCAATAAATATCTGCAAATATTGTATTTATAAGTGTAAACTATTGTTTAGATACCTATAAAATCGTAGCTAAGCATTTGAGTTTTAGCTAATTGTAAGTTTCAATTACATTTAAATTTACATTTCTCAAGAATGTATATAATACAAATTTATCTTGCTCTAATTTAACAATGAGTTCACTTTAAAGTATTGTTTTCAAAATAGTTACTAGTAAACAAAATTATGAGATATTACATATTTGTAATATTTAAAAAAAGAAAATGTAGATATATTTCTTATATTATCGTTAGGATAAACACAAAATCTTAAGTTTGAACAACAGAAAATTTAGAAAAACAAATGTGAATATGAACTGGACAAACTTATAAGAGATAATTCTACTATTCGCCTAATAGATTAATTCTTGAAACATGATTAAATTGATCAACCTAAAACAACTTATAACAGAATCCTAACAGTTAGAAAGTTTTTCGCATTTCCTAATCAAATAGATTATTTATTAGTTAATAATAAAAATTGTCACACTTAAAAGATTCTTAGACTGAATGATATAGCCGTATTACTAACATAGATAGTTTTTCTACAAATTCTTACATTTCAATAACCAAATATATTCTACAATGTCCTATAATTTATAATAATTTATATTGTACTATTGCATTAATATTTTCCGTTTGAATAATTTCTTCCAAATTTAATAAAAAAAACATTTGTATGATTCGAAACAGTCTATTCAATAAACAATGTGTTGCATTCTTATATCTTATATCTTGTATTATACTTGTATTAAATTTTTTTTATGCAATTTAATATTCAAAGTTAGAAATTTTATTTATTTTCAATTAGTTATTATTTAATTTTATTGACACTTTAACACTTCGCGTAGAAAGTTCGGATACTATAAATAAAAATGACAGAATGTCTAAATGATACATAACTTTAATATACATCTTTTGTAATATTAGTGTAAAATCCATGTAAAAAGAATATACGATGAATATTTGGAAAAAATAATTTGGACAAATTTTCTATAAACAATATTCTCGAAGTCGGTTAAATTATGATAATGTATTCTATTTGTGAAAAATAGAATTCACGTATATAAGTTTGATTGTGTTCATGTCGTTTGCTTCAACTAACGAGGCAAAGAGGTGTCATTTTGATGATACCGTTAATAGCAAAAAAACTTCTGTATGTTACTAATAATTGAAAAGAAAAATTGAACATAAAATCTTAGAATATCTACGTATCTTACAATCTAAACAAAATTAAAAAAAGATTGAATTGGATTTGTAATTTTTTAAATATACATTGTTTAAATTATTTATATTTATTACGTATTATTATAAATTATTTCTAATCATTCTATGATTATCTATATACTCGATAATTTAGAATATTTATTGGAAAAGATTAAGAGTTGATCACGAGATACAGTTACTTTTTTTATATACTAGTAATTCTAATAGAAAATGTAAATATGATTCTTTTTTTTTATCACTTGTATAGTCGCAATTAGATTGAGTTAGTCATAATTATATTAGATAGTCGTAATTAATGAGTTTAATGAAAAACTGAAAATATTATTTGTTTTTAATTAAACTTTAACGCTATTTCGTTAAATTTGAAGAATATTAATTCAGCACATTAAAATAAACAATATTAACTCAGCAGTTGCTTCAAATTTACAATATATTTCATATTATAACAAAATTATAATATATATTTTTTATTTGTAGATCATAAGATCATAAGAATTTATCACAATCTGCGTTCATTGGTGCAAGACATTTGAAATAAAATTATTGTGACTCATTAGTAGTTACGAATGTAAATTATATCAATAGTAAAATCGCTAAGATGCATTTTACATATGAATTTTTCGAATATAATGTAAATCCAGACTTTTGTATGAAGAATGATTTCCAAATCATCGTTTATAGAAAATATTTCAGAGAATACATATACAAGCGACTTCGAAATGTTCTTTTAAGAATACAGCCAATAATACACGCACCAAAATCAACAACTTTTTTAAAGAATTCACTGTTATAAAACAAAATAAGTTATAATTCAAAAACATAATTATGCAGGTACAAACTTATTTGCTTATTTTATGTGTTGAATTCGCTGTTGCTGTACTTCCCATATTTATTCCTTGTATAATAAATACTCAAAATTGATTTGATTTTTATAAATTACTTTTGAAAGTAACTATGATAATATAATACTTTAAATTATAAGTATTATATGACATTTTTTGTTTATAATTACCTTCCTAACTCTCTTAATTTTATCATTCATAACAGCTTTTATATTTTCAATTTATTTCATCATATATTGTATCGTGCTAGGACAAAAGATCTATCACGTTAACTCTCATTAAAGTCATACGGTAGACAAACAAAAGGTGCACTGTATTATAAACAAAACTCATAAAAATCGTTTCCATCTTAATGAGCAATTATTCCATTATGAACGTTCACATATTAGACTATTAGAGTAACAGAGAATATTGGATAATGAAAATTTATTGTTCTTTTATTTTGATATACATACAGATGAACACTTAATGCAATAAAAAATAATTATGAAAATAGTATCAGTTTAAAAATATTCGAAATATTTTTTAATTACTTCTAAAATACAGATACCTACGAATAATATGAATTATGAAACTCATTGTATAGATATCATTTTTGCAGTAATATTTGTCAATGTAATGTACTAATTTCACACGAAACTTTGTCGATGTAATTTAACTTTTACAAATTATTCAGATTTAAAAATAAATTAATGTCGACAACCATTCGATTCGTATTAAATTCGAAAATCATTCATTGTGATCTTCCATAGAACATTTAAACTTCAATAACGAAAATACGTTGGAACATAAATATATAATTTGAAAATCTAATATAGAAAAATCTCAATATGTTCAAGAATAAAAATATGTGATATTAAAAATATTTTAGTATTAATACTAATAATGTTAATTGTTTGCAAAATATTAACTAACCTATTAAGAAATCAGTAATTCTAGTGAGCAGCCAAAAGTCTTTCGATCGTTACGCGATATAGAATAAACTGAATTTCTTCAATTAATTTAAGTGTACCTGAATGCGTGCAGTTCCTGTGATTTTGATGACCTTGGCAGTTAACATGGTATTCATGAGAATGATGCGTATGATGATACTGCTGGCGTTGCTGTTGCTGGTGCTGGCTAATCGGTGATTTAAGCACGCTCAGCACCAGATCCTCATGAGATGGCATGATTCTCGTGAGCTGCCTGCTCTGCCTGAATAAGGTTTCCTGTTCTCCACGGTTCATCCTGCATCCAAGTTGTCGACGTTGCAAATAAAATCCCGGATACCATTCGTTTCTCCCTCGACCCAGACCGCTACTTAGCATAACAGCGTGCAGCATTCCGGCGCTCTCTTATAGCAGGAACTTTCGTTCATCCGACTTACAACCAGACAATTTTCTCTCCTTTTCATGGTCGTCTCTGATGATCGTGTCTCGACTGTATGACAAGCGGTCTTTCTTTTTTATGCACTATTTGATAAAACATAGCATGTTTCATACTATTTAATGTAATATTATTCAAGTATTTTGTTGGAAATACTTCTTTTTCTTTTTATTTTTAATTCACTTTGATGGTTTAATTTTTATTGCAAACTTAAAAATAAATGGTAAGTAACAATATTTCAGATCAAAATTTGAATGTACTTTTCTAATCATTTAATCAACCTATTAATTTATATATTTATGGTATTTATACACTAGTTAAGTGTTGCAGAACTTCTTTCAATATAATTTAATCATTTGCTATAACTATTTAAGAGAAAATGAGTGTGCTGAATACTATTTTCTTTTCTTATATAAAATACTTGATTTATGTTATTTGAACACTATTTGGATATTAAAAATGCCTACTTCGTTTTTACTTCGTTTTTTGATAACGATTTATGGATTTTAGTTAGAATTCCGAATGTACTATTTTTAGACTTCATTTAGTGAAACATTCAATTTGTAGTATTATCATAATTTTAATGTTTTACATTAAAACATTATCTGAATATTTTAACGACAAGATTTAAGGAGGAAAATAGATCGTGAAATTTCAAGTTCTTGCACAATTATTGTTCACAATTCTGTAAAACTTAATTCGACGTGGACGCATTATTCAGACAGAGTACACTTCGATGAGTTAATCTTATAGTAGAGTAATTATATTACAAAATTTTAACGTATTTCCATGGAAATTAATATTAAATGGGTAAAATTTATATACTGTTAAATACTGCTGATTAATGAAGATTGTATTCTTTGAACGTGTTGATCTTATGTGTGTGTTGTTATATGTATGTAGGAAAATGTATTTTTCGAATCTCTAAGCTGTAATCAATCAACGTCTTCAAATTTCCAATTCACTAATAAATATTGGTAATCTTTCTCTAAAATTTTTACACGTAAACATCCTTTATGTTGAAAAAGATGATAACTAATCCCAGACTACATGTCTTTCTTTTCACAGTTCAAATTAATTGTAATAATTGTAATTTAGTTCGAAATTTCAGTTTCTTAATCACTGGGATGATCTTGAATGTAGGATAATCGTTCTCGAATTGTAACGCTTTCTTCTCGCAGTTTGAAGTGAATATATACAGTAGTTTATTGACAAAAAGACAAGAAGAAAATTAACGGTCGTTTGTTCACAATCGTTCTAATACAAATCACCTGCAAACGATCATCAATCACAGAAATCATACATTTAAATTTTGAATAGAAATTAACAACATTTTTCTTCTGTATAATTTTGAAACCTCCCCGATAGAACACTGTCTTTTTAATTTTTCGGCAATAAAACAACTGTTTTCTTCTATTTTTTTTTTTTTTTTTAGAAATATTAAACAGTTATCCAACTTCTTTTGTTTGGTTTTTCATGATATTTCGTTTTTAGTTCGATTCAATCTTATAGAAAAGATTAACTTTCGTAATATATTTTCCTTTCATTGATTCGCTCTTCCAAAATTGAACGATGAAAAAATTTCTTAATTCAAGAATTCAGTGAAATTTTCAAAGAAAGTAACTTTTATGTCAGACTAGGAAGTATTATAAAAATCCTATGGATTTTCGACAATCTCTAAATTCTTCCACTAATATGTAATACTTAAATCTGATTCGACTAATCTCTTCAGGTATTAGTTTTGTACACTATGTGATTTGAACACAATAAAGATGCAACAATAATAACAATAACTTCTTACATCCCCTGAATCTGTCTTGTCAAATACGATTCTTCGAAACACATTAAATGGAGAATCACATGTCCGTTCCTTTTCTTCGATTTTTCTTTTCCAGCTTGTTGAGGTCCTCAATGTCGAGACTCACCCCGGGATCCAAAGGGATTACACCTCTTGCTTTTCACAACAGTTTCGTCGACGAGATTGACATTTCTTGGCGAATTCCGAATCCTCTCGTCGCAACGCGAAATTGGACAGTCAACATTCGATGCTCGAGACGTTACACAGACTGATCCCAAGGGTTTCCCTACGATTTTCGTTCGTTTTTAAATAGTCACGTTCAAACTTGCATACACTCTTATGTTCGTCGTGTTTACCGTGTTAAGTTTAAAAAAAAAAGAAGAGAAGTACCATTTTGTGTATTCTGAAATTACTTGACGATATTAGCCGATATCACATTACGTTCGAAATAATAATCACAAGAATTCACGTTTCGTACTTTCTCGAAACATTGTTTTCATATCAATTATTGTTTTGATATACATATTATTCAATTAAAACGTTGATCATTTAAGTTTCATTTAAAAGTATTTAAGTTTAAACCAATAAGTTATGATATAAGAAAACTTATGTGCAAATTCGGGAGGACGTGCAAATTCGAAACTTGAATTTAAATTGTCACGACAAAAGATCTTTTCAAATCAACTGCTCTTTATTATAAAATGTTTATCCCTGAATTTAAATTCTTTCGTTAAACAAGTAAAATGAGTTTTCGAAAAAAGAAAAAAAAGAAAATATGCGTATACGTGCGAACGTATCATCGAAGACCAGTGTCCAAAGCGATCGAATTTCTGCTCTAACCTTCCGCCGTCCTTGGCGGATTCAAGCATCTCGTAAATTTTTTAAATGCAATCCTCCTCGCTTCGTTGCGATTTCCCACATCTTCTTTCTTTTTATTATCCTCTAAAATCTTACAATCAACATCAAAAGAACTGTTACTGAAAAACTACTCATTTTCTGCATTTTCTTCTCTTTTCCATTGAATCTTTTAAATTTGCAACACAAAATTTTTTCAATATAGACCTGAAACTGTCTGTATTACTTTTATTCAAGACATCTTTCAATAGATCCATATAAAAAGAATTTCGTTTCTGTTAGTATTCACTCTGGATAAAATGAATAAAATGATATATTTTCAAGGTTTGATCCGGATCTTTCCAGAATATATACAGTGATTTAATAAGGCAACGAATGCGATTTCCACGGTCTTATCTCAATTATCCGCATCATGGTCTGTGTGTTTAACGACGGAATTACATTTTATGAAGCTTCGTATCCATCTTCGACTATTACCCCCGGCCTGATAAAATTTTAATTGAAAGTTCTCACGGGAACACGTTTCCTTTGACATTTAAGATCCGTCTATTTCGTTGCAGCACACTTTCATAGCTGTCTAAATGCGGAGATCAACTGCGATTCAATTTCGTATCCCATTTTTGTCAGTCATCTTCATTCGCCTCTTATACGCGCATTCTCAAGTTTTCTCTATGGAAAGTAAAATAGTTCGTCAATAATAAACTATTCGTTCTCGATCAATGTATGCACACAAAAAATAATTTTAGAGATCTTTAGACCGTTCAATATTTGAAAAAATTCAATACAAATGGGCCGCAAAATCAAGATTTGCTTCTTCGACCTCTTCCGTGTATTTCCTCAGTTACATAGAACAATTAAAAAGTTTGAAAGAAAATTGTTGATCTTTTGCTTATAAACATTCGTTCATATTTTATCTCGAAATTCGTTCAAACTTAAATTCCATTTCTCTTCAAATCGAAGATCTCCTTCAACGTTAACAAATGAACCGATTTTTTAAATTTCAAATGGTAATTCACATTTCTTACGCCGGAAAAAATCGAAATCATCAAAAAGCCACTGTGCAACTTTCACGAATTTACCCTTGGTAAAGAGTAGAAAAGATATAAGAAGACAGGAAATGAGAATAAATGAAGTACAGTAATATGCAAATTTTGCTCGCGCGTTTAAGAATGATTTTCACACATGTGTTCCCGCACTCACTTGAAACGGAAGCACAAAGAAATCGACAAATAGTTCTTCGAGCTTAAACGAGTTGTCGATTCGTACCGGAAACAGAGAAAGAGATGACGCACGAGGTCACGTAACACTAATCAAAGATGAACAATATGCTCAGGACGAAGGCCCGCAACCAACTGTGGCTCTTGGCCACCCTGTAGTTCCATTACCCACCGCAACCTCGAATAGGTGGTGGCTCTCGGCGCTTGCATGACGCGCAACGTTTACGGACCACGAAAAAATGTTTTTATCTGGTCTATCGTTCACCGAGTAACAGATCGAACTTGCGAAATCTTTTCCGTCGTTTGAGTTTCACTTTAATTAGAAAAAAGGGCGTAATGTATTAAAATTTGATAGTAATTTTGTAAAATATAAAAATCTAAAAACTTCAAATTTAGTTATTGAATCATACATATTTCAGTTAATCAGGTAAATTATGTAAATTATGCAAGTTATATGCAATGATGATTATGTACAGATAGTAATTATTTAATTTATTCAATACGTTATGTCGCTAATTTGCTTGCATTAAACGATATTCAATTTTTATTAAAAATATCTGAAAAATATATCCTGCTAAAATCATGTGTCATTTGTTTTCGATTTGTCATAATTGAAGTGAAAAACTGAAGATAAGTGAAATAGTGAGAACATAAATTAAAGCTGTAATTAAATCAAAGCTGTAATCAAGGGGGAAGTACAAACTACATACTGTAAAAATAAATATGTAAGACATTAATATTTTAAATTTTAATTTTACTGAATTAATGGAAAATATCGAAAAAATATCGAAATTTTAGAAGTCCTAATTTGATAACTTAAATTATACTTAAATAATATACAAGGTAGCTCAATAATTTTTTCCACTTTGAATACCTCAATTGTTTTTAGAGATATAAAAAACTTTGTAAACGTAAGTTATACAATATGAATTTGAAAATATCATACGCCTATCTTTTTTCAAACTTCTGTCACTATTTTTCATACGATAGATTTTATAAAATTGAAGTTAAAATATCTTCAAAACTACTAACTTGTTGACATATTTCAATTCACAAAAGTGATTTTAAAATTTTCGAAACCTCTCCACTTACAAGGAAAAAACTATTACTATCATATTATGGCCCCTCTGTACTGAATAATTTGTATTAACAAAGTTTTTTCATATCTCCAAAAACAACAGAGATATTCAAGAGAGTTCAGCAAAGTTATTGGGATATATAGGATGGATATCCCAGAAGGAAACTGAATAACTTTATCAGTGTGTGTAGTAGATTCTGTGTAGTAGATCTGAATAAGAAAAATCATATACACTATAGAGTTTTGATTTACTTATTTTTTATTTATTTATGTAAAAAAATAGATTTTACATCGTATAATTGGAATAGAGAAACAATTTTTTATTTTTCATATATTTTATATCTTTCTTTACACGTATAATTTAATAAAGACATTTAAAATATTAATCTTCCTTCCATAAATATATATCTGTTCAAAGTTTCCAATGATCGTTGTATTAATTTCATTTCTAATGTCGACGCATACTGTTTGTATAGCATTAGTTCTTCATGTATTTCTGGGTTACTGTTATATAACATTACCTATGACTAAAATTATATGTTTAAAATAAAAAGTTCTTCTGAAATTAGTTTTACGAATTTTTCGACATATATTTATATATATCAGGTCTTTTATTATACTATTAGTTTATGAAAAATTAAATTTTCTAAATTGAAAAATTTAAATATGCTAAATTTCACGAAGAAAATATAAATTAAGGTAAAATAAATTAATTTTATTTCTTTGTCCACTCATTTACTTTTACTTTATTGCAATCATTGAATATTTAAAATTACATTTTATGTTCTATATCATTTTATTTTAAGCTGATATTGATTCAATCTACTTTTTAAATTTCAAATCTTTTTATTTACAAATTTATTTGCCAGTTCAAAACTATCTGTTGATAACAATAGATTATGATTTGATTTAAATTTGAATGTCATAAAATCTAAACTTCGAAAAAGTTTTTTCAGTCTAGAAAATATCCTAATAAATTAAGCTTAAAAAATAAGAAAAATTCGTTCCTTTACTTTACTTCTTTATTTTAAAAGTAAATGAATTTTGTAATTTTCATTTCCTAGTCAGAACAGTTGCTTCTGGGCCTTTCAGTGAAACGAATCGTACTGGAGTATAAGTCGTGTAGTTTTTTATTGTCTTTATTCTGCGATAGAAATTTTAATAAATCTGTGTGTTTCAATGGAAAAGATATTTTTAAAATATTAAATAAAATTCCCATCGTTTCTGAAACAAGTTTTGCTAGAAATTATCGATCTAAAACATTCGTTGAAGGGTGCGATGATTTATGAAACGTTCCATAGAAAATTTATTTCCTAACATGTAAATTACAAGTACCAGCTATAAAAAATTTTACTATATTCTTAACTAATTCAAGTCAAGTAAAATTTTAACGTTTTCTTAAATAAAAAGTAAAAGAAAAAAGGATAATTCTTCAAAATCATAGTCATTTTACTTTAAAATGTGTTGTCATCATTCTAAAGAACTTCCCTGTACTTATTACTGTTGCTCGGCTTTAATTATTGAGATATTTATCAAAATCTTTTGACATTTTTTACTCTATAGACTATAGTTTACTCTATAGACTAGGCTCAGATTAGTATCATAATATTATCTATCTAGTATCAATTTAGATTAAATAAATTTCCGATTCGATTCTGTAAGTGTCTTATAAATTCAGTTACTATTATTTATTTTATTAATAAATAATTATATTTAATTTTAATACTATATTTTCGTTAAATTATATTAATATTTGTAAATAATTTTATTTATATTGCAATTTATAAGTACAGAGAGATGAAAAAGAGGAATTCCCAATTAACTTAGAAAGTACAAAATTCAGTAATTGACAAAATCATTGACAGCATTACTATCAACATATAGGATGTTCCGATAACCATAATACAACCGTACAAAGAATGATTTCTTATTAAAAAAAAAATAAGTCAAAAATCTAGAATGAATGAATCGATCTTTTTATTTTCAAAAAAATCATGTTTGAAAATTTATCAAATATATTTGAATTCAGCTAATTCTAAGTATGATAGACAAAAAATATAACTTTATAGAATAATTTTGTATATAATTTTGTAAAATAGAATTTTTTGTAACATGCATCATTTTCAACAAAATTTATCAAGTACGTACCAAGGCAATTTTTAACAAAAGTTTAGATTCAAAGTCTATTTTGTTGAAAATGAAGCTTGTTATTGAAATTTGTTGAACTACTCTTACCAGAATACCTTTATGTATTGATCCAAACTGATTTTTTAAAAGCACTTTAAGAAGGTTATTTTTTTTTTTTAGTTACTTAGAGCTTTCGAAATATTGATATTGATGTGGGTTAGATAAATTTTCGAATTTCATTCGATTCCATAAGTGTATTGTAAATTCAATTATTATCATTTAGTATTAGACCATACATGATTATCAACAGATTGATCATATTGTAAAATTTTTATTTCATCGCAAATATAGTTTTGATAATCAAATAACTGCATTTTCTGATATAATAGCATAAATATTTTCAGTTACATAATATTAATAATATACAGCAGTAGTATTGCTGTATATTAATAATATACAGTAGTAGTAATTATTTAGAAGTCGCGTAATTATTTATTACTTATTACTTACCAATTAGATTTAATTTTAGTAATTACCAATGAATAAGTAATAATTAAACTGGCATCGTAATAAAAGTAAAAAGTAACAAAAATATTTTTGTACACAGATATCTATCCGAAAACTAAAGTTAAAAGGTGGTAAAGTACATGTATAGGGAAAAATTGTTCACAATTTGATGATTTTGAAATCAAAATCATATAATAAAAATGAAATTTAATTAATTTAGTTATAAATTCTTAATTTAAAAAAATCTTTTTAAATTGCATATTAAATAAAATTTAATTTAATTATAAATTCTGAATAATTACCAAAAGAAGATTTAATAATTTTGTAATAAATTATTAAAAAAAAAAAATGATAAACAATCAATAAATGTGAAAGTCTACTACAAGATTTTATAACCACAAAGTGGTTTCTAACCCTCAATTTTGACGAACAAACGAATAATACGACATTTATAATATAGGTACGTACATACATATTATATTTAAACTTTAATTGTAGATAGGAAAACATTGTAAAAAAAATAGATTTTTGCGCGTACAATAATTCATAGAAAATTTAAATACAAATAAACTTCATGTTTAATGCATATTTTTTACACAAAAGAATTTTGTAAAATATTTTGTATAAAAAGAATATTAAAATACAATGTTGGAAAAAAGAATATCTCGTAAGGTACTTAAAATTTTTTTCAATAGTCTTTACTTGAAGTAAGGATTATTATTTTTAAGGATAAGTATTTTTACATTATGTATAAGAAACATGTTTATCATTATATATTAATGATAATATTATTATAGTCGGGAAGTGTACATTTATTTATAATTAACATATATCAAACTATTAAACTAAGTATGAAATACAAGTGAAGTATACCAAATTTTTGAGAAAATATAATTTCTCGTATTCTCATATAATGTTTTCATCGAGTTTGAAAATTTATTAAATATATTTGAATTAGATTAATTTCAGATTAGACAGGAATAAATAATCTAAAATGAAAAATTGAAAATAAGTGAAAAATAAACTTTTTTCGCAAGAAAGAAAATTTTTAAATTTTTTCGCTGTTATAGAGAAAATTAATTTCAAAATTTATCAAGTATATGCATATCAAGACAATCTTTAGTAAAAAATATTTAAAATCTATTTTCTTGGAAATGAAAACTTACACTAAAAAATTTTTATTACATACATTTTTCACTCATTTTTGCACACAGAAATTCAAATATAGATACTTGAGAAAATTTAAAAAAAAAAAATTTTGATCTTTCTTTTTGGCTTATTTTTGTACGTACCGTTGACATTACAAAAACGGAAACATCCTGTACATGATATGATATAAAAGATTCCATATGCCCAATGATAAAACAAGTCTTATATTTTTATTAAAATAAAGCACTGTATTAAGAAACAAAGATATTATCGTAAGATGTTATATATGCTTTATTAAAAATAATTTTATAAGATATACGTAAATTTTTGTGAATGATTGTGAATTTACATTTTTATCATGAAATCATTTTGTATTTTGGACGCTTTATCAAATTCTCTTCTTTATATTACAATATAATAATACTTGGAATTATATATTATTGTATATTTGAATAATAATAGTACATATATTTGAAAAATAATATTTGTGCCGGTGATTATGAAAGTAACTTAAGTCCTATATTTCTCGTTTCGAGATAATTAAAGATTTGCGTCTGAATAAATTAAAAAATATTATTATACTGTGAAACAAAATACTTGTGAGAGATGACTGTGAAATTCTGTATGTAAAATATGATTTTTGAAGCTTGAAATGACTTAAACTATTTTCAAAATTAACTAAATGTCTTAAAACTGATTTACAACAATAAAAAACAACGAATTTTATTATAAAAAAAAATTTTAATCAAATCTATTAATTCACATTTCATAATTATGTTTTTAAGCAATTAATTTTTATCATTTCTGATTTTCTTCTCATCCTTCGGAAATGAAATTTTGAATCTTGAGTGATTAAAAATATTTCTGGTAAATTGGTTGAATGTAGGGTAGTAAATCTTTAATATCTTTATATTTTCTTTCTGCTCTAGTGATGATATATACTGGTATGATGGAACTAGGTAGATATTTTCGTATATTGTTTGCTCTTCTTGTTATTGAGTTTTTCAGTTGTTTTGTTAAAATAAAATCCTTCTGTTTCATTCGTTCTACCAAAAATGAATTCTTTTTTCTACATAGTTCCATTAGATCATAATAATGTTCAGGGATGTATAAATAATTCACTTTTCTTATTTTCATTTCTATCGAGCCAAAATCACGATCATTTGGCAAAAATGAATAGCCAGATACTAAAAATTTATGATCATGCACTTTGGATGTTAATCAGAAGAATTATTTTATTTTAAAAGACTGTGACGCGAAATAACTGATAAACTTATTTTTTAAAATTCTTAACTTGCAATTAGACCACTTTCATAATTGCGGCACATTTGTAGAATTTTAATTATCCGCGTGACGTCGGGCATCCAACATTTGCTTAGGCTTCAAAATTATCGTAGCGTGTCTACATTCGGAAGTGCAACATTCTGCACCAATACGTTTATGTTCAGGCAATTTTCTATTACATCGTGAAACATATGCGATGTGAAAAAGTTATTGCTTCTAGAATCTTTTAGGAACAAAAAAAAGAGACAATTTGAACTTCTTGTGCGTATGAAGAAATTTATTATCATTATAATAAGCCAAGGGCAAAGGCTCACTTTTTCATGCTCAAAAAGTTCTAACGTCTGTGCTATCACGTTGTGTCGTGCGCGTTTTCATTTCCGGCCGCTGACCGGGGAGCCTGTTATGTTTGGTGTCCTCCAGAAGTGGTTAGCATTTACTGTTCGGTCGATGCCCCAAATTATGTAACTCTAACTGTCCTATGTCAAAAAAATCAAACGAACGTAGTTTGAAATGATTGGCTCGAACTTGCGGACAAGAGGATATAAAACAGGCTCACCGGGGAAGTCGCTATAGTTGATTATAGTAACGAGCATCTAGCGTTTATTATTTCACGAATATTTCTAATTCTCATAAGCGTTTCTATCTCCGTAAGCGTTTTTATTTCCCATGTTTCCATATTTTCTGTTCTTGTATCTTGTATAACCATTATTTGTTGAATACATAGTTATATTTACTCGCGCGTTTTTCTCATCACCTTCCTTCTCTCATCTTCCTTCAAAACCGAGTCGACAGCTAACACCGCGAACACGATACGATATAAACTTCGCGTACGAATGACGATCCTGTCCCGAAGGCGCTCCATTCTGTAGACTATACCGCGAATCGCGACTAGAATCGGACGTATGCGTCGGTTGGGCAAAAGATTATATCCTGATACGCATTTCAGCTGAATAACAGCGTTCACAATTGTTTTAACGTCGTCCGACGAACCGGGACGTAACATCTGATCTCAGAATAATTAAATTATCAATTATTAATTCAGTAATAAAGTTGAATGTATTGAACGCTACATGACTATAAAGATTATATAAATTTTCTTTCTAAATTGTTAAGAAATAATACGAAGCTGAATGTACGCAATTCCCTACACATTCACAAAACAGTTTGAAAGTTTATCTTCAAAACTTTCAACAAGAATTTTCGAAATATAAACTTTCTTAACTTTCATTTGCAATTTTCATTCTTACAAATATACATTTCTACGGTTACACATGCAGTAATATTCAGAAACATTGTCTTTCCGTTTCATTTTAAATTTCTGTTACTACTTCGATATTTAAACAAAATAATTTTTATATAAATTTTGAAAGAAAGTTTCATATAAAGGAATTCTTAAATATTATCTTGACAATATAAACTATTTACCAAATACATCAAAAATTTCAAATCCTTAAAAATTAAATTGGATTTGAATATTGTAGCATTAAAATAAGGTTTAAAACAGAAAAAAAGTACATAATAAAGTTTAAAATACTAGAAAAATTAAAACTTTGTAATAAATTCAATATCTAAATCTTCTAAAATAATAATTAAAAGTTCAAAGCAAAAGTGAAGACAAATGCAAGTAAGTTTTTATCAAAGCAGCATCGCAAAGTTATTTTCTAATCACAAAGAAAAATTGTACAATGGAATAGAGCGAATGTGAGGAAGAATGTATGAATAGTTCTTCTAAAATTAAGTTAATTATTCGGTAACTTTTAAAACTTTCAAAGCGAGATGCAAAAGTTATATTTTAATGAATCGTAAATTTCTTACTATTTTTGCTTATGATAATTCATATCAAAGAACTTAGTAACAAATCCCAAAAATGGGATAGGAACTGTTAAAGATTTAGAATCTTATTATGATATCGTTCTCCAAATCCACCATAAAATCTTCATGGAAGGAAAAGAAATAAAATTATGGATCCCTAGCCATACAGGAATTTGTGGCAATGAAAAAGCAGACCAAACTGCCAGAGAAACCGCCAATCTAGAAACTACAACCGACAACAATGGACGATTTGATTAACGAGGCGAAAAAAAAGATTACTATCGCAATAGATACAGAATGGAAACAGAAGGCTCATAAAAATATTATTGAAAATTTTTCTTCTAGAAAGCGAAAAGAACACTGTAAAACCTATAAAAAGAATGCTACTCTATTCAGAAGAGACCAACTAATCATCTCAAAGATTACAATTGGTCATTCCAAAATTATTATATTGATCACTCACTTTTATGCTCTCTCAAAGGATCCAGATCCAAAAGGATCCAAATTGTCGCTAACAACCTAAAAGCTGACACGGTATTAAACTTAAATTTAAAAAAAGAAGGTGATTGAGAAGCTAAATCGTAGTTGCAGTGCATCAAACATTACCAGAATAATGTCTAGCTACAGTCAGAGTGGTCAATGTTCGATGTAATGTTTACATTGCTGCAAATGACCAATCTTTTTTTAACAGTATCTTCATTAAATAGATGATACAGATGGTAACAGATGATATAGGATGATAATATATAATTATAAGATAAAAGAAAAAAATAGGTAATAACGTCAATATGTGTAAATAAATAAGTGGAAAGATGAGAATCTTTTTATTTGCCTTTTCACGATTTTCTGCAAAATGGAGCAAAAGCGAGTAAAGAACTCTAAAGAACAGTTTTTCTTAGTTTATCAATTCCCCATACGCTCTCGAAGCTTTAACATTTGAGAACATCTTGTATAACAATGTAATATAAAATAAAACGGTCGAAAAATTGATATATTATGATTAATTTTATCTCGATACTTATCTATTCATAAAAAACATTTTTTTCTTTCTTAGATTTGATCTGTGTCATTTCAATTTTATGTTAATATTTCTTTTAATATGTTAAAAGTCTTTCTTAAAGATTTCGTTAAAATGAAAGTGACATTAAAATTCGAAAATCATCGACAAAATTAATGAATATTACAAAATAATAGATTTTAAGAATCGCTCATTTGCGAAATAAGTAACACAAGTATCGAATAATTATAAAAATATTGCACAGATATTCCTCGATCAATTATGAAAATCTTATTCATTTATCTTAATAATTTAATTGGTAAAAAATAAACTCATAAATTTATGACTATGCTACATTCTAAAAATCTGTTTTATTAACCTGTTTTATGAATATCGTCTTGACTATCGTTGTAAACGCGCGTTGATAAGATAAAAGATGTATTATTTTTAGTTGTTTCTTTGATTAATAAAGTAATTTCTAAGTTTCAACCGAACCTTCATTAAGAATGAACTTGTATTTAAATCGCTCACGAATACATGTGGTTGTAGTAGTGAATGTAAATTTCTGTGCAATTCTTCGATTGTACATCGGTGTATATACAAATGTGCATGACTCTTTCAATTATAGATATGAATAATATGGAAGATCTAAAGTTATTTTCGAGTATAAGAGTCATTTTTCAAATCTAATTGCTTAAGTTTGCCAACATATATCAAATTCGATAATTCTCAACTCTCGACTCGATATATAACTAAAAATAATATTTTCCCAAAATGAATCAAGCAATAATAATTGTTTTTATCAATGATTCCTATTCCATTATTGCCAAATTGGATGGATCAAATGTTTACTTTGCATCAAGAGAGTATCTCACAGGCATATTTGTTTATATCTCGATTCCAAGGATATGGTATACAACAAAACACAAAACTATTCTGATCAACGATAACAACATTGAAATCAGATCACTTACAGTACCATTCTCTTTAATGATTTCCCTACGATCACTCACGAGACAATTAAAAAATTATTCTCCGCCAACAATATAAGAATAATTTCAAGATTATTTTTTCTTTGCGCCAACTTGCACAAAGAAAAAACCTGGTTTCAATCATGTATTATATATTGCAATAGTACCCACTTAAGCATCTGCATTTTGTCTACTTAAATGTCTGCACCACCAATTTTTGGAATTGAGATAATCTCATTTTATGCTACCTTACCGTGCGACCTGCGTGAAATATGACACTTACACAATACAAAGCAAATGATACATAATACCGGTATTTCGGCACAATTCGCAGAAGTCACCTCTCCACTTAAGCGTCTGTTCTGACAAGAAAACACACTGAAGTGATGTCGATTACCGATTCTGATAAACTGTAGCATAAATATAGTTTTCAAAAAAATATTTGACTTTTTTATCGGCAATCGTCGATGTCGAAGAACTGAAAACCACCCTCAAAGTTTGGACATATTTTGTCAGTTCTGGAACACATTTTGTTAAATATCTCCGATAAATATGAGAAATTACTGAAGATACAGTTTTTATATAAATTGATGAATTTAGTGTTTTTTTAACGACAAATTTAATGGTGTACGCCATTGTAGTTTTCAAAAACCATTTGTTTAAACAATATATTTAAAAACTCGTTATTTTTTTATGGTTTTTCTAAATAATACGTTTTCTTAAATATTTGTTTATGAAAACTATGTGTTCAAACATAAATTACGAATAAACTGGAATCTTGATTTTTGCATTACAAGAAAATTCATTATTTTCAAATCTTTGTGATGTGCATAGCGAATAACTAAACTAGATTTCACTTTTACGACAGGATAATACTGGATAATTAAGGCTCTGAAAAAACTAAACCAGCTTCCGAAAGTAAGCATACCACTGTACATACGTATGTCATGCAGATGTCCTGTAGACAAAAATAGCTTTTTCTGAATCTGTCATAGATTGGTGACTCTTCGATGACTTGCACAGAATGGTTGGTCATTCAACACGATTGCGAACGCTTAAGTGGCTACTATACTATATATGTATATTGTGTATGTTATGTTATGTGTATATCATATATTATTTCAATTATATATGTGGCAAATTTATATTAACACGTTCGTCGCCATGTCACCCATATTTGGATGACGGGTATGCTTCTGTGGGGGCCCCATCACCCAGATATGGGTGACGTTCTTTTTGGTCAAGTTATAGAATGTTTAATTGAATTTTTAAATAGAAATTTAATGGAATAAGCACTGGCAAATATAAAATATACAAAATAAAAATACAAAATAAAAAATTTACACATTATATTATACTTTATATTAAATTATATTTAAAATAAAATGAAACATTACATTACGTTGTAAAATATTTGTTAAAACAGTTCAAACACATTTGTGGTAGTTTTGGACAATTTTGACAATATGTTGTAGTTTTTTTTACATTTTTTCTCGCTTCTTGGCGTTCAAGAAGTCGTCTCTTCTTTTGATAACATAGAACGCAGATCCTTCTAATAGGCTTGCCCTGCTGATTCTTATGAATCTCTAAATGGTGAGACACTTTTTTCGTTTTCTTTCTTTCATTGTCGGGCCTAGTATTTTCCGAGTACAATAATTCTCTAACTAGAAGTTCCCATATTTTAGTTTCTGTGACTAAAAGACTTATCACCTTTTCATCCAAAAATAATGAAAAAACTTCACCTGGGCTAATGTTGGAAGGCAAATCCATCAGAAGCCCACTTTTTCCGGTGAATGTAAATGATTGTTGCTTGTTGGCGAACTCGTTCCACTGGATATTGTCTAAAGAATCACCAGCATTGGTCAATTCCTCCTCCTCTGCTATAGCAAGTTCTTCTAACATCTCCTCAAGGTCTTCACTTGCATATGATTCCTCGTCATCCGAGTCTGAATTTGATGAAATTCTATTTATAATCCTTCTTGTAAATATAATCCTTCTTCTAACTCACTACTTCTTCATCATTACTCTCCTCACTTTCAATTATATTTTTACACTTTTGCAACGAACATTTTGAGGATAAAGAATCACTGATGTGCTTGTCAGACAAAGTATGCTTTTTGACTGAATGAAGGTTCTGGGATAAATGCAGTGAGATCCCTCGCAGTCCTCTTTCCGAAGAGCTTATCGCTTTCTCCATTTCGTTTCTAAATGTTTTACTTTATAATGACACGAAGGTTCGAAAACTTTAGGTCACAGACCACGCAAGTGCCTACTCGAATTTCATCATTGCTATTCCAGCTGATCGCTCTGTTTACGTTTTGGCGCTCTAACTCCGAAATGTGGGCCTCGCAGAAAACTCAACCAATTCACGCTGGTCGACGAACATATTAATCCCGAAGATGTTTCCGAAATTTTTTGAAATCTTCTATAACGATAATAGTGAATATTATATTAGGGGTACTTATAAGTAATCAATATCATTACTTTTCCGTTGATTAATACTGCCGTTTTTTTCTAACAATTTGAAATGCAGTTTCTTCAGGTTTCAATAATTCGAAATAAATTACGATCACTTCAATCCCACCAAATACACGCAAAACCTTTCTCACGGATAAGGTTGGTTTTGGTGTTTGGTTTAAAAATAGCCATTGTTTGGAACACCTCAGATTGTCATAGAGGATTTCTCATCACCGATGATAAGCCTGTGTAGAAATGGATCTGTACGCAATCTGCAATGGATCTATGAGCAATGAAGTGCAAATTATTTGTTGAAAATCTTTATTGATCTCGGATAGTTCGAACTCATATTCCTTGTCTATAAGACAAGGCAATAAGAAAATTTTAAATTCTTCGCAATAATTAGCCAACAGGGCGCTTCTATGGAAAGTATAAAGGAAAACATTCTTTCGACAGTCGATGCAGAACTAATAACAAGTGGGTTCTGCAATAAAAATTGATTACTTATAGATACACCTAATATATTAATATAGATTTTAAAAGATTCGTATGTCAGATAATGTAAATTGGTTCGTATACAAACATGAGAGTCATGTAATAATTATAAAGAAGGAGTAATAATAACTATGGATTATAACAATGTGAAGACGGCTAAAGAGAAGAACTCGCTGGTTAACCATTCGCTTATCACCGTGCGAAGACGGCTAAGGGAAGGAATTTGCTAGCCCATCACCCGCTTATCACCGTGTGAAGACAGCTAGAGAGAAGAATTTGCTGACCGGCTCGCTGCCGAGTCAAACCCCACACCTTCACGAAATTGTTCACTGCTAGACATGTATAAATAGAGACAGATTCATTAAAGGGCAATCCAGTCTGATTTTAACAACCATTTGTACTTAATTCTCCTACGGGTAATTAAGAGAACGTACAATTAATTATCGTACGCTAAACGTAACGTATACGAAGTATATTAATTCTCCTACGGGTGATTAAGATATCGTACTATAAATTATCGTACGTAAACATAACGTGTACGGAGTGTTTGCTTAGTAAATCGCGTAAAAGTCACATCTTGTGTGACGTGTACGAAGTGTTCTCTTAGTGAAACGCGTAAAAAGTCCCTTCACAACAATATTAATATTATAATAATAATAACGTGACCTATAATCTACCCTCTTTTAACGCAAATAGTAATCAAAATAATTTAACATAGTTCGATAACATGCACAGAATTGGACAAAACATAATCTGAATAATAATTAACGATTATGATTAATGTAAAATCAGGATATTAATCATGATTACTAATTATCAAGTAATAAATTATCACTGATTAATAAATAAAAGTCGATCAAAATTTCTGATTTATTTTAACATTGATTAATTGATTAATTATTACGATTACTATTATTAATAATTGATTACACAAATGTATTTGATTACTGCCCAACTCTTAGATTTAAATAATGTATACTATATTTTTATATTCACCCTTATACCTCAATGGTCAAGGGTATCATAAACACATTCTTCATTACACACGTGCAGGTATCGCCCTCGATCCACTAAAATGCGTTTCGGGCGCAAAGCAAGAATGTGACTGATACTTGATAAGTATGTTGACTGGAATATTGTTGCATTGGAAAAACTAGATCCATATTTTCACATTTGACTTTATTTGACAACAACATTTGACTTTGCTAAATTATCAGTCGAATTTAACAAGACAAAATCATTGAGTGTCTTCGGAAAATATACAACTACGAATCACTACACTATTGTAGAGATACAATTATCTTAACAGTCACTTTATAAGAACCAGAATCACTTTTTCAAACGAAAACCTGTTACTACCCTGTAGTAACGCTGCGGCTATTAAATGTCTATTAAATTTACTAATTTGCTTTGTACAGAACTAATAATCGCCTCATAATACGACCTTTAAGAATCATCCATATCACGGACATATTTACAAATCTCTACACAATCGTTACGCAATATATATCTTTTAAGGCATCCAAAAAGTTTTGGGACAGATTCTATTCAAAATATGAATCGTGAAATTTTTTGCGAAATGTTTTTACATTATTAGTTCCATTCATAATAGATAAAGAGATGTTCTTGAAAATAAAAGTCACAGTTAGAATAGAAATAAATATAAATTTTACAAAATTTAAATAATTTATTTGTAAAATTGAATTAATTACGATAATATTATAATTATAATTATATTATAATTATATTAGGTTGTCCGGAAAGTTCGTGCCGATTTTGAAGGAAAATTGAAACGTAGAAGATTTAAATTTTAGTATACATTTGTTAAATTATATAGGTGCCATCTTTCTGTTCTACAACCTTTCTCCATCTTTCAGGCAACTTGAAAATTCCGTCATTCCAGAATCTCAGGTTTTTCAGCGAAAAACTTTTCTACGTGATTTTTTATCTCGACCAAAGAGTTGAAGTTTATTCCATTAAGGGAATTTTGTAATGATCGAAATAGGTGCAAATTACAGGGCGCGAAGTCTGGTGAATATGGTGGATGGGGTAGAACATCTCAACCGAGCTCCAACAACTTTTGTCGAGTTATCAAAGACATGTAAGGCCGCGCATTGTCTTGATGAAACACGACGCCCTTCCGATTCGCTATTTCTGGACGTTTTTGTTCAATTGCTGTCTTTAATTCGTCTAATTGGAAACAATACTTCTCTGAATTTATCGTCTCGTTGTTTGGTAAAAGTTCATAATACAGAATCCCTTTCCAATCCTACTAGACACAGAGCATGACTTTTGAATGAAGACCGGCTTTTGGGGTGGCTAAAGGTGGTTCATTTCGCTTTCCCCAAGACCCTTTTCGCTTAACATTATTATAAATGATCCATTTTTCATCCCCCGTCACTATTTGCTTCAAAAATGGTGTCTCCTCGATGCGTTTATAGAGAGAGTCGCAAATGGAAATGCAATCCATCGGATTTTTCTGCGTTAAATCGTAGGGAATTCATACATCAAAACGGTTTATGTAGCCAAGCTTCACAAAATGCTCGTGGATGGTGGATTTTGACATATTTAACATTTCTGCTAATTTACGTGTCGTATAGCGTGGGTTATTCTCGATCAGTGTTTTAATCTGATCTTCATCTATGGTAGAGGGCCTACCCGGATGTTCTTGACATTTAAGGTTGAAATCACCAGCTTCAAACCTAGGAAACCACTTCTGCACAGTTCCTTCCGCTACAGCACCTTCGCCATAAACAACGTATATCTTGTTTGCCGCTTGTGTGGCATTTTTGCCTTGCCGGTAAAGGAAAAGCATTAAATGCCTAAAATGCACTTTGTTTTCTTCCATATTCAAAGGAGTATAAAACTGACAAAAATTAACGTATCGTAAACAAATTTTTTTCCAAATATGCCTGAAGTACTGTCATTTACGATATGTACGCATGTCATTTGTTTTCAATCGTTCTGATATATTCAGACCTGTCCTTACGCCACAAAAAATCGGCACAAACTTTCCGGACAATCCAATAATACCATTACATTGAATAACAAAAATTAAATAGTATAATAATATTATACTATTATAATAGATAATATAATGGTAGATGTACATTCGTATATTCTATTATAGAAATACACATTAATTACACATAATTAATTTCTACATATTTCAGTTTATTTAAGTTGTAAAAACATGTTATTTAGGTATTATTCTTGATAAGTTGTCTTTTTTGTTCAATATTTTTTACTATGTAAAAATATTACATAGTACATTTGACTATGTAAACTATTATCTATGTTATAATTTTCTATATTATTTACTATTTTCTATGTTATATCTTTCATTAAGTAAACATGAAAGAAATATGATATTATATTCTTAAATAAAACTTTATCTTTTAGTCATAACTGTGCTGTACCGCGTACAGATATGTTTTGTCACTTAGATCGAGTGTATCAAATCATGGTAAGATTGTGTAGTGAGGTATAGTGTAGTAATTGTTGTTGCCAGGCTTCTTACATTACAGAAATTATTACAAAGTAATTAATTACTGCAGAATTCTGAACATGCATTATTTTCCATGGTGTGTGTGTAAATATTTGAAAATCAAAGAACATTAAAAAAAAAAACGAAAGACAAAAGGCAAGAATATGAAACGATGATCGACAGTAATAGATAACGAAATGTTTTTGATTATTGAAAGAAATAGTCCTATCTATAATATCCTACCTATACGAAAAACGAATTCAAACTATATTGTAAAATAGTCTCAGTAAATTACAGGACTGGTTAAAAATCTCTGATTTTAAGTTCTTTCAAAGTACGACAGAAATAATTTTCAATAGATCTAATTCTGACATCTTAATTGAATTTTATTTGGATGATGAAGAACTGAAATAAGCAAACTCTGATTCTTAACATACATTTGATGGAAATCACAGATGACCAACTTACAGAAGAATACTGTAGATACCTTAATGTTTTGAAGGTCAACTAATAATTAGATAACAGATCAACCTTAATCAACACATATTACACCATAATTAGATTCAAAATTGATTATGGAACGATACCTCTGCAAACTCTAATATTCTCAAAGCTCTTAATACAATTCACTCTCAACTGAACCATTCAGAATAAGCCTCATCCTAAAGTATCCTTTGAGTAACTGAACAATCTCCACTTAACTAACATTAAAAGGAAATAACTCAACAATTAATATAGCATCTTTACCCAATAAACCGAAGTTATTTTAATATAAAGGCGAATTATGGTAACTTTACTTCCTATGTCAAAATGCCAAAATCGTTCGGTCAGATAATAGAAGAGCTATTAACTCTTATAAATAATAAAAGAACTCAATATATCTGTTACTTAATGCAGAAAAGATTTGCAAGGCTCTTTTTTGGATCGTATATTCAGTCAAAATGAATATCAACCTTTTAAAATATAGCAAATTTAAAACCAATTCACTTACTTTACAAACTCTATCTCATGAATTAATTAACTAGTTCTCTGAAACAATTCACACACACACACACACACCGATGGTTTCTTAATATTAAGGAATGGATACAGAGGATATGAGGAATGCTTACTGACACTGATATAATTAATGTTGTAATTAAAATTCAGCTTTTAAACTGTTCTTCGGGTATTATTTCTGAATTAATTGGGATACGTCAATGATGCTCCACTTTAAATGGCCCACATATACAATATGCAATATTCACAGATTCAAACTATGTAATCAACCTACATGAAACGTTTCAATAATAACGATATGATTCTATTATAAATATTACTGAAACTAATTGTTCGGTCTTACCGAACAAGGAGCCATAAATCTCAATGTGAATATAAAAGTCATCGAGCTATGGAATTGATTATACAGTCGAGTATTCCAAATTCTAAGACTCAATAACTTTCTCTGCAACAACTACTTCTATAAGAGACAAAAATCAATATAGATTCTCAATTTGAAGGACGTATTCTTAGGCAGTACCGTTGGGCCAAAGGCTAAATTATAAATATTACATTGAGCTGATCTCGCTCAACAGTACTTCTTGACTTAATTAGTTTACCTGCCCAATTCCGTAACCACGAAGAACACAATAGAGTCTATATGTGTATAAGACCGATCCACAAAGAGCAGATTTAGTAGTCAGCAAGAGAGTTCAAGTTAGTCCAGAATCATCAGATCACCAAGCCAGCAAATATTGTTAAACGAAATAGATTTTTGTGCAGTCTACATTCGTTACTTACTTAGTTTACGTTCGTCAGATCATTCAAACCATTCAAATCAAACCTTACTCCTGACGAGTGAATTAAGATCTAATTTAACTCAATTTCGTTCAACCTTCACTCTTGAAGAGTGAACTAAAATGCAACCAAACCTTTAACTTTGAACTAGCTGCCCTTCATTAACGTTGAAGGCTCAAATCTGCGTACAATACGTTGATTCAGCACACGACACTAATCATAAAACTATAAAACAGGGAAAGAACATAACATTAACATGAAACTCCTCCCATACAAGAATTGAAAATAATGAAATCGCAAATAAAGCAGTAAACGAAATTATCTGAAAACTATTATTCCAGTTTGCATCAACTTCTTCGCAATCTGTGCATTAAAAAATGAGGAATTCTGAGTTCTCCGTATATTTTCGAAACTATTGACAGCTTTTCCAAATTAAATTCTACGACTCTACTGAAAAGAATAATACATAATCAACAGAATAAAGATAAAACATAGGATCATCCATACCTATCTCATCATTCAAGTCAAACTCGACTACATATGATTTTTATAACATATCAGTTTCTATAAAACATATCGTATTAACTTTATAACAGCTTCTACGTCGTTAAGAAGTCTAAATAATTGATTTCCAATTCAGTTCAAAAATTTTTCCTTAAAGCCACCGTACTATTTGTGATATGGACATGCTTCAGTGTTAACCATAATTTTTACACATCTTTGTCAAGTTAGAGATTTCTACACATTTTTCGCATCCTTCACGTGCAGACAATTTAGATTCTTATAGGATAGTAACAAGAAATCTGGAAACCTCTCTCATATTTCCTGACTGATCTTGGCATATCCTTTGCTCCACATTCATCTTCAGTCTTCTGGAAAGGCAGACGAAGATCTCTTATGTACAGTAGTAAGTTCAGAGATCAGTTTTCAGTTGTCAAGTTCATGTGGTTATGGTTCATTCAGTTTAGTCAGTTAGTAAGCAGTCAATGCAGTCAGGGATATCAGTCAGGGATCTATAGTTAGTCAAGTCAATGATCACTCAGTCGAATCAGTCAATCAGTGTCATTCCCAGTCAATCAATATTCAACTAAACGAATAAGTTAGACTTAGTTATTCAAACAGAACTAGGTGTCTATGGCTCCATTCCTACATTACTGCATGGTCCTTCAGCATCAAGTGGCATAATCAAAAGCACATCGCCCTATCCTTAACGTTCTTTTTCGCTGGAAAATACACCTTTGTTGTATTATTTTTTTCACAAGTGAGTGAACATTATCAAAGTCGATAGATCACTCCTGATTTTATCTTTCAGATTAATGCATTAAGAACCGCATTAAGAAACGTGGGCAACGTGATTTGTAGAATGGCCACTCTCTAAATTGGTTAATATCAAGTGAAGTTTAACCAATTAGAAGAGGCATGTTAACTTTCAATTGTTTCTCATTTTTCAACTAAATTTGTTCCTTAATGTTAAATTGATACAATAATAAAAAACTAATATAATGAAAAAATAAATAGTTGAATTTGCAAATTCTTTCATTAATAATAAATAGATTAAATTTCTGTTTAGTGACAAAAATCTTACTCTCATATATAAATGTTTCATTTCATATCTGTATAGCTTGATGGACTAAGCAATATGGATCTAGTTTAAGATTTTAAGGTGGATAGCAACTGTGTAATGAAGTATGGCGAAATGATACGATTCTGATAGGATCAGAGATCGTGTAAAGTGGAGTATATAATTTTATTACCGAAATCGAGTTCACATGATTATGATCTTCTATAATGTTCCGAGATAGTGACGTAATACGATAAGCCGTAATTTCTTGTAGTTTGCATGTGTACTTTCAATTGTCTTTTCAACTATCATTTCAACTGTTCTTTTCAACTGAACTCTCCCCGTTGACGCAAGTTTGTTTTATAGAATTTTGTCGGCAAACTCCAGCCAAACCGCAAGTTTTTTGAAGCCAAACACTAAATATAACAAACTCGCGGGTCAGCAGCCGGGAACAAGTGCCCACGGCATAATAGTCGTGATAGCATGGCGAACGTTAGGACGCTTTGTCAGCATGAAAAGCTAGCCGGTTAACCATTGCCCTTGGCCGAATAGATTTAAAAATAAGAAATAAGATAATAAATTTCTTCATGCAGACAAGAAGTCCAAATCATTTTTTTTCAAGAAAATTCTAGAAGAAATTATGTAACGTAAATTTCGTATCGCGACTGTTTCACAATCTACCAGAAAATTGCCCAAACAATATCGTTATTATATTCGAAATTTTATTCTTCTTTAATTTTGTTATAACGTTACAGTCATTTACTTCAGATTTTCATTTATTACAAATACATATATTCAAAATCAAAGACATCTACGCGCATTTTCAAAACGGTAATAGCTTGAATGCACAATTGTGATAAAATAATTATAATGTAATGTATTACATCTCTGTATTTTGACATCAAAATACTTTGTTATTAAAATGTATGCTGTATATTAGAAAAGTTTCTCTATATCTATGTTCATATGCTGCAAAATAGTATAAAATTTCATAAGAAAAAGTGTCAAATTGGCATGAACAGATGTTCGGGAGAGTTTCCATGCTACAATACCTACGGTCTGGGTACAGGCACGTACGGGAAAATTTACTGCCTTTTGAGTACCCTTAGCAGGCCGTGTCGCCCAAAACACTGGCCACATGGCTGGACTTCTTCTAAGAAGACGAGACACTCGACCGTGGATTGAAGCATGGCGCCAACTTTCCCGAACACGTGAGAAACACGGGGCCAGCGAGATCACCCAGGACGGCAACGGGTATCTGGCCCTTCGTGCCCCACCTTGGATCCTGGACCGCGATTTCCCGAAGCCGAAGGAGGGGGAACCGAGAAGACGTTCGGGCTTTCCTTCGGCTTCCTAATCAGAATCATTTCGACTTCCGACAAATAAAGTTACTCTCTTGCGATAAAGTTACTACGAGGGGACAAGCCCCTAATACTCAGCGTGCGAATTATACAGTCCACATTTATTTTCTACACGCGATCTCGTCTCGCTAATCACGCGCGCGAACAACAGATGAATAGAAATTTTATTATTAAAATCAAGTGCAGTTGTCGTTGCATTAAAAATGATTATTTTAAACCAGACGTACAATGTGAACATAATTTCGTTATTATTTAAAGATTTCTATACATATTTTTAACTATTTTATTATACTTTTAATAAATTTTCGTAGAATTCGGAATTTTTGCATTTCAATAATAATTTATATATTATAAACCTACAGAATCCCAAATTTTACAATTATAAGAGAGAGATAAATATAAACTATTTTACTTGGAGTTACTCTTGTTATATCTGAAAACATTCAATTGCCATTTCCGATGTTTGAGAATTCTACTAATTCCATATATTTTATTAACACCCTAGTGCTATTAGAAATGAATCAGAACTTTCTACATCATGGATTTGTAAATATTGAGTATTCATGTTTTACCCTAGGAAGAGCAAAATTCACTATCTATTCAAATAATATTCATACTATCTATTCAAATAATATTCTCAATGTTAATGAGGTCATAAAATCAAACATAAAACTAAATAAATGGCTACAATTTTCGACAATTTTTAATTACTCACCGATTTTACCATCTACATTTTACCATTTCAAACAGGAATAATTTAGCAAATACTTTTTTCTGTAATAAAAAACGAAATTCTTACAGATATAAATTATAGGCAAACCATCTTGGAAAATGTTCCTAAATTTCATTAGTTCTTACATGATTTTTGTTAACATGTTTTCTTTAGTGTTTTAAGGGCCCTTATTTTTACACTAATAAAAAAAAAATATATATATATATAATTATAATAATAATAATAATAATAATACAGAGATGCGTGAGTATACAAAGACAGTGTACGACGGTAATTAGTTCTATTGTCCGTTTGACGCGAGAGCTAAGTAGGCGACACGATCAGGCTGCACACGCGGAAGAACTCACCAGATGTGGGCCACCTAATAATAAACTACAGATAACTAACTGTGTTGACGCGTTGGAATCAGTTCTTTTATACCCTGACTCTCACTATGTCCTTTTCCCTCAAGGGGTCGGAAAGCGTCTCTTATCTTACGGTGTTTATGATCAGGCCCATGAAAGGTTTTTGACGATTACCTCATGGCCCTGCCGATACTGTCACCTGGGTCCACGTCGTGAGAATGTTTATACTGCAATCTGGGTTGTGTCCCTTACATTTTCATTTCATAATTAGATATAAAGTAATAGAAAACAGGTAACAAAAAATAATTTTGTAATAACTAAAAATAATATAACCGGAAATAACTTTTTAACAATTAAAATATCTGACATGAAATACTTTAAATAAAATGAAATATCTAATAATATTATGACCTTATACTACTCGAAAATTGCTTATTGTTTGAAAAAATAATTTAAACCGAAAATGAGTATAATGATTAATTCGAATAATGAATATTATGAGATATTAAAATAACAAATATCTCTTAATTCTTTTTAAAACAAGCAGTATAATAGTTTTCCAAATGGATTAACGAGTTGTATCCACTAATTCATCAAAAAATACGATTCCATTTAAAATAACATGGATAAACTTTATGTCTTCAACGCATTCACTTACATAAAAAACTATTCGTTCAACGAGTCGATTCAATGGAAAGTTTACGTGATTGTATTGGAGGCGTATTCACAATATTGTCAGGCATCATAGTATGTACTTATATATATAGTATGTACTTATAATAATCTCTTTGGACGACATATTTCGCGATACACAATATCGCTTCATTTAACGCTTTTAACAAGATATTTCGATACGTAATACTGATAAATCTACACATTTTGTCTCGCGTTATCGAGAATGTATATATTTACATTGTTTTTTTATACGTGCGTTTGCATGTCGCGCGCTGCGAATTGTATACATACTGATAGATACTGAATTCGTAAATGTTCATTCATAGCATTAGAATTTAGTCTTCATTCATCATTTTCTAAGATACAGTCGAGGATAAAATTATGTGCACAGGAGATGACAGTAATTCAAACAGATAATTATCGATGAATTTTAAATTAATTTTAAACGAATTAGAACTAATGTTACCTCCGCAAATTTTATTTATTATATATCCTAATATTTCCATAGTACATAGATTATTTATTAAATAATTGAAATATTGAATTATTACGAGACGAGAAATGTAAACAAATACCGGTGTATTACCAGTAGGATTACTACTTGTAAAGAGTCAATTCTGGTTTGAGATTACCAATCGGTTTTCGCAAGAGACATTCAGCAGTTGAACAAACCCATAAAATAGCTCACAAAATCACTCAAGACTTAGAAAAAAAGAATACTGTTCAGCAGTGTTCCTAAACATTCAGCAAGTATTCGATAAGATGTGGCACGCAGGACTTTTATATAAATTAAATTTCTTTAATTTCATCCTACCTCGTTACTTCTTTCCAATATTTGAGTCGTACTGAACTAATAAATCTTTCATGGTTAAATATAATATATGCACGCTACCACCGCAATTCATCCCATCAAATCCCCAAAGCAGTGTTTTCTGTTATATACTATTTACACCGCTGATCTTCCTACACCAACAGAGACAACCATTGCGACTTTTGCAAACGATATAGTCATATTGTCATTAAATGAAGACCAGCACGAGACCTTTACCACATTACAACGTAATCTCAATATTATGGAAAAATAACGGACTACACAGTAGATTCAGTTAAAATAGAACATTCATCCACACAAATCAGTGTCATTGTATTACGTTATCCTAATTACTATATTTCTCTAGGAGAAATGACTGTAATGTATGCTCTTAAATAAAAAAAAATTTTGGTTTTATAAAATTAACATCGTTTGTAAAATAGTAGCACAATATCGAAAACAAGAGAAATTTCAAATCAAATTCACTGATTAGTTGTTTCGAATTGTCGTGACAATATAAATTATCGCCCAGAAATATCATGTATCTAAAAATACAATAGAAAGAATTTATAAAAAGTATTTTATTTATAATATATTGTGGAAAATTTAAGAGTTCGTGAACAAAAACGTAGTGCCACGACAAAAAGACTCGTATTATTCCAACAATTTCTGTGAGAAATATTGCAAAAACTTTAAATTTAGAAATGTTTCTACAAAAATGATTACACAAAGACTAATGAAGTTGGATTAAAGTGCTATAAAGCTAGACATAAACTATAGATTAATAAAATTAACGATGACAAAAACGATTAGCTATTACTAAAAAAATATAACAATGCCATTGTCATTTAGGATAAATATAAAAGTTTGGAGGAAATGAAATGAAGCATATAAAAAGCAGTTTATTACACCAACTGTGAAATTTAGGGAAGGAGTACTGATGATGAAGAAATGCTTCTCATGGGATGGATTTAGGATCGACAGAATTATGAATGTAGATAGGTATTATTGATACATTAAATGCAAAATTTGAAGGAAGCTATATTAAAAATGAGGATCGAAGAAGAATTTCTACTTCAACAGAACAATTCAAGCACACTACTAAAAGAATCAAAAAATTTTTGAAGAATTCGAACATCAATTTACGGTTCAAATTACGGTAATGGTTGGTACAGATCACTAAAATCCTATAAAAAATCTTATAGAAAACCTCTATTCATTTACTGAATGCGATGGTTCCACTGGATAAATGCAGTAATAAAACAAACTTTTTCAGATGCTTGCAGGCAGAATTTGAAAACATCGATATTGAAAATTTAATAAATATTCTACGAATAAATAATTCTACGACGTTCAGAAGCCGCAATTCAAGCAAAAAAACAAAAAATAATTCAGAGCAATACTCGTGAAGTATCAAATTTATCTTTAATAGCAGCATTAGTAATAACAGAATAAATGAGCACAATTCTTTCCTATTAATTGTTATTTAGTCATAATAATAGAATTAATTTAATAGAATATTTCATCTGTAAAAACAAACCATGATGTCAACATTAAGTGGCGAGATATCTGCACGCATACATGACGAATTTTCAAACTTATTCTCGTAAACAAATCTTGAATTTCTCGTAAACAAGTCGTCAAATGAAAAATTGTTACTTTTATTTATTTTCAATTAGGTACTTGAATAAGTTTCCGCCATTTTTTGTTAAAACTTAAGACTTTATTAACACAGAAAAATAAACAACACCTCATGTAAGGTATTTACCGTTGTTAGTTATAACATTTTGCCACTTTTTAAGCTATAAATAAGTCCCATGATAAAAAAATCGTTCTTCTTTTGAAGCGATCCATTCATCAAGCCAATTTCTGATATCCTCGTAAGAAGTGAAACTGCTCCGAAAGGCCATGCTGCATCGATCGAAATAGATAGTAGTCCGATGGAGCAAAGTCTGGTGAATACGGCGGTCCATTTCATCCGTTCTAACGCTTCCTTGACTGGTCTTGCTACATGCGGGCGAGCATTGTCATGTTGAGAAATGATTTTGTCATATTGCCTTTTGACATATTGTGGACATTTTTTTCTCAATGCACAGCTTAAATTGATCATTTGCTTTTTGTAACGAGCAGTGATGGTCTGACCCTGTTCCAACAATTCATAGTACACCACGTCTTGTTGATCCCACCAAATACACAACACGACCTTATTTCCATGAATTTTGATGGTTGGCCAGGCTTCACCCATGATTTTCTTCTCTCTGGATTATCGTAATGAATCCATTTTTCGTCGCCAGTAACAATTCGATGTAAAAATGACTCTCTGTTCTATCTTCGAAGTAACAATTCGCATATGCTTAAACGTCCTTCAACGTCTCTGTCTTTCAAAACATGTGACACCCAGTAGTCTCGTTTATTCCTGCTGCTTTTGAACGCTTATTTCAACAGTCGATTCGTCAACATTTAACGATTTTGACAATTCTTTAAGCGTTTGATGTGGATCTTCATTCAGTAATGTTTCCAACTCTTCATCTTGGAACTTTGTTGGTGCACCAGAGCGTTCTTTGTTTTTCACATCATAGTCACTTTCTTGAAATCGTTGAAACCATTCTCTACAAGTTTTTTTAGACGGAGGATTAATATAAGTTTCTGCAAGCAAACGATAACTCTCAGCTACACTTTTTTTAAGTACCAGGAGTAAGACCTCCTGCAAATGTTCTTTTGTCGGCACGAAATTCGACATTTTTAATGTAATAGAAAAATTTGTTATTAACAATGCACTCAAATAGCTTGTACTGAATCTTAAAGCTTGCTTATAGTACTTATACATAGATGCGTCGCCACCAAACTATTGCACACAGTATTGATAACACTATCAGTAAGCGGTGGAAACTTATCCAAGTACCCAATATTTTTCATAAGAAATCGATCTATGTCCGGTTACATTAACATTAGCAATACATTACATTAACACCTGGCAAAAAATTTTCAATCAAATTTTCTATTAATATAGAATTAATTAAAAACATTTATACAATATTTTATAGATTTTTATAGATATACAATAACATTATATATTCGTAAAAGTAATGAGAACATGAAGGGGATTTTGTATAAAATAAATTACAATAAAATTTTATATGTGAAAATTTATTATTAAGAAGAAACTAAAGAACAAATGAAATATTGCGTAAAAAAAAGTTTTTGGTCAGTGGAAGTCCTGAAATATCATAAACATCGCCTCTCTCACTGAATGTTCGGCAATAACAGACTGCGGCCCATTTAAGTAAGATTATCTAAATTCTTTTCGAATTGTGATGATGCAAAAAATATTTTTCACTTAACATGAATGGTATTGAAAGGTCAATAACTGGTAAAAATATTCTCTCTCTCTCTCTCTCTTTCTAATATATATATATATATTATTGCGTTATGTAACTGATAAGAAAAAATACATTCAGATATGTAGAGAACATGACCATGAAATGACATCAATGTCTAAAAATTTAAATTTTTCTTTTAAAAAATGATTGGTCACTTTCGTATAACTGCAAATCCTACGTATAATTGTAAATCGTATGCACTAAGAAAAATGCATATGATTTACAAAATCTGTTTCGTGAAGATCTTGATATAAAAATACATTAAATTTTTCTCCTTCTAATATTTGTATTATACTAATTTTAAAAATGTCACTCTCACATTCAAGTTATTTTAGATTCGCATATAGATTTTACAACTTTAGCTAGATTTCGACACTGCACATCCAACACTGAAACCAAATGCACATTCCTTGTAACATTAAAATATTTGCCCTTTCGGTTTCTCAAATTACCGCAAGCACATTGATTACAAAACTGTCTCTTTGAAATCGAAAGTAAGTGTAAATATAAGAAATATAAGGAGAAGTAAAAACGCACAGTCCACGATTAAATCAATATTTGTTAAACTCTTTCAGAATATATTGACTTACACAACAAACTATTCATCTTAATAAATGTTATCATATTATAAATAAAAAAAGATAATCCTTCTACTACTTTACTTAGACAAAAATTTTATTTCACGTAGTAAATAATATATTTTTATAGCAAAAAGCTTTTGTAAGAATACTTTTGCAAGAGAATTCTTTTTTTTATACGTTTATAAGTTTTACTCTGATTTTAATGTTGTATATATTCATATTTTTATACAATAATATAAAGATTAACCAAATTGTAAAGCTCTTAAAAATTACAAAGCAAAAAATCTTGAAAAATTTAACATTAGGTGTTAAATTATAACTGAATATTGCAGTACGAAAACATCATTAGACATTGCTATTAAAGTAACAAAAGAATGTGTGAATGGAATAAGGGACGACGTAATATTAAAAATATATATTTAACAAGCACAATTAGATAGAAAACAGTAAAGCTTTAGATTCCTGATTCTCTCGATCACTCACTTTCTTCACTAAGTCTTAACTCGCTATTCTTTTCTCTCAATTCCTCACACCGCGGTTTCTTTTTTACGACTCGACTCTTACCGGCCCAGTACCGAAACAATAATAACACTTCCCATGCCATACACGACATACATATATATGTCACGCATCTATACCACAGACTACTCTCCCATCTACATACCTAAAGCCAACACACTCACAGAATCCTACCCAAGAAAGGTAAATGAAAATTTCTTGTTACTTTTTTTTCTTCATGTGTTTATTTACTACAAAAAAACAACATAATTTTAAACAAATAACGCAAGCTTAAAAAAGTGTTTTTGCAATATTATGACTTTTTTTTTAATTTATGGAATTGATCAATGTCTCTTTTTTTGAATGACATAATATTGAATGTAATATATAAAGAAGTAATTAATCTTTAACCGTTAGAATGTTGACTACTCCAGGCAGAAGTCATCCCTGTGGACGGAACTCGCCTAGCAGTTGCGATCGCTGGGGATGGAATATTTTTTTTGCTAACATGAATTATGTATTATATGTTGACTGAATACGCAAGGCGCAGCTAAGTTATAATTGTAATTCCTATACGCCAAATTAAATAATACAAGGAAGTTATTTTCGGAAATCAATTATTTTATTAAAAACATTAAAATGTAAAACATATTTTAACTTGAAATTATATTAAAGAACCTAAATATTTGAACTTAATAAATACAACAAAAAATATAAAAAATTTTATACTTACATTTTAAACAACAAAATATGATAAATTATACACTGCATTGATATGCTATGCCACTGCAACAATCACAACTTCTGCGAGTGGCAAGAATCACGACTCTTTGCGAAAAAAAAGACCAATAGAAACAGACAGTCATCTGTTTTGTTTATTGCCGTTGCTAAGGAACATATATTCATCTTATATACTACGTTTGAGAATGAAAAAATTGACAAACGCATATATGCGCCTATAGCACTCAAAGAGTTAATATGTAAGTATTTAATACTTTATACTAAATTAGTATATTTTTATACACGAAAACTCATCATATCATTATGATATCAAATCATATATAGATATTAATGACAGATTTGAAACGAATCATTAAACGGTCATTATGTTAATTTCATACATTTTAAATTCAAATAGCAACTTAAGTGTTTGTTCTATTTTATGAATTCTATTGGGCTGTCCAGAAAGTTCGTGCCGACTTTGACTAAATGGCATTGAAACATGTATAAATATATCAATGTTATTGAGAACATATTATTTGTATACATATTCTTAAAGGGGATATTTCAACATATCTTTAGAAAAAAAGTGATTTGAAATAAATTGATTTATGTCAGTTTTGTACCCTTTTGCAGATGGAAGAAAACAAAGTGCATTTAACATAAAACAAATGCACTTAATGCTTTTCTATTTCCAGAAAGGACATAAGCAACAAATAAGATATGTGTTGTTTACGGAGAAAGTGTTTTTAGCTGAAAGAACTGTTCTTAAATGATTCGCTAAGATTAGAGCTGGTAATTTCAACGTTAAAGACCAATAACGCTCTCCACTACTGATGATAACCAAATCGAAATACTGATCGAGAATAACTAGCACCACATGACACGTGAATTAACAGAGATACTAAAAATATTGAAAACCACTATCCACGAACATTTACTGAAGCTTGATTATGATTATATATTTGATCGAGAAAAATTTAATAGATAGCATCTCCATCTGTGACTCGCTATACAAACGCAACGAAAATGCACGGTTTTTAAAACAATTAGTAATCGATAATGAAATATGGATCATTTACAATAATGTTGAGCGAAAAAAATCCTGAGCGAAAATGAAAAGCGAAATGAACCACCATTAGCTACCCTCAAAGCCGGTCTTCATCCGAAGAAAGTCATGTTCTGTCTGGTGGGATTGAAAAGGTATTTTGTATTATGAGATCCTGCCAAACAACCAGTCAATAAGTTAGATAAGTAAATTTATATAAGTGCAGTAATAGTAACTAGTATAGTAATAAATTTAAATAAGTACTGCTCGCAAGTGAACGAATTAAGGATATCGATTCAGGGAAAACGTCCAGAATTGACTAATAGAAAGAGCATCGTGTTCCATCAGGATAATGCCAACCTCATACTCTTTGACTATCCGACAAAAATTATTGAAGCTTGGTTGGACATTGCACCTTCAGATTTACAGACTTATTCAGATCTTTGCAAAATTCATTTAGCGGCAAAAACTTCAATTCTTTGGTCGACATAAAAAACCACCTTGCGAAGTTTTTCACCGAGAAATCTGAGTTCTGAAAGAATGGAATCTTCAACTTGCATGATAGATAAAGAAAGGTAAATGTAGATCAAAATGGTAAATACATAATTGAATAAATAAACATCGACACAGAGATATTGTCTTTGAATTTCTCTTAAAAATCGGCATGACTTTTCCAGACAATCCAATATTTCAACATATATTTGATATAATATTGTATACACAGTTAAATATTTGTATTTACTATTATTAATAATAAATCCTAATAAAAATGATTTACTATGCATATGTATATTGTAGCCACTGTGAATGACAAATTAATTTTCATATTTCGATATTAACAATTTGATTAACTAAGTGGAATTTTATCAAATTTTTTCGTAAATTCCTCATAAAAAATAAGAAATAAAAAAAAGAGAAATTGGCAAAATTATGCTACTTGAAATAAAAAAGTGACTTGTGATTTGTGAATAATACTTTACATAAATATTTATTCATTTCTGCGAATAAGAATTTAAAATTAGAAACTCAAGAAAATAGTTTGATATACCAAAAATAATTCTATGTTCTATGTTCAGTTATGTTCTAAATTTTGTGAAAATTGATTGAAAATAAAACATGTGATTCGGAAAAAAACGTTTAAAGTACCACTTTATATTTATGTTACATATATATTGACTATATCTACTGATTATATGTGTCACTTTATAAAATTTAATTTACATTTAAGTTAATAATGAAGAAAATTAAATCTTTTTAAATTTACTATGATTTCCTTAAAATAACTATAGTTAAAGTGAAAAACTTGATCTGTTCTATATAAAAATAAAATCAAAAATGTTCCTAAATTGGTTGCACTTATCTAGAAATATTACATTAGCTTGCAGTCTCATATAAACATACAAAAATCAACAACCGCAAGCGCACCTACAGATCGATGGCGACACCAGGTTAAGCGCGCGGCGTGCGAATCAGCCAGCTCTAGGATGGGTGACTATTTTCCAGGCCCAATCTAGTAGAAGTTCTAACAACCAAAATGCGTCTGGGGTAGGGGTCCACTGATGAGTCTAGTGGCGACTCTGAGACGGAACGCCCTCACCGACATTCCATGTCACCGATATTCTTGACGAATACGACGAACGAACGATGATAATCGCGGACCCACAAGCTGTTATTAGAATTCTTTTTTTTTCTTTTTTGAACTGTTTAGAACAGTAATTTAATAAAATAATATACGCTATATTATTTACTTACTTATTTTATTGGTATAGACAAGAAAAATTTTTCAAATTTAAAATTACATAAAAATTACATAAAAATTACGTATATATATAGGATGACCGATTTTAATTTATAAATGCTCCATTACATAAAAAAATTATTCAAGTAAGAAGTGAATAGTTTCAAGGGTCACAATCAGGTGTAATTAGATTTTCTGCAGATGAATGCATAGAGATTATGACATACGTTTTTTTAAACAGAATTATATAATTTTTATTACATCAATCAATGCAGCTCATTATTTCACAAAAAACTCTGCTTAGCTTATCTATAGAAAAACAAAAACAACATAAACACAAGATACTTCTCGTTTTTCCTCGTCTTTTATCAAACAAATTTTATTAACTTAAATTAAACTAAAATTAAAATATCTACTATACTAATTATTACATAGCGACATAAACTATATAAAATAATACATTTATGAAAAAACGTCCGTTAAACAAATGACTTAGATTGATTGAATTAATATTGATACAGCAAATTTGATATTGCATATTATACTTTTAAAGAAAGAATAAAGAAATTTGGGAGATATTTATATGATGTCTCAGCAACAAATAGTGAAAAAAAATTCATATTTAAAAGTATTATTTGAAAATTATATCTCAAGCTATAAATAATACAATTTTATGTTAAAATTGATAATTAATTAATAGATCATTAATAGTTGCCGTATTAGATTGTTAAAAAATTAACTGCAGTCTTTGAATAAAAGAAAAAAAAAAACATTATATTTTATAATATACTGTACAATGTTTCAATATATGAATATTCAGTTAGTATATTCTATAAATACAAAATGTATCATACCTTTTAATTTCAAGAATATATATTACAAATTTCTTTATATATATTGTATTATACCAAGTATATAATATCCCCAACTAACTACTAAAAATGCTCCCAAAAACTGGAATAAACTACCTGTTAAAGATTTTCAACTATATATGGATCTATAAATTTTTCCCCCAAAATTGGCAAAAAGCAATAGTAATTCCAATTTCAAACAAAATCAAACAACCCTAACAGTTATCGCCCAATTGCGTTAACTAACACCATGTGCAAATTACTGGAAAAAATCGTAAACCGTAGGCTTCGATGGTATCTCGAGGTAAAAAAAACTTTTAAACCCAAACCAATACGGTTTCCGACGCTATCGTTCTACTATTGACGTCCTAACGAACTTAGAATCTAACATAACCCATTTCCTATTAAATATCCTTCAGATCCATTCAAGTCAGAGTAAATAGAGCATCTCTGTCACATCCAGTTATAATAAAAAATGGAGTCCTACAAGGATCAGTAATGAGCACCATACTATTCTTAATAGGAATTAACGACATCACCATCAACCTCAAGCCACCAATAAAAGCCCAGTTATTTGCGGATGACATTACAATCACATGTAGCGGGAAAAATGTACACTCCATGTACATTCACAACGAACATTCACAAACAACTATCAATATTCTACAGGACTGGTAAAAAAACAACTGACTTATAATCCCCCCCCCCTCAAACCCAAGACATCCTATTCACTAGAAAAATCAAATTCAAACTTCCACCTAAACTATACCTGATTTGGAAATAAAATTCACAGACACCAAAATATTAGGCCTTGTTTTCGACGAAAAACTATCTTGAGCGCCATATCTAAAATCCTTAAAAGAGTCCTGCATAAAAAGACTTAACATTATAAAAATTCTTTCCAATAACAACTGGGAAGCCGATAAAGAAACTCTTTTAGAAGCATACAGAGCGTTAATTAGATCTAAACTAGACTATTACGGCTCTACCATATATAACTCAGCCAGAAGCTCCACAAAAAAAATAATACAACCAACCTCCTACTCAGCTCTAAAACTAGCCATAGGTGCATACCGTACATGCCCCATAAACAACTTACTATTGGAAGCTAAAGAAATGGCTCTTGAAACCAGAAGAAAGTTCCTAACTCTTAAATACGCAATAAAAGTCTCATCCACTTCAAGTAAGCCTTCCTACAACAATATCTTCTCCAATAGATACAAAGCTCTCTACATCAATAAACCCAAAATTCCCTCCCCTTTTCGTACTTACCAAATCTACCACTTTCAGAATCCACCCCACCATCGAACATAAACCACCACAAATCCCTCCATGGATAATAGAAGCATTCTCACCAAACACCAGTCTTGTCGAACTCCTCAATCCAAAAAAATCCCCAATCTAACTGACCACAGGACCCGATTCCTAAAATTAAACAGCTACGCCCACCACAGCAAGATTTACACTGACGGGTCAAAAACGGACACTGGAGCTGAATATGCCATCATTACTGAAAAAGCGCAAAAAAACAATCGCAACCACCTTCCAATCTCCTATAAAGACCAAATAATCCACTGCAACAAAGTAATAAAAAATGAATGGAACAATACATGGATCACAACTAAAAGCATCCAACTACACAAAAGTATTCGAGACTTTGATCAACACCAAACATTAGCAGCAGGAAAGAAGGAATAAATATCACACGCCTAAAAACTGGTCATACCAAGCTGACACATGAACACAAAATTTAAAAAATTACACCTGCCACCTGCAGCCATTGCAATAACCACCTAGTCACCCAGATTCTGCACGAATGCCACACCACAGAAGTTCAAAAACAGAGACACGGAATTAACTCCAACATAGACCTGACTTCTCAAAATGACGTACAATGAGTTTTAAAATATCTCAAAAACACAAACTACTACACACGTATCTAATACTACCGTCGTCGCTAATGACCTCACTGTCGATGTGACGTAAAAAAAAATGAAATGAATGAATGAATATTATATTATAAATAACATGTATTATAAATATCTAATTAAACGTAAATGAAAACACGTAAGAAACGATCTTGTGGTCTTAGAATTAGATGAGCAATCTCAACATGAAATTTCGCGTTCTATTTGCAAATGAAATAAAAACATAGATGGGATTCTGCTAATCCCAAAAGTAACCCAGATCTAATTTCAATCTAATCAAAAATAAATATTTTATTGGATGAATAATGTCATATAATTATGTCAATTTCATATTTGAAAGTCTCCATTATGAAATCTATCGATAAAGTTTATACGTACAAACATATATGTTTTAAAGAATTCAATAAAATAAATACTAAAGTATTAGTGTATGAGATCCCAAAATTCTCGGGGATATATCGGATCGGGTTCTCGACGGATTCTCGAGTGTGGCAAGTGCGTAAGGAATCTTGCGAAATACCGAGATTTCCGAAAGTTTTGGGAATTTTGAAAACTCCGAAGACCTGACTCTCAAAATTTTGCATACTTAGGAAAAGATAATACGCGAATAAAAGATATAACCAATGCCATTGCTAGCATAATGGCTTTGGATTTGCAACCATTATTAGAAGATGACGGCTTTTAACAATTACTTGAAATAATTGAATCACATTATAAAATATCCTATATAAAGTTCCTGTCGAACTATTATACATTCTCAAGAGAAATAATATCATGTCTGTGTGATAACTTGAAAAAACAAATTAAAAGTAAAACACATGTAAATATTGAAGAGATATTGAATATGTGTAAATATTAAAATTTCATTATTTTAAATACTATTATTTTTTGTTACTTATATTATTTTTGTGATTTCCATATTATGGAAATTTGCAGACACTGCGATAGCATTCACGACTGATGGATGAAGCTCACGAAATATGGATCATCATTTATTATACAAGATTTATAAAGTATGTCACTTACATTACTGCTAAAATTACATTACTTACAAGAATCACATACCACTGAAAATATTAGAAAACGATGTATTCCTAAAAATTTTTTATAATAATTTGTTCGCGCGCGAAGTAGCGAACCGAGATCGTGTTTAGTAATAATGGACTGTATAACTTTTCGCACGCGTTGATGGTTGGGGGCTTGTCCCCTCGTGGTAACTTAGGCGCCGGAGATCCTACTTGATGGCTCGGAAGTCGTCTTGATTCTAACTTGGAAGCCGAAGGAAAGCACGAAAGCTCTCTCGCTTCCCCTTCCTTCGGCTTCGGACAATCGCGGGTCCAGGGTGGGGTACGAATGGCCAGGTATTCGTCGCCGACTTCGGTGACCTTGCTGGCACATGTTTTTCACGTGTTCGGGAAAGTTAATATCATGCTTCAATCCACGGTCGAGGGCTTTGTCCGGTTGGAACAAAGACCCAACATCTGGCCATAGTTTTATGGCGATGTAGGTCTGCTAAAGGTCCTTAAACCAATAAATCTGCCCGGACGGGCCCGCATCTAGATCGTAGGCATTGTATCACGGAAACTCTCCCGAACATAATTTTTAAATTTTCATTTTTATGATAATTAAAACTTATAGTTTCACTAAAAGATAAAAACTTCTAATTTTATTTTACTTCAACTCTTCAGGTTTGTTTGATCATAAACGTGAAAATACAAATAACGAAACAAATACAATAGACAAACGTAAAAAAGAAGAAATAAGAATATATTTCGAAAATAATATAGCTAGAAAATAATATAGCTAGAAATACTTCACTAAACGTAAAAAAGAAGAAATAAGAATATATTTCGAAAATAATAGAGCTAGAAATATTACAGACTGGAGAGGAAAAAATTCTAAAAGATTCTCTATCTTGATAAAAACCGCACGATAAATGGTTTATTCTTGTTATCCAAATCATCAGTGAATGGCTGATTTCTACAACTGGAAATATTATTACGCCAATCAGAACAACTATTGTTCAAAAAAAATTAACATGCAAAAATTTGAAATAAAATATTGTACTCATTACATATTTGATGCATTCCTTCTTTATAATATTATATATTATAATTGAATAAATTTTATAATTTGGCTTTTGAAAATGACAGATGAATCGGAAATTCGAAATCATAATACTCATTAAAGCGTACCTTGAAACAGCAATCGTATTCTCGGAATTTTAGGAAGATCAGCCATTTACGGAAATCCTACACACTTGAAACCCGTTCCAATCCGACACTTTCGAGATCTCGTACAGCTCTGCGATATGTACTGAAGTAATATACAATATTATAAAAAAAATGTATAATAATGTACGTATTCGTTTAAATTTTCTAATATATTTTACAATGAAAAACGTTCGCTTGAGTTCGAGAATCGGAAATTTCATAAGGAACATAAAAAAAGTGTCCCAATATCGATCAATTAACCAAGAAAAAGCGCAAAAACGTTCCACGTGTGCGCTTTGGCACGTCGACATTTCATGGCATTCGTTCATTCTAGTCACGAATCGGCCATAAGAAACGAACACGGACAAAATTTCCTGTTAGGCTCGATTAATCAAGCATCATTCTCGTTTCGAAGCTGAAGCTCGCATCGTACAGAAGCTGAAGTGTTGCCATAGCTGAAATAAGTATTACTTAGAAAGCAATTTTTTGTCAGAAGCATTTCCAACATTTTGACGGTGCGTCGAAATAGCATTGATATGCAACCATTTCAGAATCATTATACATTAGCCTATTTAAATTTTCAATGTTCAAAAATTAAACTATTTCAGTGAAAAAGTTGCTTAAAGATGGTTAGATTAGTTTATATTCTTAAAAGAAAGAAAAAAATTATGAAATGTTGTAATTCTCTCCGTAATTATATAAAACATTTCACAAATAACATTATTATCAAAGAATATCGCGATCAAATAAAATATTTATTTAATTTATAAATTATATATTTTAATTGTCTTATTATTTCATTTAATTAAATTTTTTTTTGTTTAAACATTGACAAAATATATGTATTAATTTGAAAGATTGTCAGTTTTGTAAAATAACTGTGATTAAGAATTGATCAATTCTCTATTATTTTGGATTCACCTAGATCCATTTATCCACTTAGATCGTTTAAATTATGAATCACTTCATTTAAAAGCATTTGAACCTCATGTCATTGTAAAAATTTAATTAATAGCAAACAAAATATTACATTCGTTTTTGCGAATAATTAATAGTAAACAACATATTACGCCAAACATACCAGAAGATCAGAGTAAGGATTGTTGTGTACAAAACTGATTAAACGATTAAAACGATTTATCCACGACATGCCGTCTTTATAATCCTAAATGCAATTACTAAATAATAAACAATCGAATCTTAAAGATGTATACACATTTGTTATCATAGCTTGTTTCGTTACTAATAACAATAATAAGAAATGATAGAAAGTAAGAAATGTAAACAGTATACTGCTAGACAAATTCTAATCTTCATCTTGAATGTGATGATCTAACATTGGAAAATTGTGTTGTATATAGTAATTTAATATTGTAAATTCAATATCGCTTAATATCAACTGCTGAAGTTATTATTAAGAGATTAGGAACTATAGGGATTAGGAACTGTATAACTGAGAATTGGACTTACAATTTTTAGATATAATATGTATTACGTGAAAAATTTCAGAGATGATGTTTGACAATCGAACTGTATAATTGCTAGTTTTCTTTTGTTATCTATTTAACTGAACTTAACATACATAACTGAAACATAATTGATACATAATTATGATGTATCAGATTTAGAGACAAGTCCTAAATAGATAAGATATATAATGCCACGTTCAGATAATTCGCGAACTCTTCGCCAACAGCAGTATGGATGCAATGCAGTTTCTATTAACAAACAATTGCTCACGAGCAGTTTTGGCCTAATGTGAACCCAGTATAACAGTAACAACAGTAAAATGTAGACGTACTCTAACAATAAGAATTGCACATGTTACCTGTCGCTCCTTAGTCTTCCGTCTCTACAGTAGAGTGAAAACAAATGTAATAAATGTTCTAAACATGTTTGCAGTATTCATGGAATTTATATTAAAATATATACTTTGTAGATTGTATGGAATGAAAATAAATTCGTCTTTAACATAAAGAAACAAAAATATTTAATCGAAAAATTCTTTTTTAACAACATAAGTTGCAACTTTTTCTTATGGGTTTGAATAAATCCAAATGGACTTAGTATCAGTTACTAGACGAGGATAAATTGTTTTCGTTAGATATTCAGGATAAGTTACGAAAAATGTTGATGCATCGTGAAAAATAAGGTGTCTATAGTTATAAAGAAATTATATTTGTTCGGGAGAATTTCCATCCTACAATACCTACGGTCTGGCGCATCGGAGAAAGTTTATGAGTTTTTAAGTGTCCTGAGCCTTCAGCTGTCCTATGTCGCCATAAAACCGTGGCCGTCTGGCTGAGCTTTGTTCTATCGTAAACAAGGCCCTCGACACCAGCATCGCCCTTTGTGCCCCGCTTTAGGCCCACAATTTTCTCGAAGCCGAAGGAAAGGGAACCGAAAGAGCTTCCGTGCTTTCCTTCGTCCTGTAAGTTTAGAATTGGTTCGACTTCCAGGCAACACGGGTCATTTCTCGCGACATCAAAATTAACATCGAGGAGAAAATTCCTGATATTACACGCATGCGAACAATATTAAATGAATTAAAAATGAATTCAACAATTAGCATAGAAAACTACTAAAAAATTTTTTAATTTTATAGTATTTTATTATATATATATTATATAAATATATTTTATATATATAATAAAGTAATATATACGAGACATGCGATAAATAGATTATTTAAATATCTAAATCAATAATTAATTATTAATTGTTATCCACTTATTCTAACGATCGTCACATAGTCTTAATATACATCTTTGTCTTTCAGAAGAACAAAATTATCGAGACAATTTGAAGCAATAGCGCAATATGTGTATGTGTACATGTGAGCATATGACAGTATAAGTGAACAATAAAGTTGAACGTGCTGTAAATTTATTCTCATTGCATGCAATTATACCACAGCTAGCTTATACACCTGCTTACGCTGCCGACTAAACTAGTTAAGACTCATGGGAATAATTCCTGGCCAGTAACCAGTTTAGTTAATTGCATCTGTTCAAATATAATGCGACATATACTTGGACATTCTTAATGAAAAATATATATATGATAAATAGAGATAACAGATCGTTAAGTTAACGAAATGTTACATAGATAAAAGAAAGAAAATTATTTTTTAGCATTAAAAAAGATATTTATTGTTACAATGATTTATTTATATCGATATAATTAAAAAGTAATATAATAGGCATTGATAGAAAGATGAAAAAGAAATAGGAGAACGACTGTATATAGAAATTATTAAAAAAATTCATAATCTAGTCATTCAATCCTTCAAGAAAAGTTGAATGTAACTTATTGTAAATATAACTGGAACAGTAAAGTAATTTATGCCATTAAAGTATTTATGGTAATTATGAATTGTTTATGGTAAAGATAAACAGAATCAACCTGTCTCAATGAATGATGCCTTTATAGATTTTGACCTGATTTCACTCCATTTTGAAAAAATAAAAAAAGTTAATTACTCTGCGCAATAAATCTGTCAAATAACGCGATACGTAGATACACGATTAATCTGTAAACAATATTTATAAATGTTTCTGACTGTATTCTATCAATTTCCAACATAAAATATTTATGTAATAAAGTTATTATATGGTAATTAATCTCGGAGACATTTTCCTTGCGCGCTTGCAAATGGACCTGACATTGCCCCATGACAAAAAACGATCAAAGAAAAATGTTATCATAAACAAACTTGGCTGGCATAATGAAAGAAATCAAGTTTCTCACGAACAGAAGTAAGTAAGATAGTCTTAAATTATCTTTTTGGTGTTCGGCTAGTTGGTAACAATGCCGATCCGATCACGAGTACGATTAATAAGAGCTACATAGAATTATATAATTAGTATTCGCCTGGAGAAATAGATATATAAAATCAATGATGACATCATATAATTAAACAAATGGTTAATATTCACTCATTGAACTTGGACAAATATGAAAGATTTGTAAATATAAAAGATCTCATATCAAAATCTTATAAATATCTTATAAATTCTAAAAAAATAGTGTAAACAGACATTGTTATAAAACTCAAAGTGATGAAATAGTAATCATCTTGTATTACAGATATGATAAATCCACTTCAATTACCGAACATTATGCGGCATACATCAGATTTCGATCGTATCAATTCGACAGACAATATTCCTGCGAACGTTATTATTTCTCCAATCTTTTGTTTTTTTCTCGATAATAATGAACTCAAGAAAAGTCTGCTAAAGATAGTCACAATGCCGTTAATATGCAAACGACCATGTTCTTAAACCGTGGCATGCATTTCAGCTCAAAATGTTCTTTTCGCAACACTATATTTAACAAATCCAAAGGTGATAACTTTGGAAAAGTTGGTACATCTTGCAATCCAAACTATTTTATCGATTAATAAAAATCGTCAATTGTACGTGGTGATATTCATCCGCATATGGTTAAAATACAAATTCGGTTTGGATATTTTGTACGAACATCGGTCAGGATATCTAAATTTACAATGACACACGAAAAATTAAGTATTGTGGTATTGGTATTCTTGGGAATGCATATTTTTCAATGTAAAGTAAGTCAAGTTAGTTGTTTATTTATATTCCCTCTGAATGTTGGAGCACATAGTTAGTCAATCTTGTTCAGATTTAACTAGTAGTATCTGAATTGTTATAGAGTGCACTCGATCAATTTTGTGAGTTGTATAAAATACTTAAAAAATTTAAAGAAAACCGTTCTTAATAAAACAGCATATGATACTTTGCATTTGAAATTTGAAGTTTGCTAAATACTGTGTGAGCTTTTCTGTACACAAGATTGAAAGAAAGTAATTTATCGGATCGAATAAAATAAAAAGAAGGTTTAGATTCGATGGAACATATATATATATATATATTGAATATATATATATATATATATATATTCAAGTTCACTAATATATTTTATATATACACAGGGTGTTTCGTCTAACTGAGTACAGTGAAATATCTCGGAATGTATTGAAGCTATGAAAAAAATGTTTATACGAAAGCTCTTTAATTTAAAATGGTGTCTTAAGTAGTAATAACAATTTTTTCATTCATTTCATAATGATGGCGGATATTTTAAGGTCAACTTAATTTTTTTAAATCAGACTATACATTTTCTTATTCGTATTACGACAGCTGGTTTCAATACGAAACCAACGACCTACAATATTGTATTTCTTCTAATTAGTCCTAAATTAAGGATGATGAAATGTGCATATTGCCTATCGTGCATCAGGTCGCATCGCGTCTGCATAGGACGACAGCATCGAATGTGAGCGAAAGATAATCCGCACTGGATTCAAGAAAGTAACAACCAATACCGAAATGCCATAATGGTCTGGTGCGGAATTCATAGCAGAAGTGTGATTCTTTACCTTATTCTTTTGAGGAGACTGCTAATGCAGCAACTTATTTGCGGTTTCTGGAAATACATTTATCCATTATTTTGAACAATATGCATGAAATACTGAGACAAAAGTTAGTCTTTCAATATGACAGTGCACCTCCACATTACGCTGCAGGAGTTCGAAATTGATTGAACAATACGTTAAATAATAAATTGATTGGACGCGGTAGGCAGTTCAGTGGCCCCCAAGTTCGCTTGATCTTACATCATGCGACTTTTTTCTATGGGGGTATTTGAAAAAGCAAGTCTTTCAAACTCCAATTGATAATACCAATGAACTACGCAGAAAAATCACAGCCGCATGTAAAACAATATCACCTGAAATCTTGGCAGAAATTGTAAATAATTTTTTAAAGTGATTTTAGATGTATATTATGAATGATGGCGGTCATGTTGAAGGATAAGATAAGAGAATTTTAAATTCAGGTTAATGAAAGTTTAATAATTGATAATGAAAATAAAAATCGATCAATAAGGGCAAGAAAAAGCTCAAATTTTTAATATTTGATTTAGCAATAACAATGTGTTATCAATCCATTCACCGAAACTGAAACAGAACAACGATTTGGCACGGGATGAAATCAGAATAACACGTCAAGCAAGATGCAGGCAATCAACTTGTAATACCATCCACCTCCGACTGTTGCAAACTTCATCGTTCTTAATTTAGGACTAACTGGAAGAAATACAACATTATAGGTCATTGAATTTGTACTGAAACCAGCTGTCGCAAAACGGATATATACAGTCTGATTTAAAAAAAGAAAATATACAGTCTGATTTAAAAAAATCAAGTTGACCTTGAAATATCCTTCACCATTATACGAATGAAATAATTGTTAATACTACGTAAGACACCTTTTTATACTGAACAGCTTTTGTATGAACATTTTTTTCGTAGCTTCAACCCATTCCGAGATATTTCACTGTACTCAAACGAAATACCCTGTAGCCCTATATATATAAAATATATTAGTGAACTCGAAAGTATCCACAAATTTTAATGTGAAATCTTAAAGATTTTTTAATGTGAAATCCTTCAGACAGGAAGAAATAATAAACACATACATACATAAGTGCTTTAACGCATAAGCAGAGTAAATGCGTTTGTTCGGATTGAATGGGATTGATCTCTGATCTTTGTTGCTCGACACATGTAAATACTCTATTTTCAAGCTGTGCTACAAATGCGTTGTCGAATAAAAACTCCGAAATTTTTCGTAGATGAACTTGAAAAATTCCATTAATCCCTCAGCGATCACAGCTCGACAATGTATTTGTTCCGCATGAAACACACAAAACTACGTTCATGATTTTAATATAAATTTAATTATTTTATTTCACCGTGCAATATATGGAGATTATGACTTTTGGAGATTTAAAAAGTACAACGTACCAAAATTGATGCTAAAGAAAATGTATAATAACATGTCGGCTAGTTCCATACGTTATAGAACAATCTCTTGAAGCACATACATATACAACACATTACCAAACGTGTCGAATATTCATAAAGTTTATCCATCATTATAGCAAGGAAACGCGATGAAAAAATAGAGCTATGTGAAAAAATAAATTTGTCAACAGGAACTAATTGCTTCCTCGTTGATATCTTTTATCAAATATTAAAAATGTAATGTCGAAGATCAATGATACATGAGTTTGCTGTATCTAAGTAACGTATTTCTTCAAATCATCAGTAGTTATAAACGTAAAGTTAACTATAAACGTAAAAAACGTCTTCGTCATGTATCTTTATCAAATCCCTTCGAAAAAAGGAATAGAAACTATATTTTTTTATATTTCCGTAAAGTTCCTAAGAGAGGTGTTGAGGCACAATCTCATCTAGCTACGGCATTGCCAAGCAGGTCTTCACGCAGTTGTTCTGCTCAATAGTCCTGATGAACGGCGCTGCTACGTAGGTCAGTGTGCAAACGACCATCTTTTTAGGTCACGTGAATTCTACCGATTTTTAGTACGAAATATTGAAGTAATAAAGTTATTATATGGTAAGTAGGGATTTTTAATACGAAATTGAAGTAATAAAGTTGTTATATGATAAGCAGAGATCAAGCAAAATTAACAGGTTCTTTTCATATTTTTTTTAAATTCTCGAACTTATATATTTCGTATTAAAAAAAAGAAAGAATTTTTATAGAAAAAAGTATTACACTTAAAAATACTTTTGAATAAAGTTCTCATAAAACAAATATTTTAGAATCTTTTATAATAAAAGTTCTACTGAAAACAAATTATTTTAGAATATTTAGAATTATTCCATTTATATAAAATCCATTTTTATATTTAAAAACTATTGCCTTGCTGACATCTTAGAACTGGAAACGAAGTTGCCAGAAATATTAAACAAAACGCGATCCGCGTGAAGTTGACAAATGATGACAAAAAATTGCCAGGCCAAAAATCTTCAAAGCCGATGGAAAGAGAAATGACGGAAAAAAGAAATCGTCTGACTTTGACATTAAATGACATTTGACACTTCGCTTATCGTTTTTGACTTCCGATCAATACCGATCGCCTTCCAAACATTCTCCGACAGTTTAATATCATAAAAGCAATATTGTAAAAGTCCCTTGATAACGCGCAATAAACATTACAGTCTGCTATCTACTATATAAAAGCACAATTTTTGCCTGGTTTTAGGTATCATGAAAAACCAGCACACTGTACGTAAACATTGACATTTAATTTCAAGTTCGTACTTGGATGTTTAGTTTTGAGATTGTGCTCAAAAATCAATTTCGTTATTTGTCATTACAATTTTCAAAAAGTTATAATATTCTGGAAAAAAGACTCAATATACATTCAATTTGTTCGCTTTATTCCACATTAGGTTTGCACACCCATGCTGAGTTATTTCGTTAAAATTTCATAAGCAATTTAAACGTAAATTTACTGCTAATTATTCGTACGATTAAATATCGATCTGAAAGAATGAGAGCTTTTACTTTTTCTACATTTTCTTCTGTTTTTATTGTCAAATGTCTTTCTAAGCGTGAGATTCTTTCGCACATTCTAAACTAAAATTCTTATGATAGTCTTATGTCATTTAAAAACTAGTGCTCTTGATAGAACTTATTCTTCATAAGTACTGATTTTTGATGTTTACGCGTATCATTTCTCCATCTTTGTAATGCGTTATATTTTTATATAATTTGATATAAGAAGAGAAATAACAATGTTCGGAAGTTTGCATTTTACAGACAAGTTACTTAAGCTACAAACATTATCTCCGTTATTAGAATATGTATTTCGTTATCAATAAACAATTTCCTAGCATTACTTTAATTTCATTACTTTTCTGATTTTAAATAATTTAATATTCAGTGTAATTCCATCAAAAGGTTGATATCTTTGTTTCGTTTTCATAGATACAATCGACGAACATTGCTATTAATTTTCTTCATCCTATTATAACTGAGATCAAATTTAATCTGAAAGAACAGATTGAATTACACAAAGAATATACTTGTATCACTCAAGTTCTGTATTCATTTATAATAAATAGGTAATACCTCATAAAATTTATATTAGAAAATATTTTGAACATGACTAAAAACACTTATTTCAATTCTTTTAATACCTCAATATTGAGCGAACATACTTAAAATTATTTAATTAATATGTTTAATATTGATCTTCAATTGCAAAATTAATCTTCAATTATCTTTAATTATTATTAAATTTACGTGAACTTTTTCCTTCATTTTAGTATGCTGAATCCGCAAGTAAAGTTATGCTTACATAATTTAGTATATTTTTTTGTACTTTTTGCATTTTTTGTATTTTACTCTTATAAAAGATCTAAGTCAATGAAGCTTTTAATTTGAATGAATTATTGAATTAATTAATTTATTCCGAACCACATTTTATTAAATAAAATTCATCTTTTATGTTTTTATATTATCTTTTTATAATATTTATATAACCGTTATACATACAACGGTTACAACAATCACGCAATGAAATATAAAGTAAATGGATGCAACTAAAAAAAAAAGAATATATAAAATATTTTGTCATTTTGAATTAAACAGCATAAAGGAATAAACCTATAGCAGGAAGAACCCAAAATTTAAGAAACTCAAATATTTAAAACATTTAACTATCATTCTTTGTTACAATATGAAAGAATTATTAGAGAGTTATATGAAAAGAGAAAAATAACTTAAAGAGTTATATAAAAAGCATATTTATTTATTGCAAATTAATACAATAGAAAAATTATTCAAAAATAAAGTGGAAGAAAATTATTGAAAAATTCAAATGCTATTTTATGTATAATAAACGGTAATATAATATATTGTGAATAATAATACAAGAAATTACAAGATAACAAAATAACAATTACACAAAATCTCAAGTATACAATATTCATACGAAAATTCTTTCAGAAACATTCAGTCGTGTCTCTTCCCCATCAATAACCATTAACAATATCCTCCAGTCGTATGTAACTCTTCCAACTACCTAGTATTCAATTCTTTCAACCATTTCTCGTCATAAACCAAATAAGAATCAATTTTTACGATCAAACGCGATCGAACAAATGCAATTTCTTAGGATAGAAAGAAAGAAAACGATCAAATCGAGCGAATAGCTACACAATAAAGGTTCTTAACTTCAGCATTGTGTCGATACAAATATCGTAATGCCTACTTGTTACAATTCAGTATGTACGCAGACGCAGTAAGTAGTTCGTAGTGAAATACTAAATATCGTCGGCGACCAGCTAGTGTCTATTTATAGAGTCAAGTGGATCGATATTTAGTTAGTATAGCAAAACTAAACCGAGACTAAAGCATGCGAAAAGGAAAAGGAAGAAAAAGAAGGATGAGAGAATGTGCTGAGAGAAACTCGTGAAAGGAAAATGCTCATGGAAAACACATACGATTGGAATATTTAATTAGCGAAATACGTTAAAGTAATACATTTAATATGTTAATATGTCAATTAATATATTTAAAATAAGTTAATATATTTAAAATATGTTAATATGTTAAATTAATATATTTAAAATAGTATAATACAAAGGAAAGAATCTCGAAAAGGTTACTTCAGCAATATTGCAAAAAATTCAACAATATAGATACAATGGCCTACAAACATGCATTATCGATGGATACTTGAACGATATTCAAGAGATTAATGATGTTCACAATGAATTTCTGCAAGAAATATTATGATTAAAAAATTCAGTTGATGTTAAAACATCATTCAATAAGTTCCATATTATAATTTTAATGTGTGTAATTTTGAATAATAATATAGAAGCTATGAATAAATCAAAATCGCGAAATTACAAGCGAGAATTGATATTAAAATTTCATAAAAAAGGAAAATCGTAGCTGATTTTTTTAACAAAATTACATTTATATTATAAAAAATGATTACGAAAATAGAGAATTTTGCAAATTGTTCCATCTGAAGTAATAGATAAGTATATTTTCCACTAATCAATATAACGAGAGGCTATTTTTTTAGTAAGAACATTAGCAAAAGCCAGACTAAAATGTAATCTGATTAATGATTAACGATTATAATTAATGTGGAATCAGAATATTAATCATAATTACAAATTATTAAATAATTAGTAATCACTGATTAATGAGTAAGAGAAGTAATCGAAATCATCAATCATAAAAAAATCGTTACACTCTTGATTGTATGTAATTTACTTCTACTAACAATACTATACATTTATGTATTTATTATTTTATTTAATTATATATTTATTATTGCATTGTTTTGTAACGTGTACAATATTACAATTTTATCAGAATGTGTTCAAAAACTTTTCTATCAACTGAAAATCTCATCTAATATATTATTCTTGTTATTGGCATAATCTTCTATATGACTTGATGACATTAATGATAAACTTGTCGAATGATTAAAATTTTGAGATTCTTCATTATAAGACGCGCTTATTCTTATATCAAAAATATATCACAGGATTACAAACTTTAACAGATTATTCTAAATTCAATAATAAATTTTAACAAATTAATTTGAATTCAACAATGCAAATACTGTTATACAACAAAGAATACGTAAATATTCTTACTAATAGATCTACTACTCAAACTGTAAGTGATTTAATAATGATTTAGTTATATTAAATAGTGCAATCTTAACACGTTTGAACGTATTATGACAACGCGAAGAAACATATACAACACATTACAGATCGTAATAAAATATAAATTAATCACTAAATGATTTGAAAATTACTGATTAATGATTACAAATTACAAAAGTCAATCAAGATTACTGATTTATTTTAACAATGATTAATTAGTTATTACAATTATTATGATTAACGATTGATTACTATTAATAATTGATTGCACAAATGTTTACAAAGTATCACTACCCAACTCTTAGATTTAAATAATGCATTTTATATTTTTATATTCACCTTATACCTTTATATATCTCAGTGGCCAAGGGTGTTATAAACATGTTCTTTTTTACACTCGTGCAGGTATCGCTCGTCCTCGATCTATTAAAACGCGCTTCGAGCGCAAAGGAAGAATGAGTGATACTTGATAAGTATGTTGATTGGAATATTGTTGCATTCGAAAAACAACATTTGACCTTGCTAAATTATCAATCGAGTTTAACAAGGCAAAATCGCTGAGTGTCTCGGACAGTATACAACTACGAATCTTGTCACTATTGTAGACATACAATTGTCTTAATAGTCACTCTATAAGAACCAAAATCACTTCGTCTTTCAAACGAAAACCTGTTACTATCCTGTAGTAACGCTGTGCCTATTAAATCTACTATGAATTGCTTTGTATTTCGATCGATACAGAATTAATAATCGCCTTAAAGTACGATCCTTTAAGAATCATCCATATCACGGACATATTTAGAAATCTCTACACAATCGTCACACAATACATATCTCTTAAGCAATCCAAAATGTTCTGGGACAGATTCTATTCAAAATATGAATCATGAAATTTTTTTACGAAATGTTCTTACATTATTAGTTCCGTTAAGAATAGATAAAGAGATGTTCTTGAAAATAAAAGTCTCAGTTAGAATAGAAATAAATATAAATTTTACAAATTTAAAAAATAATTTGCTTGTAAAATTGGAATACGATAATATTATTATAATTATAATAGCATCACATTGAATAGCAAAAATTAAATAGTATAATAATATAATGGCAGATGTACATTCGTATATTCTATTATAGAAATACACATTAATTACACATAATTAATTTCTACGTATTTCAGTTTATTTAAGTTGTAAAAACATGTTATTTAAGTATTATTCTTGATAAATTGTCTTTTTTGTTCAATATTTTTTACTATGTAAAAATATTATATAGTACATTTGACTATGTAAACTATTATCTATGTTATAATTTTCATATCTTTCATTAAGTAAACATGAAATAAATATAATATTATATTCTTAAATAAAACTTTATCTTTTAGTCATTACTGTACCGTCAGTACTGTACCGCCGATGCGTACGGACATGTCTTGTCGGCACTTAGATTGCGTGTATCATAGTAAAATTGTAATCGTTGTTGTCAGGCTTCTAATCGTATTGGTATTAGTGCCAACGTGGTTTCTCAAACAAATTACAGTCTACAAAGTGTCAGTAATTAAATGAGACTTCTGAGTACAGGGGTCTTACGCATTCTAATCTTATCGAAATCAATACAACTATCATTAGCTCCCCAGAACCAATTAAAACGTATGCAAGTGCTACGAAATTCGAACGTATCCTTTCCAAAAAACAAGGCATTATTCTTAAATCAGTGGATTGCCTTAGCATTAAGGACTATGCGTGTTCAATCGGAAGTATAATCGGGTCCAAGACAATTAGATGCGTATCAAAAATTTCAAATGCAGAATTTGCATATGTCTAAATAAAAAAAAAAATCGTTTCTTCGACCGTTCAAATCATCAACTACAAAATAGTAAAAATAAACAACCATAAAGTAGATTAAACCAATGTAAAATACTAACAAATATTTCTCCTACAATTCCAAATACTGAAATTCAGACGTTGTTGAAATATATTCAAAAGTAAAACGTGCAATTATGTTCATGGATAACCTTATTAAAAGCAGGTATATCTTATCCTGAGTATTTTTATAGTTTCAAGAGGCAAAATTATGTAGATCTAGACGAAGTGAAAAACATCCCCAACTTCTTCGTAGTATCCATAGACGATCTATCAAAGCGAATCTTCACCATTATAGACAAATTAAACTGCTTCTTATGTAAGGAAGAGGAACATATTGCAAAACAATGCCCCCAAAATAATGAAAATAACGCCTCGCTTAACTACTAATTATTCACACAGCCTCTTGAAATCAAATTATCGCAGTAAACGAATATTAAACAAATATCGCTATCCATAAATAAGAAATTTATCGATCCAACTATGCAGATCAATTCTATCTATATACATATAGATCAAGATATCCAAATTAAAATACATATACTCATATACCGGATGAAGCCAATTTACCGATGATTATTACAAGCACAAAAAAACCACTTTCGAATCTTCAGCAACAACTCTTGACCTTTTAAATACACATGATGAATCTTTCAACAGTCACCAATCGCAGGTACAAAAAAGAAAATTATGAATATCAAAAGCATTCCGCATCACATTTATTCATTATAATGAATGCCAACAAAGTAAATGAGATGTTGAAACCCGCTAAAAAAGAAATTGAAAATTCCCGAAATAATTACATACTAAACTTTTCTCAACAGAAAAAGTTTTTAGGACAAACAATTCTACGGAAGTGTCGAAAGAATACAGACAACACCATCGCTGTAATAATGATGATGATAAATATCTATCCGGTTTTCGGATAGATCATAGTATAAAAAATAGAATTCATAGAATCTGCAAAAAACCTCACGGTTTCTCTTGAAACTATAATCTATAAAGAATTCTGAATATCATAGGTATCCTGGATATTACAGACATTAATTCAGCATTGTCCCTTATTTCCTAATCTCATAAAAATAGCAATCATGATTCAGTAGAATATCAATGAATATTATAATCCACTATAAGTATTTTATCATAAAAGAATACAACCCAGAAATAATATGTCTACAAGAAATTAATTGAAAAAAAAACACCCATCTTTAAAAAACTATGAATTGTTTACAAAAAACAGAGAAAACAAGAATGCCAGTGAAGTAATATCTATAACAGTATCAAACAAATTCCCCATCAAAGAAATTCCGTTAACTACAAATTAGGAGCAATAGCAATCGCAACTTCCCTACCACAAGCTCCACATACACAATATATATCTACTCAATAGCCAAAGTCTTTTTATCAATAAATTAAAAGAATTAATCGAACAAATCCCAACTCCTTTAATAATAACAGGAGATTTCAACAATCACCACTCTCTCTGGGGATCACCCAGAATCGATTCTCTACGTAGAAAAATTGAAAGATTTCTAGAAAATTTCAATATCACACTTTTGAATAGATGCAGCCACAAGGGTGCAAGCAATGCCTCATTCAGTGCTATCGATCTAACAGTATGTAGCACTAGATTAATATAACGCACGAAATGGAGAGTACTGGACAACATGTACAATGGTGATCACTTCCTCGTTCAAATAAGTTACGAAGACTACACAACACAGCCTAAAACTTTAAATTATCATAAATGGAACTTAAATTGACTGGCACAAATATTAGGAAAGTATTAACCACGCCATTGACACTCAGAGACAACAAACTACGAAATAGAATCATTCAAAGTCGTAAAATTTGAGACAATTATTTGTACTGCAGCAAGAGAAGTCGCCACAACCAAATCTATCAAGAAATACATCGCATCCTGGTGGAACGAAGAATATAAGACTGCACACAAAAAAAGTCATTCCGCCTTCAAGCGCATAAAAAACATTCGACTATAAAAAATCTAACAGAATTCAAAAAAACTCAGAGCGAAGTTACATGAGACGATTAAAGAAAACAAGAAAAAATCCTGGGAATTACATGCCTTATCGAACAAATTAAACACCAATGAAACAAGTGTGGAAAAAATCAAGAGTATCAATGGATCATTTACAGGTATCCAATTCCTAGAATTCGAGGAAGACAAAATGGCCACGAAATCTAAGACATTGCAAATATATTTGCTGAAAAATTTAAACTTGATTCAAACGACGGAAATTACTCTACAACTTTCCTATCAAACATTAGCAACTATGAAAATCAAGTTAGAGACTTATTAAACCACGAGGATAGAGAAGATGAACTTATAATGAACAACTACAATATAATTAGCAATAACTATAATACAATTAAACTCCACTTTTTAATCAACAAAAAATTCTGCATGAGGATTAAATGGTGTACGAAACAGACTGTTCAAAACTCTCCGAATTATCTACGCTGATCTATCTGTATATAAATCCATAAAGTCTTTCTCAACAATTGGAGAAAAGCTATATTTGTTCCAATACTCAAGCCTGACAAAATAGATAAATTTAAACTTAAGAGCTATCGACCGATAAGCTAACTAATAATATGTACAAAATACTGGAGACAATAATTAATAAAAGAATTAGATGATATTTGGAAATCAATAACATCCAAACTCCAGTTCAATAGGGTTTTCGCCAATATCGTTTTATCACAAATATTCTAAACAATATACAAACTGATATATGTGATGCATTCCAGAAAGAATTAATATTTTATCGCCATTTGTTTAGATATTAAGAAAACATATGACACGATTTGAAAAACATCATTAAATCGCTTATTAAATCCAAAGTCAATAGCCCTATGCTCGCTTTCATAATAAACTTTCTGACCAATAGATCCATCCAAATGAAAATAAATGGCACTCTTTCAAAGTCCATGAAAATGAAAAATGGAGTATTGTAAGAATCAGTTCTCAGTGTTACTTTATTCTTGATTGGGATAGATATAGCTGAAGACACAAAAAATCCAAAAATCATGTATTTGCAGATAACATTACTATACTAACTTGCAGTGGGGAAAATCTTGATATCTTAAAGAAATTATGACAAGACGCTGAAACAATCTTCAAAAATGGCCCCATAAATCTAAACTCAAATTTTCACCTCAAAAAAACGCAAACTATAATGTTTACCAGAAAGTCAAACTTATCTCACCACTTCAACAATAACTATAGAAAATACAAACATCAAATTCGTGGATAACATTAAAATTCTTAGCTTCATATTTGATAAAAAAAAAACTTATTTAGAGTTTTCACTTGAGATATTTAAGAAATCAATAGCTAAAAGGACTTATTATTAAAATACTTTCCAACAGTAACTGGGACTCACATCAAGAATTTCTCTTAAAATCATATCAGGGCTTAATTCTCTCCAAAATTGATCTATGGATCAATTATTTATAATTATTTTAACTAGACCAACTCACAAATCGAAACTGTCCATAACATGGTATTTACAATTAGATTAATCACAGAATTATATCGTACCTGTCCAAGTAGACTTTTCGAAGTCAAAGAGATACCACCTCAACAAAGAAGAAAATACTTAAGCATGAAATATAGAATAAAAATGTCCTTAATCCCTAATATTTTTAAGTACATATTCAACAGTAGATTCGAAGATTTACACCATAAAAACCCCATATTAGAATCAATAAATTTCTCGGCTCGATTCTGAAAACTCCCATCATAGAATGCAAACAGGAAAAAATAGCACCTTGAGTCCTGAAATTAATCTAGAAATTAACCTGAAATTAATCTAGCGGGTACCCCGAAAAAGAACAAATTGAGCCATGAGCACAAAACCGAATTCACAGAGCTTAATTAAAAATTCAGACACTACCATAAAATCTATAAAGATGAACGAAGAACTCTATGCCATTATTACCGAAGACAAGACAATCAAAAAACGTCCCCCCCCCCCCCCCAATGACTATCTTTTCAGCAGAATCATATGCAATTTATAATGCTTTAAAGCATATCCGAACACGTATACGAATAATATAATTCATGCCAATTATATGAATATAACCAAAGCCTTATCAAATACAATAAAAAAGGCCAAAAATAACATCATTAAAAAAACATTTTACATTTTAAACTGAGCTCTCCAACTTGAACAAAAATGTAACAATACGTGAAGACTCTTTCATCAGGGCATCGTTCGAAATGAAATAGCAGATTTGAATGCCAAGGAACCATTGGCCCTCTTACTGAACGAGTTACAGACTCCTATCCCATATCAAGAACTTATACACTATGCAAAATTCAACGTCAAGGATGAATGGAACCGACTATGGACATCAAATCGAACGAAGATTCACAGCGTAGTAAATGACTTTTACCTCTTCTACATTAGATGTCAAAAATTTGTCACAGCTCAACATATTCTATATGAATGCACAAACAGAGAAGATTCCATATGATTAATTTTACCGCTGTCCTGACTTCCCAAAATTATCTGAAAAGAATACTCCAATACTTGACATAATGGACATAAATCTATACATAGTACAAAATATAAGTACCATATAAGTACCTAGTTAATAATCTCAATGTCGATGCAATTTTAAATCTGCATAAAGAAAAAAATTTTATTTTATGGAAACTTTGTAAATAAATGCTCTATAAAATAATTTGTTTTAGATTAGAGATTCTAAAATATAGTTGTGCAATGAAAATACGTTCCTAAATGTAATACTTTTTTCTACAAAACTTTTATGGAAACAAGTATTTTCTTGAATAAAATATCGAGTTAAGTTCACACGAAAGAAGTCTGTTAATTTGAATCACATTTATAGTCAGCTAAGTATGAGCTACTGAAAGCCTGACTGCCGATGATTGTATTCCTACTTATTAAAGATTTGCGAGAATCTGAAGATGTCGATAAGAGTGAAAAGATCTGATTGAAAATTGTTCAGGTTGAATTGGATTTCAAAAGTACAGATAATTGCTCGAAAATTTCGAATACTCGGATACTTGAATCGGGTCGTCAATTGTTGATTCAGGATTTTCGAGATTGAATACGGCCATGAATTGAAAATCTTTACAACAAAATGTGTACTCTGATTCTAGTCTTCGCACTACGCAGTACGCATCTGTAAACAAATTTTTAAATTCATGGTCGTATTCAACGAAACTCGCTCTAAAATATGGTTCTTGAAATCTCGAAATCAAGCCGATCCAATCGAATATTTCAATCGAAAATTTTCAGATTTTCACGCATCTATACTTTCAAGATCTGAATCCAAAAAAAACTCCCGTGAAATCGGCGGTCAAGGAATAGATTAGAAATTTCAGAATAATGCGGGACCGACATTCAATGAGTTAAGAATTACTATATTCATCATATTCAAGTTACTTCGAAAGAATCGCTGTCCGTCTCAAACAGTACGCAAGAATCGTCGCGATCGTGACCATAAAGGATCAAAAATTTCACACACATGGAGTCAGAACTGCAACACACCGCTTTAAGTCGCAAATTCATTACCCAAAGATAATTCGACTGGCGATACGGGAGTGTTGGTAAAACGAGTGAAATTTATACTGTCGCTAAAGAAATCGACTACAAGAACGTTTCAACATCATACATAACACAAAGTCCATAAAAACAATCCGTAAAAATAATAAAATTCACCCAAAAACTTTACAAAAAAGTAATAAAAATAGTTATACCTTTATCAAGAAAGATAAATACCTTCCATTAAAAATAAATTCAATATTATTGTTATTATTAAGTTTTTCAAAATTATTTAGAATTATTTTATTTAGAGTTCATCAACAAATCATAAAAAATTCTTTTATAAGAAATTATTCATTGTAAAATATATTCGTATTGTACAGATAAGGTTGTTATATCAATATTAATTCATTGCGGAATTAAGCATTATTCGAATGATTTCGAATAAATATTTATCTAGAATAATTATTCGAATATATTTTCTTTAGTGTCGAATTAGAATAATAATTATTACGTAATACGTAATAATTCATTCTCTCTGTTTAATCAAATAATTTATTGATATGACGATTATAAAATTTTTGGGAACGCAAATAATTATTTTGTGTTTCTATACAGATATATTTGGTTACATACACGTACAATGTAATACATGTAACATCTTGAAAAAAAAAAATTAATTGTAAAGGCCAATATAAAAAGAACTGCACAACTAATTGTAAAAAATTACTTCTTATTTGTATATCTTTATATATGGCATAATATAATTAAATAAACATTATGAAGAAATTCGTACTCGAATAAATACTTATTAGATTTGATATTTATTCAATAGTAATGAATAAAACTTTGTTTCTTATTTTTATCTGTCATCTGAAATTTTTCTCGACACTGATCACAATTAAATTTATACAGTGAAAATATATCATTTCCTAGATAAACAATATTTCAATACGAATGACGTCTTAAAGTGTACAAAATTTACTCGGAACACAAAAATTGTTTAAATTATTTCCAGTTATTGCTCCTGTTTTATTTATCTATCTTAATATTAATAGCAACAAAAAATGATTTATGTAAAACTTATGATCATTTATACAGTATTATATAGTTACGTTTTTCAATTATATTATATATTTATAAAATTTATTTATTATAATATATATTTATATGTTTTAATAAAATTAATATATTAAACAAATCCATTAAAATATCAGAATATTTATAAATAATAATTGTATATCCCCCAAATCATTTTATGGATAGTTGCGTCAATTTTGCCTTGCTATTTCAATTCTATTGCTTCGAAAAATCGATCCGAGAAAGGGTGGGCCACTGTCTTTCAGCTCACGTCACATTTTCCTTCTAATTCTCCCATTTGACTCTTTTCCGATAGTCCTTGTAAGGGATAACGAACATGCGCCGTGCTCGATTGACTTCTGTTTCACGGGGATTAGTTCTGGTTCGAGAAAATCCTTTGACATGGAAATCTTCGCTAAATTGCCATTGACAGTATCGTAAAATTGAAGAGGATAGAAATCTCGATTAAATTAAAAGAAATCATCAATTTTTTAAATCTTTTTAAATCTTAATAAGTATACATTACAAATATATAAAACGTTTAGTAAAATTGACAGATCGACATTGGATATTTTTCAAGAAATGCAATTTTTTAGATTCGAAATGTTCAAGATAGGTATACACGGCAGCAATACAAAAGGCTATTATTTCATTTGCAATTTTTTTTAAACTAATTTATATTAGCAAATTCTACTTTTTTTTTAATATTGAAAGAAATAAAATGGAATGAGATGAATTAGAAATCTAAAAGCTATCAAAACGAATTCAGTATCTCAATTATATCAAAACAGGAATTTCTCATCGATTTCAATGATTTTGAAATACGCTATTATCGTTTTAAACTTTTTCGAAACATATGCAAAAAATTTTGGTGAAATTACCAGAAACATATCACTTCCAATTTGGTTCAAATTTTGAAGAGAATTTCATTCTACAAATAATATTTATAAGAAAAATTTTTGTCGACTCGAAAATTAGAAATTTAAAAATTATTTGCAATAGAAAAGATTTCATCGGCTTGAACTGCTATGTGCCTTACGGTGACTAATTTAAAAGGACCTGACATAGCCTATAAAATACAATATGGGTCACCTAAGATTGGAAGCTAAAATATTTTTGAAACGAGTAATTATATCAAAAAATTTTTTAGATAAAAGTTGAATGATTTTGACAGAAGCATTAATTGATTATTTGTTAATATGAATGCATACAAAAGATTTGGAGATCAAGTTTGTTTTTTTTAAACGAAATCATATATTTTTTAATATACTAACTGATTCAGTTCGTAATTTTCTATAAAAAATAATTATTACTATTAAAACTATTTATGAAAATGTTCAAAAGGTATTTTAATTAAAATAATTCTGAGTAATATTCGCAGAATATCCAATTTATCTGTAAGAGTAATATTGATAATAATAGAAGATTGTGTAACGTTTATTAATTATTTATTGCGATTAGAATAAAATAAATATTTGTTTCACTATTATATGACAGTTGTTATAAAATGTGATCAAACTGATGATCGTTGATATCTAAATATTTTGGAATTTAATTTTTAAAGAATTTCACATTACTTAACATCACAATATAGTGATATATTATGGATAGATGTCTTTAGCAGTTTAGTAGAATCAATGTAGAAACGAAACACCACCCGATATTTAAAAAACAAGATATTGAGCAAAGAAAGTCGAATTTGAACAAATATACTGCAATATTTTAATAAAAATATTTCCTGAATTAATCATTTTTCGATATAAACGATTTAATAATTTTTCTAGGGATTTTATTGATAATACTTTGAGTATAAATATATTTTTTTATAAAAATTTTATTAAGTTAACATCGACGATGGCAGTCATTATTTGGTTGGTCATCATAATGTTGGAATATTCAAGTTAATTAAGACTATACAAAAAAAACAAGTTATTACAAAAAAATTTCATAGAAAAATACTTTCAGGGCGAACTTGCTAAGAACGAAGAAGAAAGAGTTATCTAAAAAAAATGAAAGAATAAATTGAATATTTTGTAATCGTCAAGATTTAACGTATATTATTTTTTTGTAAATGAAAGAAATATGTAATAGATGTCATTTATAACATACATATTTAAGTAAGATGAAAAATATCTTATTGATTTCATAAAACTATCAATCAATAGACACTTCGAATTGGTGGATCATCATTTAACATATATGTTGACACTGCATATGAATATGTCATAAAATATGTCAAAATATATATGTAAAAATTTGTCGATAAGAAAAGTATGTTTATGCAAGTATATGTCAGGGAAAATAGAATATCAGTGATTAGAGATTGTCGATGAAAACATTGTCGAGGAAATCTGTCGATCATGTCACATAACCTGTGTAACATATAATTTCTTGACGAACACTAGGACAACTCTTATGTTGATAGATTAGATTTGTTTATATATGATGGTACTCCAGCTCATTTTGCCTTCAACGTCTAACAATATTTAAATCAAAATTTCAATGAAAACTGGTGAACCAGTTACACAGCCTGCTTAATTATCTGATTTTAACACTCTGGATTTTTTTATGACTTCTTAAGAATATGGTATATTTTATATCGGCAAATGATGAATATTTTAATTCTTTGTATATTAAATTACTATCGGCTTAAATCGTTTATACAAAATTCACTATGATCTTCTAACATGCAAAAAAATGCAACACACTAATCAAAACATCAAAAAATTTATTAATGTGATAACGTCACTCTATTCTCTGTTCAGAGAACGAAATATTAAACATCGTTTCAATTACATATTATTAAAAAACACAAATAAAAAGAGGACTATCACAAAATAAAAATAACAACCAAAAGGAACGCTTCAGATCCATGATTTGAGCCATATCTTTAAATCTAACAATGATCTTCCATACTTTCAAAACTATATTACTTTAAAACTATTATAATATTTTGACTTGCAGCATTTTTCTAAATTTTAAATTTGTAGAAAAGAATCCTATAATAGAATGTTAATGTTATTTTATTCATTATGAATAATTTAACTGTATGAATAATTAACTTTCATTTAATTGTAAACATATATCAATCTGATGTAAATTTAAAAATTACAATATATATTAAAAAATTTATATAACGTATTAATATTGATTTAAATTATATTATTAAATTAGTTCTATTTTTGTATGGTATTCTTATGTCTTGTATTTGAGCGAATATTTCATAGCTAATATAGTGGAATCTTTTTAGTTAAAAATTAATTAGTTGAAAATTACACTAATCTAAACAAATTAATGCACCATAAAATATATAAAAATAGTTTTATTTATATGCATATATATTATGCATACGATGTATCATGTTAAAACATTTTAACAAAGAAAAGGTGAATACAAGAAGTTATACAACTTTCACAGTATGTTACAACGTCTTTAGTCTGATTCTTTGCACTAGTTCATTTTTTTTAATTTCTTTTGTATTTTACAAAGTTGTGATCAAATAGCATCTATGTACATTTAGTAGCTACCAAAGTAGCTATGATTGTTACAGAAATACAAAACCTCGTAGCCTACAGTATGTTTTACAAGAGCGTGGACACGATATCATTGAAACTTGATATCGAATGAGCTGGGGATCGTGGTATTAAACATATGAATCAGTCTGTTATGCGTATTAGCTTTCAGGCTCTTTTTATCCTCGTTTCTGTCGAGAAACATACTCCTCGAGATGAATGTAAAATACGCGAAACACTTCGAAGTGGTGTTCTTGTGCTATCATCCGAAAGGTCCTAAAATGACTGTAAAAACTGCAGCAAAATATTTACGTAAGTTCCCTCAATTCGTTGACAAGTAGGTACAACGTTACAAAGAGACAAAATGTGTGGATGATCTTCCTGATCGAGGTTACAACGAAAAGTGAAGATAGAGCGATTATGCGACTTTATTGAAAAAATCCAAACCACTCCTTGCATAAAGGTCAAGCTCTTTTGGTAAAAAGGGGAATAAACGTTAGTATTTTAACACTGAAACGTTTGAAGGAGACTAATGTTGCATGGCGTAGCACAGTGTCAAAACCGCTGCTTTCGGCGATGCTCGTTGAAAATCGTTTTACGTGGGCACACGAAAATATAGATCGTGATTGGAGTGATATTGTATTCACTCGAATCTTCTTTTTGGGCTTTAACTCTTATAAAGCGAGCATTGTCTGCTTATGGAAAACCTATCGTCGAAAGAACAGTTAAACATCCACTGAAAGTGCATGTTTGAGGCTGTTTATATGTCCGAGGTTTTGGAACATTATGAATATTTACAGACATTTTAAATGCCCAGAAAATTATACGAAAGAGGTCTGTTGACATCTATAAAACGATGGTTGAAAATACTGGACACGAATGGGTTCTTCAAGAGGATAACGATCCCAACACCGAAGTCGACTTTGCATCGAAGAAAACAAGAAACGGTATCAGAGTACTGGCCATCTCAATCCCCCGATGCAAACCCAATCGAAAATGTATGGTCCATCATGAAGTATGAACTTCGAGGAAAACGTATTTTAAGCCTGAAAGCTCTTGTTCAGCGTGCGCAAAAAAATATGAAGGGCGTTACCTGTCACATATACAGAAAAACTAGTTGAAAGTATGCCTAGACGATATCAAGCTATAATCGATAACGGTGGAGATTGGACACACTATTAATTGAGTGCGCATTAGTGTTTTAAACTTACTTTCGGATTATAAACAATTTTTTACAAAAAAATTGATTTTTAAAGGGATATCATGTCCACGCTCTTGTGAAACATACTGTATCTATTTAAATCAATCACAATTCTAGATGATGTCAATAGTCATTACATTTTGTATGATATCAGAGAAAACACTTGAGTTTGTACTAGAAAATTCTGAACTCGTATTATTTAAAAACAAGATGCCAACACAATAGCACAATACAATATGTTCACCTTATTAAAGAGATAACATACATTGGATGATAAAAAGCGCACACGATATTCAATCGTTAAATACTGAACTGAGAAGAAAGATTCGTTCGTAGAATATTTTTTTGAAAACAAGACATCAATATTGAATATTTTCGTAAGAAACGCAGTCATAACAAAACGCAATAAAAAATAAAATAGAAAATAAAGAATTCTTCGCCTTTACTTCTTAAATTTATTCTTTGTCTTAAAAATTCAATCATCTCACTATAAGCAAAAAATACGTGTGCATCAAATAGAAATGTGTAAGCATTATACATAATATACATTATACAACGGAGTGTGTCAACGGAATAATATCGAAAAGAATTCATGTTTTGTTCAAAAATCAGTTGCACAAATACGAAATGTGAAAGTTCATGTTAACTTAAGTTGCAACGCCTTATTCCAGTTCCATGTCTGATAGAGCAAAACTTTTCTCTTCTCGTTGTTTATTTCTACACATCTGCCTTAACAACGATGAATTGGAGAACTACATTAAACAAGACGATCGAAAACGATCAAGTAATAAATGTACTAGAAACATAATTTTTGAAGTCCATTACAGTGTTGTCAAATTTTTAATACTGAAATGTGAAATTACTAAATCATTCTACTACACGTCATAAAGAACTCTATCCATGTTTTACAGACTTATGACGGTTTTTTAGTAAGTAGTTTATAGTAAATTTTTGAATTATTAATACTTGGTTTTAGGTTAGGTGTAGGATTTATATCTTGTAAACATTCTTAAAAACAACCTTTAACTAACTAAATGTTCAACTATTTAAAATATTATTAATATTAAAATATTAAAATTATATAATATAATATATTTTCTTATTTGCTTATATTATATATTCAATATAATCAATATTATATATTTCAATTATTATATGTTAAATTTTTATTATAATTATGCAATATTATGCATTGTAACAGAATGATATGTCTCAGCGCGACGGTGATCTTGAGAAGCCGTCGGAGAGATATTAAGAATGCAGATTGTAGGTTTTTAAAACGTATATTTGACTAGATGTGTATACAATTGTTGCTGTGTGGTGTCTCGTATGAACTGACTGATCGGATTGATTGTGCTAGACTGATCTCGAATTGTTACTTGAGTCTGGGAGAGGGTGTCTCCGCGTCTAGACCCGTGGAATGACTGACTGGTTCTGCTCGACTGTCCTCGCGTGTTATATGACGGGACCCTTATTGTCTGTCGAACTTACGTGACTTGGCGCTAGCCAAGACGCCCTTTGTTTATTCTTTAAGAGACGTTCTTGGAATACTCTCTGCCTCTTGGTGTAAGATAAATGTCCCATAGATAGGCACGGGCCATAACATCTGGACTTTCTCTGCAGGTTACAGTATTCCAAGAACCCAGCCTGAGTGTCCGTCCCGAGGTGGGTTGTTCTGCGCCAGAACAATATATAATAAACTGAGATACGGATTTCTGAAGTTGAAATCCACACTAATAAAGACCACTAATTATAAACTACTTTACAATTTCACAGAACTTTATTATTAGAGCAAGATAAGATTTTACATTCGGTAACTTTTTTATGTAAAAATATTGTAAGCTCTTTTCGTCGCGCTTATACATCTTTTCCTAATTTGTCCTTGATAATTCATAGCGTGACGAGTTTCTAATAATGTATTTAAAGGGATATAGATTTCAGATTTCCATACTTGCTGAAATGCATTCTGATAGGATTTTATTTCTAGTCTATTCTACTCAGAAAAAAATTTGCTTGAAGAAATGATTTGCTTGTAATATTGTACGCTCCTTAAATTAATTATATGAAGATTCCTACTGCGAAAATTGTTTTAAAGATACTATTTTATATGAACTCAGCAATTGAAATAAAAAAAGTATATATATATATATATATATATATATATATATATATAAGACATATTTCACAATTCAAAATTAAAACCAGGATTTTTAATAAATAATTATTTTTAACTTTTTTCAGTTAGCACGTTCATGTCAATAGTACCGTTAGTCTTAATATTTACTATTGTACCTTTGTAACTGTTCAGATTTGCCGAATTAACATTCAATAAATTATATTTATGAAAAGCGACGATATTAATTATGTTACTAATAAAAATATCATATTTCAATTAATTTTTTTCTAATACTTTTAGATAGATACAATTAAATATAAAATAAATTTTTCGTCTCGATTTCTATCAATTGCTATTTTAAAAGTTATATTCTTTCATTGATGATGTATCACCACAATCAATTTAATAAATAATTAATAATTAATAATTCTCGGAACAAATGTGGCAATACTAACTATATTTTTTTATTTTAATTCGTTTGACAGGATGTGACATGAAAATGATAAAGTATTCCTAAGACCCTCATGGAACAAAAAAATATATTATATGTTAGGTTTATTCACATTACCTCGTCTGTGACTTTGTCTCTACTCAACTGTAGTCGAAGGCTGATTCTAGTACTCCGTTCTTCTTGAGCAATTGACACTCTCATTATATTTCACCTAAACTGCACTCCTTTGCTCTCTCTTCAGAGGAAGAGGCAAGTAACCTGGGAAGTAAGTTTTGTTCATCTATGGGATTTTCCCTGGATCTGAGGAATATTAAAGGCTCGTCGCTGTCATACTTGAAATCGAATGTAATTTACAACGTGATAGTACTATTGAAACTATTGGAAAAGAATTAAGACTAATCTCGGAAAGCGAAACTAAGCACATACCACCTACATATGTTACACAAATAATTGATCGATCTTCAAAAATAGCTTTCTCTGATCATGTCATAAATTTGTTTGTTTGGCGATTTGCATATACCGGCACAGTGCATGATTAAAAACGTTAGAGAAGAAAGAACAATACAATTCGTAAAATTCAAAATATCTTGTTACTTTTGGAACAAAATTAGTATGAATTTTGCTAACATAATAGTTTGAGGCAGAAATAGCTATATTTGAAATTGTGTTAAAGACTGGTTTCGAAAGAAGAGAGAATTTCTGAAAGAAAATCACATATCGAAAGAATCATATATTAAACCATAAACAGGGCTGGCTGGTGCATAGACACTACGGAATTGCAGCAAGCTCTAATTTTTCTCAATATATATTTATTAATTAATTAATTTATTATTTGTTTGTAACACTTAATTTTTTATCAATAATCCTATAAAATTCTCTTATTTTGTACAAAAAAATAATAAAAATGTATTTACAGTGTATTTTGAAAGTTGCAGCATCCTCACGGTTAAAAGCACGAGCCGCTACTGATCGAAGAAAATTATATAAACAATAATAATAAAATATTACTAAAATATACTACTAAAAATAATTTTTAATTATAGTATTTTTTTCTGACAAAGACACGTTTATCTTTTTGGCAACGATGACTCTAACTGTATGTAGAAATAAAATTAGAAGGAAAGAATAATGGTGAAACTTACCGAAATGCTGTTTGACAACAAGTGAAATTGAATACCTTATTTATTTATTAATGAAATTTGAGATAAAATAAGATATTTGAAAATTCAGCGTTAATTAAATTAGTTCTACCTAATTATTCATTTCAGTAACGTCCCAAAGCATTCAACGTGGAGATTATATATTGCCATATTAATAACAAGATTCTAATCCAAATTCTATTAACATTTATGGTACGAGGTAAAAGAAAAATTAAGAAATAAGATAATAATTACATTTAAAGAAACAAGAAATTCTTGAAATATGTCTATGGATGCAAATATTATATCAAAATTGATATTTTCTATAGATAATTATTTAAGAATAATTATAAACCATAGGTCAATTTCTGAATCGTTAAGTTTTGTGACTTATGATATATAAAATCTTTCTAAATCAAATACGTATTATTTGATTTTTATAATATTATTCTCGTATGTTTTCTATATGATACACAATAATTTTAAAATATTTACTATATTTAATTATATTATAGTAGATTCACAATTGAGAATTAATTCTTTAAATTAGATATTTCAATATAATTATAATTCATTATAATTATATTTCAATATAATATATATTTCAATATAATTCAATATAATATATATTTCAATATAATTCAATATAATTATAATTCATTATAATTATATTTCAATATAATATAATTTATTATCAGGTATTTATAAATTTTAGTTAGTTTTTAATGTGACAAATTTCTTACTACACAATAGTAATTAAATCAACATAATCACATGCATGCCAAAATATTATATCAAATATGAAAGAGTTTTTAGAAGGTAGCGAATTTGCTCACCATTTCAAGGTAGTCTTGTCTTGATAACGAAACGTTAACGAAAAAAATTCTGTAAACTGCTGTAAAAACTTCATTCTTCCTAATCAGTTGCATCGCTTCTCGATCGCAACTTCAACTCTAAACTTTCTAAAGTTTTTGGAGGAAAACCCCCGATGATAAGAAAGGGAAAGTAGGTTCACTTTAATTAAAAACATTCATTATCAGATTCGAAACACTTTTTTACAAGAAGATATTATTTAATGATACTTAAAATTAACTGTCTTCTACTTCACTCACTTCATTCCAATACTCTAATTTAGATAAAATAGGTGTGAAAGTGAAAGTGAAAGATAAAGATAAACGTATTTTTTTAAACCGCAATAATTCAGCTGAAACCAAAGTTTGATTCCTCAAGAGCTAACTCGGAAAAGGTTTAAAAAGCAATTAAAAAAAGGAATTAAAGAGTTTCTAACATATTAACTAATAAGAAAACTATGCAATAATACATATATTATTTATTTTCTTTGCCGGTAGATGATAGAATTGCATCATTAACATGTTTAGCCGCTTTTAATTATGTAGTTCGAGCTACGCAGCATTGACACCAATATGACAGTGTAATTTCACTGTCGGCCGACAAAGAAAATAAAATTGTATTAATTAATGAGACAACTATACAAATATAAATGCCATTATTAATGTAATAAAATAATATAATATTTTTTATTATATGTATAATAAGTATAAATATAATAACATTATAGATGCAATTTCTCAAATTAATATGGCAGATTTAATATTTTTAAACATTTCTGAAAATTTTTCATTAATTTCAATATTTTCTTCTAATAAATTAGGAACCATTCAAACTTTGTTCAAAAAAACTTTTTTATCTATATGTTATTCCTATTAATTAAACGACTTTTATTTTTATTCTTGCTCTAATTCTAAAATGAAATAACGAGCTCCGATATAAGAATCGATATTACAATTAACACTGTCATTTATATGGTAAAGATAAATTGAAAAGTGTTTGATCAATATTGTAGAGATATAATATAAATGATGTTTATTAAATAACAATAATAGGAATAAAACAACAAATAATTAAACACAGATTAACGACTTAAATAAACTCTTTAAACAACTAACTAACAATTAACTTTTTTTAAACTCTCTCTCAACGCTTTCTCACAACTCTAATCGACTTCGTTTTACAATTCGCTCGACTCTCTTCTCTTTTAAAACGCCAACGTTGCTCTTCTCGCACTACATTTATACTTTTCCTCTTACCATCAGCATTACAGACCATCTGTTATAATTAAATGTAACTAAAATGACCTACGATACTACAATATTAATCCCCCCCCCCCCAAAAAACCTTTCGATGTTGTATGAAGCTTTTTCATTTAAGAACATCAGAGAATCACAGTGAAAATTGGCTATTCAATATTCTGGTGTCACGTCATGTTGAATGATCAAGCCAATTATTAAAATAAAATCGCGGAAGAAGCACAAAGTAAATTTCAAAACATATGATTCCTCCAAATTATTATAGCCAACACTTCGATTGTGATCTGAATTGCCAATGCAAGTTTTCGCGTTAGTAATAAACGAGGTTGCTAACTAAATGTTGCTAACTAAATACTTGCTGTCAAATATATTGGCTTTCAAATTTCGATTGATATTAACTTTCTGTAATTAACTAATCTGTAATGTAGTTACTAATATTAATTTATAATTTATAATTATTCCAGCTGAAGAAGACTACTTAAATATTTTCTTTGTTTTTAGTAAATGTTCAAAGAGAAATATCATGGAAAAAAAAACTTTCAGAACTCTTGATTAATTTTTTTTCCAAGGTCAGTGTCATTTTTTACGTATATTTTTTCTCTATTACGAAATAAGTTTGATACAAAAAATAAATCCGGTGTGTATTTTGAATTTAATCTTCATCTTTGAGGATCAAGGTTTTTTAAAAATCACACCAATGTATTTTTTCATGAGTTACGTGATGCAATAGAAAAAAATATGTAGCTATTTGAAAAAAAATCGATAACCTTGGAAACTTTTAAAAGAACCTTTTAAAAGAACAACGCCTGAAGGACATTGACCATTTAATACCATTCAAATTACATATAAAATATTGTTTGCGTCCTCAGAATTAAAAAGAATATTTGGTAGTCACATTTAAATGAGATATTCTGTATATGATGAAATTGTAAAAATTGTAAAAATTTGGATCGTATATGAACTTATTTATGTTATTAAATATTTGAAATGATGTCCGTTCGCAACCAGATGTTGAATGTATATTTTATCAACAGATATAAATAAGATCTATTAGCTTATCGGTAAGTATCTCACAATGGCTAATTATTCAAAGCAAAAAAGATTTAAAAGAATATATGTCTATGATGAAATGAAATAGTGCATAAGAGAAAGTGTATTGTTAAATACGACGTATTTTAGACACTCTGAGGTTGGACTAACTTGTTATTTATAACATATTATATTATAATTTAAGTCTCAATAGAGCCTTCATTTCGAGACACTTGAAGGAATATTTAGGGAAACGATGGCTGGCAACTCGAAATCTCGTGGCCATCGAGTGACAACGAGTGAATAGTTTAGGAAGTTTAGAGTCTAGAGAAGATGTACGAGAAAGCTCATGCATGACAGGCAACCCGATACACGTCGTTGTCATACGCCCTATGTGTCATATACCCTATGACCAGGAACAATTCCACCATTTTATCACTGAAAGTGATTTTAGCGGGGGAGACGTTCGGGCTTTCCTTCGGCTTCCAGATTCAGAATCAATTCGATTTCCGACAAATAAAGATATTCTCCTGCGATAGAGTTACTACGAGGGGACAAGTCCCTAATACTTAGCGTGCGAATTATAAGTCCAATTATACAGTCTTTGCTAAACTCGATCTCGTCTCGCTAATCACGCGCGCGAACAAATATATTACCGAAAATTCATCCAAAACTTTTTGAAACTTGCAAAGCCACTAACAGACCTAACAAAGAAGGACTAGGGACAGATTCTCAACAAATAACTTTCCATAATTTGAAACAAAAACTCCGCGAAGAACCAGTACTCAAATACCCAGACTTCACAAAACATTTCATCCTCATCACCGACGCCTCAAATGAAGGACTAGGAGCAGTACTCTCTCAAAACGGACATCGATGTTGTTACATGTCGAGAACACTCAACACACCTGAAAGAACTATTAGCTATAGTATGGGCAACTAAAAAACTACAACAATTATCTGTTAGAACGACGTTTCACGATACACACCTTTTGGATCATCAGGACCTCAAATGGCTACAAAACATAAAGGATCCCTCATCTAGACTCATGAGATGGAGATTAAAGCTATAAGAATACGAGTACAACATAAAATACACCAAAGAAAAAGGAAACACCACTACCGACGCACTTTCACGAGTACACATGACTCAGGAACAGGTAAATGAAATCATAACCAGAATCATAGAAGACAACAATGAGTCACTACTCGAACCAGAAGACTTTGAAATTCCCTCAGACAACGATAACGAAGCACCAGTATAGCATTCAAGTATCCCATTCAACGAATTTCAAGAATGGAAAATCAATCCGTCAACACACAAAGTGGAAACTCCCAACGTCGTAGGATATATACAAATCTGGAAAGAAAATTATAAAACTTAGGTGACTTCAACGAATATGGATAATTGTACAAAATTAACAATATCATGCAATCGGAAGATAGAAACCAAAGCAAAGATTCTCATAGCAATCAAAGATATATCCCAATACAACCCATCAGAACGAATACTTTTAACCTCTATGGTACAATTTTTGAAAAGAAGAAGAGAAGTTAAGACTATTACAAAAATTACATAACGGACGTAGCACATATTTTGGAGGAAACAGAATGCTCGGAGAATCACAACTGGAAAGGTATGAAGCAAAATATGAAAGTAGTCATTACCAACTGCGACACCTATTAGTGAGAGAAGCCGACTCGAATACGACAGAAAGAAAAAGCTGTAATAACCGACACACCGACCGAGCCCAACGAGAAGATTGCCCTCGATATATTCGAACTCTTACCTAAAACCCGTTCCAATATATTATTATATTATGTACAAAATCAACTAACCAAATTCTTACCTAACCTAAACCTAACCTAAATCAAATTAATTAATGCTTATATCTTTACCAAATCAATAAGCAGCAACAATCATACCAAAATTCATCGACAGCTACATTTACATATTTTCCTTAAAACACATCCTTACAGACAACAGACAAAACTTTACCAACTCATGGAACAATTTGAAAAAACAGTCAAAGCACATCAAACACATAAAAACTACAACCTTCTATCCTCAATCAAACGGTTCATTCGAAAGAACACACGCCACAATTAAAGATCTAATTCGAATAAGCATGAGAGAAAAAGAAAACGAATGGAATGAAAATCTAAATGTAATATGCTTGAATTACTACAATATCTCAGTTCACGAAACAACAGGATACACATCTTTCAAACTCACATTTGGATGCAAAGCAAATATGGCTGTGACAATATCCGTAACTTCTAGTATGACCTGCGAAGAATTATTTAAACTTTGGAAGGAAAGATATCTACAAAAAGGCCGCGAAACTCGAAAAAAATAAAGCTCAGTAAGACGCACGAATCATTATAAATAAACGATATTCAATAATGGAAAACAATATTCAATATTGGAAATAAAGTGTTACTTCATAACATATTAAAGTTTTACTTACAAATCATGATCACAAGAAAAATAAACTGAACTCAGAATGGATTGGACTAACAAAAATCAAGAAAATCCTCTCAATTGCATTATTAAATTTCTCTGACTCTCGAGAAAGTAAAGCACACGGTAATAAATTAAAACTTTATCATTCTGTTTCAAGATGATTCTAGTAATTCTTGTATTACTCATATCCTCAGCACTCTGAAACATAATATTTACGCCGTAAAACGAATCTTCTATATTCTTAGAAAACCTAAGCCCCATATATCTTTATCACAAAACTTTAAAAATCGCAATCCTCATAGATCCTAAGTATACTTTGCAATCCACACGCGAAGTTAATAGAATTGAACAAAATTTAGAAAGAGAATGTCATAAAGATTGTACTATCGCATCAAAAATAACTATACTCAAATAAAAACTGACTAGGATACAGAATCGTTCATGTAAAAAGATCACTACACGTCAAAACAAACGAGGAGCATTTAATTTCATAGGCAGCATTTCGAAAACTTTATTCGGTACATTAAATTTTAAAGATCTTAATATAATTAATTAAAATACTATTATTCACAGCATTCGATGAACTAATTCGATGAACTAATGACATTCGCCTAATGGTTCAACTAACAATAGAAATATTATTTTCGGAAGTGCAAACCGATATAAAAGTTTATAGTAACGCATTGCTTTTGGGAAGAATAGGGATACTATACCTAGAACTTGTACCACCGGACTATTTCCTCAAAACAATTACAAATTTGCAACACCAAACATGAATACTCGACATTATTGACTTTGAAAAACTAAACATTAACACTTTAATCTCTCTATGTAAAATCTCAGTATTTATTCATTCTAATTGTCTTGTATACCACATTATCGCATCACTAATCGAAAACGAAGAATGAACACAAAAGAATATCCAATTTCAAAGAAACATGGTAAAATGTTCACAGATCTCCCAATCACTAACAACGTCATAACTGAAAATCGACACGAATAGATCGACAAACATAGATCAAAACTACCTCCGCGATTATTGTATAACAGGAAAAGCGAATATATGTTATGTAAACACACACTCCAAATCACTTCTCAACAAACCTTGATTGTTCAATAAACTTGTTAAAACGAAGCAAAATGGACGCGATTTCGCAATATTCAAAATTAGCGAAGTAATATATAACATATTTCTCTCACTGATGGAAATAGATATATTGTAATCTCCGAAAATTCACTCAAACTTACGACATTTTGTAAAACACATAAAACCGTAATAATTCAAGGACTACAACTATTAATCGCCTCAGAGGACTGTACGATACGCAAATAACAACGTCTAGGATATCACCAAATACACACGAATATAACAATTGTTGTATCGCAATTACACTCTAAAGTACAATCCCGCTGATCTTAACGAAATACCTTCACAACACGTAAATACATTTCTACTCGTCCTAGACATGCACAAAATTAATCTAGGCCATCTAGATACCACGATAGAACAATATAGGAAAAACGACTAACCAAATGGAAATCATACGGATGGAGCATCTTCCAATGGATCAGTTACATATCCTTCGAAACACTTATATTGTATTATAGATTCAACAAAGCCGGAGTTTTCAATTGTCTAAAAAAAGGATTATTCAAAATCAGTATCAAGATCTGCTGCCACCCAGAGAAACGACGCTCCACGATCGTCCACCGACATACAGCGCCTTGTCACAAGATGAACTTCAACAGGAACTACAAAAAAACACTCCAAGAACCCTTGTCTATAAAACCTCTACATCCTAAGGTCAAACGAGTACATTTTAGAGAAGCAAAACGAGTCTAGGAAGGGGCGTGTCATACAGTCTATATGTCATACGGTCTATGTGTCATATGCATATGACCAGGAGCAATTTCACCACTTTTGCAATAATGGTGGGATATAGATATATAAATTTAATCTGAAAAATAAAAAAGTCCGTCAATTTTGAAACCTTAAACTTGCGTCTTCGTTCTGTCCAAGCACTCTCGTCGCGCACCTGTTTTAATGGGGGGGGGGGGGGGGCTTCAACCGTGACTCCCATCGTAACATCGTCATGATCTCGAAGAAAATATTGTTTAAAAAGTAAAGAATCTTGCTATGAAATAAGGAAAATGACGAATGTCTCAACACTTATCCCAGAATCATCAAACAGGAAACTTTTAACACACAAAGCATGATTTCTCGAAACGAATTATCCATTGCATTTATCGTATATAAAAATAATTAAAAAGTTCGAACAAATCAGTAATGTTGAAAACAAAAGCCTGAAAGATCAGAAACTAATAATAAGGAAATCGTGAAAATTCTCACGTTAGTATTAAGCAATTGGAACGAGAAATAAACATCTATAAATCTACAGATTATATCATCGTGTCAAATATTAGAAAATTCGAAAAATAAAAGTAAAGCGAAAAGTAAAGCCATGTGAATTCTGTAATCGCGTCTTCCCTCCCGAAGAGCTAATTTTTAGTGTCCTTAAGAGACCACAGTGATGAAGAAAATGACTTGGACTTGCTTCAACTGGCAATGGGACATTGTTAAATGGATGTAATAGGGAATGTAATAGAATGGATGTACATAGCTATTATTAGACCCAGATTCCTTTATGGCATTGCATGTAATATAATGAATGTGCTAAATCTAACCACTATTAAGTGACAAATATAATACAAAAAAGTTGTCTAGTAAAAATCTCTAGACGAATATGCTACAGTCTTCAAGTTGAAATACAAGTTATATACTATTGCGCAAATCACCTTCTAGTCTAGAGTAGAGTTGGCGAACTTCTTTCCCAGCGTGGGTTGTACGAGCTGCTCATTCATTGTCAGTCTGTCATTTCCCCTACCAAAGGAAATTAGTTTCTATTTAGTTTCTGTGCATTCTTTACCGCCACAGCGTATCATATAAGCAGCTTCTCCAATCTTCAAACAGTCAGGTAATGCGCCAAAAACATTAAACAAATTCATCTTTCGTTTCCAACAGGTATATGAATGCTCGACTGTTATAATTAAACTTGCGATATGTAATAATACTTATACTTATAATTATACTTGCGATATAATAATTTCTATTTCAGAAATGTATCTTCATAGTTATACGAGTAATCATTGTTTTATTTTCTGATAGTGTTATTTTCTCTTCCGTTTTACATTTTTCTTCCAAAAACTAGAAAAATTTCATCCATTTTACTCATTGCTCCATCAGGAACTTCGAGATAACGAGATAATGTGCTTTAAACAAAATTAAACGATCAAGAAAAAAAACTTTTGTAAGAGAAATCTTTTGTAATGTCTGTTCTTTTTATTTTCTACAAAATTTCGGACAAATAAAATTTTGCAAAATGGAAGTTATCGATGAAAAATCGCTTTATTTCTGTTTCTATTATACTAGAGATTATCGATTTAACGTCTATATAGAGATAGACACAACTCAATCATGTTTTCGTACGAAAAAGAATACGAGGCAGCTCAGTTGAAACTCTGAAATAGAATGTAGAAAGAGGCCCATTAGCGACCTGTTTGTACACTCCAACGCTCTGAAGTGCACTCTCTCTATGCTATTTCATCTTCTTCTAAGGAGCTGACCTCGTCAGGCATCCAAGTATTGTCTCCAAAGTCAAGTGACGTCTTTCAGAAAAAATAAAAGAATAATTCTATATGAACGTGTCTGTTTCACATTGTCATCTGTTTCAATGACGGAGACTTAAGGTGTCTGATTTCTTTGCCTTATTTTCGTTTTGTCTCCAAATATTATAGAGAGAATTAAAATTGTACTAATTAAAATTTTGATGTAAAATGTTGAGTACCTGTTGATATTTTCCTCACAATAATCGAGTTTTATATAATAGAAATTTTCTAGACAATTTAGCAATTTATTAATTTCAAAAAATAAAAATAAATATGTACATAAATATTATATATTGTAGATATTGATAATTTATATTTTAACTATTTTATAAATGTTTTAGAAATGTTTCAACTATGAATGTTCTACATACTATACATAGAAATATATTTCAATAATATTGCATTTCATTATTATAAAAAAAAATATAATTTTTATAATATATTTTTCAAAGATAGGAAAAAGTAAATGTAGCATTATGTAAGTATACTTCAGAATTTCGATAAATATTTTAAATATTTATTTTAACAGTACAAATAGTACAAAAAAATGACATAAATGTATTGTAAATATTGCATATTGTAAATTTTTGATAAAAATTTTAGAATTCCTTTATTGGTTCAAGTAGAAATCAATTCGATGGATGGATCTAAAATCTTAAACTCGGAAGTGCCCGCATGTCTAATGTTCATTCCCTAATTTTCTTTCAATTAGCTGAGTGGACTAGTCACGTACATGACTATCGCGTTTGATATGTTCTGCCAGATTAGTACTAGAAACGATTAGTACTATGAAATTCTGATTATGGTTAATTAATGTTAATTAAGAATGAACTTGTGTCAATTAATAACCGTACTTACTTAATTAAAAATGGACTTGTGTCAATTAATAACCGTTTTAATAAGAAATATAATACATTATGAAAAATAATCAATCATACCTTCCCTTCATAATAATATTTTTTCGATAATAAATAAATTTTGTTTAATCAAATATCATTAATTGTCAATTAATCTTAAAAAATAAAAAAGTTTGGCTGTGATATTATATAAGCTTGCACTTATATTATAGAAAATAAAAGGCCCTCTATTAGAATATACGAAAATTTCATTTTTATTTCAATTTATTTATTATAGTTTAAGATAATATTTCACATCATATTATATTATATTACATTATTACAGTGCTATATGTGTAACGTTTATCTATAGTAGAAAATGATATAGTGTTAAAATAAAATACATACTGATCTTGTAATTAGATATATTTTAAAAAAAAATTTCTATATACTATTATATAGAATCGAAATTTTTTATTATTCAGTTATGTCTTTTCCTAGTTCATAAATTTCTTGAGAATGTTATAGTAAACTGAATTCTAATTCATGTATCAGAAGATCATTCAGTACTCAGAATTTAGATTAGAAGAAATAAGAAATTTAAAAACAAGTATCAATTTTATGAGAAACCGAATAAGGAAAAGAATTAAAATTAATAGAAGGATAACATTTCAAGAAAACCAAAAGTGCTGTTATTAACCAAAAAGATATTGAAAAGCATTCATTATCTTTATTTAATTAAAATTTTTTTAGATAATTGTTTCTTTGTTTCAAAGCTGTAAAATATAATAATAAAACAAGGATAATATTAAGTATCTTTCTTTTATAAGTATCTTTCTATTATAAATATTTGTAATATTTATAAATTCATTATAAGCATTCATTTTTACTGCTGGTTACAATACTATATATAGCTACGAAATTATTAACTAATAAGATGAAAAAATCGACTTAAAAATAGATATAAAGTAGATATAATAATTTTATTTTAGTAGTTATTATACTTACAGCAAATCGATCATTTTATATGAATGACTACTTGACAATAAAAAAAGAAATAAAAAAAGACGAAATAGGGAAAGAAATGTGAATGGAATAAGAGACGAAGTAATATTAAAAATATATATTGAACAAACACAATTAGATACAAAACAGTAAAGCTTTAGATTCCTCACTCTCTTCATTAGTCCGAACTCGCTATTCTCTTTTCTCAGATCCTCACATCATGATTCCTCCACGACGAATGAATCTTCCCCGACACCGTCTAGAAAACAAAACACAACACACCAGACACGACACACATATACATATCATACATCTACACCACAGACTACCCTCGCATTCATACACATAAAGCCAATACACTCACAGTCTCCCCCCTTGGCTTTATTCTATTTTGACAAACATAAAATCCTTTACATTCCTTAATAACGCATGCCCGATGCTTTCGTCATACAATTTCCTGTCATACTCTGTCTTGGAACATGCATTACTCTCTCACTGAATAATCTTTCACACACTTTCGAATAAAATAACATTTTCTATTCAGTATTTTTGACCTTGTTTTAAAACTTCCATCGTTCGCTAGTTTCACAGCGTTTAGATTATCACATTTTAACTCTTTATAGACGTCATTAGACACTCCTAGTTCTTTTAATACTACACTTGTCCAAATCACTTCTTTCAATCTCTCTGACATCGATTCCAATTCACTCTCAGTGGATGATAGGGCAACTGTCCCTTGTTTTTTGCTTTTCCATTGTATAAGGTCTCCATATCGGTAGACAAGCATTCCACTAAATGACTTTGCGTCCCACGTGCTGTCCCACGATGCGTTCGTTTCGCATCTCACTCCCTTTACGCAGTTTTCCTTCCCGTACTCGATTTTATAATTTATCGTACCTTTTAGGTACCGAAGAACACGTTTCAGTGCCCTCATGTGTACCTCTTTGGGACATTTACTATATTGCGATAGACAGCTAAGTGAAAATGATATATCTGATCTCGTTGCCATGCTGAGATACATTAAACGCCTCAATAGCTCCTGATATACTTTTTGATCATTCATTGGGCTTCCTACGTCCCCGCTCAATTTTTGATTAACATCCACCGGAGAGCTCACTTCGTTACTATCACTCATTCTATACATTTCCAACAAGTTCTTCACATAATTTCTTTGACTGATGAACAGTTTCCCTTTTTCCTGAGTTAATTCTATTCCAAGTATCTGTTTCGCCTCACCAAGATCGTTCAGTTAATCAAATAATCTTTTAATTTTTTTATAAATTTTTACTCGAATGAATCCGTACTGCTCACCATCGTCATGTCATCGACATGTACATCACAGTACAAGAAATCATTTTGCTGTTTAACATAAAAGAGACAAGGATCATGTGTGCATTGTTTCAATCCAATCTTCTGAAGAATGTTACTTAAATATTCGTTCCAGCATCTATTTGCCTGTCTGACCGTAGATGCTTTTCTTCAATTTATACACCTTTTTGTTATTATTTTCATATCCTTCGGGTAATTCCATAGAAATCTCTTCATCCAATGAGCTATGCAAGAAGGCTGTTTTCACATGATAAACTTTCACATTTCTTTTGTACTCCGCACATATACTGAATAACAATCTTATTGTTTCCGTCCTAACTGTCAGTGAAAATGTTTCCTCGTAGTAAAACAGTTTCCTGGCATTTGTGCACACCCCATAGCCACTTGTCGTGCTTTAAACCTTTCTTCTAATGTGATCGAATCTTCTTTAATAGAAAAAATCCACTTGCTTTTTATCACCTTTTTTCCTTTCAGACGCGCAACTAAATCCCAAACTTTGTGTTGCTTAGTGATGCCATTTCATCTCTCATCGCTCCTCTCCATTGTTCCCATTTGGACGACTGTTTCGCTTCCCTCACCGCGCTCGGAATTTTTTTATCATGGCATTTCATTGCCCTCTTATTTTGTATCCTCGTTGATCTCCTCACATCCTCTTCTTCATCCAATTTTTCTTGCTCCTGTATTCATAAATACTCTCTCGCTTGTATTTCTTCTCTCGTTATCTCCTTTTTTCTTCCTCTTTTTCTACTCGTATTTGGCTCTTCTGATGGTATAATCATCTCTTGATTATTATCAACCACTTCATTTCCATTGTTATCATTGCTCAAAATTTTTTCTTTGGCATGCTCACAATCGCTCCTCTCCCGTTCGCTCACTGTTTCTTCTTCTCTCAAATTTACGTTATTTTCTTCTCTATTAAATATTTCTATTTCTCCACTTTTCACCCCCTTCATTCTCCAAGTCCAATCCAACAATAATGAAGTTATTATTTTTATCACCAGCATCGTTTTTTGTTTCTTCATGACGTAATAGATCCCAGCCATTCTTATCCTCGTCAAATTTCACATCACAGTCGCATTTGATGCTCCCTGTTCCCCGTATGTCTTGTTATCATTATACCCCATAAAAATTCCTTTCACCGTTTTTGATTCAAATTTCCTTTTAACTCTTCCTTTATTTAATACATACGCTGCACATTCAAATCTCCTCATGTGTTGTATGTTCGATATTTTATTATACCAAATTTCATGTAGAATCTTTCCATGTACCCTGGATTTTACTCTATTTCTTATGTAGACGCCCGTATTTGCTGCTTCTCCCCAAAATTTTAAATTTAGATCGGCATCCGCCAGCATCGTCCTTGTAGTTTCAATTATCGTTTGGTTCGTTCTTTCTGCAATTCTGTTACATTGTGGGGTCATCGTAGGACTCAATTCATGTACTATACCTTTAGTTTCGAACCATTCTCATAGATTTTTACTCAAATACTCTCCTCCATTATCCGATCTAATTCTTTTTAGTTTCAATTCAGTCTGATTTTCCTTCAAAATAATTAGTTTCTTTAATTCTCCTGCGGCTTCAGTCTTCTCATTCAATAACTGCATAAATATCATCCTGGAATAGTCGTCTATTACGACTAATATATAGTTTTTCCTATCGAATGTTGATAGTTTTACAGGTTCTATTAGATCAGTGTGCCACAGCTCCATAATTCGATTTGTCCTCCTTCCTTCATGTCTTTGATGCGATCTTCTTGAAGTTTTCCCTTCGACACATGACTCGCATTCATTTTTTCAGTTGCTTGACATCCTTCTTACCAAGTTTTCCTTCTTCATGTCTTCGAGGACTTTCTTATTTGCGTGACCCAATCTCTTGTGCCACACATCACTTTCCGTTATCACCATTGCAGTTCACTCATTTACTAAAAATGTTCTTACATAATATGAATCTTCAACTCTTACCGCAGCAATTACAACTTCATTCGGACTTTTATATACTATCGCTCCGAATTTATTAAAAGTTACATTACACCCTCGTTCGGCTATTTTCGCAACTGAAAGAAGATTACAATTTAGTTCTGTCACACACAATACATTTTTAAATCGCAAAGTATTCTCACTCGAAGATTGTTTTACAACCACTTCGCCAATACCTTTTGAGGTCAATACTTTACCTTCTTTGTCAGCTAAGCTGATCTGTCTTTTTTCCGAAACAAATTTTCAAAGACACGTTCACTGTGAGTCATGTGACTTGTAGCTCCAGAATCTAACAACCATACACAACATTGATCATTATCACGCTCGTTCATCTCTTTCTCGATATTCTGACTCAGATTAAATAATCTGTACACTGACATAGTTTCTTTTACACTTATCACGGCTTCATCGCTGGTTTTTATTGCTACTTCGTTTCTTCCCTTATGTTGTCTTGCGACTCTTCCTTGTCCCTCCCCGCAGGCGGTTGATTCCTTCTTGTCTCGCGACATTCCGCCGCAATGTGATTGTAGCGTTGATGACAGACAAAGCAGCGTTTGTTTCTATTACATTCCGCACCCATATGTCCTTTTGTTCCACAATTATAACAATGAATATCTCTTTTCTGTCCTTTTACTTTTTTCACCGACTCTCCATCTCTTGATGGTCGATCAAAGCTGACCTTAGCTGACAAAGAAGGTAAAGTATTGACCTCAAAAGGTATTGGCGAAGTGGTTGTAAAACAATCTTCGAGTGAGAATACTTTGCGATTTAAAAATGTATTGTGTGTGACAGAACTAAATTGTAATCTTCTTTCAGTTGCGAAAATAGCCGAACGAGGGTGTAATGTAACTTTTAATAAATTCGGAGCGATAGTATATAAAAGTCCGAATGAAGTTGTAATTGCTGCGGTAAGAGTTGAAGATTCATATTATGTAAGAACATTTTTAGTAAATGAGTGAACTGCAATGGTGATAACGGAAAGTGATGTGTGGCACAAGAGATTGGGTCACGCAAATAAGAAAGTCCTCGAAGACATGAAGAAGGAAAACTTGGTAAGAAGGATGTCAAGCAACTGAAAAAATGAATGCGAGTCATGTGTCGAAGGGAAAACTTCAAGAAGATCGCATCAAAGACATGAAGGAAGGAGGACAAATCGAATTATGGAGCTGTGGCACACTGATCTAATAGAACCTGTAAAACTATCAACATTCGATAGGAAAAACTATATATTAGTCGTAATAGACGACTATTCCAGGATGATATTTATGCAGTTATTGAATGAGAAGACTGAAGCCGCAGGAGAATTAAAGAAACTAATTATTTTGAAGGAAAATCAGACTGAATTGAAACTAAAAAGAATTAGATCGGATAATGGAGGAGAGTATTTGAGTAAAAATCTATGAGAATGGTTCGAAACTAAAGGTATAGTACATGAATTGAGTCCTACGATGACCCCACAATGTAACAGAATTGCAGAAAGAACGAACCAAACGATAATTGAAACTACAAGGACGATGCTGGCGGATGCCGATCTAAATTTAAAATTTTGGGGGAGAAGCAGCAAATACGGGCGTCTACATAAGAAATAGAGTAAAATCCAGGGTACATGGAAAGATTCTACATGAAATTTGGTATAATAAAATATCGAACATACAACACATGAGGAGATTTGAATGTGCAGCGTATGTATTAAATAAAGGAAGAGTTAAAAGGAAATTTGAATCAAAAACGGTGAAAGGAATTTTTATGGGGTATAATGATAACAAGACATACGGGGAACAGGGAGCATCAAATGCGACTGTGATGTGAAATTTGACGAGGATAAGAATGGCTGGGATCTATTACGTCATGAAGAAACAAAAAACGATGCTGGTGATAAAAATAATAACTTCATTATTGTTGGATTGGACTTGGAGAATGAAGGGGGTGAAAGTGGAGAAATAGAAATATTTAATAGAGAAGAAAATAACGTAAATTTGAGAGAAGAAGAAACAGTGAGCGAACGGGAGAGGAGCGATTGTGAGCATGCCAAAGAAAAAATTTTGAGCAATGATAACAATGGAAATGAAGTGGTTGATAATAATCAAGAGATGATTATACCATCAGAAGAGCCAAATACGAGTAGAAAAAGAGGAAGAAAAAAAGGAGATAACGAGAGAAGAAATACAAGCGAGAGAGTATTTATGAATACAGGAGCAAGAAAAATTGGATGAAGAAGAGGATGTGAGGAGATCAACGAGGATACAAAATAAGAGGGCAATGAAATGCCATGATAAAAAAATTCCGAGCGCGGTGAGGGAAGCGAAACAGTCGTCCAAATGGGAACAATGGAGAGGAGCGATGAGAGATGAAATGGCATCACTAAGCAACACAAAGTTTGGGATTTAGTTGCGCGTCTGAAAGGAAAAAAGGTGATAAAAAGCAAGTGGATTTTTTCTATTAAAGAAGATTCGATCACATTAGAAGAAAGGTTTAAAGCACGACAAGTGGCTATGGGGTGTGCACAAATGCCAGGAAACTGTTTTACTACGAGGAAACATTTTCACTGACAGTTAGGACGGAAACAATAAGATTGTTATTCAGTATATGTGCGGAGTACAAAAGAAATGTGAAAGTTTATCATGTGAAAACAGCCTTCTTGCATAGCTCATTGGATGAAGAGATTTCTATGGAATTACCCGAAGGATATGAAAATAATAACAAAAAGGTGTATAAATTGAAGAAAAGCATCTACGGTCAGACAGGCAAATAGATGCTGGAACGAATATTTAAGTAACATTCTTCAGAAGATTGGATTGAAACAATGCACACATGATCCTTGTCTCTTTTATGTTAAACAGCAAAATGATTTCTTGTACTGTGATGTACATGTCGATGACATGACGATGGTGAGCAGTACGGATTCATTCGAGTAAAAATTTATAAAAAAATTAAAAGATTATTTGATTAACTGAACGATCTTGGTGAGGCGAAACAGATACTTGGAATAGAATTAACTCAGGAAAAAGGGAAACTGTTCATCAGTCAAAGAAATTATGTGAAGAACTTGTTGGAAATGTATAGAATGAGTGATAGTAACGAAGTGAGCTCTCCGGTGGATGTTAATCAAAAATTGAGCGGGGACGTAGGAAGCCCAATGAATGATCAAAAAGTATATCAGGAGCTATTGAGGCGTTTAATGTATCTCAGCATGGCAACGAGATCAGATATATCATTTTCACTTAGCTGTCTATCGCAATATAGTAAATGTCCCAAAGAGGTACACATGAGGGCACTGAAACGTGTTCTTCGGTACCTAAAAGGTACGATAAATTATAAAATCGAGTACGGGAAGGAAAACTGCGTAAAGGGAGTGAGATGCGAAACGAACGCATCGTGGGACAGCACGTGGGACGCAAAGTCATTTAGTGGAATGCTTGTCTACCGATATGGAGACCTTATACAATGGAAAAGCAAAAAACAAGGGACAGTTGCCCTATCATCCACTGAGAGTGAATTGGAATCGATGTCAGAGAGATTGAAAGAAGTGATTTGGACAAGTGTAGTATTAAAAGAACTAGGAGTGTCTAATGACGTCTATAAAGAGTTAAAATGTGATAATCTAAACGCTGTGAAACTAGCGAACGATGGAAGTTTTAAAACAAGGTCAAAAATACTGAATAGAAAATGTTATTTTATTCGAAAGTGTGTGAAAGATTATTCAGTGAGAGAGTAATGCATGTTCCAAGACAGAGTATGACAGGAAATTGTATGACGAAAGCATCGGGCATGCGTTATTAAGGAATGTAAAGGATTTTATGTTTGTCAAAATAGAATAAAGCCAAGGGGGGAGACTGTGAGTGTATTGGCTTTATGTGTATGAATGCGAGGGTAGTCTGTGGTGTAGATGTGTGACATATATATGTATGTCGTGTATATCATGGGAAGTATTATTGTTTCGGTACTGGGCCGGTAAGAGTCGAGTCGTAAAGGAGAAACCGCGATGTTACGAACTGAGAGAAAAGAATAGCGAGTTAAGACTAGTGAAGAGAGTGAGTGATCGAGAGAGTCAGGAATCTAAAGCTTTACTGTTTTGTATCTAATTGTGCTTGTTGAATATATATTTTAATATTACGTCGTCCCTTATTCCATTCACAATTGTACGTACCGATACAGATATTGAAAGTTCGAAATTAATGTTATATTAACATTCTGAGAAAATTTATTGTAACATATGTATAATATACGAAATGAATAATGTCGAAATGGATTTTTCTTCTCTTTTTTTCTTCAATAAACACAATAATATAAATAATCTAGAAACTATACAATTAAATTTGAATACTCTTAAATGAAACATAGTATCAATTATAATGTAATCTTGTGTCACAAGTCTTCAGTGATTTTGGAAAAATTATACCTTATGTATAATATAATAAAATTAAATAAATCAAAATTATATATTATATATTAAAATTATATAAATCAAAAGAAGACGCTAGCGTAAATAACTTAATGAAATAAGTTATTCAATCTACGTGAAATAATTTATAATAAGAATAATTTTAAAAGATTATAAAGAAAAGTGAATAAAATACTTCGAACAATAAATATCTAACGATTTACATTTTAAATAAAATAAATAATTTTAAAATAAATAATTTCCATGAAATTTTATAAAATTCTTTTCTTTTTATAAAGAATTAAAACAGAAAATTATTATAAAATAATTATTATTAAAACATTTCATTTTAACTACTATTCTTCTATCTAATTTAGCATTTATATATGTTGTATATATACATTTTACAATTAATCTGTACATAAATATTGTATAGTGTAACGACATATTGACTAACACTGTTCGCAACGAATTCGTTGTGTGCGTGCGTGCGTGCGTGCGTGCGTGCGTGCGTGCATATATATATATATATATATCACATATATATTTTCTTTATACGTATATTATTATACATAACGATGTAAGCAATTCAATTTTTTCTTCGCTGAATTTGCCAGGATGTATGAACGAAGAGCAAAACGGAGAAAAATAGCGAAAAAATGTAAGGAGAAACGAAGATGGCTATTCAAAGCAATATTTCAAACGCTCGAGGCACAGAATCACATTTTAACCATAAATCTATCGATCGATCTAAGTATCGATATTCAGCCTTTGCTTTTTTCTCAGCAAATTGCACCGTAGACCCCGATCAAACATCAACTTCAATAACTCTTTCCTCGCGATAAAAACTTTCACAAATTTCTACAATTTGCGGCTGAATTATTTGTTTTTCAACTACAAATTTTTAATTTGTCAGGCATGCTTTTTGTACGATATCGCTTAATAGTATTTAAACTTATGGAATAAAAACATAAATGCATTTACATTTTTCATTGTATTTTGGTTTATTGCGTGTTTATGCAATTTTATATTTTTGTGAACGCAATTAAAGAAGAAATGGTAAACGTAGATTTATTCTATCTCTAATTGTTCGCGTGCGTGTGTAGTGAGACGAGATCTTTGTTAATGAGTGAACTGTGTATGTTTGTTTCGCGCGCTGCGATATCAGGGGGTTTTCACCTCGGTGGTTAGTTTGAAGTCGCGAGAGATAACCCGTGTTGATTGGAAGTCGTAACGATTCTAACTTGCAAGCCGAAGGAAAGCACGGACGCTCTCGCGGTTCCCTTTCCTTCGGCTTCGGGAAATCGCGGGCCCAGGGTGGGGCACGAAGGGCGGATGCCCGTTGCCGTCTTGGGTGATCTTGCGGGCCCGTGTTTCGCACGTGTTCGGGAAAGTTGGTTCCATGCTTCAATCCACGGTCGAGGGCCTTGTCTTAGAACAAAGCTCAGCCAGATGGCCAGGGTTTTCTGGCCACTTAAAGCAGGCCTGCTCAGGGCACTTAAAAACTCATAAACTTTCCCCGACGCGCCTGCACCCAGACTGTGGGTATTGTAGGATGGAAACTCTCCCAAACACTAATATTAATTATTTTATTATGTAGGTGCAGAACTACATTTTACGTATTCGTACATTTCTTACAATTTATTAGCCAACAGACAAAAGTAAAAATATGTATAAGATAACGGGACTGAAAATAAAAAATTATAACAACCAATCTTAAAATTTAAATAAAGTAGAATTATACATATTGAATGTACATTATACCGAGTGAAATTCACGTTAAAAACGTTTTCTAATGTAAGCCGTTTTCTAAAGATTTTTCTGGAATTATAGTATAATTATCGATTTTTTTTTAATTTGAATAATATAAAAGGAATGTAACAGATTTTTTTAGAACATCTGTTAGAGAAGAAAGAACAAAGAAAATCTCTTATTTTTTTCAAATGAAATGCTATATCTTTATATAAATAGCTCTTATGGAACTAAATAACATTTAGTTATTGAAGCATTTTCAGTTATTCTGACGAAAGAAAGTATTTACAACGGAAAATTCTAAATAGAAACTTCTAAATGGGAATATATATGTGTATATGCAATCAACAACAATAGAAATATAGAATAACATACAGAATCAATAATAAGTATTCTGTAAACACGGTTTCTATACAATATACCTTAACAAATTTAGACAACCTTTATATAGCACGAATTTTTTTGTCACATTGTTTCTGCATTTTAAGTTTCGCTTAGCACGGTTTCATTAGCACAGAACGAATAAATCGTGTTATAGAAAGGTTAATTGCATTTATTTTAATTACTCTTTGACACCTCTGCGAATCTTCCTTTGGAACTTCTTTCCGTTATAACTCATTAACTATTCAAAACAATTAAAAATGCTTCAAGTAAATGTTATTCAGTTTCTCAAGAAATTAATGTTGTAACATTTAAGTTAAAAGAAAAAGATTAAATTGATTCGAGGTTCGGAGAAAATAATTTGTATTACTTTGTGTATATCAGAAAATGGTTTGTATACATATACATAATGGTTTGCAACAGATATATGATATATAAGTATAGGATTTTAATGCTATATATACATAACATTTCTTGAATAAATCCAAATGTAAAAAATCGCACATAATTATAATTTATCATTACATATGAATTCATTCGTATTTCAATTCGTTCACAAAGGAATGCATTAAATAGAAATTAAGTCTCATATAACTTCAAATAATATGAATTCAAGCAACTTAAAAAAGACTATCAATGTCAAATTTTCTCCTTTTAAATCAAACAATATTCAATTGAATAGTCAATCTAAATGCATAAAACTTATATTGAAAACAATAGCAGAACAAAATATATAAAAGATTACAAAAAAAATGCCAATGAATTTAATTAATATATTACTAATTACCTTAGGTCCCGGAAAATATATCGTAAAAGAAAAGAAAAATTAAAGCCAAAAATGTTACAGTTTTCTGAAAAAGATTCTGAAAACAATTGATCGAAAACAGAAAACACATATTGTTCGGTACAGTTTTCCATGCCGCAATGCCCCCGGCCTGTATCGCCATAAAACCCTGGTTATCTGGCTGAGGTTTGTTTTGCGGTAGACTAGGCCCTCGACCGTTTGGCTGAGGCGTGGAACTTTCCCGAATACGTGCGAAACATATCCGCCTTTGTGCCCGATCTTGCGCCCGCGATTCCCCATAGCCGAAAGAAAGGGAATCGAGAGAGCGTCCGTGCTTTCCATCGGCTTACGAGTTTCTAGAATCGGTACGATTTCCGACCAGCAAGGGTCGCGACAGCAAACTAATCACCGAGGGGAAAACCCCCTGATATCGTAGCACGCGACCACACATACAGTCCACACATTAACCAAAATCTCACCACGCTACACACACGCGCGAACAGATATCTTAATATTTTTAACAGCGAATTATACTCATTCTAAATAACTGTATCAAAAATATTTTTTTAATGAATTATCATATACATATTTTCTAAATTTTTTCATTTGTAGCATGAATTATTTTATGCTAAGTTCAGAGATTCAAAACATAGTTGAAAAAAAACATCCAGGATGCAATGTAACTTCAAAGAAACAGAACAACACAAAATTTCAAGTCTGACTGTTTTATGAAGTAAAAGCGTAAACGAGGTAGAACTTAACATATGCATTATGAAGTAACAGCGTAAACTGGTAATCAGCTCTAATCCTTCCCCTGCACTCCTTCCTCGAAATAAATATAACCTAACCCAAATTTAATTTTACTGTAATCAGAAATTACTAAAATATATCCCCGAAATAATCTAAATCTAATTATAATTTAACCAGAAATAAGTTGGGTTGAATTGGTTTGAGTGGAAATTCCCGTACTTCTATTTCATACATATGTTAAGTTCAAAGGAGCTTTAAAGCTCTTTAAAAACATCCGGAACGTGAAATTTCGTGTTGTGGTTGTTCCTCTAAAACCTCAACATATTCTGATTGGTTTTTCTTGCTCACTGGGCTTTTTTTTTCTTCGGTCTTTGTATTATATTTAATATACATAATTATATTTTGTATTTAGTAGTAGATCATTTAAAATATGGACCGTAGTAATAGTACAACCGGAATGAATAGTCATAATTAAAATGATTATAAAATATCATTTTTCGGTTAACTAAGAACAGAGTGACATGATAATTGTATTCGTATTTCATGAATTTTCTAACTCGATTTTCTCGAAAATAAGAAAAACTTCGACAAAATTTATACGAAATTTTTTGTTTATTCTTCATATAAAATCACCTCCTATCCGATCATACTATTATTTACGGCCTACTCTGTTTAGTTAACAAAGATAAATTATTGTATGTGACGCAATTATAAATTAAATGTAATAAAATCTTTCATTTCGAATTATCTTCTGCTAGGTTAATTATCTATCGCATTGTACAATAACTTGCAAAAAAAAATAAAAATTAAAAAAATAAAAATTTCTAATTCTTCATCTTATAAACTGACAATTCAAACGACAAATCAATACCAGAAAAGAATCCTTTTCTGCAATAATTCGCAATTTACATCAAATTAGAACTTAGAAGAGACATAAAGAATCAATTGTTAGAAAGAAAGAAGATAATTGGAAAAAGAATCGGATAAAGAAAAAAAATAATTGTAGAATACATAAGGGGGAAACGTAAAAAGACAAAGTAAACGTAACAGTAAGAATTACAAACTTCGTAGCAAGAGTGCTTGGTGACCGACTGGAAAGAATCGATATTCTCAAGTGGGTCGATTTCTCGTCGCAAGGCCATACCACGACCCTTCTGCATTATTGATGCTTGACGGACGGGTTTTATGGAATGGGGGTGTCTCACTGTTTGCGGGTCACCAAGCTTCGCGTGCCGACTGCTCTGTGTCACAATAATTTTCTCACTGCGCATAGGCTATCATCCTTTTCAACGTTGAACGTTTGCATCATAAATGCCACGGTAGGAATGTGAATAATCGAAATATTAACAGCTAGCTAATGTATACAACCTTTTTTATTATGTTTATCTGCATGTTAGATCGTTTTAAATTTTTCTTTTTGCATGAAATTATGGACAAAAATTACGATTTCGATTATTAACATTGTTTTTACTTTTTTATTTTTTACAAAATTCACAAACCATACAAGATCCAAAATGATTATTAATTTGCTATTTCAATCTTCTCAAAAGTTAAAGATTAAATATTAGTTTAAGAAATACAAAATTAAAAACAACATGATTAATATATAATTAAGAATATAAAAGAGAAGTACATACATTTATTTACTCTTTGTTTAATAAATGAAAATGTAAATATAAATGTAAATGTAAATGTAAAAGAGAAGTAAATAAATTTATTTCTTATTGTCACTTATTTATATAATATCACCTATATAATTACTTGTCTAGATATATAATTAGTATTCTAGAAAAATTCAATATCTGATTGTTCATACAAATTTCGGACATTCAACATATAGAATGATTAAAGATGAATAAATTATATTCAAACTACAATAATTAAACATGATTTATTAGATTAATTAGATGATAGAATAATGTATATTTAGCTATAAGTATGAAACAACCAAAAAAAAAAAAAATTCTGTCATACATTCATAATTGCAGAACATTTATTATCAGTTAGAAGGACATGCTTGATGATAATAATATTACAATAAATTACAAATACCACGTAAGATTAAAAATCACAAACAATACAAGTTTCTCTTTGAGTTTATCTGATTATCTGATTATTTTATTTTTAGGTACATTATTTAGTAACTTCAAGAAGATAATTATAATATACTTGAAAATTCCAGAAAGATCTTTAAAAATAATTAATAAATGTATTTAGAATGTCCAAAGGATTGTTTTATTAATATTGTCCTCGTAAAAGAAAAAAAAAACAAAAAATATAATTCAATTTTGGCATGTTTCCCTTATTATTTTTAATTTTTATTGATACTTAATATTTCATCATAATTGAATATTTCATATTCAATTTACGTCGTCGACCGATTAATTAATACTTTTTGTTTAACTCATGCTCAATTCATTAACAATGTTGTATACATTTTATTGTCATATTAATTCTCTCATTATCAACGAATGTGTATACACATATACACACATATACTCACATTCAAAGGTAAGATACTTTTTATTTTGAATCTTAATATTTAATGTAGATTATAAATTTTTAATTTCTTATAGAGGATGTCCTTATGTCAATTATTCATTATTCGAAAAAATATTTAAAATAAAACTTGTCTGTTTGGACATCTTATGATGATCACTAGATTTGTCTAGATGGAGGCGTTTCCGAGATCTTAAGATCACTTTCATCTTTTTAAACGGAATCATGTATTTGTTATGCACTTGATGCGGTACGACATTCTTTATGAAAAAAAAAAATATAATCTATATATCGATAACCTTGGAGATATTTTAATTTCAATTTTATAAAATCTATGCATGAAAGATAGGAATAGTACAGATACAAAAGTATTTCTCTTGTCCCTCCTCGTCTTTCGTACATAGATTTTATAAAATTAAACCAATTAAACCAATAAACTAAACTGATAGTTTTATAATTTCTCCTAAATTAATAATTTTTCAATTTTTTTTTTTTTTAGATTAGATAGTACCTACTTTTTTTGTAGAAAATGTTGAACTTAATCGATTAATGCATAAAAAAATATATAATTCGATTTAAAAAAAAGTAGAGACGACCTTGAGATCTCTAAAGAAACCTCTATCCAGACAAATGCGGTGGTTTGTACTATAAGATGTCCTCCCCGAAACACAATAAGTTTTGTAATAAATATTTTCTGCAGTAATGAATATCTATTTTAGATAATTGCGTATAAAGGTTCAAATATGACATTCTGTATGAAATGAAATGAAATTCTTTTAACAATTACTTAATATGTTTTGAAGTAAATATAATAATTCTGAGTAAGAAGACTTGATCTCATGTGGATTATAAAATGTTATGACTTTTCTGATAGTATACAGAACATTGTATATTAATTAAAGTAGTATTAATTATATTTTTGTTCATTTATTTATTGAAGTTCGTTTATTCGTTTAAGAAATACACACGTAAGTTATTTGTATAATAATTCAATATACTGAAAAATTTTTTACTTGTTATTTTTTATAGTTTACTAACATTTTTCCAAAGTAATAACTTTGTCTGAATGCAATATAATGTTTAGAAGTTACATTTACATTCACATGAAGAGATATTATCTGATTGTTATTGAAAAAACAAGCGAGTCATCACTTCTTGACTCTCGAGTTAGATGTTAGATGGTTCAGTTTTTTAGAGGATAGTTGATTCATCATAAAATTATATATATCACATAATAACTGTATATGGTCACATAATAACTAATAAATGTTTTTTTAGAATCATGCCAACTGAATATTAAAAAAAAAAATGTAATACATGTAGAGAATTATGGACAAACGATCAAATGTTGGACGCCATTAAAAGTGGCAAAAAAGTTTTCGCAATTAAAAGTGGCAATTAAAAAGACAGTATGAATGTAAGTGGCATTTAAATTATTTGATATCTCGGCTCATACGTAAAGAAGACGAATGAAAAATAATGACTTTTCACAGAAAGTGTTAGGATTTTCCTCACTAGATATAAAAAAATGAAAAAAAATTGAAGTAAAAAAATTATAAAAATACAATTTCATATCAACAAATGAATGCGTAAAATCCATGGCATTCAATTTAGCCGAAAACTTAGGAATAAATCATAAATTTAATAGAGAAAAAAAATTAGCCAGATACAATTAGTCAGACGTCATCCAGATTTTCGTGTCCAAAATTTTGAAGGTATTAGCATGAATAAAATAAAAATAGAAACGTGCTTCTAAATTTTAGAATAAATCTTAGGAGAAATCTGTAAAATCAGAAAACATATTTAATGTAGACGAAACAGACAATTAAATAATAAACTTGACTATATTATTGCACAGAAAAGGTTTAAAAATATTATAGTTATTATATCCTGTGAAAATGACGAAATTATAATAGTCATTTCGTAACACTGAAGGTTCTTTTTTATCATTACATCTTGAAAAAAAAGAACGAGAAAGCCAAATTCGAAGATGATATGCTTCCAGTTTCAATCGCATACAGGATGTTTCTGTTATTTTACTTATCCCGATATCTTCGTTATTTTCAACGATACAAAAAATGTGTTAGGGCAAAGATATTTAGTTTAAAAAAAAATATTATGATTCACGATTATTCCCAATAAAATTATCTTTTTTCGAGATTTTAAAATCATCGCTGTATTTTTAATTCGTAATAACATATTTTTCTTTTCATATTTCCCAATTGTTTTTTCAAACAAATACAATCTATACATCTTTATTAATCTGATCTGAAAATTATAGACATAGTCTAGAAAAAAATGGTCAATTGAAAGTTTTCTTATTTCTATTCTTAATCTTAAAAAATCTTAAAAAATGTTGAAATGATGGATATCCTGCACATATATATGAAATGCAAAAAATTTTGCTCAATAGCTGCGAGAATTTACTAGCCAGATTTTTTAGATACAAAATAAAATATAGGTATAGTGAGAATCCTATTATGCTAGAAACATGTAAGAAATTCTCTATATGCATGCACCGGCATTCCTCCACCTACTATCGAACGTGTAATCTTATCTTTTATGTATCAGAAAATATCTTGAAGCTAATGGAAACACTGATCACTTTGCTCCAAATTACCATAATTATTTAAAAATCAATGCATGATGCATGTCTGAAATGCATTTTTCTCCCTGGCTAAAATAGCACGGAGAGAAAAATATATATTTATGATTCTATGCACTTATGAAAAATGGAAAGTTATAAAACAACGAATATATTATACAAAAGTATTTATATAAAATATCCAAAATATCATATATTATAATATATAGTAGATAAAACAAATTGATTCCATTGCTTTAGTAATGTTCATAAAAATTTCAAAATGCATAAAATCTGCATTTTAGTCATTACTGTTTACAAAGTAACGATGACCTTGAAAACTCAAAAAAAAAATAATTTTCTTGAAAAAAAAAATCATAAATCTAATATTTATCGTTTGAAAGCAAATAATTTGTCTTGTCATATTCTTTTATATTGATAAAAATAGCGAAGAAATTAGAATGAAAAAGATGAAACACCCTATATAATAAATCAGAAATCGACTTACATTACACTATTATATTTCTAAATTGGTTGAAGACACATTTTATATTTAAAAAACAAAATGGAAAAGTACTTTTAATTTTAAATAGATATTCAACATACTGTACTTTGGTGAAATGTTAGAACATAAAATAACATTAGTATGATTGCCCAATCACATTACTAAACAATTTTCACTAAACAAAATATTTTTCAAAAATTCAAAATCTAATTACACCATAATTTAAATAAAAAGTTATCCAATGAGAAAAATTAATAGATTGATATTTAAATAATTATTATATGTTATAATATTAAATGCTTTGAATAATTATACTTAGATAACATGCTTCGATAATGCTTGATCGAAATCAAGAATAGGAGAGAATAGGATATCAGTCGTGGAATTCAGATATCAATTTTAAAACCGATATCTACCTATATAATCCAAATAATATTCTTGATTACATAAAAACAACAATCAGAAAAACGAGCATCTCATATAGAAGATACAAACGAGACGATGCATTTCCTTTTTTGTTTTTAAATATATAAAAATTTTTTAAATTTTCTTTAATATTATAAATCTATATGTATCTATTTTCACAAATATACCTTGTTTATTTTAAACATCGATTAAATCTAAAATGTAAAAAATTCTTTTTAAAAACGTGGGCCATCACTCCCCGATTTAATCTATTTTAATCGAGTCACAGTAACGGATATGTTCTACACAAGAATTTAAATCAGGGATCAAAAAAATTAAAGAATTTTTAAATAGATTCTATTTAAAACATGGATCGTAGAATTTTTTCGAAAAATTTTACATTACAAGTCCCGATGAGAACAAATAAACGTTTTTAGAAATAAAAGTTTCAAAATAGAACTTATAAAATAATATAAAAATAAACATTTTTCTGTCAAAGGTGTGAGTGTGTTGGCTTTATGTGTGTGAATACGAGTGTAGCCTGTGGTATAGATATATGATATGTATATGTGTGTCGGGTCTGATGTGTCGTGTTTTGTTTCTGGACTGCCGGGAAGAGTCAGTCGACGAGAATGAATCATGATGTGAGGATTCGAGAAAGAGAATAGCGAGTTCGGACTAGTGAAGAGAGTGTGTGATTGAGAGTGAGAGGAATCCAAAGCTTTACTGTTTTGTATCTAATTGTATTTATTAAATATATATTCTTTTAATATTACTTCGTCCCTTATTCCATTCACAAAAGGAGCAGATAATTTATTCATCAATATTAAAAAAAGTATTCAATATTTGTAGCAAATACTAGCATTAAATGAATACGTTATTCAATGAATAGTCGAATATAAGTCAATTCGAATATAAAAATGGATTCTAAAATGTTCTAAAATAGTAAATTTGTTTCCGTGGAACTTTTATTATACAGATTCTAAAATGCCTGTGCCATGAGAACACTATTCAAGTATTCCCCTTGTAAGTGTAACACTTCTTCCGATAAAAATTCCATAAATACAGATACTTTTTTCTATGAAATATACAAGAACAAAATTTTTTTAAAAACGAAAAGGAACTGTTAGTTTCCATCTTTGATTTAAATCTTAAAAGTTTTATATTTAAAGTGACTTGTTGTCCGTTTCTAATTAATAGCATAAACTATTTAAAAAGTTTAAAGATAAATGTATTTAAATCGTGAAGGAACCACGCAAAAGCATTTTTACAAAAATTTTTTTCAGTCAAAGTTTCATTAAATATGATAATGTAAATTTACTCGTTCTTTTTTTATTATGTCATAAATTACATTATTCTAAATCCTCTAAATCCCTAAATCCATTTTGTATAGACGTATCACAGTATAGTATAGTCTACAGTACACAATATAGCGTACACAATGACTATCACTCTTCACAAAAAAAACTCTACTAAATTAAAAAAAAAAAAAAGCAAAGAGAAACCAAAAATAGATAAATGTAATAGTGCTACTGACAAGCACGCATAAATCGATCATCTTGTTAATATTGTAGGTTCAAAGCGAATTTTTTTCTCCGAAGCCTATCATAGAAGCCTTTCATCGAGACAATTATAACGGAACATATTAATTGATAATGATTTTCAATAGCACGGTTCTTTTTTTATTGACGCACGAATAACAATCGATTGTTTTTCCAATCTAATATTCATTGTTCTTTTATTACGAATTATAAATATTATTTCATAGATATGTACAAGAGAATAGGTATTGATTTATTGATGTTTTTGCGTCAAACGCAAACATAGTATTGAAAATACTTCCTTTTTTTCTTTTACTTTTCTATTATTTATAGGTATATTAACTATACTCGTAAAAGAATCGATTATGGATGTTTATGCATATGAGATACGTTGAAAAATGTAAATAAGATATGTCAAATATAAAAATAAATGTATCGAAAATATTAGTATAATTATCATTTAATTATAAGAAGTTGTAAATAATTTTCTAATACATAGTATTTAATTTCAATTCTAAATGTTAAATTTTTATTAAAATCAGCTTATAATACGTTGTAAATTTATACTTACATCATTTGATAAATGCATCTTTATTATCTGTTTTCTAATCGCTTCTTAATAAATTAAACTCTTTAAAATTTTATTAATGTCATAGTATTTAAATTAAAATTTTTTTTCAAAATTATATTTCATTTCAACGCAATAATTTATTTATCTCTTCTCTAATTCTATCTATTCATTAATTCTTTACTAATGAAGTCGAGTCTTTATATGTTCTTATTCCTGCAATTAATAAAGTTAAAAAATTAAATAATATTGTTAGTAAATAATATCGATAACATATTAAACCTTTAACTATGGTAAATATATGAGATATATTAGCTACACTTATATATATATATATATATAAGCTACACTTATTTGTTTTCAACAAAATACATTGAATATAGAAAATATATAAGATCATAGAAAAAAATATATAAAAATATATAGAAAACATTAAGAAAAATAAATATATACTTTAATTCTTTTAGAAACGTTTACGTTTTATTACAGGTCATGTTTTATTATTTGCATTTTATAGAGTATATATTAGTTTAAACATTCTAATAATAATCCTTATATTGGTTTATGATTTTTAAAATGATTTCTTATAGCAAGTTTTTCGATTATATTATATTTATTATTAACTATATAATTATTTTTATAATGTAGTATAATATTCATGCGAGAATAGAAGAATAAACAATATTTAAAATAAATACTTGAAATAATTTATCAAAACTTTTTGCAGTTTGATAAATTATAGCAGTACTTTATTTTAATGTTCCGGCATTTTATTATATCAAACTGCATTTCTTAGAATTCATCAAGAAGAACTTAATTTAACTTAAAAACCAGTCTTTAACGTTATGCACGAAAAACATCTCGACAATATTTTTAATCATAACCATAGCTACTCCTTGAAAGACATAAAATTCAATTTGCTAGAAAAGAATGAAAGTTGAGCTCTTGCCACTAAACCATTTAAATTCTAGCTATTACATCTATTATACCTGCACTTGCTAATGAATTTCAAAGATGTTGATTTCAAAAACTTCCTAATTAGTTCACGTCATTGTCGCGAATAGTTTTAATATTGAAATAATCCAACATTAAAATACTATCAACATTAAAATATTATTACTTTCTACATATGGAAAAAATACTATCGTGGGATGAATGAGCAGTAAATATAAATATTATACAGCTTGTCTCAAAATGGATAGTACAACGGAGTAGAAGTGAAAAAACAAGCCGAAAAGAGAGAGTAAAATTTTTTCATTAAAGTCTTCGTTTTCGAGAAAATCGAGTTTGTAAATTTATAAAGTATACTTGAATTTATATAATTTCGTACTGATAATAATCAACACAAATATTCTATGCATAAATAAAGAATATAGAATAAAATTTGTTCGTTTAAATCATTTTGAAGAAAATATATTTTGAATATATGTTTCGTTGGAATTTTTAAACTCGATTTTTTCGAAAACAAGGCATTTAAAGAAAAATTTTATTTTCGTACGTACAATTATTTTTTTCTATCAGGTCTAGATCTGGGCAAATTTAAATATACTCGATAAATTTTCAAATTTTAATTTTCTCGAAAACGAAAACTTTAGTGAAAGAAATTTGCTCTTTCTTTTCAACTTAGTTTTTCACGTAAAATCATTTTCTACTCGGTTGTATCACCCATCCTGAGATATCCTGTATAATTTAATCATTTTAACGTTCAACTCTTTCAATTCTACTCTTTTATTTTAAAATAATAGATTTAATTTTGCAGTATTCTTTTTGTTTTGAATATATTACTAGCCATATGAGAGATGTTAAAAATTGTAAGTGTCCCTAATTCTTTGATCAGGAACTATGAAAAATATTGCTTACGACAAGAACCAATCAAAGATTTCAAGTTGGAAACTGCGATATATGTTTCATTAAGAAATATTTAAAAAAAAAAGATCATCTTCAAATCTCCGAAGTTTTATTTGAGATTTCTTTTCTATATCTAATAATTTAGGAGATAATTGTGTAGGACATCCTGTATGTTCGAGTGGATATGAAGAATGGGACGAATATATTAATTCCATTGGTATTAGTACCGAAAGTAAGATATTTTTTACTGAAAAAGTATTGTATACAAAATATAGGAATCAAAAAATTCAATATTTAGGTACGGTAAGCTATAAAACAATTTTTTTATACATTATCAACATATAGATAAATTATATTACTTTATGTGCAATTTATTTAATGCTATTTATAACGTCAATGCATTATTGAAAATCTGACAGAATAAAATTATATGCACAAACTTTCAAGAATTTGATTTAAAATTTTGTTGGATTTCGTCTTATTCACTCCAATGTTTTCGTTATCTTTGTCGATATAAAAAAATATATCAGAACAAAGTTATTTAGTTTCAAATGATAAATATTTGATTCATGATTTTTTTCAACAAAATTATTTCTTTTTTCAGGATCTTAAGATTATTTTTCAAATTAGTAATAACTAGGATGCAGATTTTACGTTATACGTTAAACGTTTATGCATTTTAAAATTTAAAAAAAAATTTGTTTTATCTACTATATAGGTATATGTTATAATATACATTATTTTTAATATTTTATATAGATATTTTTGTATATTATATACATTGTTATACATGTTATACACTTTTACTGCTCTCTCAATTTTTCATAAATAAATAAAAACCGCATTCTAGTGACGAAGTATTTTTCTTTCCATACTATTTTACAAGAAATGTTCGATATGATTTTGAAGATCATTCATAACTGAAGAAATGCCACTGTATGCATACAGAATTTTCTTTTACATATTTTCTAAATTCCTCATAGTAGATGCATTTTATTTTTTATGAAAAAAAATTTGCTAATAGATTTTTGCACAAAGAACTATACAGCAGTGGTTGCGAAAAATTTCATTGAATTTATTTTACACATAATGTACAGCATATTCATCATTTCAACATTTCTTGTAAAATAAACATTTAGAGCAGAAAAAAGAAAATCGTCAATTGATCATTATTCTACAAATTACCATAATATTTTATACCAATTATCTAAAGATGGATACATCATATGTTTGGACACATATTTGAAATTTTGTTTCAACTAATTAATATAGAAAGAAAAATATAAAATTAAAAATACGGTGATGACTTCCAAAAATTAAAAAAAAAAAATTTTGCTAAGAATAACTATGCACCACAATATTTGTCTTCCGAAACAAAATAATTTCGTTCTAGAATTTAATTAAAAAATTCATAACTATTTTAATTGTCTCTTAAATAAAAATTTGTAACATAAAAATACTTCCAATAGATATTAGATTCTATCTGAAATCGCTAAAATGAAATATCCTAAATATAATAAACTAAATAAATACTATGTATTATTATTTTTATTATTAGATAAAAATACATAATATTATACTATAATACATTATAAAAATACATAGTTGCATTACATTAATATTCATATTATCATGTAACTACAATTTCAAGACACTTTATTTTATATTTAATAATTTATGTAAAATTTATAAGTTGATAATTGTTAATAATTATCTGACAAAAAAATACGTAAAATAAAAGACAAAATAATTAATTCAATCGAGATAAGTTCTCAAAATTTCGAGTAAAAAATAATAATTATGTTAGAGTACAATTTTGAACGTTTACATACTTTCTTGATATAAAATTCTTTCAATTTTGTATTATTTAAATTATTTAAATTTGTATTATTAAATTATTTAAATTTTCTTTGCATTTAGTAACTATTTATTTTATTGATCCGTATTACGGTCTTTAATAACGATCATATTTTAACGATATGTTTAATACGTATCATTAATGCATACTTACTTAAATAGAATATGAAAAAAGGAATACACATAAAGTGCTAAAATATAGGAATGTACAAAAAAAAAGTATTGAAGATGAAAAATACTAATAATAGCTTAGCAAATATAGTTTTATATACTGTTGAGAATATTACGTTTTGTGATCGCAAATAGAATTATGCCCCTTATATTATTTCTACGAATAATATCTTATCTATTAAATTTTTCGAAAACAAAAAGAATCCTTTATTTTAAATTATGAAGAACGTATTATTATTCTCTCTCTCTCTCTCTCTCTCTCTCTCTCTCTCTCTCTCTCTCTCTCTCTCTCTCTCTCTCTCTCTTGTTATTGTCTAATGTCTAAATTGAACATTTACATCTATCGCTTATAAATTCATCATCATGCATTCACGAACTTTCTTAATTTCTATATATGTATTTTTACGCAATTTCTACAGTAATATTCATTTTTTAATTAAGTTTTTTTAAATTCTTTCATTATATAATTTTATTATATAATTTTTTTATAATTTTTCAATATACTTATTATTCTGGAGAATTTATATTAATAAATTTTAACATTAAGCATTTTAATATTTCAAAGCACATAAATTTTAATTTATTTACATTTTATTAATTAATAATTTTATCTATTGTATAACATTTATTAAAATTTTATTCTTTATTATTACAGCAATGTACTGTAAAATATAATATATAAAATTAACACAAATAAATTATTGGACATATAAAATTGTGAAGCTATCGAACTCTTTGCAATCCTATTAAGCGTAAACAGCTTGAATTAAAAAAGGAAGCCACACACAAAATAAAAACAAAGAAACTCGTATTTGTGCTAATTTTGTCTTAAAGACGATTAATATCACTTTACACACAGATATCTACAGAGAGTACGGAAAAAATAAATCATCAAGACAAATGTAAAAGAAAAACGTCAATGTTTTACAACTCTCATATTCATATACCACATCATAAAAGTAAAAAAATCGATATTAGTTTTTAGGCTACTAGTAGTTCTATCTTGTCTCCCTTGATTCATCAGTTATTGGACCTTGAATTTTGTGCTACTCTTTTTTTCGAACGGAGGCCAATTCAAGCATTCTTTAAATTTCTCGATACATTGTTCATAATATTCGTCAACATCTTTTTTTTCTATTTCACCATCGTATTGGAAACTATCTTCTGGCTACGAAGATATTCCTATACTGAGATCAAAAATTGCACACAATGATATTAATGTCATTTATACATCCTACAAAAGATGATACTCTTACTTATATGCATGACTCAAAGCAATATCTTGTCTTATGTGATCACATGTATCATATTCGTGTTCAATATTATGTCAATAATACGTTTTGAAATAGTGAAATGAAATTTTCATATTTTTACATCCAAAAGCTTCGTATATCATTATTTGAATTTCTATCTATGCAATTTCAACCTTATATCCAACAAATATGAAAAACTCAATACAAAATATTCTTTTCGAAATTTCACTTTCTTCTATATTTGTAGAGAATTTCTACTAAAAATTTAAAACTTCAATAGATGTTAATATCAACTTAGTATGCAGCCGGATGTATTAAACTTACCTCAAGCTCCGATATAAACTTCTGTTATTAAAAAAAAATAAACACAGCTTATAAAGAAGAATTTCAATCATTTCTTAATAAAAACGTAATAAGTAAAGATTGTATACGTTTTATCATTCAACAATTCTTTCGATTTTATCAACTTTGTTTTCATAACAATATGAGATAAAATTTATGATATCTATTATATTATTGGGGACTATTAATATTAATAAATATACAGAAAAAAATTAATTTTCATCAATTTCAATGGAGTTGAAATATGTTGTCGAAGATATAATTCTATACAACTTTTCTCTATAGATTAATACCGGCCTTAGTCTTCTAGATAATGGCAAAAGACTATCGACACCACTATACTGAACTCTGAGTGAACCTACCAATAAATGACACTTTATAAACTTTTACGAAACTTATTTGACTTTGTTTATATTCACATAACAAGAAAAATTTTTTAAAAATGGCATTCACACTCCAATGACTTTAAAAAAACTCTAAAAGGCAACTCAAAAGAATTGTTCTTACATATATATCGATTTGGTACATTCCAAGTTAGGATAAGGTTCTAAGAAAATCGCTATCTTTCGTGTTACTAAATCTACTATGACTGGGCTATTTAAATAGAATCATTTAACTCCGTTCTTTTTAGAGACATAGATAAATTCTGTTAATAAAAATTATTCAATACTGAGGAAGCCATAGCAATGATTTTTTTGCAGGCCCTTTTTCGAATGTAATGTAATATAATGATATTTTATATGCAATGTAAATGTAAATGACTGTTTTTTAAATATAATGATTTTTATTCACTCAGTGCAACTCGACATTCTCTATAAAAAATATGTATCAATTTACGTACATATGTCGAAAAACTATTAGCTTCAGAGATATTTTAACTTTTATTTTGTAAAATCTATGCCCAAACAACAGAAATAATATGAACACAAGAATACTACCCATGTCTTTCATACGATAAATTTTCTATTTAAGTGTATACTAGATATAGATACATAAAAGATTAGCAAAGACTCTTATGTAAAGTGTATCTCTCTACAATTGGTATATAATATATCAATACTCAAAAAGCTCGTCAATTTTTGGTTATTGACTTAGATAAATTCCCGGTTGGTCGGCAACCTCCTGAATTAAAAATTGAGTTCCTCTGTCTCCTTCATTCGTTTATGAATTGAAACATAAATTGAAATATAAAAATATCATAAGCTTCCAACAATTAATACTGATGCATATGTTGCCACGGACGTACATTTATAGGCGTATAGAATTTCTATGTAACGGTACTAGCAGCTTTTCGCATTTTGTTAGAAATTAAAATCGAACGGCGGTAATATGTATAGGGAGAAGTCGTTTAAAATTATATTCCCGAAAACATGTTTCAATCCTATTGAAATCGGTAAGGATTATCGGCTGCATAATTGTCTTAATTATTTTTTTTAGACTCACAATTAGAATTTCTGAAATGTAGTTTCTAAAATCTGGATACTAATATTCAGATGATATGTAATTTAGTAGTTAGATTTTATGTAGAGAATACCATTTAATTTATAGTTTTACTTTTTTTTTATGTCTTAATAATAAATTACGTTATTAAAAACCATGTTTCTAACGATATGTTAGTGTATGATCAATTCTTGTAATAACTCGTGTCATTTATCAAACTATATTATTCATTTCCTATACTTATAGAAAAAAATCACAATTAAAATAACTCTATTCCAGTCGGTAATAGTACGCCGAGACTAAGAACATAATTAAAGACAGAGCACCAGTCATTGGAAAAGGACAGTCAAAGAAATCAGAATTACACACACACATACGCGCGCGCACGCACGCACACACTTATAAACATGTATATTTTATATATTATATTATATCTTCTGTGTGTGTATATGTGTGTATTAAATTGTTATGTTATGCAATATTGTTATTGCAAATAACAATAAAGTCTTGTATTTTAGTAACTTTAAAATCATAAAGCATTCAATAATTTATGCGCATTGCGGTCAAGAAATCTCAATCAGAGTAATTTAAAATTAATTTTCTTAAGGAAATAAAATTTTGCTCTTTTAAAAAGCGCAACATTCAGATATATACTTTCTCAATTATTTTTCTTTGAAAATGAATTTTCCCAGACTATCACTGTAATGACAAAAATATTAACAAAAAAATTCATCGTGTTTAACAAAAAAAGCTATTTATTAAAAGATTTATTATAACCAATAGTATAAATAATAACAAATCAATAGAGTAATCAAGCTTGGAGAACACAGAATTAAAATAGATACACATTCACAGTATCACGATGCACGTCAATAGACAATCATCCTCAAAAATTAATTACACTCACTATGCTTCAACAGCCTTTATAAATCGGCTGTAAAAGATGCTTTTATAGACTGAGACATTAAAAAGAAGATATTTGCATTAAAGAAATTGGAACAATCGATGAGAATAAAAATATCATAATTGTGATTTCTGATAGCGGACAAATGGTAAATAATCCAAAAGAAATAAAACTGAAAAGATACAAGTAGATATATTTTGTTGATTTCTTTATAAGTATATTTGTTGCAAATATATCTTGAATTTCAAGAAAAAAGATATAATGAATATAACATTTTATTACAAATTATATGAAATTTCACTTCTAAATTACTGCATATCTATATTTTCTTGATTTAAGAAGAAAACATATAAACTTATATTCTTTTACTTGTATTTGTATTTATATTTCTCCAAAAAGAAAAAAAATAAGAAAATTCAAGAAACAAAATTATTAAATAAAAACAAAATTATGTATAAAAATGTTACACCCATAATTTGTAAAAGTTATATTTCGAAAAATAAACGCTCAAATATAAGACTTGAATATTAAATTTTCATTAATCAATTAAAATTATAATTTATCTATTCTATTATAATTAATTATATTATAATTATTATATATTATATATTATAATTAATTATATTAATTATATTCTATTACAGTAAATTATAATTAATTAAATTACAATGACAATTAAATTAGAATTATAATTAGTCTGTTCAATTAAAATTTAAAGTTTAAAATTTAAAAATCTGTTTAAAGTAACGACTCATATTTCGGCTTTTCAACGTTACATCTTCCAAAATATGCTGCATTTTGCTCAAGAACTTAAGACTTATGTGAATTTCGCCTATTTAAAGGTGAACTTCTTAAAGTGAGAGTATTAACGCCAATTTGATGCATCAAATTAACAACTACATAAATTGTAAATAAATTGTGAAACAAAATACACGATAGGAACATATCCTATAAATTGATTATCGTCACCTAATACAATGTGTTATGTTCTCTTAGCTTTCTTTCCGAAAAATATGACCTAATGTGCATTAGACACAAAATATATGTTACATAAAATTAATAGGTAAAAAATAGCCTCTATTTTCAAAAATAAAATATAAAATAGTTGTGATATGCATTGAATAAAAAAATAATATTTCAAATTATTATCATTTAAGAAACAATTTTACAATATTTTTACAATAAAAAAATAAAATTTTGAATAGTTTCGTTTTGTTTCAATTTGTTGTAAATTTCAACTTTTCACTGTAAGACTAAATGATTTATAAAAACTTTAAGTTTTCATTAAAAGATATTTAACTCTTTCGCTGTTTAATTCGTATGACGTATACGGGTAGGCGAAGACGCACGACCTAATGACCTCTCTATTTAGTCTGTACGTCATACGGGCATAATGAGTGAGCAGATCGTTTTATTTATGCTATCTGCTTTATTGGGTCATTTCATTAGGTTATTCATTAGATGTTTCTACAACTCAGAAATAAGCATTCAAAAAAATAGCATTGGTCGTTGAATTTATCGTAAAATTTATCATACACGAACAAACTATTAAAATATTTTTAAAAATATACCTGTATTTTCTATCACAATCATAAATCACAAATATCATATTTCTATCATAATTTAACCAATTACATTTTTTAAGCGTTTTTCATAATTTTACTGAACAGCGAAAGAGTTAAAAAACAACATTTTTCCAATTGACAGTTCAATTATGTTCTAAAGTCACACGAAAATGTAATTGAACGCAAAAATCTACTACTTATCTCTATTTTCTATGATTATTTTCAAAACTACCTTTTCATTAACACTATTTTATAAAAACCTTTCTGTCACACGCAAACAGTTCTTCATCTAAATTTTCTCTAAAATTAAACTTCAGATGAAAAAATCATATTCTATATTTTTATAACTACTAGAATCTTTGAACTTTTAGCTTTCCTATAATTATGAATTTTAACAAAAGTTAGGTAAAAATGGGATAATATGTCAAAATATAAAATTATTGTTTTCAAAAGATTTATAATCTGAATAAGGAATTATTTTTCTCTATATTTTTCTCTAACAGGATTCTTTTTTATTAATTGTTTCGAAAATCATTAAAAAAAGTGTATTAGAGTTAATCTATTTTTGTATAAGAAAGCATACGATATTTCGATCGTACACAGGGTTCTTAAAACTAGAAAAAAATGTTAGAGAAAAAAGATGAATAATTCAACATGGACTGTATTATCGACATCCGTATCTTTTTCAATAATGCATGCTTATGTTAAAGTTGTATTATTTTTTTCTATTTTTTTAAATAGAACGTTTTTTTGTACACCTACATCAAATCCTTTTATCATTCTATGTAGAAAAATATTAAAACTAATGCGGTCGAAAAATTATTAATTTAAAACTTATTCTGTGGAAGACAAACAAAGATATAACGTACCATGCTAGAGTTTATTTTTCTTGTTTTTCATACGACAAGCTTTACAAAAAATTAAAATATTTTAAATTAAAATTAAAAAATTAAAAAATTAAAAACTTAAAATTAAATTATTTTAAATTTATCAACCTAAATATTAATATTTTCCTAAAACAGAAAAGTTTTCTCATATATTATTGCACTTGTACAAAAAATGAAGTATTTAAATATTATGCAATTTATCTTTTTTTAATTTGAGCCAAAAAAAGGCATGGCTTGTCATAATTTATCTTATATCCTCCGGCTCAAAACTCTTAGGACAAATACTATACTTATATACGTATATACAATGTAATAAAAATAGTACAATAAATATAAATTATAAATTTACAGTATTAATTACACTCATATAAAAGTATATTTTATAAATAAAAGTATAAATCATATATACAATGTCCAACAATAAAATATAAATTGTTGTATTTACGATAAATATAATACATAGCAATATAATTAAATACTATAAATACTTTATACAATATACGATCTGTTAATATATTAATATATTAACATATTATTATATTATTATATTATTATATACTGTATTAAAAAATATACATACACGATATTCCACAATAAGTACTGAATATTAAAAATAAAACTGTCCAAAGACAGTATTTGAATGACAATATAAGTCCAATATCGTCTCAAAAATGTACGCTATTTCGATGAATATGCTATGTTACAGAATAGATGATTCCTTCTTTTAAAATAAAAGATTTAAAATGTATTCCTCAATGCAACGATGATCGAACATGCTCTCTTTTAAACGGTGGAATATAATGCTTTACAACAACAAAAAAAAAGTATTTTATTGCGACAAGTATAAAGTCAAGTTATCATCGACTAAAACATTTCTCACAAGAACAACCTTTGGCCTCTTTGATGATATATGTATACAGGGAAGAGAACAACACAACGGTCGCATGATCCAATTTGAATAATTTGAATAACTTGACACGACAATCACGAATGATTACACGGCTTACGATTCTTTTTCTGGAATGATGGCAAGCAATCCGAAGGAGAATCAATATTGTCAAAATATGAAACGATTTATTTTGCGATTGAAAATATTATACGATCTCAGTTATATACTTCTAAATTTCTAGAAATAAATTCCAACCTCGTACATCCCATATCTAATAACATTAATGATAACTCATAGTAATTATACAAAATAATTAAATTCTAATCGTAAGAATATTTTATATTATATTGAATACTTATTACTGCTTATTAAGTCTGTAAAAATGTATGAACATATTTATTGTACATATCTTGATAATAATAATTCGGATATCTTCAGTCCATCTATTATAAATATAACTCATGCGAAACTGTTATGCAAAATTCTACTAAATGTGGACTACAATAGATTACAAAAAACCATAATTTTACAAAAATATATAAATAAAATATATAAATAAATAAAACCATAATTTTTATAATTTTATAAATAATTAAATTATTTTTTAGCATTGTGAAAGCATAAAAGGATACTCGAATTTTAGACTATCGATCTAAATTGATGTCAGAATATTCAACTGATCATGAGTAATCAAGAATTGTTTGTCGACATAACATAGGAAATGTTTATCCTGAAAAGAATAGAATTCCTAAATACTATATAACCAGGTGCCAAAAACACAAATTAGATTTTTTTATAACTTATAGAGATTTACAATAAATGTATAAAAATATAATATAAATAAATATATACAATATAAATAGATAACATGCATAATTAATTAACTTTATAAATAATACTTATAAATAAAACTTATAAATAAAAATTATGTTCGCGAGAGTTTGGTTTGTCGGAACCGGGCCCCTCGATTGCGGCGTGGAAGCAACTCTCCCGAACACGGGTTGCGCTGTGAGGACAACTCTCCACACTCGTGGACCAACTCACCTTAGGACACTCGTGGCGCAAAACCAACTCGCCTTAACACATTGCGCGCCGGCGGTATATGAGACATTTGAAGGCTAAGCGCCGGCAACATATCGGCCACTTAAAGCCCAAACGCCGGCCCAAACGCTGGTCTCATTCGCGAGTTTCTGAACAATGAGTATAGCAAATGCAGATCAACGTAACCAAGACAAGTGAATGCAAATCGATGTGCAATACATCCATACAAGCAAAAAAATTCCGCAACATCGCGGAATTGACGGTCAAGCAATCGACTCAAAAACCCGCGTTTTCACAGGGCCGGCGCTCAAGCGATAGACTCAGAAACCCGCATTATTGCGGGGCCGGCGCGCAATGTGTTAAGACACTCGTGGCTTAAGACCAACTCTACGGGCGAGCCTTTGTTCCCACCTTGAGCCACGTGACTCCCCAAGAGAAGGGGAACCAAGGTTACCTCTGTGCGTTCCTCGGTCCCGTATTTTAGAATCGTTTTAAGATCCAAGCTATTAGGTTGATCTTTGCGACACGAAGGCTAATAACGAGGGCATAGCCCCACCATATCAGCGTGCGTTTAAACATACAGTCCATCAAGACCTCGCCACGCTGCTCACGCGCGCTAACAAATTATATTATAAACTTAAATATTATAAACTTATAAATAAAAAATTAGAAATTAGAAATAATTTTAATTAAAGTTTTCGAAGGCCTGATTATCTTAATTTTTTTAAATGGAACTACATATATCAAAAAACTATTATATTTGTTTAGATTATAATTTTTATTTATATTTTTAAGAGATAAATTATTTTCTGAATAATGTCGTTTATATAGTTTATATAGTCGTTTATATAGCCTGTGTCTATTGCGAATTAAATAATATTAGATAAATGTAATTATATATGTATTGTCGATATAGATATAGATCAAATAGATATGTAGACATTTTATTAATTTTCCTTTTAAGCATTATTCAATATAATAATATACGATCCGTACTTTCAAGTAATTTGCATATTCTAATAGTATTACAGGACAAGATGAGAAGTGGAATTATTATCACAAAAGCTTACTGATATATATTCAGTTTATAGCAAACATTATGAATCTAGCTTACTTACATGTAAGTAACTGGTTTGTTACATCAATGAATATATTATTCTCCGTAGTAACCAATGCAACATTTTATTTTCGAATTAGGGTATCAACTGTTTTAATTATTAATCTAAATTAGATCGTCAGCAACAAAATAATGCGGAAAACATGGGCACTATTACATAAATATTAATAAATTGAAAATTATATCCTGTATTTTATTCGCTAATAAAAAATGAAAGAGAAATGAAAGAGAAAGGAAAGTTGTTGTATATTTTTTGTCGAAATGAAATCCTCGATTTCAAATAAGTTTCAATATAAAAACGTTTTTCTTCTCTACATGGAATATACATTTATGGTAAATGATACAAAATATCAAATATTCGAAATTGTAAATTCAAAAAGAACTTTGATTTACAATACATATATTTTTCTGCGAGAAAAGTTCACGCATGAAATATAATAACAATATTCAGTACATATATTTCTCCATGCCATAATTATTTCTAATATACATATTGCACATATCATTTACCACTATCACTTATCACTCTATTAGTTAGTAAAGAAAATTGACATTCATATACTTTTTGCTAAATGCAATATACATATATTCTTCTAAAAAAGTTACTTTTTTACTTTCAATGCGATTTAATTCATAACCATTGCATTATATCATATTTTTTAAAATAAAAGAAATAGAATCAAACAGATCTCTTTCATCAGTAAATTATCGAAGATGTATATATGACGTTTGAGAAATGTAAAGTGATGTAAAGATAAAAGGAAAGAAATGTTAAGATAAAATATACTAAAGCCATAAAAAATATAAATTTTTATATTATCAAGATTATGCTTTCATAACAAACTTTTATGTAGCATTATCGTATAATGTTATCTTTTGCCATAAATACATAAAAGCATTTGTAAAAAGGAATACGATGCAACGAACTGAGTTGCTGATTTCTGCATAGACACCCAGTAAATGATATAACCAGGATATTGATCAGAATAAGGAATGCAGGTCGGTATACAATACGCCATCTACACGAAGAAAATTTAACTTTCTAACATTATATGCAATAAATTTTTGTAAGCAAAATCAAAACTATCGGAACAATTCAAATATTATTTCAAAATATTCATATTCTAAAATTAATAAAAAATACATTTATTTATTAAATTTTATGACTTTATTTATTAGTCTTAGAATATGAATATTTCAAAATAAATAAAAAAATACCACACTATAATAGCAATTAGTATCTATACAAAAGTAATGCGTTATTTACATATATTGCTTTTAAAAATTTTTGTACAAATTACTTCCGCATGGGACATTAAAAAATAAATATATAAAATGTGTTCACATGCTTTATTCATTTACTATTGAATATTACTTGCATGAAATTTATTTCTATTTATTTAAAGATATATCAATTTTATTATCTGCATCCATTATTAATCAAACATAATGCATACAACCTATCATTATATTATACTTTCATAATTTACACTTCTTACAAAGCTTAAACTTTTATAGTTTATCTCCATATAGCATAATGAATATAAATATTTCATTTTCTAAACACTAAAAGACACAAGAATTTTTTGTATTCCTTAGTCTTTTTCCTCTTACTTGTTACAATATTTAAAAATCATGTTTTTCCTCGTAAACAAAATTCGTCATATCTAAAAATTAATTCGTTATCAATATTGTAAACATTTTACTTGGCTTTTTTTAATCAAATTTCTTACATAATTTCTTTAAAAATGAAACGTTTAAACATCCATTTAATTCGGACAAACTTTAAGAAAGGAATCAGAAGATAAATCATTAACTGAATATCATAGCAAGTTCATAAAAACAATGAAAAATCAACATATAAATAAAATGTTCAAAATGCAAATCAGATAAATTTATAAAAAAGTAATATCTTAATAAAAATTTATTTAAAATATTTATATTCATAATTATATTTACTTAACACTTTTTTGCACAGAATAATAATAGAAAAAAATATATAAGATTTTACTTGAAAATACTGTACAACTATATATTATATACATATATAATATGTACCATTATACTTTGAAAAATAACATAATATAGAATTTGGATCTTTTTAAATCAGTAATTAATAAACATTATAATTTTCATTAACAAATATAATTATTCGCAAACTTTTTTATTTGAAAAGAAAATTAATATTTTGTTTAAAAGAGTAGCAAATTTTTTGAAAAACATGTAAGAAAAGTACCTATATATATAGGACGTATAAAAATATACGAGCAATTTTATGGTGGATTCAGTACACTAAAATGAAAGTTTACACAAACATATGATATAATCACGATATGTCTATTTCTAGTAAAATTTTTGTTTTCTAATAGTTCTTTTGATAAACTAAGTTCTTCATTTAAATGTTTACAAATAAACATATGTTTGGCGGTTGTTAAATTCGAACGGCTGCATCTTAAAAATAAGGTCATATCAGGTATATATTTATATGAATTTTTTTTCTCATTTTATGTGCTGAATTCTCCAGTCAAGCACATATGTATATATTATAGTACAGCTTGTATATACAAAAAATAGACGAAAGAAAATTTTTGAAAAGTATTTCTAGATTGTTTCTCATCTAATATTTTCTTTTTCATTCTTTTTTTCTGTAATCGCAGTTAGAAGGAAAATATAACATTCGTGCGGTTTCTATATTTCATAAATTGATACAAATCAACTGACGAAAAATATGTCTTCCGTGCTTCATGAAATATTTTATTCATGCAATCGATCTTTCAAAAAACACCATATTTCATAATATTACTGATGAACTGACAATAAAGATTGATATAGTAACGTTCGCGCAAGATAGAATAATAAAAAAAGCCAATAAATCATTAATCCACTTTTGACATATCGTCACCTAAGCAGTATTTAAACTAAGCTTCATACGTAACCTATCAAATTGCGGATATATACAAATATATGTTTATATAGATACATATTAAATGAAAGTGAAAAATCGTTTCAACCTATACACATTGTGTTAAGATTTAGAAATATTTATTCTGATTATTTTATGTAACGTATTTTGTAGATTACGAATATTTTTGAAAATTTTCATAAATATATAAACATTCATATTATTCATGAATACATGTTTTAACACGAAAATTTCGAATCAATAAAAAAGGACTCTTAAAGAAAGAAAGATTATAAAAAAAAAACGAATGATATAATAATTTATTGCCAAATATATATGATTTTTATTAAAATAATAATGCAAGTAAAAGTTAATTTAATTTAACTAAAAAGTATTACATTTTAAATAATACACGTTATTTCACATTCAATTTATAGTACACATTTGAGTAAATATTCAAATAAGAGTTTCAACATATCTTATTATTAATGGCAAGTATATTGTATGATTGTATACATATAAAATACCATCAATATATATTTTTTTACTTTAAAATGTAATCATGTGAAGAAATTAAAAAATCTATGTAAATATATAATTATATACTTACGTTACTGTTCATAAATATTTAGAAATTTAAATTATTTTATTGTCATTTTCTAATGAAATTAACAGTTCTATTTACTTGTAAATTTTAATTATTTACTCAAAAATCATAATAAAATTAAATACATTTTCATTCTACTAGTATCTATCATACAAGTATCTATCAATTTCGAATATTACTACTTGAATTAATTACGATAATTGCGACAAATATTCTTTCAATGTAATCTTGCTTAGAACTGCTTAAAATTAAACAATTTTAGAGTAAAAAATCTTTTAAAGAAACTACTCTATTTGTTCCGTTTAATACTTATATATATGTCTGAATTTTATTGTATATTTTTTTTAAATCAATTTCATATACAGAGAGTCTCATTTTAATCCAAGCAATTATTTTCACAACTATTATTCGAAAAAATGTTTGAAATAAAATTTGTTTTCTACTGAGGAAAACATCTTAGGATGATCACCGAATTTGTCTGCAAGTGGAAGCGTTTCCAAGATCTTAAGATCTATTTTCTAAAACAGAATCATATATTTTCTTATATGTTAATTAATGAAGCTCTGTATTCTCAGCAAAGTATTAATCCATGTATGTAAAAAAATGATTAGAGATATTTTGGAAAATCTATCGTATCAAAGACATGAATTTTTATATTCGTACTATCATTGTCTTTTCATGCAAATTTTATGAAATTAAAGTTAAAACATCTAAACTAATATGTAACTCTTCGAGATGTATAAGTTAATACTTTTTTATAGAAAATGTCAATTTGCATCGATTAAAATATAAAAAATATATGCATTGTATTTTAATTATATTTTAAAAAATATATTTAAAAAAATGAAAATGACCTTGAAATCTAGGACAAATCTAGGAGAAATGTGTTCCTCGAAAGAGAACAAAATTTTTTCACATTTTCTCGAATTAAATAGTTGCGTAGGTAAATTAAAAAACATCAATAATAAAGAATCAAAAACATCAAAGTAAATACATACGTACATATACAGGTCCATTTAAATGAAGCCACTTAAATATTTTTTCCAATTCTGATAATGCAAAAAATATTTTTTGCCTAACATGAATAATATCGAAAGGCCAATAACTGGTAAGAATATTTCTTTTTCATTTTTTTTGGAGTTGTCAAGGTCACTTTTCTTCATAGAACTGTTTATTTTTTTATTGCATCGTAATATAGCTGATAAAAAAAATACGTTCAGATACGTAAAGAACATGACTTTGAAAATTTAAGTTTTACATCTCAACTTATCTTTATTCAGATCATAAACCTTAGGCAAGACGCGGCCATCAAGAGCCTTATAATAAAAGAAAGAAAGATATTTATTATTTATTACATCGTCAATGAATAGCTTGAAATCCCGATTAGTGTATTGAAATTTGTCAGTAATCCATGATGAAATATTCAACTCAAAGAAAGATCAGCATGATATTCATTTATGATAAAAGTAACCAATATTTGAGAGAAACCGTCCGAGTATACAAAGATATATTTTCTAATCTTGTACACTCGACTATGTATCTTTGTGCATTCGAATTGCTTCTCTCCAATTCTGGCCACTTTTGCCATAAATGAATATCGTATTGATCTTTTCTTGCGTTGAGTATTCCGTTATGGATTACTGACAAATTTCAATACATTGATTTCAAACTGCTAGAAGGAATTATCATTAATGATGTAAATAGTAAACACGTTTATTTACATTTATTATTCGGCTCTCGATTGTCAAGTTTTGACCAAAGTCTGTGATCCCGATAGAGATAAGGAAACATGAATTTTCAAGGTCATGTTTTTACATACCTGAACGTAATGAACTAGCTACATGATACAATAAAAAAAAATATATAGTTGTAGGGAAAAAAAAGCATCTCGAAAATTCCGAAAAAATGATGTTGAAAAAAAATTCTTAGCAGTTATTAGCCTTTCGATACCATTCATGTTAGACAAAAAATGTTTTTTGCATCATCACAATTCGAAAAAATATTTAGATGGCATTATTTAAATAGACCCTGTGAATTTATGTAGAACTTATGGGTACTTACACAGAGAAGTGGTATAGGAAGCACTTCCAGCCAGTGGGACGCTCCAGAAAATTATAAACTTGACCCTGAAACGTTGCTTTGCCAGCACGCCGATGTTCCTTCACACGGTAACGACCCTCCCACGTATTACGGTCGCCGCCGGTGTTTGCACCCAACAATAATCGTGGATCCACACCTAAACAATCGTGAAGTTCAAATCAATATTCCAAATGCCGATAAAAGTTCAGAAATTTCAAGATTTTTCATTAAATTTTGATGAAAATAACAAATGATAAAATAAAATAAAGAATGACATTTTGGCGCACATCACATATGTATATACTTGATTTTTGTTGCCCAAAAATATTAATATAAATATTTATTGTTCATACCCTGTGAATCCTAACACTCACTTTGCATGGTACAAACATCATAATTAATGCTCTCGAGTAATATCTTCAATTAAACTGATTTTTTATTGCAATATCTAAAAGTTCCATCAAAGGATTAATATATTTCCATTTCAGCAATTAAACATTTATTAAATTAATAATCAACATTTTATACGATTAATTTCTATCCCTCAACAAAACAATAATTTTTGAACACAATCATTCTGTTGTTTCTAACATTTCAAAAATTAAATTGTTTTTAATTTCCTTTCTGTGAACAATCTGATTATTGATTAATACATGTATATGTGTATGCCACCAGTATATTTATTGTAGCATTTTCAATAAATTTATACAATAACATGGGAAAGATAACTATTTCCACACAATAACATCTAAAATTTTTAATAAATCATTACAAACGTAATAACGAAATGTGTAAGTATAGATACAGTATTAGTATATAGAAGAATATTGGTATTTAGTATATTTAATTTTTTTTTATAAAATTCATTCAAGGTTTTTTTACTTTCTGAATTACATATTTTTTTATATATATTTTACATACATTTTATAATTTGCACATATTTCTTATGTATTGAAATTTGAAATTTCTATTTATTTTATTGAAATTATTGAAGATACATGATTTAAAATTGTAGCAATCAGTAAATATAAAAATGATTTCTGTTTTTAATTTCGTTTTTAATCTGAATGTATAATGAGGAGCATAGAACCAATAACGATAAAAAATTTAAATTATAATTAATTATAATTAATTATATATATTTCGTACGAAAATATAATTTCATAAATAATAAATTGTATAACAATTGTATAACTATTGTATAACCATTTTAAAGTATAAAAATTATAAAAGCTTTAAAAAATTTATATAACATATTATAAGTACCTATATATACTTTACTCATTCTAACAAATCTAATTTTAAAAATAAAGTAGAAAAAATTTGTTCAAGAATTGTTTGAGAAAATTTAATACCAACAAATTTATGTATAGCAAAATATAAAAATTAAAATTCTTTAAGCTTGTAACATGTTAAAGATATTTAGGTGGTCTCACTTAAATGGATCATCCTGTATACTAAAAGCGTTGTATACTTGACAAAAAAATTTACATTCTCTTAAAAAGTAATTATACATATATAATTAATATAATATTATATCTCATTCACACATATACATATTCAGCAATCAACCTGAACTAAAAGAGTTTTTTATTACAAACAATTCGATAGTTAAATGAGTTTTTAGACAACAAAACAATCCATTTATATTTTCAAACAAAATTTTATGCAAAATATTTAAAATTTAATAAATCATTATTTTCACTAAAAAATTCGTGATATTAAAATTTCTCTCCAACAACATTGTGCATCATTTTTTATCAATATATTCTTTACCATGAGCCATCATTTTACTTTAATATGAGGCACATTCGTCTTTAATATCTTATTATATATAATACATTATTTTGAAATTCATATTCTTTGTATTGTACGAATGATAGAATATTAATGTGTAAATTAATGTGTTCAAGGATACAATGTTTGATACAATGTTGTCAATGTAGTTTCTTTGATATAACGCTTTACTGAACTTTTTCTTGTATTATTGCTTAGTAACCAGAATCTCACTCCTAAAACGCTTCCGCTAACAGGATATGACATCTACCCTTACATTACAAACTGAAAGTAAACTGATCCTTAATTGTCAATATTTAAGCTTTATTACGCCACGGATGTTCGAAAAAATCTTATACTTATATTAAAAATTTAAAAATAATTCTTGAAATAATTTCAAAAATAATTTCCAATTATGTTTCAACTATTTTATATTAAAATTTTAAGAAAGCATAATATTTTACTAAGAAATACCACAATAAGGTACTCTATTTTCTACTTATTATTGTTTCATTTTGTTCCAAAAGAAAAATTAAAACTATTAGTCGTAGCTTTGCACTTATTTGAAATGGTTGTCAACAACGATTTTTAATCGTTTACATAACTATTTTCATAGCTAACGAATATTTCAACTATTATTATTAATTTAATATTCTATATCTTATATAATACTACATACAATCAGATAAAAAACAGAATTAAATCTATTCCAAACTTATTATTCATTACGAGTCATTTTTTAATTAAAAACTCTACCAGGTATGAAAACATAAATAATAAATGCCACGTAAATAATCTTTATTAAAAAATAAAATATTTTAAAATTAGATAATAGAACAAAACTTTTATGATTCATCCATAATCTAATGAAGCTAGTTAAAAGTTGATGGAATTAATGTAAGATAAAGAAAAGAACAATATTCAATGTATTTGTTACTTCTCAAATTATTTAAAAATAATTTAAAAACAATAATGAATATATTGATTTTCTGTTGATTGAAAAAAACAAACAATAACATGTAGACGCAATAATTTAATTTATTAGAAATGGTCTGCATTTTCACACATCATTACATTTGCATTAAAACTACATTATATCATATCTACATACATATATTAAAATAAAAATTAATTCTTTCCTTTACTATACCTTAACCTCAACCATAGAGTTTTTTCCTCTTTTGTATTTTAAAAGAATTTCTGTAGTCTTACTCTATAAAATTAAAAATGTAGATTCTGTTTTCTTTTAAAATAGATTACGTATTATATATTCATTTTATTCTTAAATACAAATAAAAATATTATTAATTTTTAACGAATTTAAAAGAACGTGTTTAAAGTATATATGGTATATACTTTTTTAGTTAGTGATTTTTATAATATGATACATTTTAAAAATAAATATTAAGTTTTTCAAGATTTAGTGTAACTTCCTGTAATAATCCGAAAATTAGCATATACTATGTATTATATATTCTCAGTTTTCAGGGAAATATCTTTCTAATCATGAACTTTTTTCAATTTAAACTATACAATTTTTATAAAATGATTTCATTAGATAAAATATCTTTTTTTATCTTCATAATACAAAAAAAAAACATATTACATGACATATAAAATTATTGTAATTCAATACGAAAAAAAAACATAAATTTCATATATGTATTATAATCAGTTACCCTTTCTATTTAAATAATAACTAAACTTCATTTCATTGAATTATCGATTCCTCATTCTTCATTCTTTCGATTTAACATAATTATATCAAAAGTAAATATCAGTAGATAATACTCAAATGCATTAAGAGAGAAAAAAAAAAAAGAAACAGTAATCATAAAGTCTCACCTCCGCTAAAGGTATCATTATTTTCGGACTGCAGTGTGGCACTCGTGTCGGATAAAGGCGATGGAGCTGGCCTTAACTCCGACGGTTCCAATCTCAGTAAATCACTTCCGCCATCTCCACTGCCCTCATTTCCTTTTCCGACCTGTACAATTGTCACATTCAAAGGTCCCCGGTTACCTGTAAAACAGAGAAGCTACAATAAAGTCCGAGCTCTAAAAATAGTCACCTGTAATGAATGTTTGCAACGATACGACGCTGATACTACTTCCAATTAATTCGTCAGTAAGGATATCCCGCGTTTATGAGCCAACGACGAATAGGATTTGTATTAATTCAGTACTTTTTCACGTCTCCATATTGTAAAATTATTAATATATTGTATAAAAGTTACTACTACTAGTGAATAAAATTATCTAATATTCCATAAGATATTAATTTTATTTCATAACTTTGGAGAGTCTTTTTGGCCAATAATCCATTATTATGGCCAATAATTTTACGATTTTAACTTCGATATACTAATAATTCAATTTTTTGTAATTACTAAGATAATTTTTCATATTTCTTTTTTGTTATCTTAGAGAATATTTGAAAAAGTCTTATATTATCTTATTACTTTATAAATTTTTATTACATTCTAGGGTAATTTTCACACTTACTATTATATAACACATATAATTATATAAGCTGTATAATTTTATATTTTGCTATTACATAATCCATAGACGCATAAAACAATGAGAAACAAGAAAGCTATAATAGTTTTTCACTGATTATTAGGGGAAATTATTATAATCAGAGGTTACATTTTCGATCGACAGTGGTATTGTAAAAACGACAATTAATTATCACAAGCTTAACTAAAAATATTATTGGATTTAATGTGATATGTGACAATTACATCTATATAGAGTATAATTTTGACAATAGTTTAAAAATAAACTAAATATTTATCTTATATCTATTCTCAATTCCAAAACTATAAAATATTAGATTAGAATATAAAAATACTGATACTAAATATTTATACCATATTTACATTACAAAATGCCAATTACAAATAGTCAATATAATAAAAAAAAATAGATTAAACATACTCTTTGATGAATATGAATGTGTATAGAAATTGTACAGTTATTGAAAATATAATGCACACTGCAGCAATTGTGAATTTATTTAAAATCTTATAATCGATTATAATTAAAATATAAGCTCTCATTATCAATTATATATTATATAATATAATATTTCAAAACGTGTATATTAAATACGTAAAATATTAAATATATATAAGTACAATTTGCTTATTATATCTTTCAAAATTCATAAAAAATATTATCACGAATGATATTTCAATCCAGTTGACTAAGAATGAATTATTTTCTATTTTTAAAAATGAATAAATTTCGATTTTAATACTTATTCGAGTAAAACATAATTGCGAAAGAAATTACGGAGTGAAATTTCGTAAAAACAAGAATATTTTTTTATAAGCATCAGTTTATACAAAATAATTCCGTCAAGAATGTTTTAATATGTCATAATAAGTTGAATTTTAACTTTTCTTCTTACTCTTTTTATAATCACAGTTTTTCCCACACACACACACACACACACACACCTGTCAAATTGAAAATATTTAAAACAGAAAATAAAAAGAGATTTGAACATTTTATAAATCTTAATGAATCTGTTAATTAAAATTGCATCATTTCTGAAATACTATTAATATTTCTTACACTCATTTAAAAGAATGTACAAATAAACATGGACTTACAGATATAATTACCATATATGTTATTCTTATTAATAAAACAAATAAAATCTGCTCTATAATTATAATAATAATTATAAACTATAACAATAACAATTGTATAATAACTATAAACTATAACAATTGTATAATAATTTTTAATATATCCATGGTAATTACATAATAGACTTCCTGATTTTTCTTCGGATTTATTTACATATGTATTCTGGTAAATATTTTTCGCAATCTGTGTAACTTTAATTAATAAATTAATCTGTTCAGCTGATTTTCCATAATTCTAATTATTAAAATATGCGTAAAGACGTTAAGCTTCTTGTTCACATAAAATAATTTATTCTATTTTTAGATAAGGACAACGGTTCGCCCGTTTTTTATGCTGGCATGAGTTTGTCCTAACGTTTGCCACACTCTATCGCGGCTGTTGATAGTTGATATGATAGTTTATTGTTTTCTTTCTTGGCAACTGACCCACGTGCCTGCAATGTTTGGTCTGAAAACGGTTGGCATCGACCATTCATCTTTCACCGTTTTTAGAGAAATTACGTCAGGGCAATCAAACGGCTCACGATTCAAAGTAATCGGTTCGCTGTCGCCATTACTTTCCTATAAAGCAAGCCCAGTATCAGTTAGTTGCAATATTCAACAGATTTTTTTTTATTAACCCCTAAAGCTCCTGCAATTTGTCCTGATGGACATTTGGCAGATCGTTACATATATCGGTTTGACGGTATCATGTGGATCCTACTCCCAGTGGAGAAACATAGTTGCATAATGATTTCAGTTGAGGAGCGAATAACAAGATCCTGTGATGTTGTCCATATATAAGGTGTTAGCTAGGGGGTTTGGATGATTTGTTGTTCTATCTTTGTATCTATAGGAAAATGGTTGAATTTCTTCCCACACAGAGGGAATTTGTAAGTCCTTTTTGTTCTTGATGTACCACAACGCGTTAGCTATTGTTCTGAGTATTATAGATTGCATAGCTTCCAACTTTGTAATATGGCTTTTGGCAGCCATTCCCTAAAGCTGGGTGCCATATGTCCATATAGGTTTCATTATAACTTTGTATATCAATAATTTGTTTGTTTTCTATACTTAGTCTGGATCTACGGCTAGTTAACCAGAACATTTCTTTTCTTTTGGTTCGGATTTGTTGCATTTTTTTGTTTCCATGTTAGCTTTGAATCTAGGTGCAGTCCGATATTTGATTTGTAGCGGCTATCATACAAAGATATAAAAATCACCAGCCGCAAATAGATGCAGCGCGCCTACGGATCGATGGCAATCACCCACCAAGTTAAGCGTGCAGCGTGCGGATCAGCTCTAGAATGAACGCCGTTTTCTGTGTAACAGCCAAGCGTCTGGTACGGTCACCGCCATCAGTCGCACTGATCTCGGCTACTCCAAGACGAAATGCTCCTTTTTCCATCTTTACCCCCACCTTACCAACACGATCCCAATCCTTCGCGTTCCTTGGGTGAAGTATCTGGGAAATAAGTTTTTAAATCTCTTTCTATAGACACCCCCCTCAGAACGTGACAGTACAATAAAACCCACATTAAAAGTCGATTATACAATAGCTACACAGGGCCCTCTAATCTTCTAAGACTTGCGAGATCCCTAGAAGGAATAAGGATGCTTGTAGACTATAAATGTCACTATAAATGACACTCAGAGGTACGGACAAGGTCAATTGAATGGCCTATCCGAGCACCGTCACTTATAGAATCAGTAGTTCCAGTATTTGTTCGTGAGCTTCTGAAGTGATCGCATCTCAACGAGACAGAGGAGCCAGCGGCAATTCAACAGCAACTCGCCATTGCATCACGTCTCAGTGACAAGTCCACCAAAGCAGAGAGAGAACCAAAATAAAAAATCATAGAAGGAAAGACCAGAGGAAGGAAAAAACGAAGACGACGGCATCCACCACACGACCCGCAGGAAAAAGGAAGGTAATAGAGCAAGAAATAATACCTATTATAACTAGGAAGAGATCATCCTCCCTTACCAACTCAGGGCCAACAACATCAGGTATGGAGACGTTAAAACCAAACATACCAACACACAATAAATTTGGCATCTTGGCGGAATGTCTAATGAACGACGTGGAACATACAAACGACAATAAAGCAGACAATAAAAACACTGAGACACAAACACATTCAAGCATCACTACCAACCAAAGCAAAGTTAAACTACCCCCCATATACATACACAAAAACTACCCGAAACTACCCGAAACTACTCGAAGCCCTGAAAATAAAATACAATAACAGATTCCACACTAAGAAAACCTCAGAAAAGCTAAAGATTATCAAAACATAACACACTTTAATGAATTTAAGGAGCTATGTCGCAAAGATAACATACAGTTCCATACATAAATAATTAGCACTGAAAAAATTCTCACTGTCCTAAGGGATTAGTAAAGCTATCCGAAAAGACTATCATTAACAACATAAAAAGTCAGAGACCAAACCCTCTAAATTGTACCCATACATGATACCCCGTACACAGAGTGACCTTCGCGCTAGATATAACTCTCGCAAAAGTTAACTAGGCAAGGTTTATCTTAAACTTGAAAATTTACTGGAGAAAATTTGAATCCAAAATACCGGTGCTAGACACACGGACACTTATCCACAAATTGCAGCAAAAATGTAATGTGTGTTAAATGTGCCCACTCTAGAGAGTGCACCAAGACCCTTGAGGTACGACCAGCATGCATAAATTGAAAGATAGCCACCCGGCTAATTACTCAAAATGTCCAGCACTACTCACATTTTTTGCCAAGAGAAATGCACATAAAATACAGTTACAGTCCAACACCCAATACTAATACCTCCCACCACCACAGCCTTTCCCACCCTAACCAGAACGCCATATCACATAACAAGCACGTACACAAACACATACAGGGTTTCGGGGCAACACAGGCAAATTGTGCCAATATAATTGTAAAACACCCTTCCCAAGAACCCCCACACCATTAGAAAATAATAGGAACACAATAAACGAAGCCCTGGACGAAATAAAATCATCCGATTTCGACTTATTCTTAAGAATAATAGAACTGATTCAAATACATTACATGAAATGCATCAATAACTTAGAAAGGGTCAAGGCCATAAATTGTAAAAAAAACTTGAAGCTGGCTCTTAATCACCAAATCAAAATAATATTATGGAATGCTACTAGCATCAAAAATAAGAATCAAGAGTTTCAGAAATTCCTAGAAGACCACCTCATATATATCGCAACAATAACGGAAACCTGGTGGAAACGCAATCTACAATTACTTCCATAGAAACTGTTACCATCAGAACTAAGACTAGACCTAGACGAACTAACTAAAAGCAGCACAAAATATTATTATCTAATTGGAGGCGACTTTAATGCTAAGTACCAGCTATAGATCAACATCAAAAGAAACGGTGTTACCATAAAAAATCAGGCTGAGGCTGAAAACTATGAAATAATACACAGTTCCACGTTCACATACAAACAATCAAACTGCAATCCATCTAATATAGACATATTTCTTTCGAGTCTTACATACGCACAAACAATCAGAACAATAGACGAACTCTCCTCTAATCACTTTCTGGTGATATTAACAATAACAACAAACTACAACATGAAAATACATAGAACAACGTACAGACTGTGTATTTTACACAAGGATTTGTAACACATTTCATATCAACCCAAATTCAAAAGTAGGACAACAGATTCACAAACGTGGACAAACAGGTCGAACAATTCAAATAAAACATACAATACGTATACTGAAAGGCCACACACACTGTCAATGCACCAATCAAAACAACCATAACAGACATATATCTATATAACCTGATAAGAAGCAGAAATAAACACAGACGAAAATATAAAAAAACGGGTAATACTATAGACAGATCGGAATATACTAACAACAATAAACACAGAAGAAAATCACAAAAATCAGAAACAAAAAATGGCAGAACAGACTCGACAGGATCGCAAAAGCAGACCATACACTATGGCAGACTTACAAAATTACCGGAGGAAATAACATCAAAAGGACGCACAAACGAATAACATCTACTACACTGACTCGGAAAAAGCGGAAAGTATTGCCACCACATTCGCAACCACACATAACACAACGTCCTCACTGGACGAACAAATAACCAGAAAAATACAAGAAAACAAGAAAAGGAAACGGAAATCGCGAAACAAATAATCATTTTCCTGCAACACATATATAGTATAATCAAAAAACTGCCTAACGGTAAGGCACCCGGTCCCGATAAAATTACAGCAGAAAAACTCAAAAATCTGCCTAAGAAAACAATAATACAGATTTACTATATTTTTAAAACATACATCCAGACATCCTAGTTCCCCATAATATGGAAATTAGCGAAAATCTACCCCATTCCAAAACCTGGCAAAACCAAAACCGACATCCATAACTACAGACCCATCAGTTCACTTAGAAGCTTACTCAGTAAAGTCCTAGAAAAAATAATATACATTCACCTTCTCAGACACCTAAACGAGAACAATATAATCATCCCACAACAATACGGCTTCAGGGAAAACCACTCATGCTTAGAGTCATGCAATCATTGAATACAACAAGAACAGATTTATAGCTCACACTGCTAGATCTCAAGAAAGACTTTGATTCAGTCTGGCATGACGTCCTAATTTTTAAACTGGATAAAATCGGAACACCAATAACAATAGTTGAAATAATTAAAAACTACCTCACTGACAGAAGGTAGTATTGTATGTAACAATAAAAGGCTCCAACTCTATAAAGAGTATAAAAGAGATGGAATCTTCGAAGTCCCACAGACCTCGATACTTGGACCAGTATTATACAACAAAACCTACTAGTAGAACTAAACATGTAGCAATATAAAATCCATAATCCAAAGTGACCAAACAAACTGGGAAACCTATACTCAATTTTGTAATAAGATACACATAAAGCAGGCATTTAAGTACCACGGAAGAATCTATTGATGAAGAAATAAACACCCTTGTCTTAAAACACACTTCCCATAACCGCCCAAAATCATTTGAACAATACTGATCATTTCCAAAACTTAATAAAAGAAAGGAACGAATACAGGAGAAAGAACTAAAAACCCAACCTACAAACCACTTAGAAATATGCTTACAAACTCCATACAGAAAAGAATCAGAATTGAAAATTCAAACTTGTCAAGACAAACTTGGCAATATTAAAATCACGGGCAATACCTTCTGGCAAACATAAAATTACGGGTGAATTCAGGACACGCACTCCAGTCCTGGCAAATAATTTAATACAGCCCATCCTTCTCAAGATTACTTCTTAAGCTGCTCTCCACAGATAATTCCTCAAAGATCCATCTACATCAATGATATCCCAATTCTCAAGCATTCACACGGCTATTTACGCAGATGACAGCTATTTTTGTCTCATTTGGTGGAACCCAAAAAATGCCAAATATATACAATCACACATAGACACGCTACAAACATATTTCCGCAACTGGAAACTGACTATAGAAATAGACACAAGCAATCACCTTCACCAGAAAAAGAAATTTCATCCACGAATTACCATATCAGAATACTCCATTTTATGAACACACACACTGAAATTACAAAGAGAGTCAACCTGGCTTACCCAGCACTAAAAAAGTTGTACCCTTTCATTACAAGAAATAGTAAGTTAAAGATATCAATAAAAATAAATCTCTATAAGACATATCAGACCCATCATTATATATGGACATTAAATCTGGGCTGCAACAGAAAAATCAAATATTAACAAAGTCCAGAAAATGGAAAATAAATTCCTCCACATTAAATGAGCTTTACGACACATCATGAGAACTACACGCTCTAGCAAACATACTCACAATTAAAGAATATATAAACAAATCGCTACAACCAAATTATAACTTCGATCACCATAGTCCGATCATAAAAAGCACAGGAAATTATGTACCGCTTAAATTAAAAATAAAACAAGCATTAACAGGCTATAGCAAATCTCAAATCTCAATAGAACACTGACAAAGAGAGCAGGTTTTTTGAAAATTTATACCTGCTGCATAAGTCACATTTTCTCATCTACTCATCCTATAAGAACTTAAAATTAAACCTAAACGATTACGATTATATGCAGGTAGAAGAATTACTTAAATTACTTCAGGAACTGCGAAAGAATATACACCTGTCACCAAAAAAAAAGGAATTAAACAGTTTCAGAAAGAAAGATCAGAAAGTTCAGTACAGGAATTAAGTTAAAGTTATTCACGACTCTAGTTGCCATCCATCTTGCCATCGTCAGTATTCATCATTCGCACACACACAAACTGACATCAGTCGTTATATATCTCTGATTCAAGCAAGAATAGCATATTATAAGCCATCAGGCTTATTGTATAATAAATCCAGGCAAAATACGACATATTCATTCATTTCTTAGTGGGTGGTCCTTCGAACTCCAAATGGATATACGCAAAGAAACAAAATCGACACCAGTTGTGACTTAACAGTATGAGTTTCATTCCAAAATTTCTTAATTTTTAATTTATATAATTTTATATCTGAATCAGCATCATATATGATAAATTATATAAATTAAAAATTAATATGATATATCAATAAAATTAATCCCGAAAAATACAGTCAACTGTATACAAAAATGATATCGGTTGATTTGTTCAAATGGATCGTAGATAAATATCAAATTATGTGATAAATATTTGATTTAAAATATGAAAATTTGATAGAATGGTTTTTGTAATTTATCATTATTATAGCTAGACATAAAATATTTGACAATTCAATTGTTGTAATAGTAACTATATTATAACGATTTTAAAGAAAATTTATTCTGTTTCTAAAACTTCATTATTCATTTTAAGTTTCCTTTATTACTTTATTTCAAAATCTTCAACCTTTATAATGCTAAAATTTTGGAAATATACATGTTACATCCAAATTCAAACTTTCCTTTTTAATACTTTCTATATTTCTATCCATTTTTACTCGCGTAAAGTAAAATAAAGCACACTTTCTTCTTTCTTAAATTTTTCCTAGTTCATTAATATATAGACAAGATTTATAGACAGATATTCTTAAATTTTATTTCTAGTTCATTAAAATCAATTGTACGAGCTGACTTTACGATACAGATCTGCAGACGTAATTGGAAAAAGAGATCTAATATGAAGAAATTTTCTTTAGTAGCTCGTAGATTCAATATAAATAGAGGAATATCTCAAAATTTTGCATATATTGTTTTTAAATATATATTAGATAGTATCGTGATACATCATTTCTATCTATTGGTATTAACATGTTTTTGTTAAATTAACAAAAATATATTGGAAATACGAGATTCCTAATACATGGAAATAGTTTTCTCAATATGCGGCAATGGGTTAAAAACTTGAATTATAATTATATATTAAATATAATTATAAATATATTTTTTATTGAAATAGTTTTTTATTCTTTTTTATATGAAAATTGAAACAATAACATTATTTTAAATTAAATCATAAACCATAAATATACTTTGTACGTTTGCATTTTCTTATTTTTAACAACATTTATAGCCGCCTCCATCATGTCTAGATTGTTTTCCAATATTTCTTATTCGGACTGAATTTATGTAATTAAATATTCTATAGTAGTTTTTACAAGTTAACAAATTTATTTGAAAAATACATTTTAATAAAGTCATGTTTCTAATATGGTAAGCCCAATACTGACAGATTATCTGCCTATAGTAGGTACAAAAAATTTTTACGCAAAAGTTTTATTATTCTTATAATTAAACATCACCCAAAACTTTAAAAAAATCATAATGAAAGCTTGTGAAGCTTTTCTTCAAGATTAGGAATTTTTAACCAACTCAGGACAATTTTAGCTAAAATTTCCAGTGCTATTTTTCTGTAAAATAACAATTGCCGTCTCGTAAAGTATGTGCACGCAGAAGTCACTAATTGTAAGAGACGGTTTCTAGAAGGCCATATCTGCCCACGTTAGTTAGTTTGAAAGAGAAATTCTGAAAAGCTCCTGTGACTGGTTTTGATATGCTTCTCATTTTTTAACTTTAATCCTCCAGAGTTTTTTAGAAGGGAAAAACGAAAAAATTAAGACGAAAGCTCTGAAGAGGAAAAAATTAAGAGCGGAAGTCAATCTTCAAAATCAAATCATAATAGTCAAATCAAAGTTCATTTCAGTCATTAGCAATCAGGTCACTAAGGCATTTGATTAAATGAAATCTTGCAACCATTGTTCTGGCGCAGAACACCCACCTCGGGACGGACACTCAGGCTAGATTCTTGGAATACTGTAACCTGCAGAGAAAGTTCAGATCCCATGGCACGCGCCTATCTATGGGACATTTATCTTACCCTGAGAGACAGAGATAGAGTATTCCAAGAACGTCTCTTAAAGAATAAACAAAGGGCGTCTTGGCTAGCGTCAAGAAGTCACGTAGACTCATTTTCGTTACACATTAAAGTGCCGTCTCCTAACACGCGAGAGAGAGTCTATCAGAACCATTCATTCATTCCGTTCGGGTCTAGACGCGGAGACATCTTCTCCTAGACTCAAGTAACATAGCCGAATCAGTCTGTTAGAATCAATCGAGTCAATCAGTTCGTACGAGACACATCACAGTAACAATTGTAGAACTTTATTCGAAATATAAGTCTTGAAAAACCTAAAACCGGCATTCATAATATCTCTCCGACGGCCGTAAAAGGCAAAACGAGAGAATCTCAGCGAAGCGGGCAGCAGTCGTCAAGATTCACCGTCGCGCTGATACAACCATCAATCGAGTTACTCAATCCCACACTAATGGGTTATCCTTCAGCGATAATCTATTTCAAGTGCAGTAACCAAAGGTATGCAACCGAATACAATCATCTCGTCTCCTAACCACTAGAACAAAGACTCTACAAAGTTTCAAGCATTACCAAATGAATAATGGACGAGATGTCTTATTATATTATAATACATTATTCAATTCAGATTACATTAACATATCATAAATTGTAGTAAATCAGTCATAATCAAACCATATAAATACATCCTGTTTTATTTCATATAAATGACAAATTCATATTATTTTTGTGACGTCGGACAACCGACGTTTGTTTAGTTCCTAGGGTTATCGAGGAAATTTGGAGTGTTTTGATACGGGATGTTCTGTACCGAGGGTGTGAGCGGAGAAAGAATGAATATGCGTGAGAGTGTACTGATTATGAGGTATGGAATATTCGATCGGTCTTTGTTCTGGAGCAAGTGGCTCCAACTGGTTCTACGATCAAAGTACGGTACAGATCAAACGGCGAACGAAAATGAATCTACACTAAATACAATATTCAATAAACACTATAGCGTGCTGATCTGAATCCACGTATTAGAGACGTTATGGAAAGCAGCTAGTTCAAGTAAGATTTGATTAATATTAGATTGGTAGGATTTTAATTTACTCGTCAGAAGTGAGATTTGATTGGATGATTTGATAATCTGACGAATTTGAATTATATGAGTAAGAAATGTGTAAGATTAATGCAGGTAAGAGTGCTGTGAAAAGACTACTGACTATTCTGCTGGATTGTTGTAGACTACTGCTTGCTCCAATGTGTTTTCCCGGGCACGGGATTAGGCAGGCAGCTAGTTGAGATGTGTTTATGGCGAGGACAGTTGCGATAAAGAAACTTACCAAGCCTTGGAATTGGAAGTCAGGTATGACTACCAGTAAGATAATGAATGAAATAGAAAGTAAGAATAGATGAAAGTACGATCAAGGGAAATTCCTGTTGTGGAGAAAATAATAAATTTGAAAGTTATTATTATCCTTGGCTCGATGAATTTGTTTTTCGCATCACTGTTTGGCTCTCGCTGTGTTCGGTGAGACAAACATCATTTTCGACATTCCGTTCCCAAGCAATAGTGGACGCTCCGGATGCGAAATCATAACACGCCATCGATAACTACTGTTATAAAAGGGGGTAAGAGTTAGAAGTTAGTTAGTTCATCTTCTAATTTCAAAGAGACAGTTCATCATCGAAATCCACGCAGTTCCAATTCTTCTATCTCCATATATGTATCAACACTCAGTTTTCTATTTCTATATACTTTTCTATATCTATATATATAGTCTGTAGTGAGTTAGAGTTAAGTTTTGTATAATTATTAGATTAGAATACATGCATATCTTTTATACAGTCACTTATTATTATTATTATTATTATTATTATTATTAGTAGTAGTAGTAGTAGTAGTAATAGTAGTTAACCTTCTAATTATCTCCGCTATCTCATTTGAACATCCTAATAACATCAACTTAAAGAACGCCGCGGATCCCGGTTGCACTTCGTCACTTAACCCGGCTTCGTGATAGTTAGCACACAATTTCCTCACAGCGGGAACGTGACATTTTATAATAAAGTTGCATTATTATATTGTGTATTCAATTGAGTGATCAGTAGACTGCGGATTTTTATACAAATTTATATTTCTAGGAATACAATTAAAAAGAAACAGAAAATATTATATTTTGAAGAAATATATTTTAGATATTCTAGATATATTTTATATTATGTACAATTCTATGCAATTTTATATTTGAAAATTTCCTACTCGTAGTCCAATTATTACTCTGCAATCAAAAATTATCAGATGTTATTGAAAAATATTTACAGAACAAGGCATTACAGCTTTGAAATATTAAATATATGTCCAAAGGAACAAAGACGTGAAAATTTTCGTAAATAATTTCATGAGACGAAAGAGATGATTTTTATGCTAATACACAAGTGAGAAAGGAGATCCACTGGTGAGTTGATGGAAAACGTGGTTGAGTCTAACGAGTCTTTTTGTATTTCAACTTTATTTAAAATGTGTTCTTTCTTCTTGCATAGTATATATTTATATACGTTCTTTATAGCGTTCTTTCAAGTAAATTATTTTGACTACTATTAATGTTAAGAAAAAGTGACTATATAGGATTTAAATGGTTTCAAGACGTGCATCTAATGTTATTAAAGAAAATTCTGTGAAGATTAGCTTGATGTTTTTTTGAGGTCATCGTGCTTTTTTACCATATTTTTTATAATGCTATGTTGTAATCGACATCAAAATGAATTCAGCAATGTATCAAAAAAGATGTTCTTCAAAAAACTTGTCAAATATTTAGTCATTTCATCTTAACAATCGAAATAATTTAGATGTTTGATTTAAAATTAACAACCTGTATATCCAAGTCAAAACTAACAAAATATTATTTAAGATCTAGTAAAGACGAGTGATTTGCGGCAAATTTACTGCGTTTTAAAAAACCTTAATTTATATAAAACAATTCACACGAAACGCAATTAATTGTAAGTGGTAAGTTTATCTTAAATGCACATACTCTTTCGCTATGATAAATTACTGCTGCTTGATAGTAAAGTAATACATATCTACATTACTTTATATGGATCAATTTAAACAAGTAGTTTAAGGCAATTTGGAAGCAGTGCTTTTTAGATATAAAGACGAACGTAAAACTTGACGATAAATTAACCACAAATTCGTCTGAATCGCAAAAATTTGGCGGAGAATTACTGCAGCAGCAAATTTACTTTGCAACCTTTAACAAACTTTCTTCCTGAACTTCTACCAATATACTTTTTTTCTTTTCATCAAAAACTAAATCTGAAATGATTGCTGTTTGGAGAGATACGAAAAAAGATTGCCAGATACCATTCAGTTTTGAAACGAAAGAAACCGATCAAGGAAGTTCATTATATAAAATTATTCGGACTCCGATAGTTGATAGAAAAAAAAACTTCGTCAACAAAAGAACTTCGTCAAAAAAAAAGAACGTCAAGAATGTCTTATCGAAAAAATTAATATCCTAAAAAATTTTAGACAACAAAAATTGAGGAGTTGACATTAAGGCATTACTTATAATTCTACTATAGTTTTATAATCTATGATTCTGTCAGTAAAATTTTACTAAACTTTCTCAATTTTATACAAATCACTTGTTCAAAAATAATTTATTTTCAGTTTAGAAAGTGAATTAATTGAACAACTGGACATTAAACATGAATCATTACTTATGCTTAATTTACGCTTTTTCAATCACTACTTCATCAAAATTCGATCAATAACTATTATGTAACTATTTTTACGAATGATGTAAACTTGTAAATCCTTAAATTTCGGAATTAAGAAATGCATACTTATAAGATTTTAACATTTCTATGCACAGAAAAACATAATCTTTTTTTTTCTCTTCATCGATTTTTTTGACTTACAGACTTTGTGTGGCAAAAAATATCAAAAGAGAAAAATTAAAAACTGTTCTTCAAGATTATATTAATCAGAACCATTTTATCTCCATGTTTATTAATAAGTCTGAGTTATCTGATTTAGACAGATACATTTACATACTTTATTACCAAACAGTAAATCTTTCCTAATAGATTGTTAAGTCCATTCTCATTAATACAGCATTAAGAATGTATTAAAATATGCAGGATTTAACACTAAAATAAAAAAAAATTTATATAAGCATAGGACCTTGTTTTAATCTTTAGTCATATAAAAAATTCTTCGAATTATAAGTAATCGGTTTATTACTTTATTCAAAGCATTCTACAAGTAATTATTGAAGTTAATAATAATAAAAAAAATATTAAATTTTTATGGAGGCTATGCCATACAAGAAATAAAACTGCTAACTAATGTTAAAGATGTCATTACTTTCCTTTAATACAAAAAAATTCAAGATAAATCTATAAAATGATAGTATAGTTTTCAAAACTAGTTGACTTCTGGAATTTCAACAAAATTGCATAAAACAAGATCTAATGTTCACGAAAAATATAAAACTCTACCTCCTACCAGAAAAGAACAAATAGCAGATATTTATAGCGATAACAGATATTTAAATTGATCATTCGAATATTACAATATTACTCACCAATTTCGGATTATGAAAAACAATCTCAAATTATCTACCATTAAAAATTGATATAACATTAATAAGTTTACTGTCATACGGAACTTACACGTTTTGTCTATGGAACAAAATATTTAATTTCTTTATTTAATATCTATAAGATGATTTCTATAAGAATTTCTATGCAATAAAGTACAACGAAAGCGTATTTTTCGTTTTATAATATTATCCAATTATTTGTATTATTTTAAATTATTATTAATGACATTTTAATCATTTTAAAATATTTAGAGAAATAGAAACGACGATCACCAGTGATCATTGCAACAATCAATGTGTTAAAAAAAATTTGAAAATTAACTTAAACTATAGTAGATTTATTATAATTTTTTTATTTAATATCATTATTATCATTTATTATTTATTACCAATATAATTTTCATATAACTGTTTACAAGATTGTTTGGTAGATGCTAACGATCTTGGTGTTAATGCGACCATTTTGAAATAAAAAATAAATAAAAAACATTATATATTATTTGCAGATATCATATCTTAATTTAAGAATAGGCATGATGATAAATCACAATGTTTAATAATTCAAAGATGAAAAAAATTAAATACATATATATAATTGATTTATAATTAGATATATAAATTTATTTCATTCTTCGTCGTGAATTCTCGTTATCCTCCAAATGCATTTGTTAATAATTTCCAATAATACCATAATTAATATAAAAATGAATGAAAATCAATTAAAGTACAAATACTTACAAACTTGCAATTTTTTTCTCTGTTTCATTTATTTATCCATTTTGATCAACCAACTATCATCATTGATAATAAGAAAATTATAATTACTCGAGAAAATACGATTATGAACGAGGAAATAGATGGTTTTCTTGAGAACATTGCTAAGTGATAATTAACCTTCATTTTACCGAACCTTAAATAATCTGTGCCAACGTTAATGTCATTTAATTTTTAATTTATGCCTTCCCTATTTTTAATTCAATAAATTATCGACAATATCCACGTGATAAAGATTAGGAAAAAAACAACTATGGAATACTGTAACTTACAATAATATTGATGAGTTAAATATTAATGCTCTGATAATTAGAGTTCATACATTACTAATAATAAATATATATAATCTCAAAAATAAATAAAACTCGGATGCCTGTTTACTTATTCATACGGACACTGCGTGAATTAAATTAAATTAAATTAAATTAAAGTAAATTAAATAAAATTAAAGTAAATTAAAATTAAAATAAATTAACTTATTTTGATCATTGTAGTATAAATCACTAATTACTTTGATTTATTTGTAAGTTTGCTTGTCTTTGTTAAGTTGGAAGATAAATACAAATCCAACAGTTTATTAAAAAAATTGAATCAATGCCATTTAGTTTTCATTTATCAATGAATCGGTTTTATCAACAGTTGATTCTATCTTTTTTCTTCTCTTTTCGTACAGTAACTCCCATTAATATTCAGACACTAAATATTGAAATTATTATAATTTTATATTAGAAAAGTCGTACAGTAGTAAGCTTGCTCTCAGTTTAAAGCTTGAAACGTCTATTTCCAAAATGTATCATTTATATTATATTAAAATGTTTTCATGTCACATAGCAACTACGTTTCTTATCGAAAATGCTACGATAAATCGTCATGTGTACGTAAAAACATTGAAAAACTTTGACTACAAAAGATTTGAAGATTGAAATCTCCTCTTTATAATAACTCTAGAAAAGTTGATGCAGGATTTTTTGTACTTGTACTATTTTATTGAACATTGAATATTGAGCTTACATAAAATTCGAAAATTCAATTGTAATATTTTCATTGTTATATTTATAAATTCAAAACTCAATGAATAGGCGAAAAAAATCAATAAGTATTGTCGAGAAGAAGTAATTTTCAAATTCATTGTTGATTCAATCATGAAAAAGCTTTTTAACGCTTTTACATACTACGATAATTTATAGTATTTTAAAGAAAAAAAGTGTGTATAACATTACAGAATAAAATGAGCGATCCGTGTGTTCGATCTCACCGAACAGACGAGGGCCAGCATTTGTATTTAGATTTCGCGCCGCACGCACACACATTCAACCGACACGCAGTCGGTAACGCCGGGTACGCTAGACGGGATTGGCCTATTGTCGCGTCATCGCGAGGTCCTGCGATAGGCCAAGTGCCCATCGCATGATCCTTTTTTGCTTGTTTTCGCCAATTCCGGTATTCTAGAATATTCGGTAATGAGTCATTTCAACTATCCATTGTTTGTCATCACGCGATTATCTGACTGGTTATCGAACGATCGCGTGATCCTTTTTTGCTTGTTTGTCTCCGGTTTCGAACGTTCGAGAACTTTCGAAATTCGGTAAGGAGAGACGAGCCACGTTGAAACGGATCCTTCCTAGCAACAGTTCATTGCAAACCTTCGGGAGAGACAGTTCATTTTAAACCTTCGGGCGAAACAGTTGATTAGAAACCTTCGCGCAGTACAGAGCAATTCATTCTTAGCAATCTTCTTATGGTGCGGATAGATTCAGACGAGACTAGCATCCAGAAATCCAATCCTACGATTTCCAATCCTTACAATTCAATCCTATCAATCACAATTCCTAGCCATTCCAATCCTACACACTCAAATTCCTTCCAATCTATAATTGAACCGGCTGATCTTCATTCGTGTTGGAGGTCAGCAAGCTACCGATCAAATTTGCGATTTCATTGCGTAAATTCGGGTCGGCACGCGACACCGTGTTAAAAGTAAATGCTTCAAAGTTTATGATAAATTCATTATTGCACGATTTCTTTTTATAAAATTATAACAGTATCAAGTTTCAATATTTAGTGTAAATAATATTAATAGGTGTCACTATATGTTTCATATATACATAATGACACCTACATGTGTACATAAATAAACAATCTAGTCTAATTAACATTTTACTCTGTATTTCTTTCTTTTAAGCATAAAGAAATTGTAAATAATTGCAATATAAAAACTAATGCAACTTTAAGATTACTTTCCACGAGAACGGTTCATTTTCAAACGAGAATGGTACCTTTGAGAGTTCAACACAAGTGATTGACTACATGATTCTCTTCTGTCAACAGTTGTAATCTTATGTAATCAAGTGATTCTAACTCGAAAGATCTCGCGAGATTCATACAAAAAAGATTCATATTAATTGATTTTTATCAAATGCAAAAAAATTATAATCAATAGGCTTGTTTCCTTTTCTGCGCTCAAAATTTGATTTATCAAAAGAAGTATCTGCAAAATAAGATTTCAGAAAAGATTTCCGTAATTATTTTTGATCCTCTATCAAATGGATTGTTATACAATACTAATTACTCTTCGAAAGTTTATGAAACCTTCGATTATTAAGACAGAATAAACATAGAGAATCTGGAAAGCATTGTTTCAAAACTGAATAGAAAAAATACGAATAAACTGATGTTCTGACACAAAAATTACTTCTTTTGTTCAAACACAGATATGAATATCCTCACAGTTTTTGTATTCTCAAAACATATCTCAGTTTTTAAAATGCAGTTATATCATTTTTTTTACTCCTTGACTAAAATATTTTCGTTTAGAAACCTTTTATTATTCTTATGATAATATAGGCACTTTTTCTTTATAACTCTAAGTTTATTTTCCACTTTAAATTCTTTATAAATTCTAATTACAATTTTATTCTAACTCTATATACTTGATCAACGCAAATTATATTAACATATATTAGTTAAAAAAATGTTCAAATAATAACTGTAGAAATATTTAAAAAAAAAAACAAGTTAATAAGTATTACAATCATTTATTTAATAGATAAAACTATAATAATCAATTAAATTTTTTTTCCATGTCTTGTCTTGCCTGGCATTTTTTATGTTTGAAAAATGTATTGTACAATTATACATATCTAATAAAAGTAATTTGTATATAGTTATGATTAAACTGAGTCTCAATTCATTTAGTGAAATGATCATCAAACAATTACATTACAAATTTTAATTTGTGTTTGATTGAAGCTCAATTTTGTAATTAATAATACACTTTGCCCTGAATCTTAATCAACTCGATATAATGCAATCTAATATACATGAATGACATCTGTTAACATGAATATCAATCTGACTGTATACGATTTGATCAATGTTTTAATTCAAGAACCAATACTTCAAAGACTATTTGATTGTTCATTCTTTTTCTTATTGAAATTAATACCATTTTTTAATTTCACACACTATTTTCTTTTACGCCACCTTACTAACGCTGATTGATTATATCTTTTCTACATTCACACGTCATCAAATATTACATATTTTCAACGAGATGTCCATGTAATATTAGTGAAACAGAGTTTGTTGTCTTTTTTTGTTATATCGTCATTGGTTACTGTCCCTATTGGCTTCAACCAATTTACCAGTCTTCAGAAGGTTGTTTAGATACAACTTCATAAGCAATTAAATTTAAATGATTATTGTTATATTGTCGGGATGGATGTTAAACGAGTAACATTAAAAAGAGCTTGGAGAAAACTAATGAATAATGTTGAAGATACGCAGAAAGAAGACACATATTACTACGACAGACACAAATGAAACTCTTTCACTGCATACATAATAGGATATAATGATCACTGATTTCAATGCAACGAAATATGTTTAATTGATCATGAACAAATGTTGTACATAATTTAAATGAAATCCAATTTAAATTTAATGACAATGATAATGTATTACAACATTTTGAAGTGTTTGAAGCCAAATTGAAATTACTACAAAAATTGTATGATTTGATAGTAAGATTTGATAAAAAGATTTGAGACTTATAAATCTCCAACTAAATAATACATGTTTAATTTTATTACACATTTGTAACTACCAATATTAATATGTATTTGCGTTCTTTTTTGAAGTATGTACATAAAAATCAACATAAAAGAAATAATTATAAAAAATATTCGAGAATTCTCTTAACGGAACTCTCACGTCCCCCGATTAGTTTGAATAATCGAGGTTCTACTATATTTTAGAAAGGTAAGAGAGAAGTATTAGCAACTAATAAGAAAACAAAAAGTTTAGTAATACTACAAAAATCGTAATAATTAAACATACAGACTACTAAACAAAAAATAATTAATTGTAATTAATAATACTACTAGATCAGTATTATTAAAAATACGATATTACAAAAATTTAAATAAATAATTATAAATAAAGTAAAAGTAAAAATTTTCGAAAAAAATTTTAAACTGAAACTAAACAAATTAAAGTGAGGTAAGTTCATGAATAAAAATGAATAGTTGAATTAAGAACGAGAAAATAAAAAAACTTGAAAAAGAGTAAAAAGGGGAAAGTAGAAGACAAATGAAGAGCTGAAGAAGAGAGAAGAGAAAAAAGAAGGATCTATTTTCATCGTTAAAGGATTTACTAAAATAAGAATAAGCGGTAGATAACGGCGTAGACTTAAGAATTAAAGGATACTCAGCAGCGGGAAAAAAGTTTTAATTTTAAATGGTAAAAGCCTGTCTTCCTAATTAACCTATTAAAAAACTTTATAGTTATTGATTAATGACTTCTTAATGAAACATTGATAAGAAGAACTCTGATTTCCTTGTGAGCGCTATGGAATATTTTCTCTCTCTGTCCATAATGATTTTGAGTAACTTGTTTTGAATAACTTGAATCTTTTTCTTGGTGTTGACAAGGATATTCCACCACAATCATAGTAAGAGTTGGTTTTAAACAAGTTGTAAAGGTTTATTTTGATTTTGGTCTGGAAAGATTTTTTATCCAGGAACAGATAAGAACTCCGAATGCTTTTAAGATTTTGATTATATGGTCCTCAACTCTTATCTTATAGTAAGTAAAACTTGATAATATCAAAGTGCTTAATCCTAAGTAACTAATGGATCATAAGTGTCAGACCAGGAGATCCGATGATTGTTTATTGCCACTTGGTGGATAATTTTTTGAGACACAAAATTAGGTCTCCTAAAGAAGATTATCTCCGTTTTGTTTGCACGTCAATTATTTTTGGTGTAGTGGTTGAATTAATTGAATGATTTATAGTATTTGGTATCAAACGGTGGTGCTAGGAGAAACAAACTATATCAATCAATAGTTCAGAGTAAGTTTATTGAACTGTCATAAACAAACCGTGGCTCGTACCCCTCTTTGCGAGAGGTGAACATATCATACCTACTTTGCTTTACTATTTTTTTCTTCTCCCGATGTTATACGAGCCCTACCATCATCCACTTTTGTAATCAAAATTAAAAATACCTTCATATTGATTTTTGTAATTAAAATATGATAAAGTAATATAAGAGATCCCGATCCAATTGTAAATTATGGAAAGCTGGATTACAAAAATGAATCATCACTAACAAATGTATGAAAAGAGGTTGTGGAAAAGTACTTTTTAGTAAGCTGACAAAGTTAAACAATTAAATCAAATATGTGTACTACTGATTAATTCTCACGTAAAGGGAAAAGATTAGGACCTAAGAAGAAAAAAAAGAGGGCGAAATAACTCATTATATGGTTCATGAAGGAGAAGAAAATCGACAGACCTAGTTTAGATAAAAGTTTTATGAAGATACAATTGAAAAAGAAGTGTCCAGGTCAGCTCAACAATCAACCAACAAACTCAATAATGAAACTCACTTAAAATTGTCACATTCTGCATGCAGAAGAGATGGTCGCATCGGATAACACGATAACCCGGAACCATAAAAAGAATCGACGGATTTACCATGTTTCGGTAATTAGGACGATATCAACTTGAGTCTTGTCTAGCATCAGTAATAGCTCATTCCGTTTCAGAGAAGTATTTTTAAAGTAGAGACTATAGTATGAAATATGCTTCTAGAAAGACTTGAAATTTTGTTCAGCTTTGTTTCTACAAAATTCGTGATCTGTCTCAAAGGCTCGTAACGAATACAATTATTTTACCAACATCAGTTATTCGCAAAGTGAGCGAAGTTCTGCAAAGGCGTCTTTTAATTCAATACAGAAGTCGGGGAACAAAACTTGTGGAATAAAAGCCAAGAGAACCGCAGAAAGAATCTCTGATGTCCTTACAGTATCAGAAAGTGTACTAGCGTAAATAGAAAAAAAATTCTGCGATGATGTACGATCTTGACTAAGATAAGAAAGTTTCAGCTAGCAAAATACTGATGTAAAAGTTCTAGAGTTTTTCAGTTGAATTTATTACGAGAGAAAGTATTTGTGCAGATACTCAGTTAAAGCTAGATATTGGCTTATGTGAACAAACACAATTGGCACAAGTAAGAGAAATGTTTTTGAATTTTAATCAATCAATGGAATGATGTAGTATAATTCAATGCATAACTCAAGATTACGGTTGTAAAAAAACCGAACCGTGAGCATCTAAAACATTGTGTATATTTATGTCGAGATAGGAACTTTTCTCAACGTTGAATAAATCGTCTATTTTGACAACTGCGTTAAGTATTGTGTAGGGTGGGAAACTTATTTTGAATAAAGCAAAGTTAGATTTTTTGGGATATTTTTCCTCCGATCGATTATGGTGCATAAAATTAGATTTAAGCCATGGGATTTAATTTCCTTGAAAATGTCTTCGACTGGTAGAGACTGGAGGAAGGCCTTTCAGGACTAAAAATAGACAGTTATCTTCTTTCAGAGAAAAGAAGCAAGTTGGGACATTTTCATTTCTTAGGACGTTCATAAATGTTTTGTACTCTTTAAATTAAATGTGAATCTCCTTACCTAGATATTTAATGGTAAATAAGCAACTGAATTCTTTTGAAAAGTCTCAAAGTAGGAAATATGGTAAGAAAAATTAGGTAAATAGACAAAGGATGATTTCACATAGTTACATTGTTGAAACTAAAGACCGATTTGTTTAGTTGGAACAGAGAGATAGAAGCAGTGCTACTACATTGTTGGCTGAGAGATTAGATTCATTTTGGAATATTTTATTTAGTACTAAAAATGAATGAAAAAAAAATTGAATTTCAAAATTTATACTAGTGTCAGATGGCTACTCACTCTTCGTGAATCACATAGTTGTCCAAATATAATTTTAACAAATAGTGGATTATATTGCTTACTCATTCACGAAAACATCACTCGCATCTCTTCCTCTTTGTCTCTACAAACTATTAATCCTTGTAAAAATATAGAAGCGTTACTGTTCGCGCGCGTGGTTAGCGAGACGAGATCGAGTGTAGAAAGTAGATTGTGGACTGTATAATTTGCGCGCTGAGTATTAGGGGCTTGTCCCCTCGTAGTAACTGTATCGCAGGAGAATATCTTTATTTGTCGGAAATCGAATTGATTCTGATTAGGAAGCCGAAGGAAAGCCCGAACGTCTTCTCGGTTCCCCCTCCTTCGGCTTCGGGAAATCGCGGTCCAGGGTCCAGGGTGGGGCACGAAGGGCCAGACACCCCTTGGCGTCCTGGGTGATCTCGCGGGCCCGTGCTTCTCACGTGTTCGGGAAAGTTGGCGCCATGCTTCAATCCACGGTCGAGTGTCTCGTCTTCCTGGAAGAAGTCCAGCCATGTGGCCAGTGTTTTGGGCGACACGGCCTGCTAAGGGTTCTCGCAAAGCAATAAATTTTCTGGGTACGTGCCTGTACCCAGACCGTAGGTATTGAAGCGTGGAAACTCTCTCGAACAGTTACTATTCAATCACTGATTCTCCAACAACAATTAATAATAGAATAAACACTTGGATGAAAAAACTTGCGTCTTTCTTGAAACCTAATATTAAGATTACTACGATCTCGCATCAGAAATTCTTAATGATGTGGTAAGTTTAAAAGAAGAAGGATTTCCAAAAATAAAAGGAACCTTAGAGTTTCTAAGTTTCGTATCTAGTAGTACTTTTAAATATTTCTCGTTAAGACTGAGAAGATAGGTTAGATTCGTTAACGAAAACGAATGAAACAGGAAGTGACTGTGGGTAGATCCGCAATCCTCGTTACCCGTACCTACTACGTGATAGGACAGAGAGGCGGCCAGGATAACCTTTCAATGGCCTTTTTTTGTTAAGTTTATCCTTGTTAAGAGTGGATGCATCAAAATGCAGTTAAATTAGGAGGATTCAATTGAGGTTGAAGAAATACGTACAAAGAAAGATAGATAGAAGTCTGATGAATGTTGATGAAATAAAACAGAAAACAGAACATAAAGAAAGCAACCAAACGAAAAAGTTAAAAAAATAATAAATTATGTTTATTAAAATAATGCTTGGCACATACTGATAGCATGACGGCTAAATTCGGCAAACGACAACTCATGATAAAAAAATGGATCTCTTATGAATAAAATATTTATAAATATTTTAATACAAAATGTACACATTGCTACTTAAATCTAGATAAATATTTTTATTCAAATAGTTCATTTTTCGAATTTTAATACATATAATATATAGAAATATATGAAATACTATGGAACAATTTTATTTTTTAATTTTAACTTGTCTTTGATTTATTTGGCAAGTTATAGGTTAGGTTTAGATAAACAAAGATAAACAAAGTTCCTCCAAATTTATTTTGGAAAAATCATTGTAATTAATTTAAAAATTATAATGGAATCTCGATTTACAAGATCGTAATTATATGGAATTAAATTATAATGGAATTTCGATTAACCGAGGTGTCGATTATCCGTTGTCTCACGTTCACTAATGACATCGTGTCGCGCAACAAAGTGCATAAACTTATCTAAATCTTGCAAATCGTACATTATATAACAGCTGAATTTTTAATATTTTATGAATTTAAATGTACACTTTAATTGTACATTTTTGCAACTTCTCATAAATGCATAAGTTCACTTGTAAGTATTTCTACAAAATTGTGTGCGATAAAGTTACGAATAAAAACAAGAGCTGCTAAACATAATCTAAATAAATGAGAATGTCAGAGCAATGACGACAATATATGATGTTAAATTCTCAATATTCATGTGAAGCTTATAAATACCGAAATTACATCAACATGATATAATATACAATAGAATTTCATACCAATGTAACACAATACAACTAAGTCACATCTACTACATTTGCTAAAAAAGAATATACTATAATTAAACTATAATTAAATATTTTATATATTTATTCATACTATAATTAATACTAAAATAATATTACAACTGCACTATAATTTAAAAAAATTATGCTACAATTAAAAGAATTAATCCTCCAATTATATTAAAACTTTAAAAAGTAGACGTCTCTGACAAAGCAATCAATTTCAATAATAATTACCAAGGATTGTCTGACGAAGATGGACCAAGATACAGATAAATAAAATCGAAATCTAAGCTACCTGTTGAGTGAATCTAGAAATTTGGCCAAACTATAACTTTATTCTTATTGGATATGTAAGTGATAGACTGTCTAAATCCGCCTCCCAATTTATTGTTGTTATCATTTTAAATACGTTGAATCGTTGATTAGTAGATAATGATTTTAAGTTTATTGATGTAGGCTTTCCATATTAGTTAGGATTCAAAAATTAGTCCTAGTAGTTTGATGGAGGTTATTTCTTCTAGTATCTGACTGTTAAAAAATAGTTTAATGTTAACAGATTGCCAATTTCTGCCGAAAATTACTTTTGATTTGGCGTTAGAAAATTTGAAGTCTGAACTAAGTGACCATTTCTGGAATCTATCTAATGCATATTGCGGTTATATCTGTGTTCGGGAGAGTTTCCATGCTACAATACCTACGGTCTGGGTACAGGCACGTCCGGGATAATTTATTGTTTTTAAGTACCCTTAGCAGGCTTGTGTCGCCAGAAACCTTGGCCACATGGCTGAACTTTTTCTAAGAAGACAAGACCCTCGACCGTGAATTGAAGCATGGCACCAACTTTCCCGAACACGTGAGAAACACGGGCCAGCGAGATCACCCACGACGGCAACGGGTATCTGGCCCTTCGGCCCCACCCTGGATCCGCGATTTTCCAAAGCCGAAGGAAGGGGAACCGAGAAAACGTTCGGGCTTTCCTTCGGCTTGTAATTCAGAATCACTTCGACTTTCGGGTAGTAAAGTTCATTCTCTCGCGACACAAGGTTAACACGAGGGGACAACCCCTCTGATACGCAGCGCGCGGATATACAGTTCACATTCTTTACTAAACACGATCTCGTCTCGCTACACACGCGCGCGAACAATCTGGATGATAAAGATGTTTTTCTTTTTAAGAATTAGATCACTGGCGAATAATAGACTTTTGATCGAATTACATATGATGTTCTGCATATTATTTATAACGATCAGAAATAAACTCAAGACAGAGCCTTATAGCATATCATTTTTTACGATTTTTAGAGAAGAAAGACTGTTATTAATTTTAACTTGGATCGTCTAATGAAAAGTTACTAACAAAATTGAAGAATTTTCCACTAAAACCATATTCTTGGAGGATTCTTGTTTGATTTTTCCAGATGATATCACAAGACTTTTCTGTATCGAAGTATAGAGTAGTCGTGTATTGGTTATTGACAAAAGCGTCGCATATGTCCGTTTGCAAGTTTATTGGATGGTCATAAATGGAGCGGAACTGTCGAAAGTTACTTTGATATCTGGAGATTAGCTGCCTTCTTTTTAGGAGCTACTGAAATCTATTGTTAATAATTTTCTCCATTAATTTATATAATGAAGAGCATAACTGTACCAATGACAATGCATTGTCGATAATTTAAACTAACATAATTTTGTAAAGAAAGATCATATAACGATCAAAAATTTTAAAGTGTGAAACTCCTACTTGACAATCTTGAGTTCGAGTTTTTTTACCAAAAATTTTTTTACATTGTGCAGCAGCAGAATATTTTTTTCTCAAAAATTATAAAACAATTTTAAACACTAATTTCATTAACATATGTGAAAACATTAAATAATTTTTTCATTACCAAATTTATCGTAGTTTTTGAAGATTGAAATTTTCTCTTACAACGCCCTTAAAACTTGTTACACGATTTTCATCACTGAACATTAGGATTAGATAACAAGATGTTAGAATTTCTTGAATTTTTGTCATTTAACACTGATATTCAATATTCAATAAAATGGTACAAGTTTTAAAGAGTCCTTATTTTAGTATTTCTATGCTGTTTTTAATATTTCTTTTTAATATTTAAGTTTCCACTTTTAAGTTTAATTTTTAATTTAATCGACAGCAAATTTCTGTTCACATTTCTTTTTAAATTTCTTTACAAATTATATATTATTTAGAAAAAATATTGATAAAATACTATTATTTCTAGATTTGAAAAAAGTATAAAGATTTATTTTATTTTAAGATATTTAAACGCATATTATATTTTCATTCTTTTTAATATCTAACAATTTTTAAATGTTAAAATTAAAAGTACAAACAATGATAAATAGTCACGTCGAAAAGTCTTTTTATAAAATAAAATTTTAATTTTGTATCTATGTATTTCGAGTTAGAAATTTAATGAATTTTCCTCTTAAGAGATCTAGATTAAGGATCACAATTGTCCTTCAATTCAAAAACAGTATAAGGACTTTTTCAGCTGAACATGTATATACATTTGTATATACATTTAAAACAATCCTGCGATTAACTAGAAACTAAGAAAATTTTATACGAAAAGAAATTTATAAATAAGATGAAAAAAATATCTCACCTGTTCTGGAGGGTGGAAGCAGCAATCCCTGAACCTCCTCTAAGGGCATCGTCTGTCCGTGATGATCCCGGTACGGTCGATGAGGTCGATCTTTCATACCTTTTTTGAAATGAATCAGTCGCGTTTTTCTGTATCAGTTTCCACGTTGAAAAACAACAGTAACGTGTGTTATTGGAGACAAAAATCGGGACCAAATTCGAAATCAGGTCCGGGAGACTGGGTGAGCCCTGAGGGACTCGTGGCGATGACGAAGGACGGTGATAGAGTGTCATAGCCCCGCCGACGTCCCTAAAACCATGCCCAGCTCACAAAGAATCTTGAGTCGAATAGTTTGCAATGGGCTACTCTAATAAGTTAGATCTTCTTTCACTCTAAAACAAAAAAAAAAGAAAAGTTTCTGTTAATTATTGCAATTCAAATATCAATCATTGGGAATTGCAACATGGGAGAAACATTTTTAAAATATTGTTGCAGCTCGATGGACCAAACAATACGGATCTGATTCAAGACGCTTGAGTTTGAGAAGGATAACAACCATTGAGGTAGATGAAATATAGTGAAATGACATGAAATGGTATGAGTAATCCACATAATCCAATAAAAGATCAGAGATCGTGATGACTATATATTTTTGGACTATATATTTTTGCAATTGATTGCAATTGATAATGAAAAAATTGATGAATACCTAAATAGACTGAAGAGTAGAAAAGCACCTAGAAAGAATACGGCCCAGAAAATATCAAATAAAAACTAGAAGATTTTGGAAGGAAAGAGAAAAAAAACTTACAACTAGAAAAATATGTAGTAAGAAAAATATAAAAAAGAGGAAGACTGATGGAGAGAAATTATGATCCCCGATTCACAAAAGAATGCAGTAAAAGAAAATAAAAATTACAGAAAGATAACTCAATACCGCACATAACATATACATTCTAATATACTGTACATACATATATACATATATATTTGTAAATGAAAAGTTAAAAAATCCAAAGAGGCTTATATTGGCTGAAGTACACACGGGCTTTAGAAAAGATAAAAAAGTGAATAATATACAAGGTATATTATCTAATTTTATTGTTTCAAACATCTTTGTTATTTTCAGTATAGATATAAAAAAATTTTGTTAACGTTATTTGTTAAAGTTATTCAATACAGAAGAAACCATAATATGAGCCATTTATTTTGAAAGTGGCATAAGTCACTTTTAAAGGATTGCGTGGCAACGTACCTAGAAAAATTAATGCCACACTTTCGAGAAAATTTACTTGTACATATTTGTTATTTCAGATACTTCTTAGATTCTTTGCAGTATAATTTTGCATAGACATTAACGAATCGCTACGTTATATTACTGTAAAGTGACTTATTCCATTTTCAAAATAAACGATTTATATGGCAGTATCAATTTTTTTATAGAGACATTTCGGAGATTTCAAAATTACCTTCAGTTTTTCAAATGAAACGATATATTTTTTGATTCATTAATCGATATAGTTCTTTATAAAAAAGAAAAAATTAACCTATGTATGTTAAAAAAATATTAATTTATGCCTTAATATATTTCTAATTTTAATTCTGTAGGATATATCATATGAAAGACGAGGAGAGACAGGGGTAGTATTCTTATGTTCATACTGTTCTTCTCTTTTATGTATAAATTTTATAAAATTATGATTAAAGTATTTCCTAAATTAATAATTAACAATTTCCTAAATTAATAGTAATTTTTCGACATACACAGGTTAGTACTTTTTTATAAAGAATATTGAACTGTATCGATCAATGGAAAAAAACGTATCATTTTGTTTAAAAAGCTAACGATGACTTTAGTTATCTTAAAGTCATTACTTTTATATTGTGCCGTCCGTATATATTGAATAACTTTTGTTAACAAAATCTTTTCACATATTCAAAAACAATAGAAATATTTGAAGTGATAAAATTAAATGATATATCCTATATGTAGGAATGTTTGGTAGGCAACAGAAAAGATATGATTTAATTACAAAAGTAGTATTTATTTTTTACGACTACGCTATGACGCCACGCTCTTTACTTGACGCTACGCTTTTTTTCTCTGCGCTACGCTCCTCTGTTTTTATCGACACTACACTGTTCTATCCTCCACTCCTCGCACGCACTCCTCACACGACAGTCTTCAAGGCACACACACCACACTATCAGTTGCCCAAATTTCCCCATGCATTCTACATCCGTACCCGCCCAGAGGATACTGTCATTCAGGCAATGACCTCCTACATACAATATTTAAGTTTTACATTATGTGGTAAAGCATTTTGATAATTATTTACAAAAAGGCACTCCTCACCGATTTTAATTGTCTTGAAATATATTATTTTATTTTATTTTATTTTTATTACATGTATGTATTACATACATGTAATCGTCTCATATGACTTTAGTTTTCACGAGATATTCACAAAAATATATTTGATATTATACACATATTTTCTATATTTGTATGAAGTTAAGTTTTGGTTAAAAAATTTAAGTTAGGAGTGCTTTTACTTCGTAATAAACAGAATATTATCGTTCATTCAATATGTTCAATTAATAGAAATGAGAAAAACAGTTGTCTACTAAACATATGGCACATACTGAAATTTTTGTAATTTAATAATAACTATCTTAATTTAAAATCGAAACTTTCTCTGAATCCTGATTCACAATCCAAATCTAATCCAAATTTTTTTGAAAATGTCTCTAAACTAAAGACAAGCGACGGTTATACAATGGCGGCCACTTACGTATATTAAATTTCTAATGTTTCGACAACTGTATTTAAACTGTTATAATTTCATATAATAAGATATCATACAGCAGCTCATTTTATCTATTTTTCAATGTATTTTTTATAAAAATGTTTTTATATTATGCAATAAATGGAAAACTGTTTTTCCTCGAAAACGTAGTAACTTCGAATGTCTCTAGAAATAATCCAAAATTTTTTTCATGCCTGAATCTACTATTAATTTGAAGATTAAAGCTTTCCCTTTACAACGACCTTTTACAACTTGCTGTACAATTTCTTATCGTCAAGTTATTGAACTTTGAATATATCTAAAAAGAATGAAAAATCGATGAAGTCTTAGAATTTCTTGAATTTTTATTGTTTAACCTTAATAGAAAATGAAGATTTGTTGTTGATTCTATTGCCAGAAACAAAAAATTCATAAGTTTTGTTATATTTACATACAATTTATATGATTGAATTTTAAATTTTAAATTCATTTTTTTTTTTTGACTCCGGGATCTATTCTCCAATGATTTATAATGATTTAGAGAAGAATATTTCTTAACAAACATTTTCTCATATTTAACAAGTAATTAAATGAAAAAAAGAGCGTCTTTGTTTTTTTATCCAATTATTACGACATAAGATTGGTAATTTCTTGACATATAAAATCAGATCCAGAGATTCTGAAAATGCAATAAAAGAAAAAAGGGCATTCTTCGATAAATGGCCATTTCAAAGAACTCTTCAAATTATAGAAATAATGTATTGTACATATGTTTAAAACAAAAGAAACTCCGTATGGAAAATTTTATATAAATAATCTTAAATTATATTTGAAATAAATTCATTTCTGTATATTAATAAAAAATTGGCAAAAATTAGACAAACCCATCGATATCGCAGTGTCCGAAATGTCGAAACTCCTCCATTCAAATGCGTAACATAAAAAAATAATTTGAAAAAAAATAATTTTAATATTATTTGAACAATTTCACATATAATTCATGTATATATACAGAGTGAATCATCTAAAACAAGCTACCTATCAAAAATTGAATTCAAAACCAAATTAGCAAATATGCAACATATATTTCTATCGAAATTATCTTATCTTCCAGCATGATAATGTACACCATTAAAAGAATATTTTTTATCAGAAACTACCTCAGTTTTTAATTGACCAGCTTATTTCCTCAATCTAAAAGATAAATTAATGGAAAATAATGCGGTTTCTGGAAAAAATAAACAATTTGAAAATATTTGAATTTTTAAGAAGATATTTAATTTAATGTTTGAGTTTTAAAGAAGAGTGGAATCGTGTACTACAAAAATATATTCAGAAACTACACCCATTCCTCCATTTATGTGGTATTGTTTATACGCGAGTCTCTTTTTACACGGAAAATTAGAATTCTAGTTATTCGGTACTTTTTATAGTTTCAATTTGTGCGATCTCAAAAAATATACACTCATCCCCTCATTTACACGGCATTTTTCTTACGCGAATCTCTTTTTACACAGTAAAATTACGCATAAAAAGCATCAGTAACAAAATACTTAATTTAGACATGCAGACGTTAGAATTAGTCTTAAACAGTCAGTTTTAACAACGGTATATCATTCAATACACAGTACGTAAGCAACGTTAGCGCACTGTTCAGATTTATACTTCATATTTCAATTTTGCTTCACAGAGGTAGAATTGTTTAAATGTTAAACAGTTTTTTAAAACAATTGTTTAAAGGTTAAAGTCAGAAATGTTTAACAAATGTTCAATAACACGAAGGAAAAAAAAATCTATCTAGATATGAAAATTGTACTGACAAACTACGCGTAAATCGAATCTACGTGAAATGGATACTCCGCGTAAATGCAGGAACAGGTGTACATCATTCTTTGTCAAAACAGATGCTCGAAGTAAAATAAGGAAAAATTGACACATTATTAAATGATGCAAAGTATAATATCTTTTGTTCAATTTAATAAACAATAAATATTATAATTTTGAAATAATATAATAATAAAATACGCTATCATTTCGCTGACTCAACTTGTTCGCGGGTGTGTATAGCGAGGCGAGATCTTTGTTATTAGTAGTGAACTGTATGTAACATATTTATGTTCGCGCGTCAGGGGTTTTCCCCTCGGTGGTAATTCTAATGTCACGAGAGATGACCTGTGTTACTTGAAAGTCGATCCAATTCTAACTTACAAGCCGAAGGAAAGCATAGACGCTCTCTCGGTTCCCTCTCCTTCGACTTCGGCAAATCGCGAGCCCAAGGTGGGACACGAAGGGCGGATGTTGACGTTTTGGGTGATCTTGCGGGCCCGTGTTTCGCACGTGTTCGGAAAAGTTGATTCCATGCTTCAGTCCACGGTCGAGGGCCTTGTCTGTTGTAGACAAATAGTAGCCAGACGGCCGAGGTTTGTGACAACACAGGCCACATAGCTGAAGGCTCAGGTCACTTAAAACACATAAACTTTCCCCAACGCGCCTGCACCCAGACCGTGGGTATTGAATGAAAATTCTCCCGAACACAACTTGATATATTTTGTTAATAAGTTTTATTTTTTTATAAATATTATATTACAATGTATTATTTATATACCACTCACGAAATTTGGAGGATTTTAATTCGGTCCATGAGACTCTAATGATAGCACACGTATGTTATTTTTTTGTCTGACCATAAGGATGTTATTGGTGTTATTAGTGATACAAAACAATATGTCAAAACTTGCTTAGTGTTGAAGAATATATAATGTTGTAAATAGTTTGTTGATAGATGGACGGATAAAGGACAACTTGGTTTTTCTCTTTATAAAATATAAATCATATAATTTTTAAGTCACTAGTAAGATCAGCTCGACATTTCTTACAAAAAATATTAATCTATTTATGTTAAAAAAAACAATTGGATTTTAATTTTAATTTTAATTTTATAAAATTAAAATATTATAAAAGACAAAGCAACATATATTATCTTATTTTTGTATCAGTCACATATCATCTTATCTTTTAAGTACAAAAAATACAAGTAGAGAATGTTTTAAAAATGTCTCGATGTCAACTATCGGAATATATAATAAAACATAGTTCAATTTAAAAATTCAACATTGACCCTTGCAGGCTCAAGTATAATTTATCCTCCTCGATACCATACAACTTTTATCCGAAACATATTTTCATGTTTAGTACGAAAAATATTTTTCATACTAATAAATATGAATATCTCGAAAACTTGGATGGGGATTATATTAAGAAAAAGTTATTCAAAATATTATATATCCTCTATAACATATTTGAATATACGTCTATACGTCTTTGAAATCAGTAAGACCGTTTTCTATGTATATAATGACCGAAATAAAAAAGTGACAAACAAAACAAAAGATAATGACAAAATAGAAAAAAATTAAAAGGAAAATATATATATATATACAACAGATCTACTGAATAGTTAAAGAAACTCGTTGTTCGCGAGAGTTCCATCTACCGGGGTCACGACGTAGGCGACTCTCCCGAATACGCGTTGCGCTTAAACAAAGGATTCGGCGTAACGACATTCGTGGCCCGAAATAAAGAGACAAAGACTAGGCATAACTAGTTTCTTGCCCAAATATGGACTCGTCGTGCGATATCCAGGCGAGCCTTTGTCCAGTTTCGAGCTACGTGACCCTAGGGTAGGGGAGCCGAGACGACTTATAGGCGTTCCTCGGTCCCAAAAAAAAAGAAGCGTCTGAGTCTTCAAAGAGTGAACAAGTATCCAAAGCCTTATCAATAAGCGTGTCAGAATCCAGCGAGGATTCGTATAACATCCAAGCGAACATGATCATCTCTACAAAGCTAATAGCGAGGGCCACCACCCCACATAATTAGCATGCAAAATAAATACAGTCCACTTTATCACCAACCAAAATCTCGTCACGTGACCGCGCGCGCTAACACTCGTCAATAGACGAATCGTCATCACAAGTTATAAATTGTATTGTAAACAACTCAACTCAAATTAGCTCATAAGATTGTATTTTGATTACTAATAAATAATAATGAAGAAAAAGATCATGACATGACAAAGAAAAAATGGGCAATAGAAATGATGAATTAAGAATGAAAAGAATGAAGGAAGAAAAACAAAAGAATGTAAGAAGCTATGGATGCATATATATACAAAGAAGAAAATAGATAAATAAAAAAGAATAAAAAAGTTTTTCGGAAGTAATCTCATGATGTATTAGAAAAAAAGAGGAGAAAGAGATAGAGAAAAAGAATGTAATCAAATAGAGCAAACTACGAAATAACAAGCAGAGACAGAAAACGACAAGATAGATGGGATAGGTATTGATATAACTAGAGAAAGAGGAAACTATTGTTTTATTATATAATAGAAGTAAAGAGACAAAATAAAAACTTCTGGAGATGTATGTATAAAATTTTGATTACATGAATTTAACAGCAATATATATAGAGGAGAAAAAATGAAAAAAATTGAAAAAGAAGTTACTAAAATAGCTATTATGTAAAACTTTCAAAAAGACAGAAAGAATAAGAAAGAAAAGAATGAAAAATAAGTGAAGAATATAACGAAACAAAAATTGGGAATATATAGAAACATACAAAAGATATTGACAGAAAAAGAAGAAAAATTATAATATAATGAAGAAGATATTTATTCAAGTGAAGAGGAAGAACAAAAAAAAGAAAATGTGATCAAAAAAATGTGACATGATTAAAAACAGAGAGAGAGTTTGTCCCTATTATTAATTCTTTTACTGCCAGCAAATCGATATGTCGACCCTGGATGCGTATGCGAAAATTTCTATAAACCGATTCTTTTATTTACGCTCAAATGTTCTTCATAAAATTCATAAAAACGTAGATACATATCGAATTACCCCTGGCAATTTTCGAATATATCACACATTTGGTAATAAAAAAGTTAATAGAAATGTAGCAAAAAAGGAAAAAAAATTTGATAGGAGAAAGAGTGTAACAATAATTAATTCCATTATAATCAATACAAAAAATAGAGAAATTATGTATAGGTAATAGAATGTTGTTCATTCTATTATCAAACATTAAAAAAAAAAATACTAGGAAAACAGAAAAAAAAAATATCTCGAAATGGAGAGAACATAAAAAAAACGTAAAACAGACACAAAAGAGAAAGTACAAAGAAATAGGTATAGAAGAGAATTGCAACTTAAGATCACAGTAAAAGAAAAACTGAGCAAACATTTTGGTGGAAGAAAACGCGAAATAAGGAAAAAGAAAGTAGACAAAATAAATAAGAAGCAATCTCTAAAAAAGAAGATGCAATTCCGGAAAATATATGAAATTAAAAAAGGAAAAAAAAGAAATAAAAAACGCGAAAACGAAAAATAAATATTTTGTGAGAAAATCACATGCAAACCTTGTTGATAATACAGTCAACTTTTTTCAACTCTTGCTATCGATTTGTATGTTCCTAAAATACTAATTCATAATAAAATTTTTTTAAGGTTAAAGGAAAAAAGATTCCAATAACTATTTTTTTTGTAGTCTTAGATCGAAACGCAACTTTCTAAAGAGTGTTACTTGAAGTACATGGCAAATATTGTAAATTTCAGCCGGTGTAAAAATGAGACTCTATTCATTTAACAATCGTGCATCAATCAAACGGAAATAGCCGACATGTTTGCCAACTACGTAGCAATGGTTCCATCGCTGGTCGTTTAACTACAACTAACTTAACAATATATATACTGTTTATCATCCTTTGACAAAAACAAGCAAATTGATGCCATATACGGGATGTAAATGTTAATACCTAAGATCTACTTCAGAAGTAGACAAAGGATAATAAAACAATGAAAAAAGTTTATAAATATGTGTTCTATTTGATCTTCCAAAGTTATAGCCATTTTTATGTTTCAATAATTTGCGACTGCTTATCTTCATAAGAGATATCAAAATGTTTACTCTCGGCCTGTACGTGAGTCGCCGTATCAAGGAATTTCGTAGTCTTTCAAAAATTCCAGGTGTACATCAAATCTGTTGGCAATCTTGTTGCATATGTACGTACACGAAGTAGTTCAACATTAGTAATAACTGTCAATCATCCTGTTGCCTGCACGATACTTTTGGTATACACGTGTTTATGACAATTCCTATTATGCGAAAAATTCTTTGCATTCGAAGTTAATTGAGATTTATGGGAAACGTTTAGCCGGAAATTCTCTAAGTGATCTATACTTTAGGAAACAATAGTCCTAGAACGTCTAATAAATATATATTAAATATTGACGATTTCCTTACCCGATTACACAACAGTATACATGGCAAAGCAAAGGTTAAGTAAAAAAATAAATGTAAAGAAAGTCGGTAGTACATAAAATTCACGTTGAAGGAAAAACATGAAACAGACATAAAGGATTTTCGGGACGTGCTAGGAATTGCGAGATATCTAGAAGGAACAGTGCTATTTGAAGACTATAAATGACACTCGAAAGTAAAAACGAAAGCTGGCAGATATACAGTGACATGGCAATGGTTATAATGAGAAGAGACGAATTTAAAGAAGTGATAAAGAAATTGGAGAGCTAAGTCAATAACAAAAAAACTAATATCAAACGTGAAGAAAACGAAGCTCATGATATTCAGAAAAAGAGGAAGAAAAGAGAAAAGAGCAGAATGGAAATAGAAAGGAAAAGGAAACAAGAAAACAACATATATACCCATGCACGTACATTGTTTCAAATTTGACAGGAAATATTAAAAAAAAAAAAATTAAAAGAGTGAAGTATAGAAATGTGAAGAGAAAGTTCAAAAATGACTTCAGTTAACAATGTAATGTGCGTTAAAAAATGTAAAGAAAGTCTCGTGAAATTAGTTGTTTCGAATGGACCAAATACAAACTTACAATTAGATATAAAAACGTCTATTAGTCGAAAGTGCAATACAAATAAGACTGTACAAATAATACAGTATATTAATGAATAATAGGAAGGAACTATTCCTTTTGCCCATGTGCTATCTCACGAGATTTCTTTCTAGCAACACAAAGTACACAATTACAACACAAAGTACTACAAAGTACAAATAAAAGCTGTACTTCCAAATGGCCAATAGTTGTTTGAGGAAGAGCGAAGAGGATATGGATTCCAAATATTAAATTTTAGCTTCACGTATTTATTAATTTCCGAAATATTAACAAAAAAACTGTAGTACCATATATTGAATTTTGTCTATATGTATAGACATTACTAATGTTGTCATCAACTGTTGTCGATATTGAATAATATCTATGAGATATCTTACAGGAAATCAGTAATTTCGGACGCTCAAGAAATGCCTTATATTTTATTTCCATATTTCGCGAACTGGTTGGTATGTATTGTTGGTATATAAAATATTATATACGCATACATGTATTAAGTCCAAAGACGCTCAGTAAGCAAAGAAAACTTGATAGTTTAGAACTGATGTTCTTTTCAAAAAAAAGTGGTATTGATTTCAGATCAGCCATCAATATTGTAACTATGTCAAAACGATATGTTTATGTACTACAAAAGAAAATACAGCAGATTTAATTTAATTGATTGTTTTCCTGAAGTTTTGCACTATAATTAATATAAATGAAAAATTATCAATAATTTAAACTATTGCAACTTCATAGAAAAAATCATAATCTGATAATCTATTTGGTCTCATTTAAAAGCGTGAAACTTCTGTTTTGATCATCCTAAATTCGTTTTTTTACATCGCATTTTCACATCATGTAACAAATAGAAAAGTTTTTTTTTTAAATTGTAAAAATTCACACATATGTAAAAACACTGAAAAATTTTATTTACGACTAAATTCATTATGATCTTGAAGATTTAAATTTCCCCTCTACAGCGATCTTTTAAAATTTGCTGTACAATTTTTTTTCGTTTTTCGTATGTTTGTTGAAGTTTAAACATTAGAATTAACTGACAAAAATTCAAGAAATTCTAACATTTCGTCATCTAACCCTTGTTCAGAGTTCGATAAAATGGCAAAAAAGAAATCGTACAGCAAGGAGTCGCTATAAAGAAAAAATTTCAATTTTCAAGACAATTCTTGAATTTTTATAATTTTCAAGAATAAAAGTATTCTGACTTTCCCATTTACTGTATGATGTAGAAACATCTTTGAAAAACATGAAATTAAGACAGTCATAGTAAAAACTTTACACTTTAAAATGAGACCGAGTAGATTATTGTATAGCTTTTTTTTTACGAAATTATAACAGTTTAAAGAATCGACAATTTTTTATCATTATGCGTTCAGATATGCTTTTCATTGGATATTAAATAAGTTTAGATTTGAATTTAAAAAATGATAGGGAAAGGAAGGATAAAAACTGTTAAAGGAATACACAAAATATACAAAATAGACAAAAGAAATAAGATATAAAAACAACATTGAGTAAAAAAATGACAAGAAAACCTAAAAAGAAATAGAGCGAAATAGCGGTTGAACAACTAAAAGGCAAGGCCAAAAAATAATGAGAGAATTGAAGGAAGAGAACAGAAAAAACCAAAGACAAGTGCAATATTTTATTCGATGCAGTGAAATTCGATATTTTTTTATGCTAGTACAATTATACAGAATGATGGATCTGCAACTGGCACAATTAGATAGAGTGATTCTACGAGAAAAAATAAATTGAAAAAAAGAATAAAATTCTTTCCGACGCTTTGTTTTTGAGAAAATCAATTCTAAAGTTTTATCTTAGTATTTTATATTTAAATAATCTAAGGCTCATCAAATCTCGTTGTAATGTATATTTTTATTTACTTACGTTTAACAAAGAAGTAACAAAGAACTTATGACAGAATAAACAGCAAAACAAGATATTCAAGGCTGATGAATTTTATTACTTTAAAAATTATTGAAAATATTTCCCATCATATTGAATACACAATTGCGCTCTTTTCATTGGGTGCAGAAAGTATATACCAAAATAAAATTATAAGAATTGATCAGTTAAAAGAAAATATTGTTTCTGCATTTAATGCAATAAAGCACCAAAACACACTGCTATAATATTCATAGAAACTTTGTAGAATCACCCTATATCTAATTGTACTACTAATTACAAACCACTCTATATATTTCAAATGCAATACCAAATCAATCCATCACCAAAAAAAATATAGCAATTTAAAAGTTAATTAAAAGTTAATTAGAAGAAACTAATAAAGAACAGTGGAAGAGAATAATATTTTTAAATGTTCTAAAATTTAACTTCGATAATATTCTTATAACTTTTGTAACGAAAAATCAGTGTCCAATCGTAAGATCATAATTAAAAAACTAATTGAAAGACATATAATACTGCAAAATGATACTGATGAAATAATTAATAAATCGAAACAAACTTATTTGTTTTCAAACTCATTCAATACCTTGATCTTAATTAAAATGAGAACAATTTTGTAATTTTGAGACAAATGTATTTTCTGCTTGATCCAAGGTATGTACAAAGATCAGTCAATACAACGACTGTTATATTTTGTAAAGACTGTTATACTTTAAAAGTAAAAGTTTATTTGAAGCTATACTTTTATGCACACAAAACAAGAAAAATTACCCTACAAAAACATTTTAGAATTTATACAGAATATTTCAATTTTCACGATACAATCGTAAAATAGAAGATTTCATGTAGGAAACTAAACTGAAAATACAAATAAAAAAAACTGTCTGGTATTATGGTTATCCGTTTTCAAGAGAATAGAGTTTAAAACTTGTCAAATGCACTTGAACTAGGCTAATTCGGGACTTAACAAGAGTGAATAATACATACGTGCAAAAATAAGTGAAAAATGTAGAATAGAACTTTTTCATAAGTCGCTTTGTTTTTGAGAAAATTAAATTCTAAAATTTGTCAAATATATGCGTAGGCATTCTAACAAAATATATTTAAAGCTTGTTTTGTTAGAAATGAAGTCTTGAACTGAAAAAATTTTTTTTATTCTAAGTTTTTTTCATTTGTTCTTGTATGTAAAATACAAATGTATGTAAAATATCCTCGTGTTATTCACTCCTCTCCTATGAGTATGAAATTAGCTACGAAGTTCAAGTACACTTGACAAATTTTTCGATTTTTTCGAAAGCAAAGTCTTAAATGAAAAAATTTTGTTTAATTTTTAGTTTATTTTTTATTCTTTTCCCATAGAAACTGACACATTGTATATGTGTGATAAAACAAAAAAAATACGTAAATGATTGAAATACCGAATTTGAATCATGAACTTACTATGTTGTGTCTCGATGGACCGAGCAATATGAATCGGATTTAAAACGCCTGAATTTTAAGGCGGATAACAACTGCCTTGGGTGGATGAAGTATAACGAAATGAAACGAAATGGAAACGATTCCGAGAGAAAATCGGAGATTGTGATGAGTGAACTGTATAATTTAATCACCGATATTACCTCCTCACGAGTTCACAGGGCTAATGTTCCGAGATAGTGATGCGTAATTTCTTGTATATTAAGTTAAGATTTAACTGTCACACTGATCTATAATTGTCACGCTAACTTGTAATTGATTGTCAGCAGAAAGAAACCAATAAGTGATCGTGTCATATATTCGCATATATTCATATAGAGTGTGGCAGGCGTTAGAACTTCTTGCCAGCGTGAAAAAACGGCGAGCCGTTGCCCTTATTGACAGATATCTAAATAGAATAATAAATTCTTTTATGTGGGCAAAAAGCCTAACGTCCTTCGTACAAAATTCTTCATACAAACTTCGTACATTCTTCGATGAAAATTTGATTTGGATGCTCCTGAATAGTGGAAGATACGAAAAAGTAAATACTTGAACTGCAAAACTGCAATGAGATATTTAAACATAGCAGCAACCACTTACCTTTGACAGATAAAGAATAATGTGCGAATTTAAATATACGTGAAATAGAATACGAATATCAGTGTACTCTAATGTAATGTATTAATATATTGAGTTGTTCAAAAAATAATTGCGTTTTTTTTCTAATATAAATATAACTATTAATATATGTATCAACATATAACTAACTTCATTTTAAATTGCAGGTTCATTGTGTAATCTGATACCTGATTGTTCAAGCTTGTTTTAAAAAAACAAAATGCACGATTTTGTTAACAATTGTTAGTTTGACGTTGATTTTGAAATGGAAATTCGAAAAAGAACATTTTTGTCATATTTTGCCGTACTATTTCCGAAAAGAAAAAGAACGCTGTGCAATCTCGTAAAAAATTTTTTGATGTGTATAGTAACTATATTTGAAACTATAGTAGTGTCAGAATTGGTTTATCAAATTTCCTGAAACTTTTTGTTTAAAAAGATAAGACTTATCTTAAATGCAGAATTATGAAATTGGCTGAAAGATGTCAAAAAATAATCGAACAAAATGGTCAATATATTATTTAATCAATTTTTTACTTCTCATGAAAAATTCGTCTCTAATTTGCAGATAAAAAAAAGTGCAATTACTTTTTGAACAAACTAATATAATGACATTGAACTAATGGATAAGAGTATTTACATATGGATGAAACGTATATACACGTGTTTAATACACGTTCAAAACTGCAATCTCTAAATCTAAACCTTTATTAAAAATATCAACAATTGATTTCAAGCATCGTATTTTTTCCAAACAACAAAAGGAAAACTTAAAATATTTTAGAACTTTATCGTTTTTAAGTAAAAACCGACTGAGAAAAGCAATAAAACGAACTTCCAATATATAATACAAAATTTCTTGCATATGTATGTAAGTCATTCAATACACGAAGTTCTTTCGCGTTAGCAATTTAAATCGAAACAATATCTCTAAACACTGTTATTAAAATAATGTTACAGACTTTTAAATTCCGAAACTAGCCTTAGCCAACGAATTCAAACCTTTGAATAGAAAATTAGAAGAAAAAGAAAGCAGGAGTTACATAATTATTAATGAACAATATAAATGCAGTTTACGCATTTCTGAGAAATTTAAAAATACAAGATCTCCACACTGCGTAAGATATTGTAAAAATATATAAAATATATAAAGTAAAATACTCAGTATGAAAATATAAATTTTATATTTAATAATCTAAAATAAATCTAATTTCATAATCTAAATTAACAGCTGAACTTCAAATTATAAATATTAATTTACAAAAATATTAAAATGAAATCAAAGTTTATATTAATATACATATATTAACAGTCATAAGAGTTTTCATTTTAAAGTAAAATATCGAGAAAAGGAGAATAAAAAATGAAATTTTAATTAATATTATTTCTTCAAAAAATTCTTAAAATTTTTTATTTAATTTATAAAATAACGAATAATTATTTAATTATTATTCAACAATTTTTTAATATATTGTCGAAATCATCATTCTAAATAGTGTAATGAAGGTTTTGGTTGGAGATCATCGATTAAAAAATTATGGTTATAATAGTAAAGCATTCACTTAAAAGTGTATAATTTTCTAGACAACTTATAATACATATGTATTGTGGACGTATGTACTGCATGTACGTTTATTATAAAATAAAAGCATAAGTAGAAAAGGAATTCTGTCCCCACCCAGTAAAAAATAGATCCAACTCATTTCTCGTTAAATTAGAATTGGATTCAAGTTTCAATTTTGTTTCTAAAAAAAAATTATTTAACAAGCTTCATTATCCTGTAATGTGATTTTTTATAAAAGTATATCAATGTAAAATAGAACAATTCTCTTTCTTTTTTTTTTGCATAAATTGATTTTTCATTACTAAACTGCGGTTTAAAGAAAATTTATGAGAAATTTAAAAGAAAAAATTGTATAGAATGTACATAATGTGTAATATTCAAAAATATATGAAATAAAAAGTAATCAAAATCAAAGTAAAATGCTTTTTATAATATTTGGTATTTTTCTATCCAGACCCTGTTTTTTTTATTATATTCTCACAAATATGATTTTGCATAAAAATCCGTAATTCACTCATGATATTCTGAAAAGTACTAAGGTAAAATCATGAAAAACTCAATACTTTTCGAAATATTCAATTTTTTGTTTAATATCTACAATAAATATTCAAATATTTAATTTTTTTAAAATTTTGTTATATTGCATTTGTATTTGTAGCCGACTAAAAATTGACTAACTTTTATTCTGAAAATATTTTCTACAATAATCAGAAATGCTTGAAAAATCATGGCAATCATTAAATAGTACATTCTGTATAATATTATATTATATGTATGTTCACGCGCGTGATTAGCGAGACGAGATCGAGTTTAGCAAATAAATGTGGACTGTATATTTCGCACGCTGAGTACTAGGGGCTTGTTCCCTCGTGGTAAGTTTATCGCAAGAGAATGTACTTTATCTATCGGAAGTCGAAGTGATTCTGATTTGGAAGCCGAAGGAAAGCCCGAACGTCTTCTCGGTTCCCCTTCCTTCGGCTTCGGGAAATCGCGGGTCAGGGTGGGGCGCGAAGGGCCAGATACCCCTTGCCGTCCTGGGTGATCTCGCTGGCCCGTATTTCTCACGTGTTCGGGAAAGTTGGCGCCATGCTTCAATCCACGGTCGAATGTCTCGTCTTCTTAGAAGAAGTCCAGCCATGTGGCCAGTGTTTTAGGCGACACAGCCTGCTAAGGGTACTCAAAAGGCAATAAATTTTCCCGTACGTGCCTGTACCCAGACCGTAGGTATGTAGCATGGAAACTCTCCCGAACAATGTATAAACAATTAAGAAATTTGATTAAATATATTCTATTAAATACAAATGATGCCGGAAAACTATGTACTAGTTTCAACTAATTTTTTTTTTTTTTGACAATAATTTTTTAACAAATAACGATCTTCGACTAAAATCATACTACCCAGAATGACTGTGACGACATATTAAAAAATCTCGAGACGGATCCTTGTCTAAATAATTACTAAATGACGAAAATATTTAAAAATTCATACATAACGAAATAAAACATTTAAATAATTGTTTATTAATAATGTTGGAATGCACCCGTTCCCATATGTAGTTTTACATACACAGACACTAGATACATTTCATATTCTCATATCCTCGGTCGTCGAAGCAGAAACACATAGTACATAGACCAGCAGCTATTTGCCAAGAGTAAATACACATTACGTGCGTGTGAATAGATCGATAGAAATACTGTCTCAGTTACTAGGTCTAGTTCAATGGAATTATCTAGTAAATCGCGTACCATAGACATGCGAACTTGTTCTCCTCCTAATCTCCGACAATGATCTTATTGTTACACGTGATATTTTTTCCATCTGTCCTTTGTCCACGCCTTGTTTTAGAAAAGAAAAAGAAAAAAAAATTTTTTAAACTATAGACAGTTTTTTCAATGAAATGCTTCGATTCGAGTTTTCCATGCTTTTTCCATCTTTTCTTATTCCATGCTAACGATAACTTTGCAATTGGTATTACTTATTGTCAATGGAGAAGAATTATTAACCCTTTGCACTCCGAACCATTCTGGACGTTGGTGTTCAGCTACTCAGCGCCACTTTGCGGCAGAAACGGGCATTTACAGACCCTCGTATTATTTAGTATAGTTTTGGAACTAAGTAACTTATTATAATGATATTGGACTTATATGAATTGATTGAAATCGAGAAATGTATATTTGCAAAAAAATCAATATTTTATTTTTTATAATTTTGTACAGTATGGTAAATTTTAAAACACTCCCTAATATGCATTGCGGGCTGATTAGTACACGTTTGGCAATAATAAGTTGTTTGATGCCTGCCACCAGGTGTTTTCCTGTTGGAACAAACTATGCAATCCCGTTTTCTTTGTCCCACATCGGGAATATATAGTTTATTGTCTAATCTGGTGTCTTCAAAAGATGTGAATGGACGCGCTCTCGATACCCGAAAATCACCCCTCAACTGGTCAATGAGTGTTTTGACAAACCTGTAGTGCGTCATTGGTGTTTCATTATTTGTTTGTTTTGAGATGCGATACATTATGTATGAGTTAATGACACACATTTCCAACCCCCAAAAAAATAACTTCCTCCACCATTTCAGCGATTTACGGAGGAAACAATACGTCGAAGCGTATTGATCCGCGCGATCCACATCACCCATATTTGCCGTGTATTCTAACACCATTTCAGGCTTTTTGACTGTTACAACATGTCCACCGCGTAATATTCTGTGGGTAGATTGTAGTTGTGTGTTGTAATAATTAGTGAGCATCGTAATAATTCTTTTGTCTTTCCACGCAAAAAGCGTATTGTATTCTTCCTGTATGCAACTGTTTTTCTTGTTGAAAATTTTGGTTTTTTTATTTGTGTCGGTACGCCCTTTCGATTAACGTTTATGCTGCCAGTAAGATGACAATTCATCTTTAGCAATTCTTCCGCTAAAGGGATGCTGGTATAGTACCTGTCAGTGAACATGTGGTATCCTTTTGCATCAGGAACTCTATCTAATAATTTCTTATATAAATGTAGCGAAATCCTGGTGCTTACTGGAATCTCACATACAGTGCGTGCTATGTTCACATACCGATTATTCTTCTACACTCTCCCCATCGCTCTTTTCAAGTAGCGCCGAGAAGTGCTCGGACCGTCGCGAGCATGTCTCTCACGTTCTCGTCTGACATTTCTTGTATATATCTTAGTAATTTTACTATATTTTGATTTGACTTCTTGTGTCATTTCAAAAGAAAACTTCAGAGAAACATGCATGTCTCAAAAAGTTGAGCTGAAATAACTCAATTCCCCGTAATCACTAATAAACTTTGATGTCCCATGAGAGGGGACATCCGAGTGATATGCTAGAATTACGATGTCCCATGAGAGGGGACAGCGGAGTGCAAAGGATTAAATTGAAATTTCTCTATAATTTCTTTTAAAAAATAGATTTTTTACATATATTTGCACTTTTTTCATTCGTAATTTATATGTATTACAATACTTACATCGTTAGAAAACTTTACTGTACTGTTACGTGAATTATTAATTCATGTAAAACCTTAGATTATAAAAAACTTTTATACTTAATAAATGTAAAAAATGATAAAATATACTATCAATTATATATAGAATGCCTTAAAGACAAAAGTTTGAGCCTATGTAATAAGATTTCGTTCCTAACCACTATTTTATTCTGTTTTTTGACATTCGTATTATGAAAATTTCCGATAAAACTTAGACATTTTACTATGAATTACTATTAAAATACGGTAAAAATTAGATTTTATTGTATCTGTCCATCTATTATAGCCAATATATTTTATGTATGTCGTTGTCAGTTGTATAGAGAAAACAATTCTAAAGTTAGACTTAAATTTTAGGCTGCCGATTTTATAAATTTATCTTAAATTTATAAAATTAATATTATGGAATTATAAAAAATATATTATTTATTTTCCTCTCGATAATTGTTTTGCTCATTGGCAAAAGGGCAAACATTATATAAATCATACAAATCGTACATATATAACTAAAAAGATATCTGTTCTATATCCTTTAATAATATCTTAAAATGTTTTAAACTTCTTTAAAATTACAAAATATTTCTTCTTCAATTTTCTTCTCCATGCATGTTTTGAAGCTACTAAAGTGAATTAGAATTTTGGAATTGGAAACATGTAATGAATTATAGTAAATTGTTACCATTGACGCAATACTATTGTAGGTACGTATTTTCTAATATAAAACATCCAAACTTTATAAATCTCTTAAAATCTTATGTAATGAACAATATTATATAACATATAACATGTACTTAATGTACAGAAATACTTAAAACAAACTACCTGGATATATCAGCTGTTATTATATTAGAAAAAAATACATCAGATAAAACTTGTTTTGTGTTTCAAGTACATAATTTAAAATTAATAATGATTTGATAAGTAGATACACAGAAGATTTTATTAAATGAAATCATACAATTTTTAAAGCAATAGTAAATCCATTTCGGCACTGAAATTAGCAATAAAATCATATAATTTTTAAAGCAATAGTAAATCCATCTCGGCAAAAATTATTAATCTATTTATGTCGGAAAATCACTAGATATTTTAATTTTGTAGAGTAGTATAATTTTAATTTTTTGAAATGTATTATACGAAAAACAAAATAAGACATCACTAATACTTTAATGTTTATGTTCTTGTCTTTCATAAAATAAATTTTACAAAATTAAAATTAAAATATCTACTAATTAATGATTTTTCGACATGAATAAATTAATACGTTTTGTAGAAAATGTCGAGATAGGCTTACTAATACAGAAAATATAAGAGAAAAACAAAAATAATCATTTAAGCTGTCTATGTTATTTAATACATAATATGTATTCGCATGATCTAAGATATTAACGATTTTTCTAAAATATATCACTTCGTAATTTCCTCTATCTCAATTAATCAACGATATGATCATTTCTCAAAGTATTTTTTTCAAAAAAACTGCATTTACAAGAATTTATTTTCGTATCTCATTTTTTCAAAATTATTAGAGAAATGAACGCATATAAATTTACAGAATAACAGATCCAGTAAAAAGTTTAAAACACTAACAGTACGAAAAATTATACAAAACAGAAATAAGTAACAAAAAGAATGAACATATGTCATATTTTGAAATGAATAACTTACTAACGTGATAAGAAATGTATAGTACAAAAATTATTAATATATACATATACATACATATACATAAGTGCTAATATTAAACTTTCCATCACCATACAGAGTGTTTAGAGATTACTAAATTATTTCTGCTGTTAATAATAGAAAACGAATATGACTAGAAAGGATTTATGTCAAGGTCGTTTTAAAGATTCCAAGATTAGTTATCGACATTTCGAAATGAGATGTTATAGACAATATTACAAAAATTTATAATAAAAATATCAAAACCTCTTTATTGGCACCACGAATAATCAGAGTATGTATTCTGATTAGTAAAGTGATATTTTTACATAAATTTTTTGAAAAAATGCTACCACAAAACTCACTGATAATATTTTAATATTTAGACAATTTTAAAATCCCTCATGCTGCGTAGGCAATTTTTTAATAACTTTAAAGAAAGCAAATATAAATAACTGATACAAAATTTTAAATAATGTGTGAAAATTAATTTCATAAAATGTACGATGCTTTAAGAAAATTACAAGCGGTTGAAGTTATATTAAAAAAAACAACGTTTTATGTTCTAACTTATTTTCAATAAAAAATTTAATCTTAACAAGAAAAAAGTGAATAATTAATCGAACGAATATTGATATAAATACATATAAATTATTTCTCTTAAGTAATATACACATAGAAATATTAGAATTTATACTCATTCATCTTGAAAGTAAAATTTTTTTACATTAAAAAGTAAATATCCAATCACAGTAATGTTTGAGTCAACTGTCATTCGAATAATTATGAAACTTGCTGTACGTCATTAGCGCATAAGGATCTAAAATAATGAGAATGAGAAGATAACGATCTATATACGATCTCTACTTACCTCTTTATACTCTATTTATACTCTACTTACACTCTTTTTGTTTCATGGATTTCAACATTTGTCTGCCTCGTGTACAAAATTCACACTTATTTTACAAAATTCTCTATTGAAAACTTCTCGCAAAATGTTCAATAATAAAGCGTCATAATTTCTGGTGGCCAACTTTTTACAGATAATATTAAGTTAAATATAAAGTTATATTAAGCTGTAAAATTTTAAAAATCAAATAAAACAACAATATTGTTCGAAATTTCAAATCTCCCAGTCAACTGAATATATTCAGTAATCCAAGTTATTCAATAAGAGTTATTTTGGTTAATTTTTAATGGCAATAATTAAATATTTGCTATATTCATACTTGAAAATAAAAACTAGAAAAAATTTTAAAATTAAAAATATCAATAGAGTCAAAAAATAGAGTCAAAAAATTTGTCCCATTAATTAATTAGTAAAAATTATTATTTTCACTAGTAAGTATAATTATTTTTTAGTTTCAGAAATAGACCAATATTTGTATGTATTTTGTTTAAATAAAATAGATTTAATGAATCTTAAACAGATCTGAAAGAATCCAGAAAAAGAAAATTTGATTTTCTTGTACTGTTAAAATTAAACAATATAAAAGAATTAACAAAAGAGGCGTTCACAATATTTATTTGTTGAAGCAGACCTTCTTTTTACTATACCTATACAATAGTCAATAATTAATAATGAAATCGTGACCACGCAGCATCGATCAATACATCGTCAGAAAAATAATGAAGAATTCAGATAGTAAGACTTCGGACAGGACACGGCAATTTATAGAATCACTATCTTTTTATTTTTTATCGAAACTATCATCTCTTTTATCATGTACCTATATCAATAAATAAATACAATTTTCAACAAATTGGGATAATTTAATGTAATTATTTAAAAATATTTGCTCTCCTCATCAATGATTTTGAAATATGTTGTCAAAATGAAACTTTAAAGATGATTTCATTTTACGCAAAAACAACGTTTATGAAAAAGATTTTTGACGATTCGAAAATTAAGATATAAAATTAAGAAGATAAACTGAAAATAAAAATAAGGCAATCATTTGAAATAAGATCGATCCTCGTGATCATCGATCGGTCGCTAAACTAACGTATTTGAGTTAAATTTTACTCAAACACTCATTTTGATTGAGGCAAATGAATATCCACTAAACATTATTGTAATTTTGAAATAATTCACAAAAATAAATAATTCTCAATGAATAAAAAATGCCAAGACAGAAAGTATGTCCTTGAGACAACATATATATTTCTTTGAAATATGAAATCAATAAAATAAATAATCACCATGAATTCTATTGGGAAAGTTTAGTTAATCCGAATAAAAATAAAATTTCTTTCCAATAAATTAAATTATATCGACTTTGTAACACGTCTATTGCATACAAAAGAAATTAAAATTCGAAAAAATATATATAATAATTTATTGTTCTTTTAATATTTTTAGAATTACAATTCAACAAATTTGCTAGAAATCTTATTATTAAATAATTCATACGTTCCGAACAGACAGTGAAGTTGCACAAAATAGAGTAGGCCTAATAAAAAATCAAGGCCATGTTTCGAAACTTCAGGCCTATATTTGGCCTATGTACTATATAGTCTTACAAACTGAAAAACTTATGTGTAGAATATAACAGTACATAAATTACATAAGATAGTGTACATTAAAAAGGAAATGACTTGATGTATCAATATATATGAATACAAAGAAAATTTAAGTAAAAAAAGAAAAACAGAAAAGAATAATAGTGATATAGTAATAATAGTAACAGTTTTGAGCATATTCTCGAATTTTCTTTTTCTTGTAGCGTTTATATTCTTATATTGTTGGTTTTTGTATACTTGTTTATGATTTTCAGCGTTGATTTATAATTTTCATTGCATATGGTGGTTTAATATAATATTTTATTAACTGATTTATCATGGTTATTTTATAACCAGATTATGTGGTCTAGGTCTTGCATTGTATGGCCACAATTGCAAGAGGCATCTTGGACCAAGCCAACCTTGATTAGAAAAGAGGAAAAACTGTGATGCCCAGCTCTTGCTCTATTAATCCATACAGTCATGTGTCTCAGAATTTTTTTGTTATAAAACCAGGGTGTGTTTGCTTTTTAGTAATGTTGAAAATAGTTACCTGATTTTATAGTTTGGACTTCCCATTTTTCTTTGGTTTGAGATAGAATTTTGTGCTATATTTGTGCTTGTATGCAATCGATATGTGGAACCTGTAAGTGTTGGAAGTGAATATTATTTGTGCTGACGCACTTTTTGCTTCCTTGTCTGTCAGTTCATTGCCTTCTATTCCAACGTGTGCTGGAACCCACATTATGGTGAGTTTTTCGTTGTGTTTACACTGAATTGTTGCAGTTCTTTTTTAATATTTGATACATATCTGTTTGCTCTGAGATGGAGTGTAGCAGATTTCAAACTTTGTACAAGACTCAGTGAATCTGTACAGATTAAGTAGGACTTTGTTGGATCTTTATTGGCATAGTCTACTGTTAATTCAATCGCTGCCGTGTAGACTGATGCTAATTTAGCCAAAGATGTTGTGAAGATAAGTTTATTCTTTGGAATTATGCAAGCTGCTCCGACAGATGGTCTGTTTGTAGATTTGGAGCTGTCAGTGTATATTATTGTGTGTTCCCTGTATTGATTATTTAATATGTCTTGAAAGATGTTATTTGCTGCTGAGGATGGATGCGTAGCTAGATTAAAATTTTCGATTATTACTGGTTGTTCGAATTCTGTTATATAGTTGTTGAGATTAGATTTGAGAATATTTCTATATAAGATACATGAGATATGTTCTTCGAATATTTGTAATGTTTTTACTAGAAGCCGGTTTTTGTCAGTTGTGGGTCTATGTATGTGGTACTGTGTTTGATAGGCTTTGCAGAACTCTTCTAGTATTTCGTTCATGGGGTGAGAACAGTTTGATATGATTCTTATAATGTATCTAGATCCTAAAAGTTCGGTCTATAATATTGAGAATTTTAGATTCTGCTTGTATAACATTGGTTGGTGTAGTCCTTCTATAACCTAGGGCTAGTCTGATTGCTTCGTTTTGTAGTCCTTCTATTTTGCTTCTGTGTGACTGATTTGTTGATAGTACCATAGACACCAATCTAGTTTGGCTCAGATAAGGAATTTGTATATTAGTAGGAGAGTATATTAGGTCGCAGACCCACTAAATACCTTTTAAAAATCTTACAATGTTGCTACACTGTTTCACCAGATTTTCAGTATGTGTTTTGAAGTCCAGGTTGTCTAAATGGACCACAAATTTAATCACTGGTCTGCCGTGAATTGTGATATTTTCTATTTGAACAGTTGTAATGCGCAATATCCGAGGTGAGTTTCCAAACAAAATTAGTTCAGTCTTTTCTATAGGTAATTCCAGACTTATTACCTGAAGATTAGCTTGAATTGTTATAACTACTCTAGTAAAAAGGATTTTGATTCTTTCAGGATCATCTGCATATTGAGTGATTTTGATATCATTTGGTAGGTTGTCCATAATGTTATATACGTATATGTTGAAGAGTAGAGGGCTTAGCACCTCTCTTTGCCTTTGTGAATGAATCGGTTTTGATAGTTGTTCTCCAGATTGCTGTTACCTATGAAATAAGCTTTCCTTTCATACATCCATTGTGAAAAAAAGTGATTGAAGTTGTCTTTTATTCTGAGTTGTTGAAGTTGCTGCAAGAGAATTTGCCTTTGAACGCAAAGGAGCTGCTAATATCAAGTGATACTACTGCTGTGTGTTTGTTGGTACGGTTATATACAATCCTATATCTGCTGTAGTGACTAGCATTTCTATGTTGTCAGAGCACGAGCGGCCCTTTCTAAAGCCAGACTGATGATTTGGAAGGATGCCATATGGTGTTCAATCCACCAATGTAATCGGTTGTTCAGAAGTCTTTCAGTCAGCTTGCAGATACAGGACAGTGATTGGCCGTATAGTATTCCCTTTTTGCTTCGAAATTAGGAGAATACAGTACGGTGTGTGATAAATAGAGTTCATTAAATATGTCCAATAGAAGCAGTTTGCATTTGTCTGATAAAGATTGTATCATTTTATAATCTATGTCGTCTGGCTCTGGGGTTGATGATGGTTTGCATTTTTCTAGGACTACAAGGAATTCTGTATAATTGAAAGATTGATCTAAAAATATGTGACCAGGTTCTGTAGCTGTTGTAGTGTTTGTCGGTAGTGAATCAGAGGGCCACGATGGACAAATTTTGTACACTGCTACTTTTTGTTCGCTTTCTTCTAGGAGAGCACAATTGCCCGCTTCTTTTTTGGCCCTAGTCCATCTCGATTTAAAATTTTGATTGTGCTCCAGAAATGAACCGGGTCTATTCTACTGTTTAGATTGCTTGCTAGTTCTCTAAAAGCTAGCTTTTTTTTTGTTTTTCAGCAGTTTTCTTGCTGCTGCTGCCTGTCGTTTATATTGACTCCAATCTTCCATTTAGTATGTGTAGCCATTTTTGGAGGGAAGCTTTCTTCCTACTCACTGATGTAATGCTTGATTGCATTCGTTATCCCACCATCGCACTGGATTGCTATGGTGGGTGTCTTTGTGTGTGGTTTGTTGGGGGGGGGGGGGTGCCATTATGCATTCTTTCATTGCTTCCATGAACTAGGTGTATTTACTTTCTGTCGATAGAGTCCTAAAATTGTGACATAAGAAGTATGTGTTGTCCATTTCTTCTTTATATGCTTTCCATCTTATTTTGGTGGAAGAGAATTTGTTAGATTTTCTTCTATGGATGTATTTTTCAGTATCTATGGCGCATTCAATTGAGAAGTGATCGGAACCATATGTGTGATCTAACTGTTGCATTGTGATTTTATGGGCATGTCAGTTTTGGATATAATAAGGTCTAAATTGCTTTTCCTTTAGTGGTTGTAGCTTATACATGACTGTTGTTGTGTGTTATGTACTATCAAATTGTATTTATTAATTAATCTGTATAGATTTTCTGCTGCTGGGTTGGTAGTATTACAGTTCCACATGGGATGCAATGCATTAAAGTCCTCTGCCAATAAGAAATGTTCTTTATCGCATAGAGATTTCATGAAACTGTCCCAATGGATGTTTCTGATGTTTCTTATTATGTGGTAGTTGGGAATGTTTAAGTGGACTCGTTGGTTCAGCCGTGAGAATTACCAAATCATAGTCTAGCTTGGTTAGTTGTGTGGTTTTATTTGTAATACTTCTACAGTTCCAAAATAATATCTTGAGTTGACATATTTTGTTTTTTGTCTTTATATGCTTTTGCTTGGTACTTTTTAATCCTGCTTTATTGTCCGAGTTGTTAGAGATTTGTATTTTCTGATTGAGTGTTTGAGTAATGATTTTATATGTCATGGAGGGTATTATTGAAAATTCATTTTCCTTGTTTTCTTCTTTGTCTTGTAGTTTATTGCCTTTATCTGCTGTCTTTAGGAGGTTAGTTTTATGTAGATTGGTTGATTCGGTAAAGGTTCTTCCTTTTTAGTAGAATTTTTTATGGTATTATAATTCTTTATATTAGTTAGAGTTTTGGGAGTTGGCCATTGTGGATTTGGTTTCAAATCAGTCCTCGCGTGATCTATGCATTTTAATTTGAATTCCTGATTTAAGGAAAGTTTTTTCAAATGCACGAAGTCGCGATTGTTTAACGTGATTTCTGAGTTTGAGTTCTCTTTTGGAGGTGGACTTTTACCTATTGCATATCATTTTCAATTTGGGATTTAACCTCCCAGAATCCCTTGCTTTCATAAGCCATGATTTTATTTTTTTATTAAATTGATAGTGCTCACATTCTCAGGAGAAAGTGTGATGGTTGTTTTGGCAGTGTAGGCATTTATTGTGCATGCTTTCGTTGCATTTATGGTTTTCTATTGAAGTGTTTGTTCCACAGCCCATACATACTTTGTTGCTTCCGCAGCGCATGAGTAGTGTGGCCGCATTTGTAGCACTTTTTGCACATTTTTATTGGGTCAACATAAACGTACGTTTTACATTATAGAACCTAAAAATTTTGAAGTATTCTGGTAGGTACTCCCTTCAAAAGTAACCAGAACGGTCTCGCTGAGGACCCATTCTATTCCTTTGGCTGTTATAGTTTTTTTGTTCAACCTCATGGCTTTTATGGTTTTACAAAGCGATACGGATTTATTATTTCAGACGATATATCTACATCTGTTGGAATGCAAATTAGTCCCGCTTTTTTCAGTTTGTATTTGGGTATATGGGCTTGCAATCTACGTTTGTCTAGCTCCTCTGAGCTGACAAATGCATTTGCGTAGTCTGTTGGGGAAGGAGATCTCCGCGCAACCGAAGAACCTCGCACATGTTTAAAGCTCCAGCTTTTAGGGAGCTTATTATTCTAGCAATAAACATAAAATTTTGGTCTTTTTTTTTTCTTTTTAGTTCATTTTTAATTAGTTTAACCACTACAACCGCTGTCTCTTCGTGTGTGGGAGGATAGAGTAGATTTTTACTGATGGAGCTCGGATCTTCCGGTGTCGTGTTTCTGGAACAGCTCGCCGCATCTTCAAAGGATAGAGGCTTCTTCCTCTTTAATTTGCTTTTGTCCACGTGGGACATTTTTGAATGCATCTCACGTGGCCACCTCTTCAGTTTGTTTCGTTCGTTTTCCGGACAATATTTTATGGAGTGAGAAAAATCGTTTAATGAAATTCCTTTTATTTCAGAAAGAAAACTAGTTTGCTCGATTTATCATTTACTGAATTTGCCTGTTTTACGGGATTACAAACAATCCCTTTTCATTCAATTTGCTCTATTCATGGACACTCGATTTAATTGATTCGTCTGCTTTACAAGGTCAGAAACCGCATTGCGGCGCGAAATCAGGATTATATATGTCGGCTAACAGGATAGACCAGACATCCAATGGGGTTTCGTGTCACAATACCGACCAAGAAAAAAAATCACTGATTTTTTAGCGCATTCTATGCATAAATGGCGAATTGGAGAATTATGTCAAACAAAATGATATAAGCTGATTAAGTAAAATAATATCCATTACAGTGTTGTCAATTATATATCATTAATTTCTATCACTAATAGTACAATAGTTGCCTAAGTCAATATGACAAGATGTGACATGAAAATGATAAAGGGATCAGGTGACTCCCAAAACGTGAGACAAAAAAAAGCATTGTGGTCTATCCTTTTAGTTAATGATTGAGTATATGGCTGAACTTTAATTTGAACGAGAATATAACGATAGTCATATAATTTCCTGTTTTTAATATTATCAGAAATTTCCAATTATATATATAACTAGCAATATAGTGTCTCATTAGGATAGAGTGTCTTATTTAAATTCCATGCAGTTATCTCTAAAAGTATTTGTTATTATAAAAAAATGAATAAATTTCTAATTTAACAGTTTTTCCCAATTTTGGCTATTTCGCTACCGTTTCTTTAATAAGGAATTCATTTTATCACTAAAATTTTATCACTAAAATAAGAAATCAATCGGGAAAGAAATTAATCAAAAAAGTTATATAGTTCTTACTTTAAAAACAAAAATGTCATATTAAACAAATTCTAAGCCAACAAAGTAGTCAAAATTGGGAAAAACTGCTAAATTAGAAATTTAAGTAAAACTCTTTGTGTAGACGGAAACGTTTATGAGATCTCAAAGTTCCCACATCTTTATTTTTTTTAAATAGAATCATATACATATATTTTTATTCGTTAATCAATGAAGCTCGACATTCCCTGTAAAAAAATTACTGATATATGCACGTCGAGAAATGATGGTTTAGAAGATACTTGATGAATTTAGAAGATATTTTATAATTAAATTAGAGATATTTTGTAGAATGAATCGTATGAAACACATGGAAAGACAAGAGCAGTATTTTTGTATTAATTTGTACTGTGCCATTGTCTTTCATGCAGAGATTTTACGAAATTAAAGTTAAAATATCTCCTAAAATAATAATTCTTCGATATACACTACTTTTTTATAGAGAATGTTAAGTTTAACGGTCGATGTATACAAAAATATATGGTCCATTCAAAAAAAGAGATGAACTTGAAATCTCGGAAACGTCTGCACAAATTTAGTAGTCATCGAAAGATATCTCTATCAAAACCAAACAAGTTTTATTTGAAACATTTTTTTTAATAACAAATAGTTGCGAAAATAATTGCGTGGAAAAATTAAAATAATACACGCTATATAATAATTGCACAATAATAATGCAATATAAAATTCTACAAATATTATAATTTTCTTTTATATATTATTTAACCCAAATTTAATCTAAACCTAATCTAATCTATATTCAAAATCAAATTAAAAAATATCATGAATATATAGAAATGAAATTACTTGTTGATAAAATCGTTCAGGTGTGTCCTTTTCGATATAATTACATTTTCCAGGTATTAGACCTGTATATCATTTTCTAGAAAAGGCCATAAACTTCCAAAGCACGCAACAAGCATAAAAATTAATATAGGCGCTTTAACTACTACAACCTAATTTTATTCCTTTAATATAGTTGGTAATGAATTCTTACATTTACATATATATAACAATTACTACAACCTAGTTTTACTCCCTACAATAAAGTTGATAACATATTCTCACATTTATGAACAATAGTTTTTTTAGGTTCATTTCAATATTGTGGCATTAATAAATAATTTTAAATCTCTGTGATAGACAAAAATGTAAATATTTTAAAATTTTTACATTCGTACAACTATTATATGTTATAATATCAAATTTCAAAAATTATCTATAAGTTTTTCAAAAAAGATATAAAGAAATATAACTAAGAATAGTAAAAATCATTAACAGTATACAAACCGTTTGCAACAAGGAACGTTGTTATGTAATGACTACATTACATTAACAAACTAAAAAGTTTTTTTTAACATATTTTTTCATGTAGAATCATTTCCCAGTCAGATAAATCGCAGGACATCCTGCATTATAATGAGCTAACCTTTTTTTGCATATTCTAATAATACTCAATGAATAGAAACGATATACAATGGTTTTGAATGTTGAAATCCATTGGCTCGAAAATTATACGTTGTTAAAGTTTAGTAATTTTGAAATACTATATGGTTAACTCGATTCTTTCCTCCAAGAGTTTTCTTTTGCTTATGTACGCTATGTTATCAATGCGTAAATGAATGCGTTTCTTATGCAACTAGATTAATTGTTAAAGTGCTAGTTTTTATTGAAACTAGCACTTTGTATATTATATAGCACTATACTGTATAGCACTACGTATAGCACTATGTATATTACCGCTGTACACGTTTACTAAAAATTGCCCTAAGCATCGCAAATCAATAAAATTACATGATAACGAACTTTTTCAAAACTAATTTAATTTTATATATTATTATTATTATTTTACACGATATTTTCGCTAATTTAATTTTTATATATATTATTATTACTATTTCACACGATATTTTCGCATGAATTATCGCGAAATTACGATATTTATCGCATATGAATTGTGCAACTTGAATTGCCATTAAAAGATCGTATTGTCCATCCAGATTGTATCATCCAGTAAACGGGGAGGAATGTCAATACAGTAGTCTCCACTTAAGCGTCCGTCATTATTCCCAACAATTCTTGAATTTGGAATTATCTCACTCTACATTTTTCATATACATACAGAGTGTTAATTTTAAATCAAATATCTAAATTATTTCGACTACTTAATGTTAAGGAAAAGTAACTATATAAGATTTAAGTAGTTTCAAGATGTGCATCTGATATTATTAAAAAAAATCCTGTGAATCACTTTGAAACTGTTTTCAAAACCGTACTTTTTTGGCATATTAATATCTACTTTTTATGCTATGCTGTAGTCAACATCGAAAAGAATTCAACGACCTATAATGCCCTACGATCTTGAAATGACTGAGGACGAAAAAATGAATTTCCTTCTAAGAAATGATAATAATAATAATAATAATAATAAAATAATAATAAGATAAGAATAATAATAATAAAAATAATAATGAGATATTCGATATACTGGTGTTCGGTTTCACCGAACAAGGCGAGGGCCAGACAGTCATGCGGTTCCTTTCTGATCGTATTTTCGCGCCGCGCGCGTGCATGGGCAAATGGCACGCATTCGGTCAAGCGAAGGGCTCGAATGGGATTGGACCATTGTTTCGACATCGCGCCTGATTGGCTGCTTGTCGATCGCATGATTTTTTTTCTTCTTCATTTTTTTCGGATTCTCGTGGCGTCGCATTAATTAAGACGATGCACGTGGTCGTGACGACGCGTTAAGTTGTGCGACAATAGTATTGGGTTGGCAACTAAGTGATTGCGGATACTAAATAAGAAGGAAAATTCAAAATTTTTGCTTAAAAATATAACTTTATTTAATTAGGTATTGTCGGTTTTTGTCGAACCTAACCTAAACCTTTTGCCATCTTTCAGGCAGTGTCATAATTCCATGTTCATAAAACTTCTGATTTTTGTCAGCAAAAAACTGAATTAAATGTGATTTTACATCATCAGCGTCATTAAAAATTTTACCATTTAAGGAGTTCTGCATGGAACGAAATAAATGGTAATCTGAAGGCGCAAGGTCAGGGCTATATGGTGGATGTGACAACACATCCCAACCTAGTTCCAATAATTTTTGGCGAGTGACGAAAGATGTGTGGGGCTTTGCATCATGCTGGAAAACAACACCCTTACGATTAGCGAATCACAGATGCTAATCCGTTGCGTCAAATGAATTTCCTTTAGCTGGTGAGGGATCCATAAATCAAGTTTCTTGACATAACCAAGGGTTTTTAATTTTTTTTCAATGCATGTATGCGATACATTGAACTTCTCTGCAATCTCACGTGTTGTGCTATGACGATCTGAATCGATAATGGCTTTGATATGGGTCTCATCAACTTTAACTGGACGGCCAGATCGTTGCGCATTTTTCAATGAAATATCACCAGAACGAAATTTGGCAAACCAATTTTGACACTGCCTTTCTTTCAAAGCTTCATTCCCATATACGGCACATAACTTCTTGTGTGCTTGCGATGCGTTCTTGCCTTTTCGGAAATAATATAATAAAATATGTCTGAAATACGCGTCTTGTTTTTCCATGTTTAAATTGAGATAAAAACGAAACTAAATAACTAATCGATACAATTTTTTTGGCGGAAGTCCGAACAACAAGAAAACAATATATAGGTTAGGGCTTTGAATACGTTGACAAAACAAAAGAATGTGCTAAGACCATCCATTGACGAAATCCGCAATCACTTAGTTGTCAACCCAATAAAACGAATTCAAAGGGTGATCAAATCTTACTGACTCTAACATTAAAACAAACATTAAATTGAGTCAGCTGATTTTCATTAACGTTGAAAGCAGCAAGCTACCGATCAAATTTGCGTTTATTACGCAAATTCGGATCTGCACGCGACAACTGGTATGATGTACCATAACACGAAGCTTTAATGTTCTTTAATTTTTTAACCTTCCTTTATTTTACTAATTTTCTCATTTACTTTACCATTTTTCTCATTTATTTTAAACTAAACACATCCCCACGTTTATCCGAAATCTTTGATGATCATTTCTTACACTCGAAACTCACAATTAGTCAGTTACTCGACAATCGATCGCACCAAATCTATGCTTTCACATTACAATTTATTTATTTAAATATACACATATCTATAAATTCAGAAACTGAAATATCTCTCATATCTATTCGCATACGTATATGTATACATATACGTCTATATGTATGAAACTTCTTATATATATATATTTATATATCTATATTTTATACATATAAATCAGACATCTTGAATTCATGTAACTTACAATTAGTGAATCTATACTAAGTTTCATGCCGCGTCCACACTTTAACGAATTGCGATCAGGTTACAGCGAACTCGCTTGCAACAACTTGCAACAGTGTTCGCTTGGTAAGCGGTACATCAAGAAAAAAAAACTCGAAGTAATTCCGCCTAATGCCAGTATTAAATTCTTTCTTGACAAGCTGCCCCTCTAATAAATAATCACACTAATCGATGCTAAACGATGCCTCTCCTTCCAATAATATCTTTGGTTCAGGTCATCACGTTTATTTGCAGATTAAACTACACTTGCAGCTACTTGTATTTTTAAAAATAGCGCAAACTTTATTACCGTACTTATATCGAATGCATAGAAACAACGCAAAGGAACATGTATCGAAAAAATACAAAGAACTTATATCGAGAAAACAGAACATGAGAAAGAATGCATTGTCATAGTTTTAAAAGTATCGATTATTGCTGATGTTTATTCCGGCATAGATACAGCTTTACAAAATATACCGATTTCCGTTAATTAAATGGTCAACTATGCAGCCATTATCGAATGACAAATTAATGAAAGAGCATAAAATTTATAGCTCTAATTTCTGAAAAGAAAATTAGAATTCGATATAGTATTTATAACATCAAGAAATTAGAATAGAATAAAATACAAGTTTAATATAATATAAAAATATTTACAATATTACATTATTTTCTTTATTCTCTCATTACTTTATGTAATTTCAATGACAGCATAAAAATTGTACGTTATTTTTAAACCGACATTAACGACATCTAATCTAATGGGGTAACATACTATTAACACAGAAACTATCAACAAAGCAATTTCATGTAATTTTCCTAATGAAAATAATACCCATATAACATAGGCGTTATTAACAAGTAATTCCATCAGTTACATATTATACATTATAATTTCTAATGGAATCTAACCTCACTATTCCACGAATGTGACTTCTTTTTATTGACGAATGTGTGTTTTTTTTAACTGTATGTATGTACAGAGTGTTAAAATTATTTATTGCGGCTTCGAGAGCATTATTGATCCTATATCTTCGAATGATGAAGATTTGTTGAAAAGTCAACCGCAAAATTGACTTTGATATATTTTCAAGGCCAATTTTTGTATTGCATTCTATTTTATTTATTATGAAGAAAAATATCGAGGGAATTATGATATAGATCGCAACTCAACTATGCTCTTGGAAAAAAAGTTGAATTTCCATTAATTATCGAACTTATTTTATTTGTACCCTGTTTACATTCTAGAGCCAAATTCAGGAAAGACACATCTATAATCCCCGTCTACCCCATATCTTTTCCAGATTCATCATCATGTATCCTATATCTTTGTTTTTTTATTTCTTCTTTTTTTTCTTTCTTTCGCTATCTAAATAATTCCGACTTTATATAATAAAAAGCATATTCAATCTGATATTTTAATTATTTAACGATGTAATACATTCACTCAAACTATAAACAATTACTTATCACAAGTAAAAAAATGCGTTACCATTGAATCTTATGAACGAGAAATATATGAGCAGGAGGTTTACATCCTACTCCCGGTGATTCAAAAACTACAATTTTATAATATCTAAATATCAATAAACTTTAAACTAACTTTTATTCACAATGTGCTTATACTTCCTCATTAGGTCCTATCCTGTATTATTAGTCCTTATCCTCTTACACGCATTATTTGTACTAATTATTTGTGTATCCATTTCGTTTGTGAGAAGAAATTGTTTACAGTTCGAATGAGCAGGTTATATCCGTTGAAGAATTGAAACATCAGGTAAATATGGTTTATTATACAAATCAATAAACCATATTAGAAGAAAAACAGCCAAAATGCAAACTCAGAGTTATGTATATAGTGAGAAAGAAAAAAAAGAGAAAAAGAAGAAGCAAAGAAAGGAAAATACAGGATATGATATCTAGGGTATGCGATAATAGATGTCTTACCTACATTTTATCGTAAAAGTTGAGCAAAAATTATAAATAATGTAAGTTCGACAACATTAATATATTTTTCTAAGAGAACGGTTGAGTTGCGACTCATGGTTCTTTGGAAATCTTTTTTCCTCGTAATAAATAAAATACGATGCAATAAAAAGAAAAATCTGACTTTGAAAATTATGGTCAAAGTAAATTTTACATTTTTTAAATAGATCTCCACTAATCCGAAGATACGAAATCACTTTCCAAAGACATGACAAATGATTTTTTGACATCCTGTACATAATAACTGGCTATAAATCGCATTAAATAAATGAAAAACAACTATAGGCTTGATGACTAGCCGGCTTTTCGATCGGTTATGTTCACCTATTCAACTTATCAGGACTGTTAACCTAGTTTCTAAAACAATGTGTACCTTCCTCAATCCTATAATGAAACTTTAAAATTTCATTCAGTTACATATATTCACAAATGTAAAAAAAAAATTAATAAAATTTAGAGATTTAGACATTTTATTATAGATACTAATTTATTGAAATAAAATTATACATTTTATGAACATACGACAATATTTCATAGATTTATTTAGTGCAAATTGTAAAATATATATCTAAATATATAAATCAGAACAAAAAAATACAAAATTTACTATGGTTACTGATTAGCATGGGTGCATGGGTGTATTAAAATATACAAAAGGTATTCTTATTAGTATGATTATAATCAGAATAAATTAATTTTTTTACTGCATGATAGTTTTATATAGATTTATATAAGATCGTGTTTTCGATTTGTTTATATATTCTTTTGAATAAATGTAAGAAATATACTTTAGCAATAGTCCAATTGTTATTCAATTAATTCAATTGTAATTCATAAGATTTAATTCAATTAATTCAATTGTAATTCATAAGATTTAATAAAAAGACAATTTAATTAAGATTCATAAAATGTCTAAAAGCTTTCTTTTTCTGTTTTAAATTTAAAGTACAAGAATGTAGACTTTTATTACTGATTGTAGTTTAATGTACAAGAATGTAGATTTTTATTACTGATTGTTTGTGTATTTATAGTAATTATAAGACAAAAGATTGATGTAACAGTAGAATATAAAAATCTCTTTCATAATAACATACTTGATCTTCCTTTGTAATGGCATAATATAATTTGTACCTCATTTAATAATAAGATGCTCATTTTCTATTAGAGACATTCTATTTATAATATCTAATATCTAATGTTCGAATATTAAAATAAATTCAAATAAAGGAGATTCTACTATACGTGAAACTATTAGAAAATTTATTTCTCTTTTTCCTTATGTTTACAATATGTCAAAAGTAATCTAATTACATAAAAATTTAATCGATATGTTACAGTTGATACTAAATATTGGATATAAAGGATTAAACTTCATGTTATAAATAGTCAAGAATTCATTTTACAAGATTTTATTTTAAAACTTCGAAGACTCAAGTTTTATACAAGTCTACTGCTAAATGTAATTAAAATTCACAATTAAAAAAATTAAAATAAAAAATATCTAGTTTAATACAATGTTCATTCTATAAAATTAATCTATTCTGACATGAAAAAGTTCACTTTATACAAGGTGAATCACCTAATATGATCATTACTGAATTAAGCAACATTTTATTTTATTTTTTTTTTGTCAGAGGATCTTCAAGCTGATGACATTTGACTTTTTCTATATTTTTCTTTTACTATGTTTTCAAGATCACCTTCAATTTTTTTAAGTATTACACTATAATTTTTTTTGTTTATCAGCTAATAGGCATCAAGACGAATTCAACAACCTCAAAAATAATAATAATTCTATTGAAAGGCTACGTATCACATTCCTTTTATAGAAATAATTCTTGAATTTGTATTACTAAATAAAATAAATATTAGAAACATTATATGAAACATACTAACAGTTTATTTTAATAAATTTCTTTGTGTGAAGAGGAAATCTGTTTATAATACGAATTACGATATCGTTCCTCGAAAAAACCTATAAATATGTACTTTTATCTATTATTGCCATGATGTAAATAAATCGATGTCGATATATACTTTTAATGAAATTATTTATCTCGTATCATTGTAGTTTCACGAACAAAAGGATATTAGAATCGATTCGGCATCTTATATCTCAAACACAAAATTGAGAAGATGATCCACAATGGAATAGGAGAATTAATGGAAACTTCGGCAAGCAAAGCAGTATAAAAATTACTGACTGCTGGTTGATGAATTAATAAAAGCTTCTATAACTTCAATCGACATTTCGTGAATCCTGCAGATTATATTTTCAAGAACGAGAGAAACTTCAAGAAAACCGACAAAGTTGGTCTAACTATTTCGAATTTACATTCATTTCTTATTCCTTAAATAAAATAAATCATGTAAAAAAGGAGATTAATTAATTTCGCTTATGCATATTATCAAAAAAATTATTTAATTAATCATGTTTCTTCTCCTCCAACTTTGACAAAGCAATTTTAAAAATTATAATTTGAAGAAACGAATCATTTCAATTCTTTTTTATTTTATTAATCACTTTTATTCTAGAAATATCATAGAGAAAATAATTTTATTTTGTATTGAGGTTACGTAAATTATTTTCAAATAATTTTCTATTTCAGTTAATTTTTTCAAGTAAAGTATTAATTAATTTTAAATTTTGATAAATTATCTTGAATCTCAAATATTGTTTTACATACATTTGAGTTATAAACAAATTTATTTACAATATAATAATATTCATTTTCAAAATCATTTTTTTCAACTATCTTTGAAAAATAGATAAAGGTTGTATGTGTTAATGGTTATATTATTTAACAATAATATTGATATAATTAGAAATTTATATCATTCACATACTATCGAATTATTATCACATGTTATATCAAAATCACATACTATCGAATTCTACTAGTGTTTTTTGTTTCTTTTTCCTATTACTATTAATCTATTCAATTCTATCAAAATATGTATACTTTTAACTAGTTTCGCATGCTAAAGAAGTATTTATATATACTAATGGCTTCAAAATTTGAATCAACTTGTACGATTGTATCTGGATACTCAATTATAATAGTAAAAATTTACCAAGAAACTTCTATCTTTTTCTGCGAACCTAATACTATTATTAAAATAATCATATAATCATAATTAATATAATATAATATAATCATAGTTAATGGTCAAATTAGATGTTTTTTTATTTTTTGTAATTGTGCAAACACCATCCAATTCAGAATAATTCAGAACAAACGACACTATCATCAATGAATATGTCAAAGATCTTATATCGAAGCGATCTAAAGTAACAACTCTCATTCCCTCCGACATAGGAATCAAAGAAAATCGCAGACTGAACAATCAGAGAAATCGTTGATTTCTACTTAAAAGAATAAAAGAAAAATGAAATGAAGAATAGAAATTACAATCGTTATTTATGAAAAAATGATTTTTACAGAGAAATCACGTTATGTTCATTATCCAGGCATTATAGTGGAAGGTGGAGGCGGGAGGAGGGGAGCAGAGAGGTGTAACAGTTTTTTATTGTGAAGTGTCGAAAGTATTAGGTTCTCGAATTCAATATGACATCGAAAAATTAACATTGAAGATCGATGGCGCTACTGTTGTTTAATATCTCTCCTTACAATCAGTCGAAAACGCAATACCTGTGTCACTGACTGATTGTGAGATCAACTTTATTACTTAGATTTTAAATTGCAACTGAAAATGTGGTTTTATTAGTGAAGGCAATTATTGTAGCATAACATCTCCAAAGCATTACATAACATTGGTTTTAACATCACAAAAAAAATTATGCTACAAGTAAAACATATACCATATAATATATAACAAATAATGTATAATAACATACTTAATGCATAATAACATATATAACGTATAAATATAATATACTATTATTAAATAACAAGAAAAACAATTTAGTAAGAAGAGGTATATACAATGTTATGTTAATACTTAAAAACACAAATTACACGTGTAATATCTATGAGGGAAAATCAAGCTTCATATAAATTAATTTTTATAATATTATATAATATTAAGATTTATTACTATAGAATATATATATATAATATTGTATATATATAATGTATATATTAAGATATGTAATTGTCGAGTTATGATTGTCATATTTTTGCAATAAGTATCATCTCTGTTAATTTTTTTTTATTTTTACTTACTTTGTTATGAAATACTTACAAAACTGGTTTACTTAACACATACAATACGTCAACTATGGCTATATCACAGAAAAATGATTTTGTATAGTATAAAAAATGACGTTATGCGTTAATAAAACAAAAACCTGTTAAAATATGCTCATCCTTTCAGTATACATTTAAGTTGTTATTAGTTATTAGTTCTATTGCAAAAATATTTTGGAAAAATATGACCAAATATTGAGAACAGTTTTTTCAAAATCTGCCAATTTTGAATGAGTCAAAAGGGCTCCAATGTTTAGTGACAAATATTTGAATGTCAATTTTAAAATAATTCGAAGTTTTTTAATGTTGTAAAAAATTTGAATCGCTTCGAATACAACTCGACAGCTTAAAAGTACAGAGAAAATTTTCGATCGATAATAAATATTAAAAACTTAGTGAATATTTTGCATTTTACAAGCATCTTTTTTCTATTTTCTAAGCGCATACGAAAATTATAAAAATGACTTCAACACTTTTTTGCGAAAGCCTATTTCTATCGAGAATTTCTAATAAAAAAAGAAATAGAACAAAAAATATAATTTTAAGTAAGATTTTATTGATATGATTCCGTTAAACACTGAATAAAATTATAAAACTTTTTTACAAATTTTATCTCAATCTTATATTTTTTTTATTTTCTAATATGCACTATGTTAATTGTAAAATGAATAACATTATATGTAAATGTAGATATATTTCATTCTATACCAACTTCTCAAATTTTCCTTAATATTTTATGTCAACGACTCTGTGCTTGGAATAAAATATTAAAATTACTTATGAAATATTGAATATACTTATCAAGTTTTCAATATCTATCATCTATCAAGATCTTAAAGACTGTCAAGCTGTTATTGAAACTAACCAAGATTTTCAAGATTAATCAAAACAAGACTAAGAGTTTTAAGGTAGCGAATCATATTCGAAGTGATTCAAAATATGTATTTGATATCATTAATTGATAATGTATGTCCAACTTTCCACAATCATTTCAAGAATGCATTTATAAATCTTTAAATTTACCTCACACTACGAAATATGCGTAAATATTATTAAAAAATATTGTATCTAATTTAAGTTAACAAGTAAAAGAACAAATTAAAAATAATAATTAGAAAAAATCTTATATTTTCCTCCGATTCCAACGGCAAAGAAGATGTTTTTCAATACATACTTTAATAACTGCTTTCGCAATAATACAAAATACAGTTAATAAATTTAAAAAGCCATCAAATAATATATCCGAAAAACATTTTTAAGAAAATGATTCATAAAGAATATAGTATCTACAATAAGTTACAGTCTCTCTAGTATCAAAAGATAAGATATTAAAAAAATGGCACAATTTTAACAAAAATAATTAGCTAAATTCATTGCAATATATTATGCATCGCAAAATGTATAAATATTAACATAATCCTAATAAATAAAATTAGATATGTTTAAAACAATAATTAATTTGTAATTAAAGTATTAATTAAAATTGTATAATTTCGTGCAAAAGGAAAAATTCTCCACAAGAAAGGAAATTTTCCACAAGAACCCCTAAATTAGTCTCAAGAGTGATAGAAACCAAGTAGGATAAGAGATTTGACCTTTCTTGGCAGCATTGCTCTTCTGGGAATAATATACTATGGAACTATGTTAAACGGTTCGTTTCTCAAACGAAGACAGACGTCAGAATCTACCGGAATTTGTAAGGAGAAGAATATTAGGAATACCAAGACACGAATAGAAAAAAGGTTAAGTTGTCCTGTGTTTACCTGATTTACCATAGAAGATAAAAGAAAAAATTGGATCATTAACATGGGATCATTATTTCTCGTTAAAGATCTATCAAAAGATCTATCAAAGTTATACATTACCTTGTAATATTTAAATAGAAATTTTTAAGTCAGTATAAGGAACATAAAAATAAAACTGAAATTTTGAATTATGAGATAAAGCAAAGAATTTTGAAAAAAAAGAAATAAAATTTTTGATTAGCTGAAAAATATTCCACTACAAAAAAAAGTTTATCGAAACAAAATAAACTAAAAAATATGAAATTACTATGCGATTTATAAAATACAGATATTAAAACCAATTAAAAATTAGCTCAAAAAGTGTTTCTCTCACTAAAGTAATTATTATTTAAACAGATTTAAAAATAAAATAATTTTGCAAATAATATTAAATTTTTGGCCGACAATGTACTTATAATAATTCTTTAAACGGTTTTATTGTTTATTCTGTACATGCTTTTTTCACATCATAACTTTAATCACGAATCTCTCTGCTTCAAAAAACAGCTTTCATGTTTAATCGCAAATATTCAAGAAGAATGTAATTCGATATTTAAATTGAGATGATTATTGCAAAAATATGAATAGAAGACAAAATAAAAACAAATTATTATAAAAAAATTTATTGTAAATTGAATTTAATATTCATACTGTTCATGAAATTCAACAAATCGTGAATCATGAAAATTAATAGTTATAATGTTATAATAGTTAATAGTTATAATATTACTAACAGAAAATTTCATTTATTTTATTTTTTTTGCATTTTTCCGATTTAACATTCATAAATTATACGACTGTCTGCGTCTACAAATTAATAAATAGACAGTATTAAATCACATAATTAAACGAATTAATTATAAAATATCCACCAAAAGTATTAAGCTATATTATATAACATATTATATTATAATTATAATATAATATAATTGTAATTATTACATTATAATTATACATAATATACATTAATAATTATAATTATATTATATTATAATTATGACCAGTATGCACTTAACTGACAGTACAAATGATATTTCAAACAACTCAGTAATATATCTGATCTAATTTTCAACTCTGTGTTAATCGCTATGTTAATTAATTCAACGTATACCAATGTATATCTACAATTTTACAATAAACATCTATACATTAAGTACTTAAAAGGAATATTTCACCAAAACAAGGCCATCTGAATATCTTCTCTATTAGTGATAGTACAAAAATCGTTCCCGACGTAACTTAAATTGATTGAAGAGATGAATTGGATGAAAGAACAATTTTTTTTTTAAATATCATTTCTTAATGTTTCATTAGCATTTTTTATGTAGAAAACGTGTATTTCTTTCTATTCCATTACGTAGCTCATGAAAAAATACATTCAGATATGTTTGACCTTTAAAATCAGATATGACCTTTAAAAATTTTTTAATTAATATGAAACTTATGTTGAACGATATTCCAGATTAGAACGACAACAGAAGTAATTTTGATGGCGTAGACATTTTTTAGTTTAAATTTCTTTCTATTGTAATGCATTTCTTAAAACGATGAATAAGAAATTACACAGCCTTTTCAATAACTTTAGATTTGATATCAGCACAAGCTGATTATATACGTTCCATCTTCTGGCGTTGTAGGCATTTTCTCGTAAACCTTTCCCTTTAATGTATTCCACAAGAAATGTGAGATCAGGTGAACACGCTGGTCATAATACTGGCCCGTTGCATCCAATCTAACGACTTAAGAACTTCTTGTTAGAGGATCCGTGTTGCAATACATGAAAAGTGTGCTGATACTGTAATTTTAGACAATAATTCAGTTGTACATCTTTTAATAAACTACCTAATTCATCTTCCAAAAATTTAGTATAACTTTGTCCAGTTTACGTACAGTTGATAAAAAACGATCAAATTATCCTATTACATACTTACAATTCCAAACATTTAGAGTCCGTAGCCATTGCCTATCAATCTGTCTAAACCGCAGATTCTCAACTGACCAATGATACATATTTCTCAGATTTAATTGACCGTAATTTAAAAGATGCTTCATCGGTAAATAATATTTTTGTGAAAAATATTTCATCATTTTCACATTGACGTATGCCTCATTGAAATTTAAACGGTTTTCAAAATCTCTTCTACGAAGGGCTTGATCAATAGATAAATGGAAAAAATGAAATTTTTTTACATGAAGCATTCAAAATACGTTTAAAACACTAACATTGGTTTCACGTGCACATCTTCAACTAATATGTGAATTTTCATTGACTTTGGCGATGATATTTCTTTAATTCGTTTCGCAGATAACAGTTTTGCATTTCACATATTGACACTATCAGTTTCCTCTTGAGCTGGAATGATGTGTCACGCACGTCGAGAATATTTGGCCCAAAATTGCAATATTTTCTCAGTTTTAAGTATATTGAAATATAACCCAGGCAAAACAAATAATAAATTTATTACTTCTTAGTAATTTCTATTCAGATATACCGATGAATTCAAAAAGAAGACGAATTATTGTATACGGTCACTCGTTATGGTCCGTGAACCAGTTACAGTATAAAATGATAGCACAACCTGAAAATATACTATTTTCTTAATTTGAAAAGATTATTTTACTGTGCTTTGTATATTTAGAGTGTTTAATGGGTGTAACAAATTATTTTAATTACGCTCATTTACAAAAATAACGAAAGCTTTTATTTAATGATATTACAAAATAACGTAAAATGGGTGCGACAAAATGATAGCACTCTTATTGCTATAACATAGAATATACTTTGCTAATGTTATTTCTGATACTTTGTGTCCTCCTTTATTATGTACAATCTGGAGCAAACGTTTTGGAATGTATTTGTATAGCTTTTTTACATATTTTCAACTTATTGTATTCAATTTCAATCATCGTATTATACATCGTATTATCCTTTAATTCTTTAATTGTTTGAAAGTGTTTCTTTTTAACTCTGGCCAATTGTGCCCAACAGTTTTTGATTATATTAATGTCAGGGATATTAATGACCAGTCTAAAATTCATATATTATTACTTTTTAAGTAATCTTTTACAAACTTTGCCGTACGCACAGCCGCAAATCTTTGAGAACAAATCTTTGAGAAAACTAATACTAAGTAATATATTGTTTGTTTACACTCTCAAGGTCACGTCTATTGTCATCCCAATCTGGAATATCGTTCAACTTAAGTTTCACATTAATTTAAAAATCTTTAAAGATTATTTGTAGGTCATATCATATATAAACATATTTGAATGTATTTTTTCATAAGCTACGTGATGGAATAGAAAAAAAATACATATTTCCTACACAAAAAAACGTTAATGAAACATTAAAAAATGATATTTTTTAAAAAATAATTCTTTCATCCGATTCGTCTCTTCAATCAATTTAAGTTACGTCAGGAACGATTTCCGTACTATCACTAATAGAGAAGATATTCAAGTCTGGTTTTGGAAATACCCTGTATAATTACTTCATATTCCATATCTATCAAAAACGTTTATCTGTAATTAAAAGAGATACGAAGATAGCTTGGAGAATGATTTTAAAAAACGCATTTTATCTTGAATTATTATTATTACGTTGTTATATAGTAAATATCATTTTTGAAATAGTGAAATTTTTAATCAAAATTAAGACCATCAATACGCATATATAATATTTTCCAATATATTTACATATCAAAGGTTCCATCATTTTTAAATAAATGAAGTTAAAATTTACATAAATAGGACTAAAAGTTTCTGTGAGGATATGTTTCGATCATGTTTTCAATTAAGCTAAAACGAGATACATATACTTTATTTCTTTGCATCGGAGTCAATACAGTATATCTAGAATTTATATCATATGTAAGTATTGGGTTGGCAACTAAGTCATTGCCGCTTTTGTCGATAGATTCACTCTACACTTTCTTTTGTTTTGTTAACGTGGTCAGAGCATCTAACCTATATTTTTTTCTTACTGTGTGGACTTCTACTTTTAATTAGTAAAAAAATTATATCGATTAGTTCTTTAGTTTTGTTTTTATCCCAATTTAAAAATGGAAAAACAGGACGTGCACTTCCGACACATTTTATTGTATTACTTCCGAAAAGGCAAGAATGCATCGCAAGTACAAAAGAAGTTATGTGCCGTATATGGAGATGAAGCCTGGTGATTTTTCACTGAAAAATGCACAACGATCTGGCCGCCCAGTCGAAGTGGATGAAACCCATATCAAGGCCATTATCGATTCAGATCGTCACAGCACAACACGAGACATTACAGAGAAGCTCAATGTATCGCATACATGCATTGAAAAAAAATTAAAAACCCTTGGTTATGTCAAGAAACTTGATTTATGGATCCCTCACCAGCTAAAGGAAATTCATTTGACGCAACGGATTAGCTTCTGAAACGCAATGAAAATGATCCATTTCTGAAAAACCTAGTTACTGGCGACAAAAAGTGGATAGTTTATAAAAATGTTACTCGCAAGAGATCGTGGGTGAAGCAAGATCAACCAGCCCAAACAACATCAAAAGCAGAGATTCACCAAAAAAAGATTATGCTGTCAGTCTGGTGGGATTACAAAGGAATTTTGTATTTTGAACTCATGCCACAGAACCAAACAATCAATTCAAATGTGTATGTTGAACAACTCGACAAACTGAACGATGCAATTGAAGAAAAGCGGCCGGTATTGTCAAATCGGAAGGGTGTTTTCCATCATGATAACGCAAGGCCCCACACATCTTTGGTCACTCGGCAAAAATTATTGGAACTGGGTTGGGATGTTTTGTCACACCCACCATATAGCCCTGATCTTGCGCCTTCGGATTACCATTTGTTTCGTTCCATGCAAAACTCTTTAAATGGTAAAATTTTTAATAACGCGGATGATGTCAGATCACACCTAATTCAGTTTCTTAATAGCAAAGACCAGACATTTTACGAACGGGGAATTTTTACACTGCCAGAACGATGGAAAAAGGTCATCGACAAGAACGGGCAATATCTAATTGAATAAAGTTATATTTTTTAACAAAAATTCTGAATTTTCCTTCTTATTTGAAATCGGCAATGACTTAGTTGCCAACCCAATATATAAGATACATGCTACACAGATGTAAATAGAATAGTAAGCATAAATCAATACATAATTAGGCAAATTACTCAAAGCCAATCAGTATGATTCACATAGAGCACCATTAAATAATTTAAAGAATAATCGATATTTTTTCAACGTGAAACAAAATGGCATAAATATCAGTACCAAATCGTTAAGTTACCAAAGTTATTTGATAATAACAAATAATTGTACTTGGACATGCTTTTCTTTAATCGGTTTATGAAATCGTGAACTTTGGTCAAGAAAATAATCGTAATAAAAACTTTACATAGTATTATTGAGTATGATATGCACCTATTGAACTAGAATAAAATTTATCCTTGAAAAATTAATACAAACTTGTCATTAATTTATGCAAACAATAATGAGAGAAACGTAAACATGCAAATATATGTATGTCAATTTAGTACTGCTTCTCCATAATATTCTAAAATATTTATGAATCAAGGATACCGCATTATTATTATTATCTACTAACAAATAAAAATATACCATATTTTTTATAAATATAAATTCAAAGAAATAAATCAATTTTGCTCATGAAATTTACAACATAAAAATTAAATTATTGAATAGCGATTCCAACTATGTACATAATCTCTTATAGACTCACCTCTATTTCAGAATTTCATACAGTAAAAAAATTAATGGCATTAATAGCATTTACAAGCACGAAAAAATGCCAATATTTATTAATATAAATATAAATACTCAAATGCTAATATTTATCAATGTAAATATAAAGTATTCTTCATTCAAAATTTCATTCTAATTGTAAGACTGCATATTCATTTCCTTTGTCCCAACAATTAAAACAATCACTTTGTATCAGATTTTACAATGTCGCTATAAGACCAAATCAAACAACAAAATTCATTCCAAAGTATAACATATTGCAACATGGTAATCAGTAATCAATTACAATAAAAAAAAAGAGAATTCACTGATCTTAATAACCTTGGAATACGTTATGAAAATCACTATTCTGAACAATTTTTCCCTATACATATTACCGCCGCACGATCTTACAATTAGTTCCCGAAAAATACGCAAAAAGCTTTCGACAAAATTTCTAAAAATGTATCACTTATTATTTGACTGAAATTTTGAAAATAGCTTCATTTTATATAAAAACAACGTTTATAAAAAATTTTTAACAACTGGGAACCAAAATTTTGCGAGAAAATTGGAAATAATATTTATTTGAAATAACTCGAATAAGGTTGATCATGTTACTGCTAGTTAATATAATAATTGAAACATACATTTTTAAAAATGATTAGCTTTTTTTAAAGAAGAATATTAACATTTCTTTAAAAAAGATTGACATTTATCAGCTGGAAACACTATCAATGTTTGAAAATAAATTTATGAAACTAATATTAATTCTTAATGAATAAATTATGGGACCCAATAAAGAAATTTCATTATTATTTGCTGAAATATATATTTTCGAATATTTAAGAATTCGTTAGAAATCCAAGAATCGTAAGATCGAAGTTTGCTTTTTAAAAAGTATAATAATACAATATCTCGGGAGAAAAAAGCATAATATTTAAAAGTGTAAATATTTTGGAAATCAAAACCAAACGACGGTAACATATATAGAGAAAATTTGTTTAGAATAATGACCTTGATAATATATTTTAAAATCATTAAAATCGGTGAGAATTTCCTTTTTTAGACATAATTACTTAGTTACTGTCTCGCTTCATAAGAACAGAAATATGTACTCATTTTAAAATTAATTTTCCAAAAAGTAAACTCAATTCATAATGAAAATGTGACGTGAAACTCAAGCCACATGCATGCAAGAAATATTCGTCTATTTATCTACTGTTGAACTTCAACAGGATAACAGGAAACAGTGAGCAACAAACCGCGACCCGTAGCTACAGCGGGTAATTTTCCAACTGTTTTCCAGCTATTTACGAATTTATGAAAATACCACAATTTGCACACATCATTGAACGTTTGAATGCCTAAATATACACAAGTTTTTCTGAAGCTGAAAATGGCAACGTTTAAAACGCAGTAACATGAAAATTTTCCACAAAATTTAAGACAAATCACCGATACTATATTTTTATGTATTTTGATCATGGTTGAAACATGAAAATCAAAAGCAACTAGACCAATCTTGAAAGGATTTCTTATATCTATTTTCATAATATATAATTAATTAGTATGTAATCTTACTGTAATAATGATCATGAGTGATAAATTAGTTGATTAATTAAATTAAAAGTCATATTTAATAAAATCATAAATTTAAATTAATCGATGAAAAAACTTATAAATAACATTAATATTAAACAGAAATCCAGTTTGGGTATCACTACTAAAATTAGTTGCTATCTTTTATCAGTTTATAAGATTTTCACTATAAGTTAGAACTACAATAAGAATTAAATAATCTAAAGATTAAGAAAAATATTATTTAAAAATTAAACAATCTAAAAATATGTGAAATCTATTAGTTTTAATATTTACGAGCTGGAATATTTTTATTATATAGTATTCAATAATTTACACAGAGTTTGTCACTTGATATTGCAATAGTAACAATTGAATAAACTTATAGCTGATATTTTAAATTGTATCTGGCTTAATTGTATTGTCAAAACTGACAATGAGTAAAAATGTTCAAATACTTTTTAATGATAGTGTATACTTTATGTATATTAATTTCCATTTATTAAACAAAACAAATATAATAGACAAATTAAAATAAACAAATTTCAATGAAAAAAAAACACTTTTGCTCCTTATTATGACATATTTTTTTTAGAAAAAATGTTTTAAACAGAGCACTACCTGAGGAAAATAGTACCGATCCTATCACTTTAAGCGTAATTCGTAATGATATAGATTTGTCTGTTTCCACATTAATAATTAATATAATGGAATCTCAAAAATGTATTGGCACGTACTTTGAATTTTGATCCTAATTACCTCACGAAACACAAACTTGCAAGTTACTTACGCTCATCATTTATCGATATGAATAAATCACTGAAAACATGTTAGAAAATATGTTTTTTAATTTGACATTCGATCTAAAGAAAACTGAAGCTATTTCTTCAAATTTTAATATAAATTTAAAAAACGTAAACGCAAAAAAATAATAAATAAATAATAATATTTATAACAAATATTATAATAAATAATTATATATGTTAATGACTATCTATTTGATTTCTAACAGAATATGTTTTGTTTAAATATATGCTAAAAACAAAAAAATATTAATTTTAATATTATCTAAGAAAATTAGACAATTTGGATTTTAACTAATCACAAAATTCGTAATATTCTTTTTTTTTAAAGATAATGAGTCGTTAAATTAGTGGAATAAGTATATATAAGTGGAATAAGTACTGCATAAAATTTATAATTTTTGCAATTTTATAACTCAATGATTCGAATTAATTTTTTTTTATATTTAAGATAATAATTTATATATATTTTTTAATAAATTTTTATAATTGATTCAATTAAGAGATTTAAATTATGTATTCTTAGCATATTATCTCATTTATATTTTGCTTTGTAAAGAACTAGATTTTAATGTTTTGTAGCAAAAATACTATACTTGAAAATGAAATAAAAAAAAATACTTTTCAATGAAAATGAAAAAAAATAATAGACGATGTATCTGAGTAATTTTATCGATTGTTCAAGTACCCAATATTGTAAAAATGTCATGGTACTCGATAAAAATATCATCGTAAAAAAGTATGTACTACATCTTTTTTTCTCTCTTAACTAACTAATTAATTTTCTAGAATTAATTATCATGGTTCCGTGAAATAGTCTTTAACATTTCCAATACTGCTTGACAATTGCTTCACCAAAATACAAAGATCTATAAATTTCCAATTATACAAATTATATATTCACTGACACTACCATATAATCAATACAATAGACCTATCAATAAGTATATACTTTGAACATCACCATCATCGTATTTCAACTCTCTTCATTTAAGGTTGTATTCCTTCCCACTAATGAATCCCATTAAAATTCACAAGGAAATACAACTTCATATTATAAGTTGATAATACAATCAGAAAGGAATACAAAAACTTCAACAAGTCAATGCTCGCAAAAATTACAATTACAATTTAAAAATATACGCTTACCTGTTATAACGATAACGCTGAAGAACAGGATGTATTTCAAAAGAGAGATAGACACGAAGAAACAAAAGTTATCTAAATCACATATTATATCGATGCATTCCTCGGTATATGGACGACGATTCCTTGAGGCATCCTGGCCGCATTGATCCCTGCGTTTACTAACCGAGAATTGTTTGTTGTTCACTACGTTCCACTTACACAGAATTACGATGGTAACACAGAAACGGGAAAAAACGTAAATCTGCACCTGTTTACGATGACAAGCACGTGTACACGTCGACGGTACACACGCGTACACGTGTATATACCCGTGACGCGTGAGATGCGCACACTTCGATTATCGATTGTGCGCAAAAAACAGTAAGATAATGGAAAAAAAAAACGCAATCCCTCAAGAATCACCACTACCACCATAGGCGGCTTTTCTGCGAAGACAACTCGTCCTGCGGTGTTACGGACGGACAGATCTGACAGGAGACGTACACACGCGCCTCTGTCCACTGCGCATATGTTCACACGCATCGTGCCCCTCGGTTTATTGTAAGCAGGCACGCCAACTGCAATACTTGGAATCTTACCAGGTTATTCGAAAACAAAAGTTAGGTCATTTTTTGAACATTGAAATATAATATTTCTATACATACAAATAAAAAGACACAAATGCAAAGAAAAGGAAATTCATAACAAAAAAATATAAACATATTTGAGCATTACAAATTTTATAACAATTTTTGGAACAATTGAGATGGCCAATTATTTGATAGAGATGCTAATTAGATAATTTATTTATTTGTGTTATTACACGAGTTTTTAACCCTTCTTACCATGGACGAAATATCTCGCATCTTTTATCGTCTAAAAAAATCAAATAAAAAGGTGACAATGTATCAAATTCAATAGATCGAGAAAAAATATATTACATCACATTCTCACTCGTAATTCGAAAAAATATTTTTAATTTTGGAATTCAATAATTGTATACGTAATTGATACGCATAAGATCATAAATTTCAAAATATAAATATTGAAAAAGTCAATTATTACAATTCAGGTCTCAAATTACAATATTATATAAAACTGTCAAAGAAAACTTGCTAAGTATGCTATCTATTAATAAGATATTAATTATCTCCAAATTAAAATCGAGATGAACCATCCTTGTTTACTCAAAAATATGGATTCATACTCAATGTCAATTTCAATGTGATATTATTGACGAATGAAACGTTTATTATCTACTGTTAATCCTATTTTGAAAATATAACCATATTTTCAAATCAGTAATACATACCGATAATTTTAAATTTTAAATTATCAATCATAAACCAAGAATATAAGTCATTTCGTCTATGAGCATTTGTAAAAATCTCTCTGATATTAAGAGAAAAATTTTTGTCCTAGAATACATCTCAAATTGACAAATTTTTTAACTAAATTTTTACTTCATCGAAGTGGAATAACATACTACAACAAAATATAAACAGGATGTGATTTAAAAATATATATTTAAAAAGAAAACTGTATTCTATGCAAGCATATTTGATTACGTCCGATAGCTAATTGTGGATAAGTTGAACCCTGGTTAATTAAATAGCAAAAGAGGAAAAGGAAAATTCACTATTCAAAACAGCTAGAGGTTGTTGAAATGAAACGACTATTGAGAGATAAAACAAGATCTAATGTCGCATATTGAAACTTTCAAGTTGCATGTGCTACATTATCAGTTCTTTATCAATGAAAAATTGAAGTAATGTTTTAAAAAGTAAAAACTGTCCAAGTCGTTAGGCTTATGAAACTTACATAAGAAACATGATACATTTATAATTAATTTCATTAAAAATTTGTCTACAACCAGAAGAAACGGATAAAAGTTCTTTTTTGAATCTGTGAAAATAATTAACATCTATAACGATAATCATAATAAAAAAAAACTATAAATTTTGTTTTGTTTGTATTAAAAAAATCATATTCATTTCATAGAAGCATTACACACATTATATAAATATTTATTATTTTATACTTTTCAATTGAAATATCAACATTTTCGTATCAAATATCAATTCAAATATCTTGTTTTATTCCACGTATATAATTATAAATAATTTTAAAATAATATGAAAGAAAGTAAAATGGTTCAAATAAAATATACGTATTTTATTATCTAAATTTTCATTACCCCAAGTAAGAAAATTAACATGAAATTATTACAATAATTATAATAATAGAAATTTACGATTGACAAATTTTATATACATTATATCATATACATATATTGAAATAGAGAGAAATGTATATTTGTTAAGATTTTACTATTGAATTCAATGTTCCGACATTACACGATGACGTGTAGTGAAAATGACATGTAAAACGTTAGAATAAAATTATTGTTAAAGATGATATATCATATCGATGTCTGTATGTTTAAAACTGTTTGAATTCATACAGACATGTCTGTTTCACGCAATCAATCTATGTAATGAAAATTCCCATATAACAAAATCGGCTTACCTCTATACTATTCTTACTAGTTGAACATCCGTATAAAAGTTAGTTTACGAATATTTTATTTCCTACTTTCAAGGACGCAAAATCGTCACACTGATACTTCCATGTGATCGATCAACCTTAAGCGACTACTTAATTTACCGATATGTTTCACTTTTTCTTATACTTATTTTAAAATCAAATTTCATCTACAAATAAACACGAATGCTTTTAATTAATTGAATATAAAAAATTAAAATATTAAAAGAATGAAATATTTATTTTAAAGATTGTCTAAATAAATACTATTATTAAAATTAATTATTTAAAAGTATTAAGACTTTCAGCTTGTTTACAGATTTACAATTAAAAAATAGTAATAATATTTAAATCAATAATAATAATATGTTATATAGTTATATAGCTATTTCCTGTTTCTTCGCAAGATAAAATTAAATAAAATTAAAATATTAGCGTTCTAGGAAATCGATTATAGAATATTCTATTAATAATAATCTAATATTATATTATATTTTAATAATTCTAATTATTTTCTCCTTCTTAACGATATAATCATTATAAAATATAATACTTATATTTTAAAGTATTGTCTATTTTTGTTTATTTAATTTATAAATATTTAAAGTTTTCCAAAGAACTATTTTGAATAGTATGTATGTATATGTTGAGTAGTATAAGGATGTATGTATGTATTTTCTGTGAACTTCCAAACTCCATAAGAAAGTAAATATTCCATAAATATAACAATTTATTTTTCAACAAAACTGTAAAAAAATTCAGTATATAGAATTTACATGGAAGGAGAAACAAAATAAATGCAAAGGATCTTTGAACCGTCTAAAATCTTGGTTCCTAGAAGAGATAAAGTTGCCTGAGGACAAAGAATGATACTCGACAGAAAAGACTGAACAATTCAATGCGAGTTTTCGTACGAGTCGGACGAATCTCAACTCTTTTGAATAAACCTCGATTTTATTAATTATTTTTTCACAAATATATTAATAATATGGCAACATTATAATGTTTTTTTTTTCTCTTATCACTTCTAATTCTTTGTAACACGAAAATTATTATATCACTATCCAACAACTTCAAAGAAGTTACACGATAAGACTTTCTAAAATCAAGCATTTTGTTCAAGAGGAAGAGATTATAAATATTTGTATATTTATTTATACAGCATCCTTTTCTTCTTAGAAACTTTTAATAATACATAATTGTGTAAATGCGAAAGAATATGAAAATGTCTAGGCACACAATAATTGCCTCAATTAAAGATAATTGTTGCCACACTTTAGAAACTCTACTATTATGTACATATGTACATGCTCAATGCTCATACGTCATTTTATCGCAAATGTGGAATGTAACTAGCTAAATTAATATCTGGAGTCATACTGGATAAACCGACACATTCAATTATAGAACCACGATATTTTAATTGGCGACAACGTTTCAAATGTGACAATAGATTAGTGTTGAAATGGAAAATTGATTGAAATTTAGCACTTCATTTGTTCAACTAACAACATTTATGCAGCATATGAAATATCGCAATATGTATATGTAAGTACATATATGTATATATAGGAGTATAGAACTGAAACACGATACCTTTGAGACCACGATACGTCAATATTCGACTCGTCCACAATACCATGGGAGACCTCGTTAATACATACTAAAATTAACAGAGCTGTTCGATCCACTTACTACATACAGTTTCGTGACTTAACTCTTCATAATTCTACATCGAATTGGAAACTTAAAATTCTATTATTTTCTATTTCACATTTTGTTTTGTTTTAGCATATAGAATATATTTTACATTTGTTGAATATAATATTTTTACATTTTGTTTTGTTCTAGCACATAGAACATAATATTTTATAGTCTAAGACGTTGATGCGTGAAAATATATTATTATAATATATATAGTGACAGTAAATCTTCATAGTATGCAAATGTGTTATAAATAAAAAATTAATTTTTTTATCCTATACGATAAAATATTCTTGATTTTAATTTAAAACAAAAAAAATGGAAGAGATTTTAAAACATTTTACTATAATTATTTTTAGATTTTAAGTATTTTAGTAATTTAATTGTAACTGTATTCGATACAATCTAACTAAATTCAAATTTCATTAATCTCAAAGAAGTATATCCATAAATAGCACATCTTCTAGATCAATGAAATTTTATTTTGAAAATTCCTCAAAAATATCTGTTATTACTCTATTTATTACATCATGTACAAATCCATTATAAACTATTAGAATATAAAAATTGAATTTTTTTTTTTTTTAAATAATGTATTAAATACAGAAAAATTAAGAAAAAAATTAATTAAAAATAATTATTAAAGTTTAATGTATTATTATTTTAAATATAAAAAACATATTTATAATCTTTTCGAATTTATTTCGAATCAAAATGTCCCAAACAATAATCGAGTTGTTAATTTGATCTGTGTAAACATTTGAATTTAAATGACAATTCTATCATAAAAGGTACTATGTCGATCGAACAGTTTTGTCGATCAAAAGTTAAAAATTAAAAAAAAAAAAGCGAAACAGTGAATTTAATGTTTGATTACTGATAAGATCCGTTCTGCTATAAAAATGTAGTAGCACGAAATCGAGTCATATTGTTTAGATGCAGCAAATAGATAAGAAATACCGCGTATGACGAATCGTTCCTTGATAAGACAATATTATTGGTAGAAATCTTTCCGCAAAACGTAATCAACGTAAAATCAATAAACACTTTGAACGCTAATGTCGGGAATAGAGAACAAGATATGTATGTTTTATTCACTTTCAGAAAAATTTCATTTATGAACAAAAAAACTATATAACTCAATTTGCTATGTTATACAGTTTACGTATACTAAAATTTATATTTTTAAAGTTTTAATCATAGTCATGTAAAAAACGTCTACAGAATTAAAAAAATCTTAATTATTAAAAATTTTTAATCGTGTAAAATAATTTAAAGAAATTAATTTCATTTATTTAATTTAATAAATTAATTTTTAAATTAGAAAATTATTAATTTCTAATGTACATCTATTATAACTACAATAGATAAAGGCTTTTTTATATAGATAAACTTGAATAACTGGAATTTTATTAAATTGATAAATTAAAACTCAAGATCGAGAATACAATAACATTACTGTAGAATATTTCACGAAACAATAATAAAAAATTATATATAATATATAAAAAATAATAAAAAATAACTAATAACAAATAATAATAATAAAAAATTATATTATATTAAAAACAAGTATCAAATGTAGGAAATATTTACATATAAAATTGATTACTTTATTATACAGAAAAGTTATGAGAAATAAAATTTAGTTAAATATAATAAATTAATCTCAAATTAATCAAAAACAACATTAGGTATTTAATTTAGAATAAAAATAAATTTCTATATAATTAGCAATTGCATGTCAATTGCGATTTACTTATTTATATAGATTTTGAATACACAATGAGTAAGTAATATTATATCGTTCATTTAATGTAGCATATAAAGTCAAGTCTTACTAATTATAAGTCTATATTTATGTATATATTTCGTCCCTGCATAAAAAATAATACAATTTAATAATACATACTACATGATTTAAACATTTCAAATACATGAAGAAGATATATGAAAAAAGTAAGTTTTATTAGAAACAATATAGATACAAATATAAATTTGCTGATTTGTATCTTCGTTATCAATAATATATCAACAGTATATAAAAATGTGAGTCAAACAAATTTTCAAACTGAATATTTTAATATCAGTTTAACAATACTTAATATTGCTTTAAATTATAATTACAAAAAATTGTATAGAAAATATACATAATATTTTTAAGAAACTATTCTGTTTATCACTATAAGTAGCAAATTTTGATTATTTACATTTTGAGTATTTTCTCTTTGTGCGTCTTAATTAATCAGATCATACTCCTTGTTCTAGAAATATTCAAACTAATTCAAAATTTGATTAATAATAGTATATGACTAATCCACATCTTGATTAAATATCTCTGATATTAAATTACATAAATTAAATTATATCGATATTTTTATTTTTTTGATTGAGTATAATTTTTTGTTTAAAAAATAATTTAAGCAAAGCACGCTTAAATAATCTAGTAATTTGAACTAGCTTAAATAACACACAGTTGTAAGTTTCTAATTTCGATTAAAGCTCCTGAAATGCTTTATAAACTATTATGTAAAATACATATGTGACTTTCATTTTTCATTATTTACAAAGCATCAGAGCATCAAATTATTTTGTTTCCTTGTTCATTGAATTGGCACAAAATTGAAAACCGGATATTTAGGTGCGAAACGATTCGTCAGACCAAAAACATGTTCGGATTCACCACGTTCCCACAGACTTCTAGCACCATTGGTTGATTCTTCATATGATGGAGGAGCTATATAATTTTATGCATATGTTAAACTATATTCTTTATTGAAACGTATCAATTTAGTTTATTGAAATTATATAATTATGAAAGATATATGAAAATATCCTTACGCAAATTAGGATATAAATTCGATAGCGGAGGTCCGTCAGAACTTGAAATTGGAATTCCTGAGGTCGTCCATCCAATTTCTGATAATTTTGAATAGTTTTCGGCCGGAGGAACAGTTGGAGTTTGATAATTTATCAACGGTACCGTACCCACGAATATAAGGATGTTTTGCGATAAATTTCGATGGTACCTAACACAGAATCATGTATTCTAATATATTCATATCTTGTGAAACGTTGTAATGAACAATTAAAATCAGTTATATATAGTTCCCATTATATATCAATTAAATCACATTAGCATTCTTTAGAGATTTCGTTTAAGAATCACATAATAAGTAGCATCATACAAATAATGACTACCATTAGTTTATTTATAATACTTCAGCTCTGCAATATTTGAATTTACTTGAAATGTAATTTTAAAACTAAAATTCAAATTCAGTTTACAGAATTTTGCTATTAAATATTATATTCAAAGTTGAAGAGGAAAACAATATTTTTTTATAAAAATTAACGATTTTTTATAATAAAATAATAATAATTTTTTTAGAAATAAAATATTTTGCATGGCATATTATATTATATTACTAACCATCTTGAAACACAAGCTATAACTTTAAGATTATATTCCAAATCAATAATTCCACAATTCGTCAAATTCGATGGAGGTAGCGGAGGAATATCGAGCTTCTGTTCATAATCTGCAGTTCCGCCTCCTTCAATAGGTCCTTTACTAACTTCCGCTATTACAATTTCTTCTCTTTTGGTATCAATGGTCGGTGTAGTGGCCCGAAAAGTTACGATCTGAACTTCATAATTCATTATTATCTTAAAATATTTTTACCTATTGTATATTATTAACATCATCGAATTGTATATACCTTACACAAAAGTAATTTTATAGTATCCACAACAACTCCTGACAAATTTTCAACGTTCACTTTTATTGGCATTGATTGACCTGGTACATATCCTCTCACCGGTAACGAATAATTAACAGTTAATGGTGGCGTACCGCAACATAAACAGCAAAATGTTTTGCTCATTTCTTCTTGCACTTTTTCCTGAAAAAATGTATAATATATACATGTAATTTTTATACTATAATAAAATTTTATTACATTAATTGTATGCAACAATAGTGAAACTATGAAATAATTTTGTTTCAATTTTTCTATATACGAAAAATTTTACTTTTGATTTTCTATTTTTAAAATGTATACTAAATTTTAATGCATACTAAATTAACTAATATACTAACGTAAATTAAAAATTTTATATTTTACTATTAGCTACTATAATGTCAATCATTTCGGGCTTTAATTTCAACTATGGAAGATTCATTTTTTCATTAAATTAAGAATTTAGTGATAAATTGTACCGAGGCCTTTGGTTCTTGATTAAGATCAAGAGGTGATATCACTGTAAAGGGACTCTTTACTTCTTGATCGAACTTCCAAGGACGATCCAAAGTTGCTTTAACTGTATACCGAACATATCCAAAATCAGATTCGAAACTGCTGGGTAAATTTATAGGTAGAGCACATTGAAACGGAAATTTATGCTCCCCACTTTGTATCTCGATTTCACCACCTACAGAAAATTTATTACTTTTTCTAACAAAAGTGTTAAATTAGTAACATATTAGTAAAATAATTTAATTAAATAAAATTTTACCAGAAGCTGATCCAACAAGATAATACTTTGTCTCAAAATACTCTTCATGAGCGGTGACCGTCTGAGTTCCGTCTCTATATTGCCCTCTCTCATCCATATCCTGTTTATCAGTAGTCCAACATGTGTTCGCCACACCTTTGATTTTTACGCTTATACCTGAAAAAATGATAAAAATTATTAAATATTATTATTAATCAATAATTATTTTTGAAATAAATTATGCCATATATACATCAAATGCGATATTCTATACTATAAAGAGGAATTAAAAATATTTCAAATTTAGCAATTTTACATATTGGATACGGAAATAATTTCTAAGTTTGAAACTATTGAATATATTGAACACAATTATACTCTGAGATCTTGCATAAAACAATAATCAACTACTTCTGTTGACTTGTTTTCCTATAACTTTGATCTTTGAAATTACGAACACTGAAAACTAATTTCAAAGTCCTTTCTTTATACCTTAACTCTAAGCAAAATATTATATTTTAACGTATGAAAAAAATTAAATATCTTTTTATCATTCCATTTTTATAATTGGACAATACATACATTATAATCGTTGTAGTATATACGCATGATAAACAACTAATTTGAAACTCGATTTAAGACTCTAGAATTCTAAATGAAAAAATTATCAAAAAGATTTCCATACTTCCAATTATTTAAAGCAGTAACTCTAATAAAGTAGTAATTAAAAGAATAATATTATATTATGCAATATAACATAACGAAAACAAGTGTTTCACGACTAATCGTCACTCTCCATTTTAACTATGCGGGTATATGGTCGTGCTATAAATAGACCTTATAAACTACACCTTACGACAAAGAAAAATTATTCTCTGCAGGAATGTGTGATTGTGTGGCGATAAGAACTCGACAATATGCAACGAATATCATACACAAATTGAAACTAATCTTAGAATACAATATGCTCCATCCTAATACACAGTACACAGAGAATATTACATTTAAGTAATAGTTCTTTTTTTTTATATTCGTTTTATTTCTCTTGAGTTTTCACAATAATATAATCTCTCTTAATAGAATTAAATCATTTAATAAAAAATATTGCATAATTTTACTTATTCCGTCGTTATTTAAATTTAACTTTATATTTTACATATATATTTTCAATCTTGAAATTTTTATATTCGCTTTTTACATTTTTTAAACGTGCCTTTTTCAGAAATGTTTATGCTATCTAATTGAACAAAAGTACTACAAATGTTACTGCTTTTGACATTTAAAAACACTTGTCAATATGTGTAATATTATCAAAGGAGCATATACTGTCACGTGTTATTCGCCTGAAAATAGTATTACATGAGTCATGCAACAAGACTTTCGAATATGCATAACATACCGCGTATCTTTTTCATGCTATCTAACACCACGATGATAATTCCACTAACGGTCTGTCCTGGGTAATAAATATTCCAAGGATTGTCGTAGGCTATTCGGAAATCCTTTAGTCCCATGTTTACTGTAGCACGGTTAAACCTTTTCGTCACAATCAATTCGTAAGTTGATCTTATTTCTTTATTTATTAATTATCTCTGTAACGTTTTGGAATAGATACGCGATCATTTAGCGCACGCTTGTTCATTCGCCGTTTTTGTTTCACACATTGAATATATACGACGGTTATATCGAGCCGCTCGTAAAAGCCGGTGGACTCAACGTTACTACAAGCGATATTTGTCTCTTCTGCGCAAATACCAACTGACGCAGCAGCTATAGAACGGTACTACAGGCCGTTTCAAAAAAGAATTAACAATAATGTTGTCGATATTTACGAATAAAACCTGAAAGAAAAATTATGATTTAAGGGAAATTGAAAAGTCATATTATTATTTATTTTTACTTAATATTTTACATCTAGTATTTATTATCCCCTTGACTACGGCAGACTTTGAAACATCAACCGTACTGTACGGTAGGAATTCTGTCGCGACCTACTGAGAACGGCGAAACTTTTCATTAGGCGTGCATTTCTGAGGAAGTATATTAAAATAATCAAAACACTGAATTCCACTACATTAAACCAATATTATTTATTTATTCGTATTCTGCATTGAATTGTTAGTACACATACTAAAAATTTAAAATTAACATTATACTCGTGTCAGCAGATTAAAGTAGGTTAAGTGTCTACAGGCACCCTCAGTACCATAAAAGTAATTTTTTTAAGCATTATAGGTGCTTACAGTATCACAAACGCAAATGTTTCAAGCGCCTTTAGACGCCAACAGTAGTCAAAGAGTTAAATTGATGATATGTAATATTGTATACTGTGCGATAAAACTTAGTATTTTTTTTTATATTTCAACTTTCTATATTTTTTTTTATATTTTAATTGCAAATGAATATGGAAATTGTTTTTCTTTATCACATATATTTCACATATATGTAGTAGTGGGAAAATCAATTAAAAAGAAATAAAAATTTTCAACTTTGAACATTTTTTGCGTTAACTGTTAAGTATAAAAATTGCACAAACATTTCTCACAGAAAATAATTCTACAAAATCAATAAATCACAATATATAATAATATTTATTTTTATAACATTTTAAACGTTTAAACATGTTCAAATAGTTCAAAGTACCAATTTTTGTGAATGTTTGTAAAATATTTTAGATGATCTTAAAAAAACTGAGGATTTAGAAGAAAATTTGAATGTAACAAGCAACAGAGTTCTTTTTTTCTTGTAAAAACTATCAGAGAAAGATATATTCAATAGATTTTATTTTTTATTAAAAAATTAACATAGTTTTGCAAGATACGAAATATTGGCAATGATTCTTAATACCAATCCGTTCGCTTGAGATTCTTCCATCGCAACGTAGTCTTTTTGAAAATTATTATTGAAAATTATTCATGCAAATATGTATGACATTAGCTTGCTTTACTATTATACTTATTGTTAATGAATTGTTTGTATTATAAGAAAGAGTTACATATTCAACACAATTTTTCTAAAATTTTTTTATAAGACAGACTACAAAACAAGAAACAAACCATTTATATGCAATAATGTCTGGAAAATAAAACTTTTAGAATTCTAATTAATTATAATTTCAATTGCATGCATGAATTCAATGAACATATTTAAAAATAAAATATTTATTTACTTGAAAGATGGTAAAAATGGTAAAGATGGTTAAGCTTTATCTGAAGATATTTTATTTATTTTATTTATTTTAATCAATTGTTTTTTTATTTCTAATGTTATTGCTAGAAATAATGATATACATTTAATATTATGTTATGTTATGTTACACTGCAGCCTTGTGAAAAAAGTGAGATTTAAAAAGTTTGTATATTCTTTAGGAAAAGCGAAGAACTAATTTTAGGAATTAGATATTATTTTGTCAATTAAAGAAATAACACAATTTACAGTAATACACTTCTTACTGTATAAATATTCATTTGTTCACAATAATTGTCAAAATGAAATTCATAGTAAAAGATATTTTTAAAATACAGTACAGGAGGAGCAATACTTTTTTCCTAATGGCCAAATTATAAAGATCAATAAATAAAATTTTCATAATTGATCAAGAACTACCTCTTTTCATAATGATAACTCAAAAATCATGGTTTTTTAATATGTGTATGTGTATGCAATATGTTAATGAACAAGTGACACATAGGAAGAATTCATGATCAGTGAATTCGATTTTTGTCAATACGATGGAAATGTCTATTAATATAACTATTGTGTTACAAGTCTATTTGTAATATTTAAATTGGGAAATCTCGTAAAATACAATAAAATACGTCAATAAATTATAATGTTTACATTAATATTCTCTTATACATCTATACCTTCTTCTTCGCTCTAATTGCAACTATTATATTGCATTTAAACATTTAAAATTAAATTTAAACATTTTTAAATAAATTATACTTTTACAGAAATTTATCAACTAATCATCTTGATTCTTACGATTAATGATATATATATATGATATATATATATATATGTCTTTTATTCAATGTTCTCAATTGATCCTAATGAAAGACACACGAAATAACTCGTCAACGGTATTATAAGAACAAAATTATATAGCGAAGTAACTCGTCAGAAACGTAAAAGCAGCGTTATGAATATATGTATATCTCGTCCACGGTTACTTAGGTTTTTATTTCTATTTATTTCTAATTATTATATTCGTACCTAATATTAATAATATATAATCATTATTATTATAATATAATATTTTTTACTATTTTATATAATATTTATTACTATATAATATATAATATATTACTATAATAATAGTATATTGTTTATCACTATATAATATATAATAGTATATAATAGCACATTAATATTATTGTATGTAGAAATAAACAGTGACATTGTATATTATGATAATTATTGCATACTGTTTTATATCAATTTATTAATTTTTATATCACTTTTTGGATTAGGAAAACTTCATTAGCATATTTGAACTATTTAAAGTTGTATAAGGTAATTTAAAAAATTTTTTTACTTTTCAACATCGCTCATGAATCTTATACTGTAATTAAATTATTGACAAGTTGCCAAAAAATTTTAATAAAGAGTATTTATAATAAATACTATTATAATAGATATAAATATAATACTATTATATTATAAGGATTCCAATTAATGCGTGCAGAAAAATGTGAATATTAAGTTACGGTTATACAATTTATATACAAGTATACAATTTCATTAATTATCAATGTATTCGAAAAATAGTTTATTTCATTACTAATATATTATTTCGATGTTCGGACATTTTGAAATAAATTTCAAAAGTTACATTCTTTGATTATTCTTATTAGTTACATTCTTTGTTTATTTTTATTAGTATTTTAATTTCTACATATGTACATATACAAAGAAAATAATTCAAATAATTTAATTAACACTTTCGAAATATGCTTTTAAAAATGACACGAGAATACGATAATCATGTAAGAATATTAGATAATTATTGGGAATACTTATGTTGTCAAAGTCTGAATATTTATTTCCCATATACATATGTATCTTCTTAATCTTAGTTTCAAAAATATTGTTAATATTTAATGTTATGGTATTGCGTGATTTGTGGACAATTAATTGAGAAATAATTCCACATGTAAAAATGAGTCAGAAAGAAAGAATAAGATTTTTTCTCCAGGGAAATCGATTTTGAATGTTTTTTAAAAATGTATATTTGAATTAAATTAATTTCTGGATTGACAGAAGATTGTTTTATATCTTATTTCCGAGAAAATTCAATTTCGAAATTTCATCTCGTGTGCCAAGGCAACTTTTAACAAAATATATTCAAAATCTATTTTCTTCAAAATTAAATCTTAAACAAAATTTTATTTTAGATTCTCTACTTTTTGCACATAGAATATTCTCATATCGATTATTCGCTGTTGTACAGAATTAATCACAATTTCAAATATTCATATATACTTGATAAATTTTCAAACTCGATTTTCTGGAAAACAAAGGTTTCATTGAAAAAATTTTATTTTTTCTTTTCGACTCATTTTTAAATATAGAATTACATACCTTCTCATCAGTTGTTCATGAGTCTGTATGTATAATATAGTCATGGATTTATATATATGTATAATATATATATAATTGGTTGATACATGTTATGTTACATAATATAAATAGACCAACTACGTTACATAATACAATAGGTACAATTGGTTACGTCGTAAAGCAGCCAGATTAAATAATCTCGTCCAAACTTAATCCATATTTTTGAATATATCTCTAAAATTGAACAGCGGTTATATGTATAAGAAAAAAATATTCGGAATATTGACCTCAATTACATATTTCAAGATCATTAAAAAAAATAATCGATCAATAAAAAAGAATCGTCCCTATTTTCAATAATTATTGAATATTATACTATTAATTATATAGCCATAATCGTAGTTTTAAAATTATGCTCACCATTTTTGAAATTTCCGATATGCACACTCTAGTGATGACGTAATAATAATACGTAACGTCATTAGTTAGACGTAGATAAACATGCGCGCAGGGAAACTACGTTTTCACTGTATTACATATCATGGCGTTACTTTTGCGATGGAAACGCGCATGCTCCGATTCAATTCCAATGATGTCACAGGCGAATAACAGATAAGACAGCGATGATGCAATTGACCAAGACAACTTCTAATAATAATTCCAACTGATAATAATTCTAAGGCAATTCTTATACTCAAAAATAGAATCAGACATTTTTGCTTTGCTAAAATTATTAAATAAATTATCACTTTTAATTATTTAAATTTTAGTTCGTTTAAACAAACTTGTATTTAAAGAGATTTAATATAAATGGAATTTCATTAAATAGACCAATAGGTCAAAGTTAGCATAGATTTAAAGTTAAAAGTATAATAATTTATAAAAACTGTCTCTGAATATATCAGTGTCATTAAATTTGATATTATAATATTCTATAAATTATATGAAAAAATTCATAAGAAATAATAATAATAAGTATTGGTATTAAATGAAATAAATGAATAATTATGAATGAAACTGACACAAAAGTACTTTTTAAAAAATATATTTATATTTTTTAATATTTTTAAAGAAATAATATTTATATAAAAAATAAATATATGTTGTAAAAACCAATTAATAAAATTTGAACGTTATTCTTAATTGAAAATTTTTATTATTTTTATTGTTTATTTCCTTTTATGAAAATATTTAATTTTCTATATTTTATATACAAATATAATATACCTTAGAAATATTCTTTACAATAAATGAATAAAATAACTATTTTCCCCAGAAACATTTTTTAATCCAAATTGGCCATATTTCTGATTTTGACGATCATGATTTTATTCTCTTATGCATATTGAACATTAGAAAATAAGTACCAATTCTAAATCACATTATCTTTTGAATATTGCCAGTTAAAAAAATTATTTGAAATTAAATTATTTTTAAGATTAAAGTATTAAGATAAAATTTTATTAAAAAAAGTAATAATAAAAATATTATTAAACAGATAAAAAAATTATATAAACAAATAAAAATATTATTATTTAATTAATTAATTAGTATTACAAATTTAAATAATTTTATTATTTTGTTGTAAATTAAATTGTGCAAATTTATTTTAACATATTTCGATAAACAGATGTTAACATTATATGTAATATTTTTTTTAGATACAGAATCAATAAATACAAAATTATAGAGCATTTTTTCTCTAGCGTTCCCATTTTATCTATAAATTTATACAAAATACCTCATACGTTGTCGTCAAAAAAACTACTTATATAGTTTACGGTATATACAGTTTAAATATTTCATGAAGCTACATAGAAAATTTTTTTAAAATTGTTTTTTAAATAACTATCATTAACTTATAATATTCTACATTTGTATTCTGCCAAATGACATATTTCGACATATTACCATATTCTTTCAATTTAGTAGTTAATATACGATAATATAATCGTTACTATAATATATACGTTAATATAATCTACAATTAGTAGTTAATATACGATGTTCTGTTTTATATTCGTTTGTTGCTTGTAATTAGTTCACATTATACGATATACAATTAATATAATAAATGAATTAAAAATTAAAAAATAATGATTATTTATTCCTTTTCTAATATCATCAATCTCAAATAGCTCGTAAAACATAACAAAAGTGATAAAATATATTTAAAATTTCACTAATAAGAAAGAAAAATTTGTGACATTTATAATTTGGTTGTTCTTGTACATTTTTTCTACAAGATTTTCATAAAAGTTTACTCTTTAAAAACCTAATAATAGTTTTCTACAAAAACTGGGAAATGATAGCTACTATCATATCACTCGTATATAATCCCATTCATTAAAAACGTACTAAATGTTTTCATGTTGTATTCTGTGTACACGATACTTCACGGAAGTTTATTTTACATCAAATACAGACAGAGAAAATATTATACAGTTCTCGAATATATCTCACTTACGAATGTAATACGGCCTTCGTTCGAATAAATTTTAAACTTTGATATGAACAAAAATTTAACATTACAAAAAACAAAATAAATATAATCAAAATATTAAAAATCTCTTAAAATTTAGAATTCCAAAACATTGTAGATAAATATTAGTAAATATCTATTAATCAATAATAATATTTTTTAGATAAATAATTGTAACTAATATCTCAATTTCTCATTAGAAGTTGTAATGAATAGGAAATTCAATTTGAATTTTATTTGAAATTTATACATATTGTATTGTCATTATTAAATATTGACTGACTAACGAAAATTATTTACATTTAACATTTCTAAAATTAGAAACATAAAAAATATTCTAATTTAACAACATAGAATACGCAATTTATTCGTATTATTATATAAACGTTATTTTATTCGTTAGATTCAGATAATTTTATTCGGTAATAATAAGTGATTCACGAAAAATTATCCATCATGTTCGTATTAGTTATAGGATAATTGGATCGATAATCCAAAACAACTCGCGCGAAGTAGAATAAAGTGACAGTTTTACTTTTAATTTCACCTTTCCTTTCTACTTTGATACTTTCTTCATTTTACCGAAAGGATGAAAATAAATTAACTTTAAAAAACTAATACTTTAAAATTAACTAGATATAACTAATATAAATATGGTAATAATAGTACCAAGCAAATATGTAATAAATTTAAAATGTACAGAACATACAGAATTCCAGTTATTATTATTATTGTATATTATAATTTATTTGATATTGTCATATTGCAATATTTTATGTAAAAATTAAAATCAATAAAATAAAAAAAAGCTGTAGATATACTATGTATGTAATTATAAATGTAGTTGGATTTAGATTATCTATTATTTCGTTAAAAATCATCTCAAAAATCTTTCTTCAAAATAAATTATATGAAATATTTTGATGATTATAGGAACGATACAACTAAAAAATAAAGAAAGTATACATTTGTATATTTTTTAGTAACAACTCATATATATCCTAAAATGTACGGAAAAAATTTGTCACTATTAAAAGAATAAAAAGTTAAATATTATTAAACTAAATTGGAATAATGTTAAACATACTGTGTATCATTCGATCATCGCCATCTTCAAACTTTCCTCCGACATTGTTTCGCTTACATGTGACACAAAAATTCGAAGTTTATCAGAAACACACGCACACACATACCGAAAATCTTTTAATTCTTCTTCCCATTTCTATCTCCTTATTTCTATTTTCTATGACTCATTCTTCGCGAATAATGAGAATTAACCATCTTACAATTTTTTCTCTGAAGTTTCTAGCTCTGAAACAAATCTATTTCAACGATCAATAACCAATCGATTCAATCGCTAGTGACACATCTTTCGTTGAAGCGCATCGTCTCCTGAAAACTGTGGTTACCAACAAGAATAGCCCTTCTTTGGTCTACCAATCACCAAAACCTCTGGCGTCGTGATCGCCGTCACCGTCTTGATCGTCAGCGTCGTGGTTGTCGTTGATTCCTTTCCAGGAAACGTGTGTATTCCGCGCAAGCTCCGGACGTTACTATTGATCGAAGCATTTCGTCCGATGGTTGCCTCAGAGTACCATAAACGGTCCGCACGCCGTAAATATTCGTCCAGTGCGTCGTGGTTGAGTAACTTACACGGATAAAAGCGTCCAAATTGAAAGAAGAAAACGTGGCCAAACATGGTCGGAGGAGTGACAGAAGACGGACCTGTGATTCGACCCGTTGATTTTGGTGAGTGAATTCCGTTAACGTGAAACTTTACTTTCTTCTTACGTACCTTCTTCAAACCGGACGAAAGACAAACCTTTGAGATCCAGTCGATCTTCCTTCGTAACGATGATTCTAGACCCTCTCCTCATGATTACATCATCGATTACTTTTTTTTTTTTTTTTTGTAATAATTTCATTTCAAAGCTGCCCTGTGGTGATGCCAGTGGAACAATCGTTGGTATCAAAGAAATCGTGCCGCCGATAATTGCAGACAGCTGTTACACCGTGCATTTTGCGACTGGGTGTTTCCATTGATTGGAATCGCTTTTATTTTATTTTTTTTTCGTCATTTCATTGTCCTCACAGCTCGTTGCCGTTGAATTATCATTGATTTAATCAGTCACAACAGTCAATGAATAATTTAATAAATAAGTTAAAAGCGGCGACGTATATATATAGTAAAGAATAATCGATTTTATGAGTAACAAGAGACATAGGATCATATGATATTTGTATTAAATATCATTTAACTTATACACCGAATCGATTCGACGTAAATTTGAATGTTAATGCTATTAGGCATATTTTGGAATCGACGCGACATTGCAAATATAATTTCGACAACTCGTTGAAGAAAAATTCGATGGAGATGCTATTTCTGATGAATAAATTTATATACATAGCACTGTATATAAGGAATAAAGTTCGAATATTTTCTATAGGTATAATATTCAACGAAATATATATATATATATATATATATATATATATATATATAATATTTAATGAAAATATTATTTAAATAAATATGTATAAAAATAGCATATTCTAAAACATTACGTGAATTTTATTGCAATTTATCTTGTGTCTGTTGATTAATTAATGACATTTATTAGATTTGAGTAAACTGATAATAAAACATGTATGTTACCATGATGTTTTGACGTTGAAAATTCATCAATCAACAATAAGAACTTTAACATTTACAAAATGTTTAATATACAGGTATCTTTACAGGTATTTTTATTTTGATTTATTTTTATACAATTAATTGTTCTAGTCAGTCGTATCAGTTCCTTTAAATAGTTATGTAGGAAATATAACTATGGATTTTAATAAGTATGTAATCACAGATTCTTTTTTAATTTTTAATTCACATTAACCATTTATCAGTTCATTAATTGGTTTATTAACCAATTATTACTCATATTTTTTACTCTTCAAAGTTTTAAGAGCAAAGTATAAAAATATAAAAATATAAAATACATACATTACAAAATACAATACTTTTTAACAATGATTTGTTCTTCAGTACATATATAGTGTATAATTATACTGTATAATAGTTCTAAAACATATTTGATTACTACGTACATAAGTCTTCCATGCGAGCCGCTTATAAGAATCAAAAATTTAATGAACTATCGATAAAGAATAAAGGTAATTTAAAAGTATTTAAAGGGAAATATGCGTAAATTTCAGTGTCGACGACAACGGTAGTTGCACTATGTATAGGCGCCGTTTTTCTACTTTGCGCCGTCGCGATGACCTGGTGGCTCTGCCGACGACGTCGTGAACACACCAAGCTGAATTCCGACAAGTCCCTGGCGTTCAGGCCGCCTCATAGAAAACCAACAGCAGTTAAAAGTCCCGGCAGTACGAGTCACTATCTGAAGAAGAGCCCGAGCCCAACGGGACTAGCCAAGAGCCCTCCTGGTTCTGTTGGACAGACGCCTAGTCCGACTGGATCTCAATCGTCGAATCCTGGTTCACAGACCAGAACACCTCAGGGTACAGGTATATATAAATCCTTCATTCTGTTTTCAAGTGTTTATTAACGTACAGTGACTCACATTACCATTTGAACACCTACATATTCAGCCACTAAATATTGAAACTGTTATGCTAAGTCTACACTACATTAGGTAGAATTGGTCGTGAACATTGCTATTGGTGAACAGTTCGCGAGTAGTTCGCAAGCTGCCAAAAGCAATGTGGACAGTAGCATTGCAAAGTAAGGCTCTCAATGCATTTACATATGCGAATAGATTCTTTGATATACCGCTTACCGAACGAATACTGCTTGCTGTTGCAACGTTTGCTCTCGAACTCGGTGTAATCTAATTGCAATTCGCTAACAGTAGTGTGATTGCAACATTATAACTTTGTAAAAAAAATCATACAATAATAAATTTATGATTATTTTAAAATTTGAAACTTTTACTTTCAAATATGTCGTTCATTTTATTCTAAGATGTTTTTACACTATGTAGCAAATGACAAAGTAATGAAGATATTTTTCTTCTTGAAAATGTTATAAATTATCATAGCACGTAAAAACATTTTTTCATGACTGAATTTATAACGAAGATTGAAGATTAAAACCTCCCCTTTATAACCGACGAAAGTTTAACGTATGATTCTTTTTTCACCATTTTATTGATCTTTAAATTTAGTGGTGAAAATTCAAGAAATCCATATATTTTCGTCGTTATATTTATTTTCGTCCTGATATTCGATAAATGTACAGTAAGTTTTGAGGAGTCATTACAAAAAGAACTCTTCAATCTTTAAATCCATTCTATTTAGATTCAAAAAATCTTTTTAATGTTTTTATATATAACATTTATAGCGTTTTAGAGAAGAAAAGTATCTTTAGTTCGTTTTCTACCACATAATATAAAAATATTTTAGAATAAAATGAATGGCCCATTTTGAAAGTAAAGACTTCAAGCTATAATGGGCCTAACTTTATAATTGTACTATTTCTTTTTACAAAATTATAACAGGTTCATTATTCAGTGGCCGAATATTAATATAAGTCACCATATTGATAATCTTACACAAAATTTAATGTGTATCATCAAAATTATTTTCATGATAAATAAAAGAATGCGACATTATCCCCCCCAAAAAAAACATTTGACAAAATAAATAAATGCTGTAGTAACAATACTAAAATAATAACAATTGTATCCTTTAATAATTACTCTATCGAGTTATTATATGCAACAATATTTAGTAACAATACTAAAATAATAACAATTGTATCCTTTAATAATTACTCTATCGAATTATTATATGCAAACACATATAATAATTCTCGCAACAGACTCGCGACCAATCTGTACTGCGTCAAAAATATTAAATCCAGTTATAGTTTAAAAACAACACTTCTGTCCTTTGCCTATATTAGGTTCAGTTAAATTTAATGTACGAAAAATCCCGATTCTGAATGAGAAAACTAAATTATAGTATACTAACCACATAAAATGATAGATTATTTCATAGGAATTGCTTTACAATTATTATTAAATTAGCATATTAACATATTGGAAAGGACTGGATTATCATTAATTAAAATATCGTTTGTTTGTTCAATCAACTGCAGGCACCCCTGTTCAGACACCTTCTAGTGAAGTTACTCTAAGCATTGAAAATGAACGAGACAAGGCGGAAATTGAGAACAATGAGAAAATGGAACGTGAAAAGAACCACACAACAGAAAATAACAAAAGCGATATGGGTCAATTGGTATTTAAATTGCGGTACGTAAGCGAACAAAATGCACTCGGAGTGACAGTAGTAAATTGCAAGGGTCTACCTGCGAGAGCTACCAGTGACCCTTACGTGAAATTAAAGTTGTTGCCCGATAAACAGCATCAAGCGAAAACCAGGGTACTCAGAAATACCAGAGATCCTATCTATGACGAGGATTTCACTTTTTTTGGAATATCCAAGGATCAGCTTCAGGTAACAAATTACATTTCTATCTCTTGTCTTTCAAACAATTCAAATTAAATATATTTATTTATTCGCAATTTAATTTATTTTCCATAATTTAACGATATCTTAATTTTAATAATATCTAAATCTTAATCTTAATATCTCAGTCTCTTGTCTTAATCTTATTTTTAATCTTAATCTTAAATCTTATTGTTAATGTTTTTTGTTAGTAAAACAATAGAAAATTGTGATCAAAGATGAAATTACGATCGAACTGTTCAAACTAATTAATTTAATTGACTTAAGGTTTCTTTTTTATTATTTACATTTATTGTCACCTCAGGATAAAATAATAACAAATATCTAATGTTAAAATTAATATTAAAATAATAACGTGATATTATGTAATATTTTTTTTCTTGCAATACTATTTTTGTGAATAGTTTTATTGTTTCATAAGTGTAATATATATTATAGATATAAATATACATCATATTTTACATATGATTCAGAAAAAAAACAAAGATTTTGAAATATTTTCTTACATCGAAGATTGAATATAAATAATAATTTAAATATTAAATATATTTTGGAGCTACATAGGTATATCAGTTATATACATATCCAAGCAAATCTATGAAAAAAATTTGAAAATACACAAATAGACTAGATCAAGGTATATAAATATTCTAAATTGAATTCAAAATCTAAATATTCTAAGTTCAAAATATAAATAATTTAAATCTATTTAAAAACATATCAAAATATCTCGTTAAAATAAATCTTTTCATTATTGCTCACAGAAAATCAGCCTGCATTTTATAGTACTCAGCTTCGATAGATATTCTCGAGACGACATTATCGGTGAATTGACATGTGCACTTTCATCGATACCTGATTTGGAGAATTCCGATAACCAAGAGATATCATTATGTCGAAAAATATGTCCTAGAAGTCTCAAGGTAAGAAACTAAGCATGAATAAAAAAATTAACTTTGAAGATTACCATCTTAATAGTTCGTAATTTTATTTAATTTTATAAATTTTAAGTTAATAAGACTTTTCTTTGAGAGATTGTTTCTCCAAAGATAATCATAATTGACATCGTCGAGTTAGAAAAATTGATGCAATTTTGCAGTATTGGAATTTTTACAACAACTCCTCGTAAAAACGGAAATAAATTTTATCTAATTTTATCGAACAAACATTAATCATCTAATATTATATTGCAATTAAAATCATATAATGGAGTTCATTAATGGAGTAAAACTTGATTGAAAAGAGAGAAAGCAAAATTCGATTTTAAAGAAGATTTATTAGTAGTATTAATAAATATAATATAATATCCTTATTAAAGACATTATGAATAAATGAGAAAATGAAATGACAAAATGATTATCATAAATAAATGATCCGTGATTACAGATCCAATCGCAAGGCAGGGGTGAGCTGTTAGTCTCCCTTTGTTGGCAACCAATGAATAGCCGATTAACAGTGGTTGTGCTGAAAGCGCAGAATTTACCGAAAATGGATGTGACTGGACTTGCAGATCCATACGTCAAGATCTATCTTCTATACAATTCTCAGCGCATAGCGAAGAGGAAAACGCGTGTAAAGAAACGTACCCTTAGCCCAGTCTTTAACGAATCTTTTGGTTTTGACATTCCAAATGGTGCTGACGGTCTTAATAACGTTAGCCTCGAGTTTATGCTAATCGATTGGGATCGCGTTACAAGAAACGAGGTATATACTTAAAATTCTGTTTCTAATTTACCTTTGTTCCTCCATTTTGAATATTCAGTTCGATTATTCCTCTAAAATATTATTTGAATTTGAAAATTTGTTTTTTTTGTGACATTGTCGTAAATATAGTAAACAGAGTATATTTTTATATTTATTTCTTTTACGAATGAAATGTTATATATTTATAAGTGTAAAACAAATATGAATTTTTAATACTATAAGAATATTTAATATCTAATAATTTAATAATAATAAGAATATTTGATACTTAATATTTAATATAAATCGTTTAATATCATAAGAATACTTCTCTATTTGTCTAATTATAATGAAAGACAAGAGTTTAAAAATTTAAAATTTCAGTTTTCGAAATTATTAGTAAATTTTTGTACTTCCGTGGTCCATGAATGCTTCATTCTATTTGAGCTTGACGAAAAGATCAGTTTCCACTTTCTGTCTATGATTTTTACATACAGTTTAAGTTTTCTTGCAGACGATCATTGTACAGTATATGATTATTGATAACATTTGCATTTGTTATATGTTTTTAAAATTTTTTAAAATGTTTTTATTATTTTTAAATATGTTTTAAAAATTTTTTTTTTAAATAATAAGCAATGTATAAAAGAAAATCGAAGAGGAAAGAAACGAGACCTACGAAAATCCCAGAATTACTTTTAAGCTACAAATTTTTTTATAATATGCAGAATGCAAAGATAAGAATCTCTAGGAATATTCTGAGGAATCTCTTTCGTGACAGTATTAGCGAATAGAAATGAACATGATTGATTTAACAAATCACACAAATACACACACTGATACGTGTGTACTATAATCTCAAACTACAACACTATAGACAAGTACTGAAAGTTGCATGATATAGCGTGATTTTTCACCATTTTCTTATATAGTATAACATATGTCAAGCTTAACAAATTCTCATTCGGTCGAGAAATTAATTTGTCAACAATCGCAATTTTTAAAATGATTGTTTCTGTGTTTCTCTTTCGCCATACGAAATATTCTGTGAAATTGAAACAAATTGTATTTATAATTTAATTTAAATAGTACAAGCAATTTAACAATTGTTTACAAAATTCAACGTAATAATAATAGGTAGTAATAATTCTCTGGTAGGGCATTTATAATATTTAAATTTAAAGTACGATGTAAGTGTTAGATTTTGATGCGGAAAAATTATAACAAATATTTCATCCTATTATATTTGAAAATATATATCATCGCAAATTGACGACCTACATATTATTTTTACTAAAATTTAACTTATACTTTTTTGCCTGTTGATCACAGAATTCACGATTGATCTTTTGTTGTTCAAGCAATAATCTTGACTAATTAATATTAATTTTCGAGAAGTAATGATTTGGCAAGCTATTCTGTAAAATGGTCATGAAATCAACAAAAAATACCATTGAATATACATATGTATATCTCATTGATCATAGTTCTACATTTTTTTAGGTGATTGGACGACTGGAATTCGGTGGGCCGGATTGTCAAGGATCTGCTTTAAATCATTGGAGAGAAGTTTGTAGCTCACCGCAAAGACAAATCGCCGATTGGCACAAATTAAGGGAGTAACTAGTCCCTTCCAATCCTGTCAACTTTCCTGGAATCCCGTCTCCAACTATTCAAAAAACTCCACATCCTACTCCATTGCAAAATCACTGATTCACCCCTTGAAATCCTACGATGAAGTAGGTATCTGTTTTATAAACCTAATACTCGATGTATATTAGACTTGAACGAATGGCAGCACGTCCACCTGCGATCGATGCAACTGCAAATACACTGTGTGATTTCAATCTAGCAATTTAGACGTTACATGCCAATACGTATATGAAGAGCGTACTATTAGAGTACTATCTTTAATCACCCGAAATTATTGGCTCTCTTTGTTTTCGTATCTCTTCAATTTTGTCAATTCGAGTTCATTTTATAAGCTCTCAGCTTTTGTTGATTTATACGCAATAAAAATGCATAAAGTAAACATGTAAAGAAAAAACAAAGATCTTTCAATTATTCAGAATTTCGTCTTGTAAAGTGAATTTTAAGTCGAGATTATTATTAACGATAACGTTAATAAAACTATGAATTCAATATAATGGGACATTGTACTCTAATTAACTCTAATTAATTGTAAGTAAAACTGCTCGTTTCCAAATTCATATAATTGATTTCATTCTTGTAAATCGAACGTTTAATTAGATCATTTATACTTCAACCGTCAATCACGTTTTCATTGAATGTAGTAATGAACGATCGCGGGAGAAACGCATACCAAATGCTTTACAATATAAATATAGTTGTTAAGATTTCCAATCAGATAGCAAAAAGAGCAGGAAAATGAAACAATTAAATACAAAAAACAATCGAATGTTTACCGATTTTTGAACCAGGGTCGTGCTATCAGAATCAGTGCTCTTAATCAAAAATTTAAAATAAGAGTTCTTGATACTCAAATACTTATGTTATAGCTTGAATTATATAAGTATATTATAATACAAGCCATTTAATTTTAAGAACTTACCAAACTGAAATAAGTAAATTTTAATATTTTACCTTAGAAAATCGGTAATAAAAGTCATAAAATATGAAATTTTGATAATGATATGAATAATAAAAATTTGACAATGATATGAACAATAAAAATTTATCTTAATCTTTAATTTGCTGTGCTTACTTTTTAATTTTGGTCAAATACAATAAAATCTGAAAGTCGATCTACAGAAAACTTTATTTCGAATAAATTTTGTATAATAGTAGCACATTTCGTACTTATTAGTTACTAAAGTACTATTTAAATGAAAATAATTAAAATATCGTTAAAACCACAAGAATACATTATAAGAATAAGTATTCGAGATTTGTATTTTATTTGGTTGATTGTCTTTTAATTCTAAGAATTATATTACAACAGATTTCGCACGACCCTGTCATAAAGACCATCATAAAGACCATCTTTTTCGGCAAGATTAATGTGAATTAATGATAAAAAGTTATATTGAAAATCATACAACATATTCGCAACAGTATTTATCTTGTTCATCATGTAAATACAAGAATCTCTCCAAAACTTTGTCGTATAATATATAAACTGATTTTTTCATATAATTTTTAATTATGTTTTGCTAATAAGAGAAAGAGAAATATAATGGAGAAAAAAAATAAAATATCTAACTTATCTTCTAAGTTGTTTTTTAATGTTTATAATACACAAAATTCAAAATGTATAACTTTGCAAACATATAATTTAACAGATTATTAATAGATGAATGAATACCAAGTTTTTTGGAATGATCCTTGTATAAAACGCATGAAAATATCACGAGACGTATAGATGATATTGCAGTATCAAAAAACACTAATACAATTATTCATTCCTATTCCAAAATTCCGTAGTTCCATGTCAACTGACCGAATGATAATTATAACTCGGTATTTAATAATAAAAAAAATTACAACTGCTGGTGATGACAGATTTCAACATCGATTTTTTCGACGAAATGTCCAGAAAATTTCCAGGAAAAAGATACATCTCAAAATGGAATTTTTAGAGAACATAGAATAATATTCTTGACGTGCTCCAACAGAAAGTATCATAACAAATGCATAGGAGGGAAGACACAGTATTGCTATGAAAACTTCATAGATGGATTGAATTATTGAGTTATATATACGTTACAAATTTTCACTTCCTTCACGTATGTAATTGCCCTTTCTTGCGTAACGAAAGTGAAGTATTTTTGTTTTTCATTTATTGATAATCGTGGAACGGGGTCGAGGAATTGTGACATTATTTTGAAGTGCCAATGGAGACCGCTTCGCAATTGTAAATATGTAATTTATGTTTAAATAGGAAAAAAGTATATAGCTCTTCATTTAATTACGACGAACCCGTTTTGCAGTTTCGATTGCTATTAATAGAAAGGAATTAGAATTTACAACTATAGTTTATAAAAAGATTCCATTTACACAAAGTATAACAGAAAATCAACATTAAGTAGTGATTTTGTTGAAATATTTCCAGTGATTGTTGAGATAGTCATAAAACGTAGCAAAAACTGCTCTCAACGAGTGAAAGTATCACTGATTCTGCTTTATACTAAGTTAAATACGTTATTTTGAAAATGAAAATTTGTTACTTAGCAATGTATTGATGTAATTGTTATTAATAGACGATGACTTTTATTACACTATTGTCGTATTTCCGAATTATTTGGTAAATATATAGGGATATGATTAAAAACAATTCTACAAATTAGAAGAAAAATTAATAATTTTTTAATCACCGGAATATAAATTAATATACATATATATGCAAATATGTATGCAAAATATCATTTCATTATATAAGAAAAAGGGATTTCTATTTGAAGGCCCCGTTCGCATGTGCTACAAATACAACACTGTAATGAATAATGAATATCGATTAAGTATTATCGTAGGCTCGAATTCCCCGAAACTTTAAAATTACTTTAAACTTGAAATAACCTTTAACATACGAAACTTGTGCACGTGCATCAAATACAAGAATACCAGCTTCATAACTAAAGTGTAAAGTAACTTTAGAATTCTGCAACGTAATTACTAATTACGGAATATTTGCTATGTTTAGGATTTTTTTTTTATAATATGTTTAGCAATATAGTGAAAATCTCACGATAAAAATAATAAAAATGTTCCTAGAAAGAAATCACGCATAACTCGATTAAGCGAATATTTTTAATGTATCGAATATTTGACGAAAACTAGAACAATGTTTTCCGATGTAAAATTTCATTGATTTCAAAAAATTTCACTTTTAAACATTATATATTTCGAAGTATAATTTGTAGAGTATTAACGATCTTATAAATTGCAATCTTATTCAATAAATTTTATTTACTTATTTCTTCTCTTTGATTTAATTCGAATCCAAAATCAAAAAAGTTTAAATTTCAAACAAATTAACTTTAATATGCTTATTGCTTATATAAAAATAGGACAACCACATGCACTTCATGATGAATATCGAAATAATAAAATCGTAATACAGATACACTCGCAAAGTTACATCAAGAAATATGAATAAAAATATTCACTAACGTTCTATAAATCAAATCACACAAATAAAATTCATTAATTTCTATCAAAATAAAAAGCGTCGCAACAAAGGATTGAATAAAAAAAATATAGTCTGTATTTCCTAATCGTAGAAGACGAACGCCTGATGAGTAACATATTTATATATACATACATGTGTATCAGTCAATAACTTATAAAATATAAAGCGATTGCTTATTTTTTTTATCGTGACTTTTTGCTCTATCGTCCTTCCTTTGCAAATTATGAAAAGACAAGACCAGAAAAAAAAGATCTGCTAAAAAAAGAAAATTGACATTTTGCAAAAACGAAGATGCAACGATAAAATGTAGTATCAAATACATGTATGTTAAATGTAAATCAGTACCAATAGAAAACGAAAGTAACAACAGGTACATCGTAATATATCACCTAAAAATTCAGAAGACACACTGAATACATAAATTTTTCATAAATTAAGTATAAGAAAAAAAAAAGGGGGGGGAAATCAGAAGATCGATATTATTGCACACGATAGTGCAATGAAAGAGAAAACGAAACGGCATTACATGATCAAGAATTTCGGGATATTTATTTAACTGCTATACAATTACAGATATAACTATATATAAAAAACAACTATAATAAGTAGCACGTAGTAAAACATCTCACAAATATCATCTGTCGTTCTCCTTAAGCTTGTTATCAATCGTTTGACAATTTTCAGATTAGACAGCGATTTATCAATGCAGAATCAGCTTCTTGAGATCGACAGATTCAATGTAACATATGAACGTCGATATGGAATGCTAGAAAATCACCATTCTTGTCAGTTCTTTTTCGTTGCTTTTCTTTCGTTTATCGGAAAGTTTCGCGGTTAGGGACTTTACAACAACGATTTTTTGTATCGAGATTTACGATGTAATTGATAACTGTTTACGGAATATAGAAAAGAAATTCAATTCCTTATTTTCCTATTTTCCTATTATAAGATGCAATGCGCGTGTAAATTTGACTTATGCATACCTATTTAAATACAATAAATCACTTTAAAATTCCTCCTAACTCACTATATACCAATCTCTTAAATATTATTCCATATGATATTAAATTTATCATTTGCAATTTATGTAATTTTTATTAAACATGATTGTTGATATAATAATTTTGAAATGATAAACTTTTCATTATTTAATAAAGCTTCATAATATAATATAATTATACTTCAATGTACAATTTAAATTTGAGATATATACTTGTAATTACATAATTAGTATACCACATATGTAAGAGAAAGATTATAATAATGCTAAAAATAATTTATGGTATTAATCTACAGAGAAATATTTCATTTGACATCAAAACACTAAAATTTTTTATAAAATAAAATATCTACATGTGGCGAAACAATTTCTTTTAGTCAAATATTTGTACGAGATGTTAACATTGTATTAAAAATACAATAGGAAATACGTAGATAATTTTTTTATAAATTAACATATCAATTTTTTAATTTATTCTACGAATAATTTATTTATATTATATCTTAAATGTCAAACGATGAAAAAAATATATATTTTCAACTTCGTAAATATATTAAACAAATGAATAAGGACTCTGCAAACCAAAAAAATAAATGAATAAGGATTTTATAAATATAGTTTAAAATAATTTATAATTTCTGTATTATGTTTTATATTATGTTATTTCAAGTTCTAATGTCAGATTGAACAAACAAATCTTAATCTATAAGTTATGTAATAAAACACTTTTATGTACAAATTCTTTTTAACAATAAAAAATTATTTTACTTCTATGATAATTTTTATATTATAAAAGATAGAATAAATTTAATTTTTTGCCATTTTTTCTTGACATTTTTTATTTCTTTTTTTATTTTCTCATTTTTAATATTAATCTTCTTCATTCCAAATAATACAATCAATCGGCAGTCATAAATAAACTATACTTTTCGAAATAAAAATCTAACCGCATCTTCATACACAAACAGTAATGGCACTTATAAATAATGCAGAAATATGCACATATGTAATGATAAATATCAATAAATTTTAATAAATTAATATGATGTAATCCCTAATATTTAAAAAGATTATTCAGACAAAAATGGTGTAAAAATATAATTTGTAAAGATAAATGTTAACAAAGAAAAAATATATATATACATTATACACATAATATTTAAATAACCATAAAATTCACAATTTATAAGATTGAGATATTTTCGCATGTAATATATTTTATTATATTTTATTGCATTTTATTATATTAACAATATTTTATTTTATTTTATTTTATTATAAATAAATAATTTTATTTTATTATTCAATTTAATTTGTGAATAATTAATTTATGTGCAAAAATTGGCAAATGGTAATGTGACAGAACACAAAATATTTTAGCGAAAAGTAAAACAAATTTAGAAATTTTACTAATATTTACAAATATTACTAATATTTTTAATATTAATAAGAATTATTAATATTTCTCTTCACGAATAAAACGCAGTATTTAGCATAAAGTTTGCCTTGATACAAAGCTTTGACAAGAAATCGGTGCTTTTCGAACATTCCGAATATCATGTACGCGTGACGTATGATGACATACTGTGTACGGTCAAATTTTAAGGCTGTGTGGTCAATAAAATAATGAAATGAAGTAATTTGATGTTTTTCTTCAAACTTTTCCTCTGTTAGAAGATAATATATTTTATAACAATGATGCACAATCTGTGCACAATCTGTGGCCCGTTTTGAAAATTGTTGCGGTTTGCAGATTCCTTGTAGTCTATTTAATTTTTTTTTGTTTACAAAACTTTTTAAAATTAAATCTCAATTATATTATTTGCAATGATTTAACTTGTAATTTGATGCTTTAATTCAATTAAAAGTATCCAGGAGAGTTTCCATCCGACAATACCTACGGTCTGGGTGCAGACGCGTCGGGGAAAGTTTGTGTTTTAAATGACCTGAGCCTCCAGCCATGTGGTCTGTGTCGCCACAAAACCTTGGCCATCTGACTGATCTTTGTTCTACAGCAAACAAGGCCCTCGACCGTGGATTGAAGCATGGAACCAACTTTCCCGAACACGTGCGAAACACGGGCCCGCAAGATCATCTAGATAAAACGGCAACGGGCATCCGCCCTTCGTGCCCCACCTTGGGCCCGCTATTTCCCGAAGTCGAAGGAAAGGGAACCGAGAGAGCGTCCGTACTTTCCTTCGGCTTGTAAGTTAGAATTGGATAGACTTCTAAGCAACACAGGTCATCTCTCGCAACATTAAAATTACCACCGAACTGATATCACACGCGCGCGAAAATACATACAGTCCACTAATAATAACAAAGATCGATGTGTAGCGATGCGATACACACGCGTGCGAACAAAAAATATGTGAAAACAACATAAAAGACACTAGTCTAATTAGTATCTATATTTCTCTTTTTACCATTTTTTTTCCTTTAATAATTGTTTTATAATCCGGGGAGTGGAGGAGGGAGAGAAATTTGTTGTTGTAGCTCCTGATTGATAGACGATATTCCACGCGACTTTTTGTATGCAAAAGATTGTTATCACTGCTTTATACTGTTCACATTATTTCCCAAAAAAAGTTCACATTAGAAAAGAATACTAAATCCACGGGAATTACATACAAATTGCATGGGAACTGCACTTTCAATTTTTCAAAATAAATAAGCTTAATACAAAAGATCCTTACACAATAAGCCTTTAATTTCCTTTTTATAATTAATAAAGAAATAATAAAATCTCAAAAAATATAAATAATTATAGAAAATGTACATAATTATAAAAATATTTTATTATTAGATTTTGTTTATTTTTTTGAACGGAGTATAAAAATGCGTTGATAGGAATAAATAATGCATTTGCAGAATATCAAATTGTATAAACTGTCGTAATAATAGAGACATAGAATAATTAATATTTCACATTCAATATCATGTTTGTATACAAATATAAACATTTTTATATAAATAGTATCTAACAAAATTTGCAACAGTATACATGAATAAATTTTTTTTGTTATTTGTTTGAAATATAGATTACAAAATAAATATTTCCGATAATGCATACATTTTTAAATGACATAACATTATAGAACTATGTATATAATTACATATAATGTAAAAACTTTTTAACTAGTAACTAATTTTACTCGTAACAAAAGAAATAAGCATGAAAAAGAATGTTATGTACAAGAAAATATATGTATACATATCTTCACATATAAAAATACAAATAAAGAAATGAACTAAAGAAACAGTACACCTTTGGTCCACATTAGATTGAACAATCAAATATATTCACATTACCTTTAAAACAATTACTGTTACTTATTGTTTGTCAGTGCATTTATATTAATTAAATGCTTAAACCATTAGGCATACATACATCAACAAAGGTAACGCCAAATTGTCAACTTGATTTGTTTGTGCTTCAATAAATGATAGTGCAATACTCGATAACAAGCTTTGCAAAAATAACCAACCATTATCTATATAACCTATTGAAAAACATATATTAATTTTATAATGTATTATATGTTATATTTAAAAAAAATTATTTTAGTAATTAATATACCCAGGAATATTACACACACACACACACACACACACACATACAATATTCCTGAATATTACGTATATATACGTAATATATAAAAATCTCTGTTTCCAACAAGAATTAGTTCGATTTGTTTGGACATATGGAAAATGTTAAAAGATATGAAAAAACTTTGTTAGCGAAAGTTATTCAGTATAGGCAAGATATAACAATAACTAATTTTTTTGTAGATGGAAATGTTTCAAAAATTTTTAAATCATCTCTACTTTTTTAAATAAAAATAATACAACTTGGCATTCTTTGTAGAAAAAATATTAATTCATGTATATACAAAAACTATATATTAGTTTAGATTAAAATTTCAAGACCATTTCCATTTTTTTAAATGAAATTGGCATCTATTATAAACTTGGCATTTTTTATAAAAAAAAAGTATTAATTCACGTAGAAAAACTATTAGTTTAAACAATATTTTAATTTTAATTTTGTGAAATCTATCATATGAATCATATGAATCATATGAATAAGAACCAGATGAAAGATAAGAAGAAAAATATCACTCCTGTTTTTTATATAATAAATTTTACAAAATTAGAGTTAAAATATCTTCTAGACTAATAGTTTTCTGACATACGTGAGTTAATACTTTTTATAGACAACGCCGAGTTGTATCAATTACGATTCCATTTAAAAATCTGAAGATGATCTTGAAATCTCCAAAATCTCTGCACTTACAAAAGAATCATTGTGAGTCTTCTGAATAATTTTCGTTAACAAATTTTTTTCATATATTCAAAAACAACAAAGATATTCAAAACAACAAAAAATTTAATTCCGAAAAATTTGAAAGAAAAATTTTATAAATACATACCCATAAATGCTAAAATACATATTAATCCAATTTGACTAAGAATACAAGCCATTGTTCCTTCAACAGATTTATTGGAATTGGCCCATTTGTGATAACCCCATCTACTACCAACAAAACTAGCAACAGTGTCACCCACACCAACTGTTAAAATACCACTAAGCAAAACTGGTAATGAAAGATTATTGGTAGGCATCCAAAGTGGAAAGGACAAACCACAAAATAAATACAGAGGTGTTAAAGAAATCAAATTATCTTTCTCATCAGCAAACATAGAAAATCCCTGTTGTAATGCTTCTCCAAAAGGTGATATTTGTAAGTATCTCATCAACTAAAAATGTAATAAATTATCAATAGGAAATTAAAAAAAAAACTACAAATATATAATTCAACAAAGTAGAATTTCTTTAAACTTGATATACCTCAAGAAATATAAATAATCCCATTATTATACCGCTAGCTAGATACAGCAAAACATGTTCATATATTAAACCAGGTATATATACAAAGACAGCTAATAAGTGAAATATTTTTCTAGTTGAAGTTGTTGCTTGAATATTTAATAATATCTGATATATAACAACTAATATTCCTAGTAGTAAACATAGAGCCCAGTATCCAATTAATATAATCTGTAATATTTGCAATCGTTAAAATTTAAAAATCTGATATTTATATACAAAATATTACAAAGTTATTGTCATGTACCTTATTTGTTTTATTACAGACAAAGTAAAACATCCAAATTAAAGGATTTTGATCCAATAAAACATACATTAATGGCAAAACTGCAACTGATAAAACTGTGATTGTCATTATATAAAAATTTCTAGTCAAGTGAAACATTCGAAAATAACTAGATATTAAACATACTGATATCACATACAGCATTGCAACCTGAAATTATATTTATGTTATATTATATTAATTAATTACATTTTTATCGATTACATTATATTAATTAATTATATTTTTCAATTACTGATCATATAAAACTTATTATTGATAAAAAATTTAAAATACCTGTAAAAACACTGTTGCGATATCATTATCATGGATTGGTGGCAAGTGATATCTTAGTGGCAAATTTGTTACTGCAGACATTAGAAATAAAATACATCCATGCATAACTGCTGTTGCTTCTCCAATTGTGAAACAACAAGGAAATGTAGACATTAATTGAAGAATACCCCAAGTTCCTAAACTTCCAACACCTAAGCCCCATGTGACACTCGCCAGTAATCCTGCTCTTATTTATTAATAAGTTTAATTAATAATAAATAAAACAATTTAAATTAAATTAATATGAATTAATTTATTAAATTAATATAATTTTATAAAATAAATAACAATATTCATGTGAAATAAATTGTAAAATAAATAAAAAATATATTAAATAATAATATAATATTTCTAAATTGATATACCTTTATTTACTACAAAAAGATATAATAAAGATGTTATTATAGCAGGTAAAAAATATATAGCTTGAAAATCTTTAACTATCACTTTCTCAGTTGACAGTCTCAAATATAAACATATAGAACTAATAACAAGACCAATTCCTGTGAGACCCACAATGAGACAGATTTCAGAATAACTAGCATCTTCTTTTAGCAGAGTTAAAAGTGCACTTAGACCTACTAATGTTCCAAGCCATAATCCACTGTTAGCCTTTATTCTAAAAATATTTTTTTAATTTAAAAAAAAAACTTAATTAAAAGTAAATATTTATAAAAAATTCATTATAACAATGATATTACTATAATTAGATAGATATAGATAAATAACTTAAAATATATCAAATATGTTAATAATTTATAATCTATAATTGAATATTTTAAGATACTTATACATTATGTATACATGCAGAATTTATATTTTATAATATATTGAATGAAATTCAATACACTTATTAAAATAATTAAAATAATTAAATTATTTATTATTATAAATAAAAGAAATATCAAGAAAATAAATTTATTTCTCTCCACAAATTAAATCAAAACAAAAAATCTAATTTTATAAATACAAAAGGATATATACAATATACAATATACGTATCATATAACATATACATATGATATATCATATACCAGATTATAAAATAGAAAAAACAATTGAATATAATGTCTTGTAAATATTTCTTATATATATTATACATCTTTCTTTCTTTATTATATAATATTTCTTATACATTAAACGAAACTAAATGTAAATATAGCAAATGATTAACACAACAAACATTTAGGTTAAGTCACATTAATCTTTACATTAATACAATTAATAAACATACCGATGTTTTATGCCATTATCTTCCAAACTATGTAATATTCTTTCTTCAAAACGGCTATATTCTTCAAAAAAAAATTTCATTATTGATAAATTATTTTTAAAAAACGTGTTTTTGCAGCATCAGTAACTACACCTCCACCCTCTTATACAGAAAATGTATGATACTATCTGAAAAGGTCAAATTTTTTTTCCGTCATATTTTTCGTTCTTAGATATACGGTAAAATACGCAATCATACACACGCACATACGCATGCACCGTGCGCGACAAACGTATTGCATGTATACGTATATTAATAAGTAAATAACAAATAACAATACAGATTAAAATATAATTTAAATAAGTTTATTAATAAATGTAAATTTTAACGTTTTCGTCTTTATAATCTTTTATATTTTTCATTTTTATTTGTATATTTCTGTTAAATATTACATCAGATATTAAAATCATATGTATTGTAAAAAATTGTAATACTAAGTATTAAATTTGACATTAACATATTTATTAATAATATAAGAATCAAAATAATAATAATAAGAAATTAGAAAGGATAATAAAATAAAAATAAAAATAATAATTAAAATAAAAATGAAAATAAAAATTAAAATTAAAATAATAATAATAAGAAAAAAGAAAGGATAATAAAGATATATCACGAAATAAAACAACAAACTTATTTCATTAAATAATTTTTATATATTATATATTATTTATATATTATATTACTTATATTATTAATTTACAATATTTTATACTTTTCATTTATAGTACTTTAATCGAGCACATCGATATGATATATATTTCAAACTGTATAATATCCCTAAATATATTAAATACAGTTTGTGAAAATAATTAATAAAAGAATATTAAAAAATTATTTTCCTATACATTTTGAATACATTTTAACATAATTTTGTCTGTAACAATTAACAATTACTAAGTTATTATTACTTCAATTATTCACTTCATCATTTGAGAGGAACTTTTATGAACTATGATTCTTAGCAAATGCAATCAATCCGTTTGTTGATGAATCATGGCTTGTAATTGTTTGAGTGCTTTCTAATTCAGATTCAATTATCTTTGCCAACTGCTTACCTAATTCAACACTATTGAAATAAAATTGATATATTTAATTTTTATTTATTTAAAAATTTGTAATTATTCAATAATGAAATTATTATTTACCCCCATTGATCAAATGAATTGATATCCCAAATAATTCCTTGCACAAAGATTTTATGCTCGTACATCGCTATGAAAATAAAATGTATTTAAATAATTCACTAAAATAAATTTAAATAATAGATCAATTTATGTATAAAATTTACCAATCAAAGCTCCAAGAATAAAAGGCGTTATTTTCTTAAAAAGAATAGTATTAGTAGGTCTGTTTCCTTCAAATATTTTATGTGGCAATAATAAATTTATTTGTTCAGGACTTATTCCTGCTTTTTGCAACTCAACTCGCACTTCATTCTCATTTTTCCCTTTCATCAAAGCTTCGGTTTGTGCAAAACAATTTGCAAGCAATATTTTATGATGAAGATTTCCTTGAACCTAAGTATAAATGTTTTATTATATTATATTAAATTATTCTTTTCGAGTGATAGCTTCTAATAAGCTTAATTACCTTATTATGTGATTGTATTGGAATTATAAAATCAGCAGGAACAAGTCTAGTTCCCTGGTGTAATAATTGATAAAATGCATGTTGTCCATTAGTGCCTGGTTCTCCCCACACAATTGGACCTTACATATTTAATTTTTTACCATATTAAATAAAAAATTGTAATTTTTTTAAATATAAATGATGAAATATTTACCAGTGCCATAATTGACAGTTTTTCCTGCACGAGTCACATATTTCCCATTACTCTCCATATCTCCTTGTTGGAAATAAGCAGCAAATCTATGTAAATATTGATCATATGGTAATAATGCATGTGTTTCAGCTTTGTAGAAATTGTGATACCATATTCCAAGAAGAGCTAATATAACTGGTGCCTATAAAGTGATATTTTATTAAATGTATGACATAATTCAATATTTTGGTCAAAATATTTAAAAAATGTAATTATAACATTATAAAAAAAATTAAGTACTTGCATTTTTCTCCAATGGAGCACTACAAAAATGCTGATCCATAAAATATGCTCCATTCAATAATTTTTCAAAATTTTCAAACCCAATAGACAAAGAAATTGATAAACCAATAGCTGACCATAATGAATAACGTCCTCCAACCCAATCCCAAAATCCAAACATATTTTTCTCATCGATACCAAATTCTTTCACTTTTTGATTGTTAGTAGATAATGCAATGAAATGGCATGCAACTGCTGCAGGCTGAATAAAGATAAATACATTTTATATATCATTAATATACCTTAAAACTCCTTTACTTACATTTTTTAAAGTCTCTAAAAGCCATATTTTAGCAGAAGTGGCATTTGTAATAGTCTCTTGAGTGGTAAACGTTTTCGATGCTATTATGAAAAGAGTTGTTTCTGGATTCAATTTTTTTAAAGTTTCAGCTATATGAGTTCCATCTATGTTACTAACAAAATGGACTCGTGGTCCAACATGAAATGCCTTCAATGCTTCGGTTACCATTAAAGGACCCTATATGTAAATATATCAATTAAAAAAAGAATTTATTTACATGCTTCATATTCACGATTTATATAATATACCAAATCTGAACCACCAATTCCAATATTAACAATATCTTCGATTGGTTTACCAGTGAAACCTTTCCATTGTTTTGAAAGAACCTATATAATTATATAAAAAATTATATGAAATTATTATTTTTAAAAGTTAAAAACAATAAAACTGATAAAAATAGAAATATGTTAGTTTTACCTCGTTAGTAAATTGTTTCATGTGATTCAATACAGCATTTACTTCTGGCATTACATCTTTATTATCAATTAATATTGATTTATTAAGTCTATTGCGTAATGCAATATGTAAAACTGCTCTATTCTCTGTAAAATTGATTTTCTCTCCACTAAACATGGCATCTCTTGCAGCTTCTATTTCACGTGCTTGTGCCTTAAAATTAATAAAACATATTATAATTACAAATATAATAAATTATTGCTTACTTTATATATTTCATTTTATTATACTTAATGTAATATAATATTTAATTAATGTAATATTTATAAAACATCATGATATATACCAATTTCAATAATAATTGCAATGCTTCTTCAGTAAGGCGATTTTTGGAATAATCAAGCAAAATTGGCCCATCTTCAGGAGTAGGAATTTCTAAACTAATTAACAAATGAAATACCGATAAAATGATTTATATAAAATCATGTAACAATTATTTATCATATTTTAACGCCAAAAATACTGCGACATATATATAATTCAATGCAAAAAATATTTCGAAAAAAATATTTAAACTACATAATAAAATAATAAAAATGCATCTTAAACTACGTAAAATAGTAAAAAATTTTGGCAAAGATTCTTATAATTTAATTTTATCAGAATAGCCTTCGAAAGGTCATCTCAAGGTCATGTGCCAAGGACAAATAAAACTTACCTAAAGTTTTCGAAACGTTTTGAATTTTGTTGAAAAAGATTATATATATTTATTTTTGATCCATTTACGTCAAAATATTGTTGCAATTTAATCCATGCTTCTTCGGTAGTTAATTCTGGTTTTGGTTTCATTCTTTTTTAATTTGAGCAAACCGCGCTGACAATATAAAATCGAAACTTATTCTCTATGTCGACGACTCACGTATAAAATATATTCAAGACGTGCCAACATTTCCTATATTTAAGCTGCTTTTCAACGCAATGATTCGTTTTGTGATGTCTTCATATAAACAGTATTTAAAGATTATATTTAAACACATAACGCATTATATACATAGTAATTGCATGATTTTGCAAATATAATTCTTAATATTTCAATTTTATGAATACATGCAAATTGACAACAAAAATGTTAATCAAATATTGATTTTTTAATAAATTCCATAGGATCTGAAGTAAATATACTGTATAGTTAATAATAAAAATTGAAAATAAAAAATTTTTATCATGATGTAATTTCTATTATAATTTTCTTAAATTTTTCTTAATATTTTAAAATTTAAATTGCATATAAAAATTAAATAATACTAATTTACTTAATATAAAAAATGTATCCATATTTCTAATATAATATAATATATTTATTTATTGTAATTAAATACATTAATATACTTAATTATTAAATAATTAAGTGTAATCATAACAATGTTGCGTTCGTTTTTAAAAACTTTTATTTCTTTAAAGATACATGATATAATATATAAAATACATATTATATACATATATTAATATGTAATATAATATAATATAATGTAATATAATTGATATTAATTTCAAAATTTATGTTTAAACATACATGAATATTAAATATGTGGAACGCAAATTGAACCACGAAATGCGCAAGGAACGAAGGAATAATACGATATGTTCCAAGTGCATCGAGTGCTATCACTGAAAATTTTAGAGTCGAAGTTTCCAGGTTGCTCTCTGAAGGGATTTCGACACTTTATTTTTTTTTATTGAGAGCTTATCGGAAGAGAAGTGATAAAGAATTAGAAAAAAGTTAAAAATCATTAAAACTATATAACTCAGCTGTTTTTAATTGAGAAGCAAAAATGGTAATCAATCTTTATTTTGACTATACTAAATGATGTCAAACTTTTGATATATTTTTTTAAATTTTATAATTTACATATTCATTATTATTTATTCATTTACTCATTTTATTAAATTTTTTTCACGTCAATAGTTATAAACATATGTTTTAACAATTTTGAAATTATTAAACATTTTATATGGGATTTTCACTTTACAATATCTTAATGTTGAAAGATATACAATAAATAGGTATGTATTTTATTCATGTTTCAACAAAAATATAAATATTCTTTTGAAATGTTATAATAACATTATTATAAACAACTTTTAAAACAAGATAGTACATCTGTTTAAGTTTCTTTTATTATTAGTATATCTGCAAAATATTATTAACAGTATTTACAAATGATTATTTAATATAATAATATACATTAAAACAACTAAATTGCAACATATTTGGTATTATCTGTTATAGTCTCACACAATACTCCTTGTTCAACCAGGTGATAGACCTGAAACAAGAACATATTCTGATTATGAAAGTGTTAATGAATGTATGGAGGGTAAGATATAAGTACAAATATATTTATATTTTGGCAAATTAAAGTTTAACAACTTTTTCATTAGAACATTAAATTGAATCGGATTGAAACAAAGGAAAAGTAAAAGTTTGGTTTTTTAATACAGGTGTGTGCAAGATTTATGAAGAACACCTAAAGAGACGAAATCCAAATACACCAACTATAACATACGATATCAGTCAATTATTTGATTTTGTTGATCAACTTACAGATTTATCATGTCTTGTTTATCAAAAATCCACAAATACATATGCCCCGTATAATAAAGATTGGATTAAAGAAAAGATATATGTTTTACTACGTCGAGCTGCAGGACATAGCAAATAATAAATAAAAACACATCCATGTTTTTGTGTATAAGACAAATTAACTTTTAAGTACAGATCTATATACTGTTTGTAATAATAAATATATAACCTATAAAAAAGCTGTATCGTTATATTCACATATTATGAAACAATATTCTCAATGTTATTATTAAGTATAATCTAATTTCTTATTTTATGCATTTATGATAAAATAGTAGTGATTTTTTTTTAAAGTTGCTCTATTTTTAGATAAATGTGAATATTAGTTCAATAAAATATATATTTTTCTTAATATTAAAGAAATTCAATATTAAGAAATTTTAATATTTTTTAAATAAACGGCATATAATGTTGTTTTAATGCTATTTGCTTTTTGAAAAGAATTTATATTATTATTTTTATAGGAATACAAAAAATTATAAATATTCAATACTTATCACTATTTAATATATACCATTTATTTTATAAAATAGAAGAATAAAGTACAAATATAGATAATATGAAAATATATAACCATTAATAAATAAGGATGCATTTAATAGTATCTAATTTTATTTAAAAATTTAAAAAAAACAATATTGTTAACCTAATTAAAAAACAACGTTAACCTAATTTTTAACATCTAAAATAATTATTTATTTCATAATAAGTTAGCTACACATCATGTGTTAAATAATCAATAATTTTTTTTATAAATATTTTGTATGTATTGTATAACAGGACAAAATGACATTTGTATATTATATATTAAATATAAATTTAAGTTTTCTAAATATAAATACAAATTTGGTAAAGAAATAATTTGCACAAAATGGAATCATCATTTTTTCATAGAAAAATTAGGACAAATGATGGTATTAGAATTGATATTGATTTAAGTCACATTACATTAAAGTAGTTACAATTTTTATAAAATATATTGTATATAAAAAATATCACATTAATGTGGATGTAAATTTTACAAATATGTCATGTATGTACAAAACAATGTTATAATTAATTTTATTTTCTATTTTTACATGATTTATATATATATTAGTAATAAACATGTATTCAATCATTTGTGAATATATATGCTTATGCATATATCAGGTAAGTCACTTAAGACTAAAAGCTGAAATATTTTCTAAATAATTAATTACATCAAAAGATAAATAGTTCCAAGAGGAACATTGGTATGATTATCATTTTTTAATATCATGTACGCATAGCACATGTTTGAAGATCAAGTTTGTTTTTCTTAAATGAAATCGTATATTTTTCGACGCATTAATCGATTTAACTATTTCTCATTTGCTATAAAAAAGAGTATTAAACCATTTACATATATTGAAAAACTATTAGTTCAAGAGATATTTTAATTAAAATAATTCGGAATAATGCTCGTAGAGTATTGAATTTATATACAGTAGCATTAGTAAAAGATTGTGCAACATTTGTTGATTATTTGTTGTGATTGGAATAAAACAAATGTTTATTTCATTATTATATAATAGTTATTACAAGATGTGCTTAAAGTGAATATCATTGACATCCAAATATTTTTGTTATCTAATTTTTAAAGAATTTCATACTATTTAACATCAGTGCAGTGATATTTCTATATTCTTCGACAATCCGTTAACACATGCTTCAATGATTGAATGATATATGTAAAAAAAAAAAACAAAAAAAAATCTAATGGGTTCAAACCATTGGTTGATCCAATGAACTAGTTCACTTTGTCCAATTTATCGAAAGCGAAAACGTTGGTCTAATGCTTTGCTTGAATATTGCAATATCACTTCTTCTTAATAACCGCATAAGACAGAATGAAAATACAATACAAATATAACACATTTAATAATACTATTGGAAGGAAGAATCATTGTTAAACGTTTCAAAATAAAAGATAATCTGAGAAACAAAACACCATCTGACATCTAAGAAGCATGAAAGGAGCAAATTCGACTTTGAACAAATATTACATTGCAACGTTTTAATTAAAATATCACCTGCATTAATAGTTTCTCGATATAAATGATTTAATACTTTTTTATAGGGAAAGACGAGTTGAATCGCTTAGTGTATTAAAAAATATACAATTTTAATTAAAAAAACAAAATATACGATTTCAATTAAAAAAACAAACTTGACTTTCAAACGTCTTGTATGCATCAATTTTAAAAGATAGTAATTATATCAATCAATATCGCTCTCGAAATTATTCCATTTTCGTCTGAAGTATTTTTTAATATAACTAATCGTTTCGAGAATACTTTATTTCCTAGCTTAGATGACTCACCCGGTACACACAGTGCACATACACACGCGCGCGCGCACGCACGCGCGCACACACACACACACACACTAAACATAGTAATATAAAAGTACGTAAATTGCACATATTGTATACTGTTTTACGCAGTGCGTTTATACATCAGCTGTCTACACATTAAATGCGGTAGTTTTGCAGAGTTATACGAATAGTAGTTATATAAGATAACAAGATCTAAACGATCCAGTCCGTTTGTTAAAGGAAGTATTCCAAATTAGTTTTAAGATAACGTTCAACTACTACAAAAGACGATTGTCTATTCATCAATCATTTCTCAACGTTGCATTTAGTCGTGAATGAGATTCCTTTATAATTTAACCAATAACATTGTTATATTATAGTATTATAGTATTAATACAAAATTTGTAGTATTTTCTACTGACAGATGAATGCTGTGTTATGATTCATTTGATTTTTATCAATGACAAGTGTTCGGTACTGTCCAACATTAATTTTGATAAAAATTGCTGTCTTTTGTATATGTCAAGTGTTATAAAGAAATTTACATGGCGTAAGGTATTGTAAATTTTTATACTCAAATGATTTAAGAAATATCCTGTGATAGTTACATAAGTGAGGATGTCTGACAAGATTGAAGTTGATCCTTTCAGTGAAACACCTCTGGAATTTCAAAATTGCGAAGGTAAAATTATCAGTTATTTAAGCCTTTACAAATAACTTGGACATTATTTATTATTATTTATTTATGTAAATACGAGAATTTTTAAAAAGAACATACTATCTAATATATTTTTCGTCAATAAGATGCAATTCGTATGTTCAAAATCAATATAAAATAGAATTTGAAAATCACGTAAATCCATTACGAATAGCACGTTTATAATGTTTAATAAAACTCATTTTATTTAAAATTTCATTCAATTGAATTGATATCTTTATAATACATACATAATTTAATCATATTTCACATTTTTTTTATTATTATCTATTGCATAATTTGAAATCGTTTGTAAATAAACTTGAGATAAAACATACTCAAAAAAAATAAAAACTACAAAGATTTGTCTTTTAATTAAAAAGTCGTCGTTACATATAACATAATATAAAAATTATGTGTACTATGTTAAATTTATTTCATTCCAATTTCAAATTTTAAAGGAGTTACAGAATCCATCAGAGAATTAAATTCAAAGGATGATTCACTGAATGTAACAAATGAAGTAACATATGCAGAACCTTTAACTGCAGAACAAATACGGTGGTTTTATAGAGATGGTGTAGATAAACGATGGGTAGAATTCTGTGGATATGATAGCTTAAGAATTGAAAATGCTTGGCAAAATTATCAGAATTTGCTTAGTAAAAATAATGATATAAGTAACAATCCACCTTCTATTGAAAAAATTGTAGTTAGAGGAGGAATGTACGATGTGGAACTAGATAAAATGAAATGTGTTTCAATATATTGTCCAGGTACATATTTTATTTAGTTTTAACTTTATGTTAATTTTATTTTTAAATATGTATATAATTTAAATAATAACTTCATTTTTTAAATGTGTGTAATTTTACAGATTAAATATAAATTATCAAATTAATAAAAGATTATATTTTCTTATTTCATATTGTATTTTCGTATGTTAAATAAGTTACAAATTGTTATGTATAATTCTTTAATTTACGTAATAATGTTTACTTTCTTTTTACAAGCACATTATTATGTCTGCCATAAAAATCAATTGATTTGCCCTTGAGTTTATTGCAGTCAATTCTATGATTAATGTAATATACTATATTGTAGTTTTTTTTTGTTTCTATATATTTCAAATATAACAAATATATGCATAAAAATATTATGGTTTCTTTTTGAATTAAAAATAATGAATTCATAAAATTTTTAATTTATTAGATAGTTATACATGTATTATATATGATCTTGTTTGACTTTTTAAATGAGTATGATTACTAATTCTAATTTTATTTCAAGGTGAAGAATGGGAAATTATGAGAGGAACTTGGTATTATGATGGTAGTTGGTTACCTTTAGAAGTGGAGCAATCTAAAATTATAGAAGAAGTTCATCTTAATCTTTTTCAAAAACAAGATTCTAATCAATCTACTTTGACATGTGATACATCTTCTCATTCCTACAAAAGTATAAATCTCGTCTTCTTAATTTTATCTGCCATTTTCTATAATATCAATCTAATAAGAAAATAAATTTTTGTATTTCAGTATTACACACTGAACACTTTCCTGAATTTCATGTTGATTGGCATAGTATAAATGATGTGGTATTATATAGTGAATATAGGCATAGTAAATTAATGCGTAGTGTTACATCAAAACTAGGCTTTGCAAAAAGTAAGTATTTTAAAAATATATTTATAGTTATTATTAAAATTTGTTTAATTATTATTAACTAATTTGCAAAACAAAGTGGAATATTCTGCGAGTAATGTCCACTTTGTATAATCAAATATTTATTGGTATATATTATCCTGCGAATAAGTTTTTATACAAATTCATGTTTTTGAAAATATAGTACAAATTTGAAAAAAAATCATTTTATGCAGAAAATATCATAAAAAGCATTATATTTTTATTTTATATATTTTTTTGTATTATATAGATAAAATTTTTTACAAATCCATAAAAAATCCGTATTCTAATTATAATCAATTAATGTTAATAAAAAATAGTAAATATTTCAATGAAAACAAATTGTGAATGATTTGATAAATTATATATGGTCAATCGTATAAATTTCAATGATATGATACATTGTAAAATTGAAGTTATGATGCAAATTATTTAAAAATTATTATTTATAATCTTTATAGCAACAGGCTATCAATTAAGAAGAGGATATAAAAATGCTGCTGTAAAAGAAGATAAACCTCATGATATTGATCACATAATATTTGTAGTTCATGGAATTGGTCAAAAAGGAGATACTGGAAAAATTATTCGTAATACAACATTGTATGTAGAAAATATAATTAATAATTACAATATATTGTACAATTGATGTAATGTAAAAATTATTAATCCATTGTATTTAATATTTAAACAGATTTAGAGATTGTGTAGATTGGTTGAAACAAAAATATTTTCCTAACTCTAATTATAGAATAGAATTTTTTCCTGTTGAATGGCGATCGTCTTTAAAACTTGATGGAGGTAAATAATTGCTTTACAATTTGTGTAATTGATTTTTAATTTTTTGTATTTAATTATTTGCGTTTTACATTTGATAAAAATTGTTTTAGGTATAGTAGAAGCTATCACCCCTTTTAGTGTGGTAAGCATACGACACTTATTAAATACATCAGCAATGGATATTCTCTACTATACAAGTCCTCTTTATGGAGGGGAAGTAAGAGCTGGATTACAAAAAGAGTTAAATAGATTATACTTTATGTTTACTAGTCGTCATCCTGGTTGGAAAGGGAAAGTTTCAATTTTAGCACATTCTTTGGGATGTGTAATTGTTTATGACATTGTCACAGGCTGGATGAGTCCAGACACAAGACCGCCATCCCCAGAAACAGAAGAAGTTTTAAAACAACGATTGCAATTCCCTGTAAGTGTTATTCTTTTGCATATTATTTATAATATAAGATGTTTATATATAATAAAAGTAATTCAATGTAACGTAATATTAAAAAATTTTAGTTTAAATATTTTCATAATTCCAGATTGAAAATTTATTTTGTTTGGGTTCTCCATTATCAGTATTTCTTGTATTACGTACACCTTCTCCATCCAACAAAACAGATGTGATGCCTCAAGGTTTATGCAAAAGATTTTACAATATATTTCATTGGTCTGATCCTGTAGCTTATAGAATGGAGCCACTTCTAGAGAGGGGATATAGCAAAATTGAACCTGTTCTTATTCCACCATATGGAGGAGTTGATGATCAACAAACAGAACAGTCACCTCAAACAATGAGTAATCCTGACCAAAATTTTTCTCTCATAGGTATATTAAATAGTTTCTATCTATTTTCAGAGTGATGGTTTTCTTTTAGTTTAATGTCCATACAATATAAAATATTTAATAACAGATAATGACGAGAAAGAAGAAAATTCAGTAGATATCTCTAATCGCACACCAGACAAAGGTTGGAGTCTTTGGGGTTTAGTCCGTGCTGGTTGGAATGTTAAAAAAGGTGTTCCTACACCTATTCAACCAGATCAAGGTAAAGATATATTATCTTTTAATTAATCTATCAATAATAAAAATTACAAGCTATATAATTCGGTATTTTTTTTCTTTTATTTTGTTAGAATTGACACAACGATTGGATTATGTACTTCGAGCAAGTTTAGGAAGAAATTATTTTTACACATTAGCAGCACATACAACATATTGGAGTAACTATGATGTAGCTTATTTTGTGTTAACAAGACTTTTCCCAACATTAGAAACATGATGTTGGTTTATATGCTTAGAATGAAATCAATCAGATTAAAATTTACTAGTCCATTGTAGGTCTTTAAAATTTAATATATACTGAAAATAGGCCTACTACCAAAACAATCTGTGATAATGAAAAAAACGATACAATAATGTTATAGATTCTATATAGTTGTTTTATATCGCTCGCATAATTTAAGATTAATATGGTCGAGTTTCAGGATTAAAAAGCTAAAATGCTATTTTACATATTCTATTAAAAAGCTGATTTACATGCAATATATTACTATAATTAATTAAGTGTTTAAATAATTTCGTTTCATTAGTAAATTTTTTATCATTCGAAAAATATATTTTATAATTATATATATAATTTATATATATAAATATTGTTTATGTAAAATATTTATTTAAATTTATAACTATAGTATATTTCCAGAAAATTTATATTATATAGAATGCCTTACGTTATTAAAAACGTTATCATTTATATTTATTTTCTAGTTTAAAGAGTCGTATTAGATTTTAAAACAGCATTAAAATAATTGTGCTTTAAGCAATGCCAAAATTAATTATTGACGCCATAATTAATTATCATAATAATTAGTAATAAAATTAGAAATATATATTGTAAGAGTTTGAGAAATTCCCTTGAATTAATTAATATACACATCTCTTTTTTATACATCTTTAAAAATTAATATTAGATAGATATTTTAAATTGAGAAATGAAAAAAATATTTTTTCTTACAATCGTTTATTTTGTTAAAACAAGTGAAACTCGTCCTATATACTGAAAGTTTACCTAAAATAAGGCAAAATAATATTTAATTAACTATATCAACTAAAATCAATGCACAAAAAAACAAGATATCAATATGTTATCTTTGTTGCTTCTATTTCTAATAGAAAAGAATAATAATTTATGTTATATATTTGTTAAATGATCCAATTTCCTATTAAAAATAACAGAAAAGTTAGGTTACATTTTCTCAATATTATTCCTGTTGTGTATTTTTTTTCTTTAACTTTATTAAATGTAATTCATTATACAAATAAAATTGCATGATTTTATCAAAATTTTATAGAAAATGTAATATTAAACATTAATCATATTTTATATTTTTATTTTTTCATAAATGAAAAAAATATGTTTCTATTTGAAATTTTTTATATAAAAAAATTATATAAATTGGAAGTATGAAATATTAGTGACATATATTAAAAATCTAAATTGTATGTAAAATTTCAAAATTTATTTTATCTAAATTGTATGTAAAATTTCAAAATTTATTTTATATTTATTTATTGACATATTTTACTTATTTTACTTATATCATATACTTATTATTATGATTATAAGTAATATATTTATGTATTATGTAAATGTGTTCACATTATAATAGTATAAATAACAATATAAATAATAGTATAAATTTATCAACTTCTAGAGAGTTTAATAATGACGCACTTTTTAATGTAAATATAAGTTTTTAAAGAGCTTTGTTTACAATACACAATTTGGTAGGATGACAATAATATTAACTATTCCAAAGGTAAATATCATATCAAGTTTTAAGAAATAGAGCACATAAGCATATAGAGAAAAGCCTCTAAATTAATAGTGCGAATATTAAATAAAATACATAAGTTAAAATTAAAATATTAATAAATAAATATATAATATATATACATTCTTATATTGAACAAATTTTAAATTTGACATTTTTAAGAAATAATAACATTAAATATATATATACGTATACTCATATATATGCTATATATATATATCTACATGCAATGCCAAAGTTACTAGATATAATTAAAATTTCTTTAATTTTAAATATTTATCCACTGAATATAGATATAAGTATAATACATTTATATGTTAATAAACGTATTTTTTCTTAAAATGAAAAAAAGATTTTGTTTACTTGAATTTCTTATGTACTTGAATTTTATATATAATATACATATACGTATATATGTATAATATATTGTAAACATAAAAATACATGATCCCAATTTATCCCAATTTTATATGAATACTATATATATTTTTTCCAAATTTATTCACTTTATTTTAATTGAGATAACTCTTAAAATTGCAAAAATTATATTTGTATTTATAATTATCTTGTTGTTAAGAAATCTATAAAATTTTGTAAAATGATGCTGTAAGAATATTATTTGGAAAAATATTAGGTAAAAGTTTTTCGAAGTCATATATTTGAATAGATTTCAATTATGTATATGAAGTATATAATTATAATTATAATTGCCCTTTGTTTCTTTTAATAATTTTATGTATTCTAATAAAACATGTTAATAAAAGCATGCATTACAATCGAAACATGCTTTTTATTAGACCCAAAAAATACTTTTCTTTTTATATTGCATTAGATATTGAAATTATTATATTATTATTATATAATTAGATTGTAGATGTTCGTGTATTCTTTTATGAATTACGATAAATTAAATGGAATTATATTAATCCTCTAAATATCATACATATTATATGAGTATTTTGCTTTATATATTCTGTATAATTTTATGTAATGTAAATTTTATCATATGTAAACTTTTTATAAAGAAACATTAGTTCAAAAAGTTAATAAACTTTGTTGTACAGAAACATTCAACAAACATTTGTTGTACAGTAAAATTATAAACTTCCTATAAAAAAACATTAGTAACAAAAATAATCTTGTAATTATTATACTATTTGATTGAATAATATTGATTACATATATAATATTATTTGTTCGTATTAAATTTATTTAAATACATTTAATTGTTATATAAGAAGTTCCTAATAGAAAAAAAGCGTGCTATAGATTTCTACTTATATATACACGAAAAAATACATATTATAAATAGTAATTTTAGATATAATGGAAATTTAAATATATTTATTCCTTTTTCTGATATCAAAATTGATCAATTCGAAAATTAAAATTATAATGAATTTATAATGAAATTAATTAAAATTATAATTTAAAATACATGTATTTTATGTCAAAAATACTGTATATGTAATACATACACATGCATATGTAAGTATTCATAAGTTAGATGTACTTATATATATTATGTATATATTATATACATTATATATATATTCTTATACATATATAGTAATTATACAACAATTATATTATAACTGTCCATGATTTATGATTTGCGTTTTAAATCATTTTGTACTTTGAACTTATAAAGGAGCATTATGTTTACACATCTTCGGCAAATGATTGAATAAGAAACTTGGATACTTTCATACAAACAGAATTATTCGACGTAAAGAATGTCTTAATTGCCGGTGTACAATGTGCTTCTATGGTGCGTGTTCAACGTTGTATGGAAAAGAGAAAGAAATCATTTTATTTCATTAAAGAACATATTTTTCTTTCGTTGTGATGAAATGTTCACTTTATGGACGTGGTTGTTACATATTAATGAATGATAAATGTGATAATTTATAACAATTTTGAACAGAATTTACAGTAGAAGACCTAGAAAAACGGTATTTTAATATATTTATACTGCTTATAAAATTTTTAACTTTTCTTATAAATGATATATTGTTTGTTTAATAATACAATAGTAATATAGTAATATAAAACGATACAGTACATTTTATATTTACAGCATAATGCATAATAATTTAATTGCTGCCGCCATCGGTGTAACCGTTGGTGTTATAAGTGCAGCTAGTATTTTTATTTACCGCAAAATTTTGGCAAATCAACAATACAGCACAACAATTTCCGATCTAGATGCTGCCAATAAAAGAATTGACGAATTACAAACAGAATTAGAAGCTTTAAGGTAATAATATAATTTTACATAAAATATTTATCTATGTTATTATATGTTATTTTGTTTAACTTAAGGTTACAACTGAGACAACAAAAAAAGAAAAGAAAAACTTCACGAAAATTTAACTCTAACGACAGTACTTATACTGTAGACAATGATACAGATATTGATGTTTTTTCAACAACAACTGATATTGGAGATGATGAATTCTACGATTGTTCTGATGGTGAAAGTGTTGTTAGCGATAGTGACTTAAGGTTGGTATAATAGTATAAATGTATGCATTATATCTTAAACTTATATGAATAACACGTACGAGGATTTATAATTTATTCTAGTAAAAGTGTGAATCCACTTCCTGAAGAAACATCTTAAGAATATTCAAATTATACTATTTAATTGATTGCGATTTAAGCATAATTACTTGTACTAATTTGGAAAATTAGAATTTGATCATTTTGGCAAGTAAAGTTATTTTAAAAGTGTAAAAGGAAGAGATTATATGTTCAGTAATATAGGATCTCAGAGGAACTGAACCAACTGGATATAATACTAAAGGAGATCGATGAACAAATAAACAATCAATTTGATGTCAAGGCTTATTATGCATTACAAACATTGGTGAAATCCCATCCAGACAATGTAGAAGTAGTATGGAGATTTGCAAGAGCTAGCTACCATTATGCGGAGGCACAAACGGATAATAATGTTAAGAGGCTTTTCATTTTTGAAGGTACAATATATTTATTTCTATTAAATAAATACTTTTATTTACTTTTATATAACAATAAAACAAATGATGTTTCCGATAGGAGTCCAACAATGTGAAAAAGCTCTTGAAAATCAAAATGTTAATTTGTATAAGTGGTATGCTATTCTCATAGGATTACATGGAGATTATTTATCAGTGACAGACAAAATAAAGAATGGTGTTGTTTTTAAGAAATACATAGAAATGGCTTTGGAAATACAACCAGATGATTTTGAATTACATTATCTCTTAGGAAGATTCAAATATGAAATTGCTAATTTAAGTTGGATTGAAAAAAAGGTTTAATTTATAATTTAATTTATTTAAAGAAGTTTAATATAATCAAAATGTTTTTATAAAACATTACAATTTAATCCTAAACAATTCAAATTCTTCTACAATTTTTTGTAGGTAGCAGCAACATTATTTGCTAAACTTCCAAGTTCTTCCATTGAGGAAGCACTCAAATGTTTTGAAACTGCAGCAACGCTTGGAAGCACAAATCCATATACACAGTTGTATATTAGTAAATGTTATATTGCTTTGAAAGAATATACACATGCAAATGATTCGTTAAAAAAAATTTTCGAAAAACCAATTGTAACGATTGATGATGAAAAAGTGTATACAGAAGCAAATAAACTCTTCAACAAATACTCAGGATATAATGTATAGCGAAAAATAATTTGTATATCTCATCTATATGTAATAATTATACCATTTCTATATATGTATACAGATAAAAACAACTATATTACAGCTTAATCTAAATATCAGCATTAAACAGTTTATTCAATTATTATATCAAACATAGGTACTAAACATTTTTAAAAATATTTTATTTATTACAGCAGGTAAATTTTTTAATTTAATTAAAGTGTTATGATAGAATGTAATTTATAAAGATCTATATAAAAAGGTGCAAGGTTTTGTAAATTATCAGAAATACGTACTTTATTTATACAATTTAGCAAATAATATTTTATGTATAGAAAATAGTATATATATCAAAGCACCTGAATTTAATTATTTTCTTAAAAGAATTTATAAGATTTATTATTAGTGATATTTATTGTATATATCTTTTAAGTAAAACTTATAAAAAAATCATGCACTTTTGTAATTAAATTGCTTTACAAAAAAGTTTGAGTGATTCGTTCCCTAAATATTTATTAGTCCAATATAAATATTCTATATCTTTTAAAAATTGCAATTAAAATAAATTTTTATTATCATTTGCAGAACTTTGCATAATTTGTAGAAACTATTTTTTACAAGTAATAATTGATAATTTTCCTATTTTAATAAAAATGTGTTATAAATAAAATAAAATAGAACAAACTTCAGCTCAATTATATTTTTCTTATTCTTATATATAAATTTATGTAATATTAAATCGAATTGGCTTAATTTATAATTTAATATAAATAAAACTAATATAAATACAAAGTTAGAATTATTTACATAAAAAGAAAAGTGGAAATAAGTGACAAAATTTTATATATATATATATATATATGATATAATATAATATATATAGTTTTTTTTTTCTCTTTCAATATTTGTAATTTCACTTTATTATTATAGCATTTATAAAGAAATTATAAAGATAAATCGAAATTTTAAATATAATTATGAACTTTCCCTTTGTTTTAACAGATCAATAATGGTCCAACACAGCATCACAGAACTTGGTAGATATTGGGTGGAGAATGGGGTGAAAGGGGTGAAGTAGAGGAAGCCCCTCTAGTAAGATAGAAGAGAAGCCAAAGAAAACATTTCAGAACATTTTAGTTAACATTAAATACTTGAAAAGAGTATTTCATTTAAAATATACATATGACAAGGTATAAATTGTGTTATTTCAAAAATAATTATATTGTAAATTTTTTAACTTTTAATTTAATTTATATCAATCTTAAATTTTTGTTGTTTCTTTTGTAATATTAATTATTATCTAAAAGAGATAAAGAGTTTAAGTTTAAAGTATTTTTTAAATTGATAAATATTTAATTATTTTTAATAATTGTCTTACAATTTTTTTATATTATATGATTTCTTTTATAATTTAATTACAAGTTTTAAGGTATGTATTTCTAATAAATATATTTTGTAACAATAAGTGTTTAAGCTTTAGACAAATAACAGTTACAAATAAGAATTTTATTACACGTGATTTTTAATATTTAAGACATAATTTGTGATGCGTGGACTTTTACGTGGTACTTTATACTGTACACTGTGGTATGGAAGCATAATGGCTGGTTTTCTATTTATTGCTTGCCCTATGTTACCACTGTTATTTTTTAGTCCCCCAAAGTTTCGAAAATGTGGTGATCTGTTACTTTCTTGTTGGGAACTATATTCTACAGTAAGCAAAATAAATATTTTCTTTTTCTTTTTGCTAAATTTTCTTACATATAAATAATGTAATTATTCCATGTAGAAACTAATAATTTTCATGTGTTTTAGGCTCTTTTAAAAGTGTTTGGTATAAAAATTTTTGTATCAGGAGATCATATATCTCCAAATGAATCTGCTGTTCTTATAATGAATCATAGAACACGAGTAGATTGGAATTTTTTATGGGCTGCAATGTATCAAGCATGTTTACCAAATGTAGCAACTCATAGATTAAAATTTGTTTTAAAAGATCCTATACGACATATTCCAGGACCAGGTAATGTATTTATTATATATTATATTATAGTTTTAATAGTTGTATTGTTCCATTGCAATCTTTTTAGATAACTACTTTTACTATTTGTAATTAAGAAAAATATTTGAAAGAACTTATTGTATTTTGAAGAAGACCCTTTGTGTGAAGATATTTCAAGGTGACATCTTTATTTAAACAAAATTATATATTTTCATTTAACTAGATATATTACTCGTTCCAAGATAAATTCATTGATTTATGATATATTGATTTGAATGATTTCAATATCATTTAAATTATATGTATCATACTTAGCATTATTTAAATCTGAATGAAACTATATGTTCTAATTAAAAAAACTAAATCACTTTGAATTTTTAAAAGTACTTGTGTTTAAATAATATTTATGTTTATAATAAAATAAAAATAGAATAAAATTCCGGTTGTCCGGAAAGTTCGTGCCGATTTTTGGTAGGTGGCGTAAGGACAGGTCTGAATATATCAGAACGATCGAAAACAAATGACATGTGTACATATCGTAAAAGACGATACTTCAGGCATATTTTGAAAAAAATTTGGTTACGATACATTAATTTTTATACACTTTTGAATATGAAAGAAAACAAAGTGCATTTTAGGCATTTAATGTTTTTCTTTTACCGGAAAGACAAAAATACCACACAAGCGGCAAACAAGATATGCGCTATTTATGGCGAAGGTGCTGTAGCTGAAAGAACTGTGCGGAAGTGGTTTGCTAGGTTTAAAGCTGGTGATTTCAACCTTAAAGATCAAAAACGCCCGGGTAGGCCCTCCACCATAGATGAAGATCAGATTAAAACACTCATCGAGAATAACCCACGTTATACGACACGTAAATTAGCAGAAATATTAAATATGTCAAAATCCACCATCCACGAGCATTTTGTGAAGCTTGGATACATAAACCGTTTTGATGTATGGATTCCCCACGATTTAACGCAGAAAAATCCGATGGATCGCATTTCCATTTGCGACTCGCTCTATAAACGTAACGAGGAGACACCATTTCTGAAGCAAGTAGTAACGGGGGATGAAAAATGGATCATTTATAATAATGTTAAGCGAAAAAGATCGTGGGGAAAGCGGAATGAACCACCTTTAGCCACCCCAAAAGTCGGTCTTCATCCAAAGGTCATGCTCTGTGTCTGGTGGGATTGGAAAGGGAGCTTTTACCAAACAACGAGACGATAAATTCAAAGAAGTATTGTTCTCAATTAGACGAATTAAAGACAGCAATTGAACAAAAACGTCCAGAAATAGCGAATTGGAAGGGCGTCGTGTTTCATCAAGACAATGCGCGGCCTTATGTGTCTTTGATAACTCGACAGAAGTTGTTGGAACTCAGTTGGGATGTAGAACTCAGTTCTACCCCGTCCACCATATTCACCAGACCTCGCGTCCTGTAATTTGCATCTATTTCGATCATTACAAAATTCCCTTAATGGAAAAAACTTCAACTCTTTGGTCGAGATAAAAAATCACGTAGAAAGGTTTTTTGCTGAAAAACCTGAGAGATTCTGGAATGACGGAATTTTCAAGTTGCCTAAAAGATGGAGAAAGGTTGTAAAACAAAATGGCACCTATATAATTTAATAAATGTATACTAAAATTTAAATCTTCTGCGTTTCAATTTTCCTTCAAAATCGGCACGAACTTTCCGGACAACCCAATATTTTCTTCAAAAGACAAAAAGTTCTGTTTTTCAAATTACATGTTTGGAAGATAATTAGAAAAATTATAAGATATTTTAACAGTATATATATTATATAATTCACACGATAATCATTGAAAAATTACTAAAAAATTATAATTCTATTTGTTTTTTATTAAACAATTTGTTTTATAAAATAAATAATTTGTTTTATAATAAATAATTGATTTTATAAAATAATATTATTGCATAATAGGATGGATAATGCAAATGAATGGTTTCCTTTATATAACTCGTCATTGGGAAGAAGATCAAAATCGGTTGTCACGCACTTTGGATTATTTAGTGGCTCTTGATAGACGATCTCAATTACTTATATTTCCTGAGGGTACTGATTTAACAAAAAGTAGCAAGGATAAATCTGATAAATATGCTATGCAACATGTTCTGCCGCAATATTCTTTTACTCTTCATCCAAAAACAACAGGATTTAGTTATTTAGTTCGACATCTTCAACAAGCAAATTATCTCAATGCAGTTTATGATTTAACGATTGCATATCCTGATTATATTCCTCAATCTGAATTAGATCTGATCAAAGGAAGATTACCAAGTGAAGTACATTTTCATATTAAGCGAATACCATCATCAGATATGCCAACAGATGATTTAACATTAAGACGATGGTTAGAAGAGAGATGGTTTAACAAAGAAAAAATTTTAAAACAATTTTATGAAAAGAAAGCTTTTTCTGCTGAAATTTGGCCGTTAACAAAATTACGTCCTTTGCATATTGCCTTTAGTTTCTGGAGCATTTTAACAGGTAATATTCTAATATATTTTTTGATTAATTTTTAATAATATTTTTATCATTTTAATTTCAGGATGTACAATAGTTTTACTTTTTATTTCACCAGTATTCCAATTATGGACATTGGTACACTCAGTTTTTTTTATTGCTCTATCCTTTTTTACTACTGGTTTTAATCAACTTGAAATGGGATGGTATTGGCGTTGGAAAACGTATTTTCTTAAAAAGTATGATTAATAAGATCCAAAATTGTTTAATATAAATAGAGTTCAGTATTGAATTTCAGTATTAAGTCAAATTACTTCGTGTCTACAACTTTGTTATAAATATTTTGGAAATTTATAATTATGATATATATTTATCAAATTCATGATTATGAATCTAAAGTTCAAGTTGATTTAATTTTTATAAATTAATAAAAATTTAAATTAAATTAATTGTATAGTTTATATATTAGAAATTTTAAATAATATAATGACAATTTAAATCAGAACATAGTATATGTGGGAACACATAACTAATATATAGATTTCATACGAAACTAATTTAAATGAGTTAATTTAAGACAAAAAGAATTTTAATATACCGAGACTGAATTATATAATAATGATGCTAATTTAATTACTAATCAAAGTAATTAGAAAATATGATAGAACTATGAATTTATTATGAATTCTTTGTTATCACATTCTACATTTTAAGAAGATAAATTTATTGTATTCCAAAATTTTATTTAAACTTTAATATAGTTTGCAAAAAATGGAAAGTTAAAACTGATATTGAAAAGTTTAAAAAAAATATTTTGTTAACTTAAATGTTCAAAATGTAATATTTGTTTCTTATATTCAGAATTAATATTTGTATAAAGCAATTTCGAATTGTATATATATAACAATATTTATTTTTGTCCCTCAATTTAAAGAAAGAATTGATATTTAATATTATAAATATAATTATAAAACGAACCGAATTTTTAAATATTTTTTTTATTTAGTATTTGTAAAATATATATGTAATTACATAAAACATCACAATATTTAATATCAAAGTGTATAGCAAATAGTACAAATGATTTATTTATTAAATAATTATTATTTATATCATTTATAAATATTTTACTTATTTTAAAATTATTAATATCATAAAAATTAAAAAATTTATTAACATTTATTAATATTGTTACATCTATGTGAACATTAATTATTAGGAGATCAATTTTCAAAAAACTTTTTGTGTAACTTAGAAATGTGCTTCGTATAAAATTTCTGCATGAAATGTATAAAAATAGTTTATTTTATGTTATCAACAGAGATCATTATATTGATTCAAAAAAATTTATTTAATTGAAGAGGCAATTCAAAATTAAATTTACAATTTAGCCATGATCTTTTAAAATCATTTTTAAAATTGTACTATAAATTTCTTAAAATGTACTACACATTATAATGATTTTCTTATTGAACGTAATTTAAATACTGTAACAAATTTTGAAAAGAAAAAGATTTTACTGTTTTATATTTTAATTGTAATTAATGAATATTTAATTTCAAATAATCATTATATAGCTTTGCAATAATTAATAAATTTTATGATTATAAATTTTAACACTACTAATTATTTATAATTTCAGAAAGATGTTTAATTACCTGTAACGATATAAAAATGCAAGCAAATAAGTTAACCAGATGTCAGATATTTATATTTTGATTTAAATGGTTAATATTTAATTATTTTTATTTATTGTTTGAAATCATAATTAAAATCAACCTAGCTAACAATGGAGACAGTGCCTCATTATCTCATATTTCGAAGTACAAATGTACATATATGTCAAAAAATAAAATTGCTTTCGTGAAAATTTACAAAATTCTACAAAATTTAGAATTCAATCAAAACAAAGTATGAGATAGTTGTGCACTTAAAATTTTCTAATGATCATTTAAATGTATTTGAACGGTATGTGATAATTTTTAATTTTGCATATTGAATGAATTAACAAACTTGCGTATTATTGTAACGAAACTTTAATATTAAAACTAAAAATATAATATATCAATCAAATGTATAGAATGTAATTTTTAAATCTTTGATTTTGTAATATCAGTTGAAGCTCTATTTTTTTATAGCTATAGAAGTAATATAAGTAAAAGTGAATTCATGTGCCAAAAAAATATGTGTATTAGTATACTTTTATGAATATTATGCAAACAAAAAAATTGTATAGGATTTTTAAAAACTTATTTAAAATATTTCCTTATCCTAAAATTTTCATTGCGATTAATATTAAAATTTTACTTATTTCGTTTAAGAAAAAAACATAGATTAATATTAATTGTTTATATATTAAGTATTCATAAAATATTACAGTTTATTTGTTTTAAATAATATATATATATATATATATATATACTTGATCTTTTCATTTCCAATATACTTTATAAATTTTATAACATAAATACATTTATTGTTTTATTTATTATTTTGTTTATTATATATAATATATATTTGCATTATAAAAGAATAGACGAAAACTTATTAAAAAAATCAAAATAAATATATTTGTACTAATATGTGTGTATTTCAGACTATAAGAAAGTATATGTGAAACTTGATTATTATATAAATATATGTATGAAGTTACTATAACATTATAGAAAAAAATTAAATGTGAATGCAATAAATATATTTAAATTTATAGTATTAGATATAAAATTTTGTTTTAATTGTTTACAAATTTAGAATTAAAATACAAATGAGTCATTTATATTTATGAAATCTTACATACTTAATTCATGCAAGACATGCGTTGATAACAAAAAATATATTCCATTAGAATATTCGAATAAATTTATATAAGATTGTAAATTGTATATGTAAATACAATTGATGTAAAAACAATTATAATACATTAATGCTTATTTTAAAAAATTAATTTTTATTTAGTTTATTAACAAATAATTCTCAAATTCATTAATTATCAAATAATTAATTTATTAATTTATCAAACATTTACATATTTCTTTTATAAAATGGATTAATTGGACTTGGTATAGGACTTGCTTTTAGTACACCTGCTAATGGTTTCTTGTTTGCATCAAAAGGTATAGCTGGACTTTTTTGAATTTGTGAAATATATTCAGATGTATGTTGAGCTGTATTACACTGGAGAGCAATTTTTACTCGTTTCGTAGAATGTTTTTTTTTCAAATTTGTTGGTGTTTTCTGTAATAATATATATAATATATTTGTAATGTATATATTTACATAATGTAAGATAATAAAAATAATAATTTAACGTATATATATAAAATAATAAAAATATATTCGTAAAAAATATATATATATAATATATATTTAATATAAATATAAATATTTAATATAATACATAAGTATATTAGTATTTTATATAAATATATTTTTTATTATTTTTTCATAATATCTATTTTAAAATGACACTGAAATTTTAAATTTTTTATTTTATTCTACATTATCATAAAATATATGCACATATAAAATGGAAGTAAATACTGTGACTCTTACATTTTTTTCATTCTCTAATTTTGTTAATATAGGTACCAACCATGTTGGTCGTTTATTGTATATATTATTTTTTTGTTCACTATTACTTGTAAATGAATTTTCAACACTTTTCATACATGTGTTATCATTATTCAGTGTAGCAATGAATGGATCTACATTATCAGAAATATCCCATTTACCAGTATTTTTTACTTTTGTTAACTTTTTTTTCTTTGCTTGTTTGATAATATTTAATGTTTTCACAACTGTATCTTTGTTTTTTTTAAATTTCATTTTCTTATCAGTGTCTTCAATTAATGCTGAAGGATTGTTTTTTAATTTGTAATTATTATTTCTGAAATTTGTTTTACAAATATTTTGAGCCTCTTCTTTCATCTTATATTTTTTTTTCTTTAAACTAAAATTGTTTTCATCTGTTACTTGCGTATCTGTACTTATTAAATTACCAGTAAAATCTAATTTACGCTTCATTTTTTTCTTTTTTTTTATAATTTCTGTAATATTAGATTTATCATTAACTTTTTCTAATTCTTCTTTGCTAAATTTATCAGTTTCGTTTTGCATTAACTGCTTATTTTTATTTCTTTTGCGTTCTTTTTGTAATTTATCCGAATATAATTCCTGTTCGAATTTCAAAAGACGTATTGCAGCTGACTTTGTATCTGTATTTTTTTTTTGTAATTTTGAAATTTTTATTTCTTTGATGCCTAATGGCATTTTACCATCTGATAATTCTGTAAATCTACAAAAATATTTTGATCAATTTATTATTACTAATATATTTACTATATCTATTTTCCTCAATTAATAATAGCACTTAACGTACTCTTTAATAATATGTTGTAATTGTCTGCGTGATTTTGTTGTTGTTGAGGGATGAAATTTATACTTATTTAACAAAGTAGATATTTGTTTAGGATTAAAAGGTATTTGTGATAATTCAACATCTACATTACCAGCTCTTGGATCTAGTGATTTTTCTGTATTACATTTCATTTGGTTTTCAAGAAAACTTTTTTCTTCTCCAATAGTATTATCTATTTCTCTATCTGATAATTCAATTTTTTCTATAGCATTAATAGAACCAGTGGGAAAACCCGCCTACAAAAGCATGATACATATTGTCAGCATAACTTGTAAACAAATTATTTGCAATATATTTTGTACAAACTATATGTGATTAATATAAAATATTAATACTCACATTTTTCCAAGCTTTAAATTTTTCCATATAATCTATACCAATATCCGATTGAAAAATCAAGTATCTAAAAATGTGTCTCATAACATGTTTAATTTGTTTTTCATCATCCATTGATATGAAATATGAGATAAATGGTTTAATAAGTTCTGTAACAACATCTTCTGATATATTTCCACTACTGATCTATCAAAATTAAGCTTATTAATATTATATATTGATGAATTTACAATAAATATTTAATATAAAAATAATGTTTAAAACTACTGTTTAAAGAGCTCATCTCTAATAATTTCATATATGTTACTAAAATTATGTCTCCTTGAGTGATCTTTAAGAGGTTTTAGCTATCACTCGTTAAAAATATTGCTGAATGTTAGGATTAAATTAAGATTAAATTAGGTTGCTGGAAGTTAGGATTAGGATTAAGATAAAGGATATAAATCGATAAGTTAATTCAAGGTATCAATTTAATTATTGAAACAAATTTAGGTTGGGTTAGATATTTAAGGTCAGGATATCTTCTCTGTTCTTATTCTCATTGATGATATATGCAAAGATCAAGTAAGTTCATTAGAGATAAGTCCAATAAAATAGTATTTTTATTAAAACACCATACCTTTGCAAGTTCTTCTAGATATAATTCTGTTATATGCATACTAAAACCATGACATAATTTTGGATTAACTAACAGCTTTTCAAGTATTTCAGAAATGCCTTTTATCCATTCAATGTCCCATAACATCTCTTTACACTTTTGAAAAGTTTGTCGAATTATTTTTCGAGCTAACTATAAATATTTAAAGTAAACAATTTTTATATACATAAGTAAACTATAAACATATGTAAAAAAAAAGAAAAAAAAGAAAATGTTATACTAATACTTACCATGCAAAATTTATCTAATCTGTATTGATCTATACCGAACCATTCGATACCTAACGTTTTCAAAGCACATGATGTATAAAGTAATACTACATCCCTAGCTTTAAAACAATGCACAATTTTACTAAGAGCTTCTGCCAGTTCTTCCTGAGCTAAAGGTTTATCTGACATCCACATACAATAAAATAAACCTTTCCATAATCGCATAAAATCTGCTTCTGTGAATGCTAAGAAAAAATGCACAATACAAATTCTTTTTCAATAATACAAATGAATAAACAGGATCAATAGTGGTTTCGATCAGTAAGAATATAAATATTTACCAAAAGAACTTTGCGAACGAACTGTTAACCATTTTCTTAAATTTTTTAGCACTCTATCTCGAATTATTTTATTGTTACTTGAAAGTAATCGGGCAAATTTAATTTCTTGCGCAATGACAATTGTTTTTTTATCTTTCTTATTCATTGAAATTACTTGTTTCACGTGCGGCATAGATTTTCCTGAAGATTCACGCATGTACCGTCCATTTTTAACTGCCATTTCCAGTGTATGTTTTCGTTCTAACATACTTTTTAACGTTTCCAATTAAAATTACTAATTCGTACTTTTTAAATTGGCCTATAAACATATATATATATATATACACACACACACACATATACACACAAGCGTGTTTTAAAACATAAAGTTCATAATTGCACTCTTAACCTCTTATCACACGCGCACGTGAGTTCATAATTTAAATTCACTTTACACTGTCAGCAATGTCGTGACTGTTATTATATCGACCTCAGGCCTACCAACAGAAGAATGATTAAAATATAATACTGTTAATATTATATGTAATAATATTATACAAAATGTTAATTCTTTCTAACATTTATCTCATTCTATTTGAAAAACAATAAGAATTATATTTAGTTAGTCATTTTCAAATTGTGTCAAAAACGTGCTGTGATAAAGTATTGGCACTCTACACTCGGACAAATATAAAATTATTTTGCACTAAAAAATAAGTAAAGGAAGCAATTTATTTATTTGCAATTAGTACTTTAATGTTTCAGGAATAAATGCACTCAAGGATTAACACAATAAAACGATTTATTTATTTAAGTAATAATGAATGTATGTAACGCAAGTTGAATAACGTGTGTGAAAAAGTAATGGCACTTTACGGATTATAAAAATGTGTAAAAATTAGTAAAATTAATATTTAGTAGGGGTGTACCCGAAATCACAGGTATCCGACTAATCGGGTTGAGCTTTAGAAATTCGGGCGGACTTGGGCGGGTTCCCGATTCACATGAATCCTCGGGCTACTGGACAGTTTCGGGTAGCTCGATTTTATCAGACTGCCCGATAATTTTTCGGACCCGCACACCCCGAATATTTACTATGGAGTCCATTATTTCTAATAATCACTCTTAATCGCTAAGGCATTGAATGAACCAGTTCGTTTTATTCGTAAATTCTGCTTGAATTTTGTCCCAATTTTCTACCAACAGTAAATCTTTTAATTGATTTTTGTGTGTAATGTAATGTTTTCGTATCCTTGTTTCGAGTTCAACTCACAAATGCTCAATAGGATTGAGATCTGGTGATTGAAGTGGGGTAAGTAAAGTATGTGCAACATTGTAAGCAATCCACATACGAACTATGTGGGCAGTATGTTTCGGGTCGTTATCGCTTTGAAAGTATAAATCTTGCCTGAGGCTTAATTTTGCAACACTTTCTTTTAAATTTTCCTTTAAAATGTTTAAATAAACCATTTAACCATTATGTCATCTATAAATACAAGTTTACCAACTCCCGAGAACGCCATATACCCCCAGACTAGTACACCACCACCTCCATGTTCACTATACTTTGAATGTTCTTGATACTGAACTCTATATTTGATGTTCTCCACATTCTAACACGACCATCACATTTGAATAAATTAAACTTACTTTCATCAGACCATAATACCTGATCCCAAAAATTTAGATCTTTATTTTGATATCATATGCAAATTATTTCCTTTTTTATTAATTACGTTTATTAAGAGCTTCTTTCTACCAAATCTCGATGTATAACTCGAGATATTTTTATAAATAAAAATCGATGTATATTTTGGAAAAATTTCCGAATGGTTGAAGTATTAATTTATATTATATATTATATATATTATCATATTATTTCAACTGTACAGATATTTCAGATAATATTAATTTTGGATTGTTTTTTAACAAACGAAGAATTTTTCTTTCAGACTTCTGTGGACTACTAGTTGATGACGACTAGTTCGGCATATACTTGCAAGATTTTCTTTATCTTTATAATTTTTAATTATGCTTCGTATAGTAAATTTATTTCTATTCATTACCTTTGCTATTTGTGAATAACATTTATTTTCATTATGAAGATTCAATATTATTTTTCTTTCTTCGATCGTTGTTTCGCATCCTCTACGTCCCATTTTACTATCATACAAATAAGTTTCACTGAATACTAAGTAAATGTGTAACCTATAACGGATCGGGTATTTCCTTATGTACGTATAAAAAACGTATGGGATTCCCGTATGCGTATACAATGCAGGAAATTACTAAAACATCAGGGATGCCAATACTTTTCCACATATGATATTTTTGAATTAATGTTAGTTTTTAATTAATTTGAATAAGTTAATTTGTTACTGTAAGCGTATTATTTACTTTTCACCTAATATAGGAATATTTTTGATTAAACTTTTTGTTACTGCACTTTTTTGTTAATGTTTCCTGTGCTTAAAAGGACTTTGTTGTTTTCAACCACAGAGTGCCAATACTTTGTCACGGCACTGTATGTATTCATATCAATCGTGTCCATATTTTTCATCGTTTATATTTGTATTTTTAAATAGAAATCAAACTTTAAGAAACGTCTTTTACATTTTGACGAACTGTCGAATACGAGATTGACATGCTTAACATACAATTTTTTTCGTCGGTATGAAAAAATAAAAATTTTATATATTATACTATACTTTTATATAGTATACTTTTATATACTATGTAATTTGTATTCACTAAATTAATCAAGGACGACTAAGATATAATTTTATTACACGTGCTATACTTTATTTCTAAAGAAATTAAATATTTTGTTAAAAAAAAAAATATTTTATTTATAAATTTGAGTACTTATAGCTAGAGCCTTTTTAAATATTTTTTAGCATTTTTAATAAACAAGTCATTAAAAGCAAGCGAATTTACTAATTATTCAAAATATAGTATTTAATAAAAATTTTTATTTTTAAATAAAAAGAAAAATTAGTCACATATATATTAAATTATTAAAATGTATTTTTTAGATACTAAGGAACTCTAGATTGTAAAATCTGTACAGAAAACTTAGGGAATGATTCAACATTCAAGATAACTTCAACTTTCTATTATTAATGGTTTTTGGAAGAATGTATCGATAGCTAAAAACTTATCTGAATTTGTGAATGCTAAAGAGGATGCTAGAAATGTAGAAGATTCAATGAAATGACTTGATGAAAGAATCCGTGTGGAAACATTTAATGAGAAAAGATTAAGAGATAGAAATTATTTCAGAGTAAGTATAAGTATAAGAACTACTTCATTTTAAAGATGTTATAGAAAACAAATATAGAAACAATTGACAATGATATAGTAGTACTAGTAGAAAAAGGTAAAAACAAATATAGAAACAATTGACAATGATATAGTAGTACTAGTAGAAAAAGGTAGGTATAAAAAGCATTTTTATTGTATATATTACAGAAATTGATTTAATAAATATATGTTTAAATGTACAATGAAAGTTCTAAATAAAATTTTTATATAAAGGTATATTTTAATATTCTTATATATTTGACATATTTTAATATTTAAAGCTATATTCTTTTTTTGCAATAAAATGATTATATTACAATCACTATTAAAAAACAGTTTAAAAAAAATTATCTTCTATGAATTTAATATATGAAACAAATGAATTATAAAATAATTTTTTATAACAAAATCATATACACTAAACCAAAATTTCATTATCAAGAACCATAGCAATATAATATACCAGGTGAACATAAAATACATTGTCTCTTATTTTTTTTTTTTTGACTAGTTTCAAAAAGTGATATTTTTTCCTATTAGCCTATTATACTATATACTATATAGTCTGTTATGTCCTATAATACTAAAATAAGTATTAAATAATGTCCTTAAACAAAGCACAAAAGTGGTTTTGCTGGTTCTCTAAAAGTTAAAAGATAAATCAAGTCATTTAACTACTCCTTGTCTTTAACATATTTGTGCAATTTCATTTTATATATATTCATTTGTTCTCTTGAGATTGCTAGTACATACTTCATAATTGCTACAAACAACTATGAAACATGGTATATAATTAAACTAATTATATAATGAAACAAAATAGATATAGTTAGTTTTAAAATTAATATAGCATTTTATTTATAATATTTAATAATTTTTACATAAAATTTAATTTTATTAATATATTTTATTATGTACCAACTAACGGTCACCATGATTTTTCAGTCACTTCCGATTATCAATATCATTTTTTTATAGTATTAAACTATCTCTATGTATTCAATTATAAAAAATGCTTGAATTGCTATAAATATCTTAAATCATTTCACTATCACTATGTTTATTTTTAGAAGTTAGTCACGCTCCTTTCATGATGTATGCATGAGTGACATTTTATTTACTGATGATTTTGAATGTATAATTTTTTTGATGGAAGTAAAATAATTTTTCATTGCACAACATATATATAGAATATATATATATATTTTTTTTATTACTTTTAGCCCTTAAGGCTAAGAAATGAACTTGGTTCACATAAGTTTTTTGCAGTCACACACATTCTTCCATTCCTTCTCTTTTGCTATTTTACTTTTTTCTACTGTCCTTAACCATTTGACTATCCTTTCACATGTACTGCCCCCCAACACTTGTTCTACGCTATGCTCACATCTTTCGACCTTCTCGCACTCCTCTATCAAGTGCTTTAGTGTACCAGATTGTCTCTCACATAGCCTGCATCTCCTCTCTTCCTCCTTCAACCAGTATTTGCTGTATTCTTCTACATTGCCCACTCTTGCTCTCGCTATCAATCTTTGGCTGTCTCTATTGCCTTTCTTTGTCAGGTATTCAGGTCTCCTGTAGCAGCTTATAAATTTGTATCTAGCATTGTATTTCGATCTACTTATCTTATCATATTGCACTTGTAGCTGGATCTCTCTGTCCCACATCACCAGAGTTTTACACGTTTCTTCCTCCCCTATCTCATTCTTCAACCTTTCCATTCTTTCCTGGCTAAGCCCATTCCTGTGCAGATAGTTTGACCTTTCTATCCCTCTACGTGTTTCCTTGCTAGTCGAAATCTTTTCCTTTAAACATTCTTTTATTAGTCTTTGGTTTTCTAGCTTCCATATTTTTTGTTCGTATTTTACCGCTCTTTCCCCTGTTTTTAATCTTAGTTTATCTACCTTTGTTTCATCCAACACTATATACCTTGGCGTGCATCGGTCTGAACCTAGGCACCATTTAATGTATCTTATTTGCACTGTTTCCAGCTCCGCCCATTTCCTCTACCCATATATCTCCGCTCCATACATCAAACCACTTGCCACTAACGCATCAAACCTCTTCCCAAAATTTTCCTTAAAAATTCTTTCCCCTATTTACCATATTTCCTTTATTACAATATTCACCCTTTTTACTGCTTCCCTAATATGAGCTTTCAGATCACCGTTCTTCTGTAGCCTTATCCCTAAGTATGTGAATTCTTTTACCCTCTCTATTTCCTCCCCTTTTCATCTCCAGATCGTTTTCCTATTTTTCCCCTCTCCGTTTTCCAAAAATCAGCATCTTTGACTTCTTGACGTTTAGTGTTAGCTTTCTTTCGTCCAGATATATCTCTAACTTTCTCATTAGTTGTTTCATATCTTCTTCCCTTTTTGCTAAAATCACTATGTCATCTGCATAGGCTACAGAACAGAATTTCATTTTCCCTACCCTGATTCCTGCTGTCAATGTTTCTCTTAACGCTCCTTCCATGTCTGCGATGTACAGCGTGAACAGCGTAGGGCTTAGGCAGCAACCTTGTCTTACCCCATCCTTAGTCCAGAATTCCTCTGTGACTTTCTCTCCTAACTTTATTACATTTTTGGTCTCCTTGTAAATCTCCTTTATTTCTTCTATTATCCCTACACTTATTCCCTTCCTTGCCATTACTTCCCAGAGAATGTCCCATGAATCTACACTATCAAAGGCTGCTCTCAGGTCCACAATTTCCCTCCTTTGTTTTTCAGCTCTCTCTCTCTCTCTCTCTATCACGTGTTGCAGGATGTACACATTATCTATTGTACCCCTAATTTTTCTGAAACCTGCTTGAATATCACTCAGTATCCCTTTCGACACTACTTCTGTTTTTAATTTTTCGTTATTGCATTTTTCATTTTTCAGTATTGCAGCGTATAACTTATAGGCCGTGTTCAGCAAAGTGATTCCTCTAAAATTGCCTACTATATTCTGATTTCCTTTCTTATGTAGCGGTAAAATCATCCCTTTTCTCCATTCCTCCGGAAATCCTTTCCCTTTCCAAATTGCTTTTATTAACTCTAACAGTTTCCTCCTAACACTACCTACGCTGTATATCCACACTTCTGCTCTACCTCTTTATTATTTTCCCCTCTGCTCCTACCTTCCTCGTTCCATTTGACCCCGCCTAACTCCTTTATAAAATGGTTTATCCATTCCTCTTTTGTTATTTTTGACTCTACCTCCCTCCTCCTTCTCCTTTGCATGTTAATAAATTTCCATACTTCCGATTGTGATTTTGCTCTATTCGCCTCTTCCCAGATTCTTCCCCTCCTTTTCTCTTTCTTTTTTTCCACCATTTGTCTCAATTCTTTTTTCTTCTGGGTGAATTCTTCTTTCGGGGCTTTACTATCCTTCCTCTTTTTAAACGCCTTTTTCACCTGCCTTTTTTGACGCTTACAGTCTTGGTCCCACCATTTATGTGTGTCTAATTTCCCCTCTTCCGCCTTTATTATTTTCGTTACCATCGCCCCTTTCACTACTTCTTTCAGTTCTTGCCATTTTCTCTCTATCCCCTCTGCCCTGAATTCTTGGTCTCCCGTGCTGTTCCTATATCTCTCTATTGCCTCTGTGTCCCACCTTACTATAATTCTCTTTTTACCCTCTTGTCTACTCCCTTGTCTCCCCATATTTTGCTCCTCAACTTCGACACATAGCGGCAAGTGGTTTGATTCTATCCTATCTTCTACCCTAAAATTCCTAATCTTATAAATCGCCATTGTATTCGTTACCACATGATCGATAACTAACGTTCCCTGCCCCGCTACAAACGTAAATTCCCCACATTCGTCACCTGGCGTTTGACCATTCAGTATGTGTCATCTCCTTTCCTCTACGAGATTCGGCATCCTTTCCCCTTCTGTATTGACCAGTCTGTCTTTCAAGGCTTTGCTACCCTCTTCCTCCCCTTCTTCCCTTATGTATAGTGAGCCCTTGATCCCGACTCTTGCAGTTTCTTCCAATTATAATTTCATTTTCTTCCTCATCTTCCATCATTGAGTTTATGTCTTATTCTAGTCTTTTTATACCCTCCCCACAGTATACGGTCCATATCTTCCATATTTTTCCGTCTATTTTTCCGTCTATTTTCACTTTCCTCTGTACTATACCTTTGCTTTCCTTTTCGTCTTCCTCTACCTCCCACTCTCTTTTCACTCTTGTTATTATTCCCCCTTTATTCTTCCTTTTTTTCTTTCCTTCGCTGCCGGTTGACATTTCCATATGTATCCTTTTGGGAGTTTATTTTTTAGCCTCTTTCATTATTTCTCTCCACCCATGTTTCATTCCCACGAAGTGGGCTTCCTCGATATATTCCCAAAATTCTCTGTCTTTTCCCACTAGACCGGCTATATTCCAAAATAATATTTTCCTTTTTTGCTCTTGCACTTCCTCTCCCTTCTCTTTATTTTTTCCTTGTCTCTTGGGCTTGTTTAAAAATTTTGTGTCTCTTTCTCCTTCATAATTTCCTTCCAACTTACCCATGCTCCGTCAATTTTGATTTTTTGATAACCTATCTTTACTTTGTGACCTTTGTCTCTCTCTTCCCTTGCCCTTTGTGTTATTTCTTTTTGCACCTCTCTTTCCTGTCTAATCAAATCATGGTTGATATAAATGCACTTTTCTCCTAACAATCTTTTCCTTTTCATTATCTCCTCTTTTTGGTCTTCGTCTTTTACCTTCGCCAAAATCATTCCGCTGTTACGTCCCCCTATTTTCCTGGCCCATTCTACTGTGCATTTGATTTTCAGCTCTTTCTCCATAAGTTTTAGTACCTTTTCCTTGACCTCATGTGGTCAACATTTATTACAATGTTTTTCCTTCTCTCTCTTCTTTCCTGTTCTTCTGCTTTCTCTCTAATTCACTCATTTTATCTCCTGTCGTCTTCTTCAACACCTTTGTCACTTTCTCTCCTACCTTTTATTCTAACTCCTGCAGTTTATCTTCAATCACCACCTTTTCAACAACTTCGCTTTCCTCTACTTTTTTGTACATATCTTGTATTATGTTTTCTAGCGCGGCTCCCTACCATCTCCTTCTCTTTTTCTCATTTATCTTCTCTCCTTTTTAGCTCTTCCAATAAATCAATCTTATTCTTCTGTGCTTCTTCTCTCATAATTTTCATTTCTGACTTCATTTCTGTTAATAATACTATAAGTGTGCTGCTTTCGCTTTCCCTACTATTTCTCTCTTCTTCCTCTGACAGTATTTCCCCATCTTGCACTCTCTCTCTCTCTTGCTCCTTGTTTGCTCTGCCTTCAACTGTACCATTTTCCTTTAACTTCTCTCCTTTATCCCCTCTTTTGCCAGTCATGAATTTTTCCAAACCATATTTCTTGTCCTCTTTTCCTTGTATGCTTTCTACTTTTGCTTGCCTACCTCTTCTGGTTGTTGGCTCTGTTTTATCCTCCACCCCAATGCTCTTCCTTATCGACCCCGATTTGCTCGTTATCTCACCGTTTTCCTTCATCCTGTACTAACCTCAAATTCATGCCTCAAACTCACGCCTCCCCACTTATTTTTACTATCGCTCTCCTACCTTTACCTACAACTTCACCGTGAGATTTTAACTATCTTTCTTGCCTAACTCTTCCTAAACACTTATTTCTTATCTACTTACAATTATACGCTTCTCTTTCACCCCTAATACACACCGCCTTCATTGCACATTTCCCTTGACAAGACAAAATTTCAAGAGCCAAGATTTTGTAGTATACCAACTACAGCAATACAAAATCAACAAAAATATGTAGTGATACTTAAAAAGTTCAAGGTCGTCTTGAAATTAAAAAAAAAACACAATCTTTTCAGAAATTTTTATGTTGCAGTTTTTATAACTGACTGAAAACTGACTAATTTTTATTCTGAACATTTTTTCTACAATGATAGAAAGAAAAATCATGGCGACCGTTATCTAACACACCCTATATAACAATGTATACTTGTATATTTGACATTTATCTCTCGAAGTCTGATCTTTCAGAGGCGTCAAAATGATCTTATATATGTAAACATATAGTGTAAATTTTGTTATTCGTGATTATTTTTTTAAAATAGATATTTTAGCACTGGTACAGCAATAAGAGTTGAAAATGAATACGTTGCAACAATATCGCATCAAAAATCAAAATAATCCATCTCCGAAGGTTGTCTGGAGATTAAGCAAAAAAAAAAAGTAGAGAATGTTACAGATAAATGAAAATTCATTTTACAAACTATCATATTACATTAATATTTTCATTATTTATTATTTATTATTATTTTTATTATTATTTATTACTTATCATTTTTATTTGACTATGAAGTTGGCAATTCTCACTTGTCAGAATTTTTGTAAACCGAATTATTCTATGAATTTCTTGAAATTTTATATAAAATGTTTCATAATACATTTATAACCAAAAAAAGTAAAGAATTTCATACAATTATAAATAGATAATTTCAATAGAAAAAAGTAATAAAATTCATAACGGTAGACAATATAATTATGATTTTAATATAGCATTTTATTTTAGATCTCATTCCAGGTTTTATTCAGGGTCAAAATCGCAATCAAGATCAGGATCTCGTTCTCATTTTATGTAGATCAAAATTAAGAAGCGAGAAATTACAGTAGAAATTATTATACCAAAGGGAAGCTTTGTAATAAACAGCGATCTAATTCTAGAGATTATAGTCCGCCAAATTCAAATTTATTTTTAGATTTCGCAAAAAATAAATATGTATATTCCTTACCTTTTGTATGTATGATAATTATTTTTTATATTAGTAACTATATGTTTTATTAATTAAATTTCGTAACCAATTTTTTTTAATCTTTCGAAATATACATACATAATATGTTAATTAAAATATATGTATATATTTAAAAATAATCTGTAATACTTGTTAACACAAAATTATTACTTCGAGTAATTAAAATATTTCTATAATCTCTCTATTCTATAATCTATAATTAAATAATCTATTTAATTCTTTCGTACAAAATTTTTACTAGTAAATATATTACTAGTAAATATATATATTATACAATAATAGTGATACATTACTATTATTATTATGTTTAATTCTTATATTTTTCAATAAAATATATTTATGATCACGTATGTACTTATGGTCATAAATACAATTAAATCAATCAATTTATGACTTTGTTATATTTCTTAAAAATACTTAAATAAAAAAATATAACTTAAATGTAATTTAAATTTATATGTCACTCTAAAATGTTCTTCATATTGTAATGAAAATAGAAATTTATTAATCAATTAAATTTTTACATCCTTTATATATACAAGCATAAAGAATGTTTACTGTTTTTTAAGAAATATTAACAACGTTTTGCCAAAAGTCAAATACGATTTTAGGGAAATAAAATTACGATTAGGAGATTGCTAATAAAAAGAAAATATATGTAATGATATATGCAAGTTTCTATCTTTGACAATCTTTGACAACATGAAATTATATTAAATATGAAATTAAAAAATTTGAAAAAAATATGCGATTGATTGATTTTTAACACAATATATAACAACATAGTAAGAATATATTTCAAAACAAAACGAACAAAACATTTCAAAACATGTTTTGAAATGTGTATGCATATATTTTCTTGGAATAACCTTATTTTTTTATTTTTTGATCAGAAAATAGATTAAATATGTATTTTTAATACGATTTTTACGAAAACAATCAAGATAAATTAATTATAAATAATTAATTTACGTAATTTCGAAATATTAAATAGATAAAAAATAAATTATTGCTAATTTATCTTTTATTTTTTTAACATTTAAAGATTCTTGAAAAATAATTATTTTTCTTTAGTGAATAGAAAATTAAATTATGTTTCAGATGTATATGAATTAGTTTTAATTTTAAAATTAAAATTAGTATATAAGTTTTTAAATTTTTCTCTATTTACTCAAGTATTGTTACTATTTGTATAAAAATATAAATAAAAATAAAATTTTTTACAAGTTAGTGCAATCTGAAAGGAATGACGCACAGTAGAGTATGTACCTTGAAAAATAAAAATCTTAATCCTATTGAAAAATAAGAATCTGTAACGATATTAATATAATGAAAGAGAAAAAGATGTAAAATATGTATATAAAAACATATTTGTTATTATTTTATTTTATTTACTTATTTATTTATTTTATTATTTTATTTAAAAATTGTAAAAATAAAAAAATATCGCGCTCAATTCTCATTGTCAGACGTCGAATAAATTCTTTAGATGCATCGTAAGAGATTGTAAGAAGTGGGGTAAAGAGTAAAGAAGTGGGGAGAACTTCTTTAACAGAAGGAGTGGGGAAGGAGAGAGATGTGTAGCGACACCGACGCTTGGTAAGCAGATTCATTTGATTTTCAGTCACGTCTTTACAATTCATTGATTTGTTTTATGAGTTTTTGCACTTTATTCACAAACGTTTTACAATTTGTATCCACAGGTTGTACGCATTGATATCTTGAGCACATAATCGATAATTATACTGCAACGAAAAACCAATGAACAAATAGATGTATTAAAAAAGAGAGAAAAAAAATAGCAATGATCGCAGTAGAGTAGATCGTGGTGTGGCGCTATTTTCTTCTTAAAAGACGTCAAGCCAATTAACCAAGGAATCAGGTTCAATTAAAAGGCGAGTAAGTCGGAATGACCGCTGCTTACACAAACGATCTCTTATCTAAGGAACAGAGCGCAGAGAGAAAGACAGGCGTAGGCATGATAATCAGTAAAGTAGTGCACAACAACAACGAACAGACAACGTGCAAGGAAAGCATTGAATTCGCTTCTGCAGAAATGATGAAGTTTGCAACAGGTGGCCGAGAGCAAGAAAAAATCCTTGTTAATCAAGAACAGCCGAAGGTTTCTACATCAGTTGATGCATCAGAATCATTCGAAGAGAGAGTTGAAGATACCGCGGAATATAAAGATGTTGAAGACACTGAATTTCCAGGAAAAAGTAAGAATATTTCAATCGACACCAGAAATAATAAAAATACAATTATTAATACAATTGCTGAAATTAGAAATGAAATGCTAAAAGACTCGGGTGATTTAGGTACACTGCCAAAGTCGATTTCGAATTCGAATTCAAATTCAATCGCATCAATGAAAGACGATGCGATTTTTACCGAATGCGATTCACATGATACAATGTCGGGAACACGTGAAATTGATTTTCCTTCGCAAAGCAATTGCGAGAATAGCATTTTTCAGTTGCGAGAATTACAAGATTCTGTTAATAGTATCAGCACGACAAATTTTTCAAACAGTTATAAAATTTTTAACGAGCCATTAGAGGACAATGATATTCAAAAAGATGCCGAAGAAATATATGATTCAGAAAATGAACTGAATTTTTACGAAGCTGTACGTATTGGAGACGCCAAGTGTGTTGCGACATTTCTTGCAGGTGAATCCGTACAAAACCTGGACGAACCGGATTGGAACGTTTCAGGTGATCCACCTTTACTAGTGGCCGCTACAAATTATTGTTTTCCTATTCTCAGGTAAAAAATTTTTTTCAATAAATCATATATTTTATTGTACTAATTGTAAGTAAAATTTCCCGAGGTTTGTAAAATTGCACGTTTTCTATTTTTAAATTCTTTTAAATCTTTATGATATTTACTTATATGATATTTGTTTAAAATGAAATTTTTCTGAAACATGTGTAATAACTAAAATCAGTGGAATAACTATTATATAATTGTTCTGAAAGATTATGCTATAATAAATAGCTATAAATAAAAGTAATTCAGTTTCAACAATTTTATATTCTATCGAGAGGACATTAATGAAGAAATAAAATTTTTAAAAATTTCAAAATTTTGGTAATTGTCAGTCGTCTTAAAATTTGAAAATATATCATTAAGTTCATTTCAAACGTTAAATTCTTTTTTAATTCATATATGAATCCAAAAAATGTAAAAACGAAACGACTACAATACTTTCCCTCGAAATATTTTTCAATATTATTATATTGTTTATTTTTTATAAATATATTTTAAACGGATACAATAAATAGGAACTATTCTAATAAGCTTGTTTTTAAAAGAATTAATCTAAAAAATTTTTTATTAATTATTTTTTAATTTCATTAATCATTTTTTTACTTATTACTTTAATATCTATTAACATTAATAAACTTATATTAAAATGAAGATTAATATCAAATAAAATTGCTTAAAATATTATATTTTTAAGAAAAAAACTCAAATATTTTCTAAAGTAAGGTAAAATAAATGTTATCAATTTGATTAAGTTCTAATACTCACTGAATTTTAATGAGGAAATATATTGACGTCACAAAAACCATTCAAAATCCAAATATCGAAATTATTACAATCGAAGTATTCGTAAATCATTGTTAACGAATTTTACCATCGAACTTCATAATCAAAAATGTTCTTGCTTGTACGGTTTTATTATCTTTCTTAGCATATTGTTACCAGATGTTCAAAGATGTGCTATTACTCAGTAATATTATCGGTAAAATACGTAATCCTATAATATGAACAAATACATAGAGATTAACGTGAAACATAAAAATATATTACTCAATTGTCCATTTGTTTTCGAATAATATTATAAAGAGTACTTGAAATATCGTCTAATAGTTTAAATTTTCACAATTAATACATCAATAATAACTTTTACATTAGTATCAATAATAACTTCTTTATATTATTTTTTAAATTTAGAAATTTTAAATAAAAAAATACGAAATTAAAAATTTAATAGAATTAAAAGCCTAATATAATAGGTTTACATAATAATATGAAATTCAGTATCAGAAAGGAATAGTCGAAAATAAAAATAAAACTATTTCCGATTTTTTAGTTTATTACTTGCGAACGGATGCGATCCAGCTGTACGCTCCCCTCGTGGTGAGACAGCACTTCACAGAGTGATTTTAAATGGAGGACCAGGAAATGTATTAGAATTTGTAGGAGAACTCCTGAAATATGGTTGTCCTTCAGGCGTGAAAGAAGCTGGTGGAGGTTTAACTGCACTGCATATATTAACACGCCAGTTAGCGCACGCGCAAGGATCAAAAAATTTGCATCATAATTTTGAAGCAGCTTTGAAAACACTTGATTTATTAGCACGCGCTGGCCCTGTTAATGCAAAAGACCATCAAGGTCGCAGTGCACTCCATATTTTAGCTTCCTCCACCATTTTTGGTATAAATTTCATTTGCATTTAAACCGAAGCATTACTTTCTTTATAAAAAAAAGTTTCCTGTCAATGATATTATTAGTATTAATACTATTCTTAGTATTTAAAAAAAAAATCAAATCTAAAAGTTTAACAGAAGAAAAAAAATTAGTGCAATATCGAATAAATAAAAAAAATAAAGTTAAAAATATATAACAAACTTTACAATGAAATTACATATTAGAATATCAAAAGTAATGCGCAACGTCTAATTTTATTTCAGGTAAATAAAAAATAAAAATTTTTTTTACAGATAACAATCATAGAACTGAAATCGAATCGTTGATTGAAACACTATTAGCTGCTGGCGCAGATCCATCACTAAAGAACGATAGAGAAGAAACTCCTTTACACGAGTGCCTTGAATGCGGTGCTTTAAACACTGCGTTTTTACTTATACCACACACGCCAACCGGTATAATGTCACGTTATGGTGAAACTCCGTTGCACATTGCCTCCAGAAAAAATTATGCCGATATGGTAGCGAAACTGTTGGAACACGGAGAAGATCCTAGTATACAAGATGCTGGTGGTAACACACCGTTGCATTTAGCTTCCGCAAGAGGTTTTCATCAAATCGTTTCTTTATTGGTTACATCACCTCTTGCACAGTTAGAAAAATTGAACGTAGAAGGATTGACTGCTCTTCAAGTAGCCACCGAAAGTGGGTTTATTAATGCAGTACGACTGTTATTAAAAGCAGGCGCAGATCCAAGTCAAACAGTTCATTATTGCACGACAATTTTTCACCGTCATCCTGATATCTCTATTTTAATAGATCACGAACTGAGTAGACGTCGCCAGCTCGCTGCTTGATTTCTTTTCATCAATATTCAATGACAATATGCTGAATTCGTGGTTAATCAAATTAAGTTTTCGATTTATTGAAATACAATTTGTAACAAAATCTTGATTTTTATCTTTATTGAAAAGTCGATCAATTTGTTGACTGTTATTCGTTTTTATACAAATTATTGACATACAAAAAATGTAAATTTCAAAATTATTGACATTAAAAGTTTTCATATTAAATAAATAAAAAAATAAAAATGACTCTATTAAAACATTATATCCATACTATAGATAATATTTTATGTTTATCATTCTTTCAATTTTGTTATATCTTTATGCGGTCTAATAAATAACTACGAAATTCAAATATTAAAATATATTACTTAATAAAATTCTAGAATTTTTTTATTAATTTTAACATACTGAATAGAATATTTATAAATCATTGAGCTCTCTGTAATCATTTACATAAAACATTTGCAGAATTAAAAAAAAAAGAAAAAAAAAATGTTAAAGTAACTCGATGATTTTGCAAAATTCCAAACTTAATTTTGCACTCCTTTGATGTGACTCAACATTAGTTTTTATCACAAGAACTTTTATGTCGAGTCATACTCGACATTTTAAAATTGCTAGTTAAATTGCCAAAAAAAAAAAAAGAAAAATAATTCGGAGTGCAAAGGGTTAAAGTATAATTTGATACCATTGAATATATAATTTCTTATAATATAATTCACATGTATATACATTTCTTTGTTATATTAATATTTGCTAGTTGCTCAAGATTGTTCGATATTCAAATATCTGAAACTAATTGTAAGACAAATACAATTAAGATTGAATACATATGACAATGCCATAATTTTTGGCTGTGAATAAAAATGCCTTCTAAAAACTGTGTGATATTGAAATATATACTCTAAATAAAAGAATATTATTAATTTAAATAGTATTTTGTCGCATATCATATCTTTAACATTATGATTAATTTATTATTATCTACTTACACTTAAAAATAATAACAATAAAACAATTAAAATATTAACATTATATATTTTTTATACATTATCCTTATTAATAGAGGAAATAATAAAATAACTATGTTTTTATAATTATTTATACATAAATATATATAAAACAATTTCTAGTTAATATTTGTTAAACAGAGTTTTATACGAAAAAGCGTAATTCATGTGAAGAAATATTGCATAATAACTTTAAAATATATAATTCAAAATGACTATACTTTTTTAACGTAAGAAGTATACAGAAATAAAATTTTTAATTTAAAATAATATTCTAATTGGTATATGAAAATTAAATCTTCTAATTGGAATATAAAAAAGTAAAAATCAATGTTTCATTCCAATAATGTGTACATCGTTAATTTTCCGATTTTTGTTGTATAAAAATAGGATTAAAAATATTTTTATTAAAATACTTAATAATACATTAAAACAAAATTAAAATTTAAGAAATTAATTACTTTAACATAATGAATAAAACGATTATGAATTATTTTTCAACATGATTATAAAATAACAGTTGAAGAATTAAAATATTTCATAATCATTACATTTAATTGCATTTTCAGCATACTTGTTCAATTTGTCATTGCACCACATTTTATTTACCATGCTTTGTCAAGCATTGCAATAATATGCGACATTACATAATTTTATAAATTGTCATATAAAAATTGCTTTTTTTCATTTATGTATTTGCTATTCGAAACATTTTATACAATGTTTTTTTACATTTAAAAATTACAAATCGAATCATGCTTGAATTATTTTAATAAATTTTTTCGTTCTTCGTTTTTTTTAGCAAATAATATTTGCTGCATGTAATAAACAATAACAGAATATTTAATAATTTTTTCTAAGTAAAATTTGTGTAATAATATTTGTTTGTGAGATATGAATTAAAAAATATTACATTATTATTTAAAAACATTTTTATTATAATATTTCTAGATTTATTATAATATTAAGAATATAGTATTAAATTAAGAATATTAATTTAATTTATTTAAATAAATAATATAGGTTTAAATAAAGAATATAGTATTATATTATATTATGTTCATTAATAAGCTTCTTCAAAATTAATGGAATAATAATTAATCATTGATTAATACTGACATATTTAAAAATAAAAACAAATTTTAATAATATAAAAATATTAATTATATCAAATATAGTAAAATATTTCATGTATAGTTTTATAATATATTTATGTCATGTACAAGAAATGAAACAATGATCTAATTATTTTTATAAATCAAAAAATTCCTTTATTACAATATATTAGATTTTATTGTACTTCAAAATTTGTTTTACACATAATGAAACAAATTTTTCTTTGGCACTTTTTAATATTCTCAAAAAATATTGTTTCAAATTAGAATTACAGAAACGTTTTGTTCATTTATTCTTGTTTACATCTCTTTTCTCTTTCTTTGTTTACTAATAATGTAAAATATTTAATTTTTTTATAAGAAACATTTTAAACTTAAAATAGTAGCTTAACGAAAAATATCTACTGTTTGATGTAATTTTATATTACATCCTATGAAGCACTAAAGTTAACTATTGTTAATATATAACTAATATATATAAGTATACTAAACGATAAATTTGACTTTATATATATCTATAATTAATATTCCACGCCAGTGTTCATTTAACATAATGAAATATGAAATTCATAATTTAAATTTATACATATTTATATTATATTCTGTTATTGTTTGCATTTTCTGAATGTGGAACATGTAATATATGGATATAATATAAAGTAATTTCTAAAGACTATATTCAATCTTTATGTACAGTTCTACTTTTATTTCCATCATATTCAAATAAAATAAGAAGAAGATTTTCAAATAAATTACATTTCAGCTTTTATAATTTTTTTCCAATTACATCAAATATATTAAATTAAAAAGAAATTTGGCTTAATACACAAGTTTAATTGATTAATTTAAAAGATTGATTGAATATAGTTTATAACTATAATATATTGTTGTCTTTCTCCACTTATATTGTATTCAATATATAAAGTTGGTACTAAATAAAACATTTACCTAATTTAAATATAATAAACTTTTAACAATACAATGTTCTCAAATACCTTAAGAAATATGAAAAAAAGCTTTACAAATTGAGACAATTGAGAACAATACAGACATGTTTTTAGATCTAATAAATAAAAATACAACTTCTTTGGCTGTTTAAATTTAATTATTTAAAATATATAATGAATACGTGTGATGTGTATAGTTACTTATTAAAACAATTTCTTGTGGTTATGAAAATATTCATTTTTCTACATAGGCCTGCCTTTTTTTTATCTATTTGGAACACAAGGTTCTTAATTTGTTCAAAGATATATGTAAGTGCATTCTGTGTTTAAGTCATGTATTAAATAATGATATAAGATCTGTGTATGTAGTCAAATATATTCGTATATAAAATTATTATATAACAATGCAAAACATTTTATTACTTTATATTAACTTATTCACTACCATTATCTATTCATATAACATATGTATATTTATTATTAATAACTATAACAGAGTTTTATTTTCATTATAATATGATGAAACATAATACGAAATATTAACAATAATTATATTTAATTTATATGAGAAATTCTTTTGTTTCAATAGATATCAAACTATGGCAGTGAATATGTCAATATTATGAAACAACATGTTATATGTAACAATCTTTTGTTACAGCTTTTTTAATATCACGTAACTACATGTTTTTAAAATTACTTATAGTATGTAACATTCTTTCTAAACGAAGAAGTATCAATGAATAATAATTTTTCAAGAACAGCATTTAAGAACATTGTAACTTTTCTATTTATTAAACATGTTTATATTCTTGTAAAAAATATACGACTTTAATTAATTATATATTTAAATGTATATATATCGTAAATATGTGTATATTACATTCTTTTAATTTAATATAAACAAAATTGCATTCTTTATATTAAAATTAGTAATGTACCATATTTGTTACTTTATTTTGATTAGCCGCTTCTAAACATTAATACATAGTTTGTAATAGAAAAAGGCTAACAAAACTTTGTAGTAAATATGGTACAATGCAAAATTAATATTTTTATTGTTAAGATTTAAATATGCAAAATATTGTATAAAAATGTATAATAAATGTGTGATAAATATTTCTTTAATTATAAATTTTGGATACTTTAAACATTATAGATTGGCAAAAAAACTATAAATAGTAATATAATAAAAGAAAATTAAGCTTTTAACTGTAAATTATATTTTAAGCAAATAATATCTTTCAATGAAATAATATTGCATTTTTTAAATTTATACAAAATTATTATAAAAATACGTAAATTACTCATATAAAAATTCATATAAATTAATCAATATATAAAAACACATTCTTCTATACATACTGAATAAAAATGTGTAATCTATATCACACATATATATCATGCACATACAATATATTACTATTACAATTTTTATTACAGATCAAAGTATTTCTTTTAATTGTATGAAAGAAACATGTTTTAATCAACTTTCACATATATATACATTATTCAATTTATAAAGCAAATAATTACAAAATATGTCAAACAAAACAAATAATGCATTATTAAAATTATTTTAAAACCTTTTTTCTAAGTAGTAATAAAATTACACAAAGTGGTCCATCTAAAGAAAATCATTTGAATATCTGAATTTTAGTTGTGAAAAAATCTTGTATGTAATTTGAATAATATCATATAAATATGCTACAAAAGATATTTTTAGTCCAAGATCATTTTTTTCTGAGCTTTCCAAGATCATTGGTATTTTACTTTCATATAAACATATATTCTTTTCTTGTATATTATACCTGATATTAAAATTCAAGGATATTAATGACATTAACTTCAAGTGATTAATTCTTAAAATTAATTCAAATTGTGTACAAAGTATTTTTATATCATCACAACTGACGAAGATATTTAGATGTCTACCTTTAGATACTATTCTAACTATTCTATACTTTAGTATCCATACATATTCGTATGCACACACAGGATGCATTATAAAACAATCCCTATAATTATAACACTTCCGATGATCTAATGAAAAATTGTACAAAACAAAAATTCGTCAATATTTGGTCAACAATAAACTACAACTTTATAAACTATGAAAATATGTTTTGTGGAATAAAAGATTTTTTGTTGTGAAACATGTTTAAATATATTTTTCTGACTTCTATAGTATTGTAATCTATAATATTGTAATCAATATTGAGACGAATACAACAACCTATCCTTATAATATTGAATTTAAAAATTGTCACAAGTCGTTCGTCAATACTTAACATTGTCACACCACAATCGGAGAAAAAAAAAGAATCATATGTATGCTTCGCACACACATGATAATACAATAATACAAACAACTGGAAATTAAATTTTATTTAAAATTTTTCACTTGTATCCAGTGATGAAAGCAAATGTTCGAACTAGTTTCCACGTTCAGCAACTAATGTAGCAATCGATTCAAAACGATTTCTTAATTCGAGGTCATCATAAAAAAAACAAGATAATATAATATAGTAGCTATTGTATTCGTCTCGATATCGATAAAGTATCGCTACAAAGTCGAAAAAATATAGTGCTATTTGAAAAAATATACGTAATTTTCACTTTTTATTCAACAAACATTTTTCGTAATTTACAAAGTTATAATTTATTACTGATTAAATATTGACTAACTTATGTTTTGAACATTTTTTTTCATCACACAAAAATCATGGAAACTGTTTCGTGACATATCTTACACACACGTACATATGCAATATGTATATAACTGTCATTTATCAAAATCATTCCAAATTATAGCCATTGTAAGATTTTAATTGACTACTTTAAAAGTAGCCATTTAAAATGATATATTCTTTTATCATTATCTTTTTATATTATCATATCATATACTCTTATCTCAGTTAGTCTATTTGAGCCTCATCAATTCCTATAATACAGGAGAATTAGAGCATTTTTGCTTCTAATTTTCCTACAATAGTCAATTTAAAAAATCATTTTACATACAATGTTTTATAAACATATTTGTATATTATATAAAAGATTTTTCCTTTGTATATACCAACAGCACTTTAAAAAAAGACTTACTCCATAAAAATACTGTAATGTTTTTTGTGCATATTGTATATATTGCTTTGGCAACTATGTGATTGCGGATTTTAAATAAGAAAAATTCAAAATTTTTGCTTAAAAATATAACTTTATTCAATTAGGTATTGTCCGTTTTCGTCGATGACCTTTTGCGTCGATGACGTTCGATGATCTTTCAGGCAGTGTCATAATTCCATGTTCATAAGACTTCTGATTTTTGTCAGCAAAAAACTGAATTAAATGTGATTTTACATCATCAGCGTCATTAAAAATTTTACTATTTAAGGAGTTCTGCATGGAACGAAATGAATGGTAATCTGAAGGCGCAAGGTCAGGGCTATATGGTGGATGTGACAACACATCCCAACCTAGTTCCAATAATTTTTGGCGAGTGACGAAAGATGTGTGGGGCTTTGCATCATGCTGGAAAACAACACCCTTACGATTTGCCAATTCTGGCCGCTTTTCTTGAACTGCATCGCTCGGTTTGGCGAGTTGTTGAACGTACACGTTTAAATTAATCGTTTGGTTTCTTGGTAAAAGTTCAAAGTGCAGAATTCCTTTATAATTCCAGCAAACTGACAGCATAATCTTTTTTTAGTGAATCTCAGCTTTTGGTGTCGTCTGGGCTGGTTCAGCTTGCATCATTCACGATCTTTTCCGATTAACATTGTTATAAACTATCCACTTTTCGTCGCCAGTTATCAGTCGTTTGAAATGGATCAATTTCGTTGCGTTTCAGAAGCGAATCGCAGATGCTAATGCGTTGCGTCAAATGAATTTCCTTAAGCTGATCAGGGATCCATAAATCGAGTTTCTTGACATAGCCAAGCTGTTTTAATTTTTTTTGAATGCATGTATGCGATACATTGAACTTCTCTGCAATCTCACGTGTTGTGCTATGACGATCTGAATCGATAATGGCTTTGATATGGGTCTCATCAACTTTAACTGGACGGCCAGATCGTTGCGCATTTTTCAGTGAAATATCACCAGAACGAAATTTGGCAAACCAATTTTGACACTGCCTTTCTTTCAAAGCTTCATTCCCATATACGGCACATAACTTCTTGTGTGCTTGCGATGCGTTCTTGCCTTTTCGGAAATAATACAATAAAATATGTCTGAAATGCGCGTCTTGTTCTTCCATGTTTAAATTGGGATAAAAATGAAACTAAATAACTAATCGATACAATTTTTTTACTAAAGGCAGAAGTCCAAACAACAAGAAAACAATATAGGTTAGGTGCTTTGAACACGTTGACAAAACAAAAGAATGTGCTAAGACCATCTATTGACGAAATCCGCAATCACTTAATTGCCAACCCAATAATTAAATGCTATCAAATGAACAATAAGTTGTAAAACAAATTACGAAATGCGATTTTCTTAATTGTCATATTTTTACGCACTACAATTTCATTTGTTTAATATTGTATAAAACAAGTATACAAAAAGTATACAAACTAATTTAATATTTCTTCTTTGGTTTTGCACTATTCAATATTTGAATTCAATAAAAAAGAAAAGCGTATTAGTTTGTGCTTTTTATAAAATGTTATGAATGTTCATTATGCAAGTACAGTCAAGAAGATTATTCACTTATAGACGAACTACGTCTACCAGAGGCTGCTAAATCACTAATTGTAGAATTATGACGTGTCTTTCTTGAACCCTCATTATCATTCACAAGATTTGGATTGACTGAATGAGAAAGAGCGGCTGTTTTATTAAAATCTATTGTAGCATACCCTTTTTGTATTTTATTTGGAGACTCTGGAGGAGATGTGGTAGAATTTGAAGGACCTAATGGTGAGTTCATTGGTATATCCTTTGTATCCAAATCTAATATAGCATAATTTACTTCTCTAATTAGACCACCTGGTGTTGATGGAGGCAAAGGTGATTTCTCTGCTGTAGATACGCCAGAAAATCTTTTTCTTAAATTTTCAATTTCATTTGGCTCTAAATTGGCATAACAATGTCTTGTTGTTTCTTCTACATCAGAATGAATAGATGACAATGGTGAAGGTCGTGATTTAGCACCGAAAGACTCTGGATATTCTTGACCGGAACTTATGTTTATGTAAGCATGACCAGATTCACTGTTTTCATTTTTGTCTTCTTTAAATTGCATTGTTTCAGAAACACTGTGATTTGGAGAAAGTGGATTAATATTAGTATTAATATCTACATTCATGTAAGTTGCTGTTGAAAGTGGCGATTTAATTTGAGAAATGACTTCTGAACTTTTGTGTACAGACGTCACTTCTAGCGATGCTGAACCATTATCAGAAATAGAATTACTGACTGTACAAGATCTATAAAAACATAAAAAATTATAAATATTATTAAATAATATAAATAATATAATTATACTTTTAATTACCTTCGTATTGTGCGTCTAAGGCTTTTGTTGTTATTATGTTCCATTTCTAATGACAGAGAAGACAATACTTCTTCATTCATATAAACTGAGGACGGTTGTGGTTGAGGAAATGGTGGTGGTGGTGGTGGTAGCACTGGTAGTGATGTAGGAGAATTCGTATTTCCTTGCAATGGCATGAGACCGGTGCTGCTTCCCACACTATCTAGCCTTCCAATTCCATTTTGTTGATTATATGCAAATCTAGGACTCACATGGTTATTAGTTCTATTTAATATAGGGTCCAAATAATTAGGCTCAACTGGTATTGTCACTCTTGTTACTGTTGGACCAGAATGAGAAGCAACTGGAAGTTCTCTAGATATTGTATCATCTCCGCTATTATTACAAACCTATAATGAATTTTAATCGTATGCAAAAAAAATACTCATATACTTTATATTTTATATTATAAAAAATAAACAAACCTGAATATTTATTTGTACAAGATTAAATAAATGTGCAGCTCTACGACACTTAAAAGCATAAATGCCTGGTCCTGTAGAGCATCTTCTTCCTGATTCAAAACTAAAAATCTCAGCATCGTAACCATATCGCCTTAAACATCGTAATGGCCACTTAATAGGCTGTTTACCACGTTGGTGAAGTACTATATCAGTTTCTGTGACTTCTAAACGTCCAGGTGTGATTAAATTACCTAAATCATCTACATTCATCACTTGAAAAACATTTGGATGTAAATCATTAATATCTGCTCGACTATTTACACAACCCATTCTTTTTTATTCTGAAATGAAATAAAAAAAAATCATATCATCTTTAATATAAACATTCAATATATAATAAACATTTTAGTCAACGTTGATATTGGACTTAAAAATAAATCATAAATCCAAATGTCAATCATGTTCCAAGATTTAGTACATTGAAAATTATAAAAAGAAAAATTATAATATATAATCTAATAAGTAATCATTATACACAGTTAATTACATTTGTCATCAATTTTTAAGAATTCTTTTAGAGACAATTAAACGTGCGTGTTATGTTGATATAAAAGTAAATTATGATAAAAATAAACAATTTATGAAACGAATCTTGAAATTCATTCTGAAAGTATACAATTAAATGAAACAAACGGTTTAAAATTTGAATTAAAATCAAAAATATTTTTACGAGATTTAAATATTTACCAAATGCGACATATCCAAAGCATTTAGCTCCTTGCTTAAGGTGAATTATTCATTCTCTTTCAAACAATACACAACATCTCGTATAAACATCGTTGCATAGTAATCTGTACTTCCTTGAAGTTGCTGCAGATAAAAAAGTAAACTGTTATAAACTGAAAATATTCGGTGAACATGTGTATGCACATATTCACATTTTACAAGAAGCAAGTTAAATCATCAATTAAATATACATATGTATCATCATACATATATGTATGTAGATATACATCTATAAATATTAAATATTACATATAAATCATTGTTTTAAATATTGATTGTTTCAAATATTATTTATTTGAACATTATACAGATTATTATAAAAATAATTCTTTCGATCATTTGTTAATAAAATTCATTATTTTCATAATTCTTTCTTAAGAAGCAGATCTTACGAAATCTACATTTTCTACATTAATGCTCCTATATTTTTTCAGTATTTCTTTTAGAGTTAATATGGATTTTAATAAAATCACAATTTAAACAGTAGATAAAAGCTAATGTTAACTAATGCCTCTTTATTAATTTCACGGTAATATTTTTGTAAATACTAAAACGCGTCTATAGAATCGAACCAGTAAATAAATAAATTTACATAATTTGAGTAAATTAATTTCTGACGTGAAATTTACTTTGTGTTTGTGAACGCAATGAACTATTTGATTTATTTTGGAACGCTTTCGAACCGGTGTTTCGCTGTATCGAACTGCTGACGTCGAAAATCTAAATCGAAGCGATCGACGATGATTTTGGTTAAAATTTTCTGATATACGATTTAATTAATTGGTTTATTATATACAAAATATCTGTATACTTTGATCATTGATATCAAAACATAATAATGCATACTATTTTTACACGGGGCAATGCTATTGTAGCATATACTTTGAGTGTTTCGGCGTGTTTAACATTTTGTTGTTTTCTTTCTACTGTATTTATTGATTACAGAGCAAATGCAACTTTAAATACTGTAAAAGTAGTCGTGTAAGTATAATGAATTTTATTTTATAAATATTATAAAAATCGAAATTTAATTTTTTAAACGAAATTAATCTATCTGTTCACAATTTTTCATCGCATATTATTTTACTACTATATTTCACCTTTTCAATTATTAATTATAATATAGAGTTTATTTCATAGAAATATAAATTTTTACATAATAGTAAAATGTAACACGCTATGAAAAACAAAGTTTTGATATTATTTATGCAGATCAATAATACACGTAAATGTTTTAATTCAAATTATTATTTTTCATTTACAATAACAAACATACAGTCAATAATTATGAATTTTATTTTGCAGAAAAAATGTAGCAGATTATAGCGCCTCAAGAGAAAAGAATGACTTGGGATATTTAACATTTGATTTAAAAACTGATATCCTTTTTTCATTTATTTAATTTTTGACTTAAAAACTGATATCCTATTTATTTATTGTACTTTTTTGAATATATATGTCTTATATTGAAAATGTAGAATAAATATGCTATATGAAACAACACAAATTAATAGAAATATTTATTAAATTTTTGTATGATTTTATTTATGTTCACATTAGTTTTCATGTCTTTATAATAGTAAAATTGTAAAATATATAACTTCTTTACCTATATAAGTATATACATCTGACTCCATTATTTAATTGGAATGTTAAGCAGTTATTTTTATATCTCACAGCAGAATATCAAACAGAAAATAATGATTTTAATCAGGTATGATGTAAATATTATAATATACAATTATTATGTTTAGTTTAATTTAATCTAATAATCATATTATATTAAAATGTTTTTATATTCTAGGTAGTGTTATGGGATAAAATAGTACTTCGTGGGGATAAAACAGTATTTAATTTTAAAAACATGAATACAAAATATTATTTCTGGGATGATGGTAATGGTTTAAGGTAATTTTTTCTAATAATTATATATCAAATCGTTTAATTAATAAAAATACATTATTGCTGTAAATTAATCAAATGTTATATATTTAATGTTTATATTTTAGGGGTAATAAGAATGTAACATTAACATTGTCGTGGAATATTATTCCAAATGCTGGACTTTTACCAAGTGTTAATGCCTTTGGCTCTCATACTTTCGCATTTCCATCTGAATATACCTCATTACGTGTGTAACATACATTTTTGTATATGCGATACGTCCATATTCATTGCTTTGTAAAATTTCTATTTATTTTACATAAAGTCAATATATAATGTAATATTTTTGTGTTATTATTTAATTGTTAGGGACGATGAAAATTCTCAATTTTATTCATCTTATACGTATTTCATTATAAAAATAAAATTACACAAAATTTGACATGATCTTTTAGTTTCCATCTTTAGGTTATAAAATAGCCCGTTGTAATTAGTAACAAAAACAACAATATAACATATTTATTCTTTCACTTCTGCATTTCTGTTACAAAACTTTGATTTTTGCTAAACATTTTTGTTAATGCTCTGTTTGATGCAATTTTTTTTACTTTCATCTATTAATTCTTCATCTTCCTGCTCTTCTTCATCAGCATCATCATCATCTTCATCTTCATCTTCATCTTCATCTTCATCTTCATCTTCATCTTCATCATCATCATCATCATCATCATCATCATCATCATCATCATCATCATCATCATCATCATCTTCATCATCATCATCATCATCATCATCATCATCATCATCATCATCATCTTCATCTACATCTTCATCTTCATCTTCCTGATAAGTATAATTTTCAGAAACATAGTCTTGCGATTGATTTCCTATAAAAAAGAATAACATCTATAATACAAGATATTTTGTACTCTGAATATTACAATAAATTCAAAAATAATAAATAAACATTAAAATAATTAATATCTTTACCATAACAGTTATATCCATTTTCATCATCAGATTCATATGTTTCACTTTGATTTTGTCTACCAAACTTATGAGTTCTTGCTACAATAAAATAAGAAATATAATTTTAAGAATAACTATTTAAAGATTACAATGTTTTAGCCAAACTAAATATATAACTTACTTGACATGCTAAGATCTTTTGTTTGAGATGTTTCGAAACCACATTTAGGACAAGGTATAGGTTTGTTCTTTTCATATTTAAATCCTTTTCTTCGAATATGATCTTCACAATAGCATGTTTTGCATCTTAGGCAAGAATATTGTCCTAATCGATTGCATGATTGACCTACCAAAACAACAATGATTGTATAAAACTAATTCCATGCAAAGAAACGTAATTATTTCCATTTCTTTTTAACATTCTTACATTTGAAACTTTCTGCTTCTAAAATTTGACACGATGCTTGATGCTCAAATTGATCATCTTCACAGAGAAAACAATTACAAAATGAACATCGGAATATTCTACCACCATGATCCCATACACCTCTTTCACATTCTTGACAAACTGCATCTATTAATGGACATATACAGGCATGAGTTGTGAGGCAACGTCTCCCATGACAAACCCATGCTTCACAATGATCGCATATGGCTCCCTTTAAATATTTATGTTTATTATTTGTACACTCATAATTTATTATAACATATAATATATTTTAATTGTAAATAAGATATATTTACTTACCACCATACCTAAACCAGTAGTAAACACACCAGGATGACGAACAACACAATCTCCTGTTTTTAGCATACATTTTATTTTTCCACAATGAGCGCACATTGGTAACCGTTGTAAACTTTGACAGAAATAACAAAAGGCTCTACTTTTCTGTTTTTTGCCACATTTATCACATTCCTTTATTAAAAATTAAATAAAAACGTTTTGCTTATGAGATATGGTTTATTTTTTAGATATTTTATATTAATTGATACTATTAATAATTCATACATTAATTTACAAATTTGCGATATAAAAAATACTTATCCTTATTATATGTTTGTAAATCAATTAAATTATGGTACTATTGATTTGTAGTATAATACTTGCCATTACTGCATTGCATGGAAATTTGGCTAAATCTAATTGATCTTTGGCAGTTCTAATTTCTTTTTGCCTTAATTTTTGTTTTTCAGCTTTTCGCCTTTGCCCTGTCTTTTTCTTTGGCATTTTAGATAGTTTAATATCACATTAGTACTTGAAAATATATATAAAATATCTTCAATATGAATACTGAAATAAACATTGTCATATTATCCAATTAAGTCGATTAAAATAAATATGTATATTAAGATTCAAATAATATGTATATAATAATAAGTCAACTGAAATAAGATATGTATATTCATTTTAATTGGATGACTAAATTTTTCCATATACTTATTTCTGTATATTTAGACTATACTTGTACATAATAATTCCATTATTTTTTAATTAAGTTTATAAATTAAATCAAATCATAAATATTACATTGTAATTATATAATTCGTTATAAGTTATAATTAAAAACATACTATAAACATACCATTGACAATTTAAGTAATATTGACAATATAATTACAGATCAGATCTAATTTTATAAAACTTTATATTATATGCACTGACTTTATATGAAAGCAAAGATTTTATTGTAGTCCATATAATTTAATCCATGTAATCCAAGTGATTATCAAAATTGTATTATAAAAAAATGTACCACTGCACAGTTGGTTACAATGATCTGCCATGAAAATATTGAAAGCAGTTTATTTAAAAATATCTTACGCGAATTACAACTGTTTATGTATTTCGACAAAATTAAAGTTTTATATAAGTACTCGATCATATTTGATTCAAATTAGAGTTGTTCATATTCACTGAATATAATTTAATCACTATTTAAACTAAACAAGCATATTTTATCGAAATGGAGGACAAATAAGCGAATGTCCGTTTAATCTAAATGCTAGTTTTTATATAATAGATATAATGGCTACTCGCAATGACTATTCCTGTAAGATATATATCAAAAGTCACAATATTAATTTTTAATAAAATCTTGGTTAATCATCAGCGACTTTCTTTATATCTGCAACTGACGAAGTTACAATGCTAGTAAAATGCTAGTAAAATGCTAGTGAAATGCTAGTGAAATACTATTCACACGACAATATTCAATCTACACTATCGCTCAGTTCCACTTTCTCTTAGTTTTTTGACTAAGAAATAAATGATCAATATTTATTTATTCTATTAATCCATTAGAGATGAAAATTTTTTTTTTATAAGATGAAATCCAAAAGCCAAAATTTTTTTTTAAAGATCTCCACGGCTAATTCTTTAGTATTAATTAATAACATCAATTCATAATACACAGTGTCTTTTTGATTAGGAATTGCTAGGAAGTACGTCTTAAAAGGTTTAAACCAAATACGATTGAATTTTTATTTTTCTATACAAATCTGATTGATCCGTTATTTTAGACAATTTAATATTTACAAGAATTTTTCATGATTCAAAAATTAAAATCTAATTGTATCGTAACGTTGTTATGTGAAAAACTCCATACGTATATTTTCAGTATCATACAACTATCGAGATATAAGATCATCTTCTGTGTGTAATTGTTGGTAGTTGTAATATTGAAATCGCATCAACATCAAGGGTTATTAACTACTATTGTTCTGGAGCAGAACAGGACACTCAGGCTAGGTTCCTAGAATACGCTACCCTGCCAAGAAGTTCCAGATACCATGGCATTCTCCTTCTAAGAGGCGTCTGTCCTACCCTGAGAGACAGAGTTCGCATCTGGAACGTTTCTTAAAGGGTAAGATTGGTAAACAAAGGGCTTCTTGGCTGGCGCCAAGAAGTCACATAGACACATTCGCTCCACATAAAGGGTCAGTCTCCTAGCACGAGATACAGTCTGCCATAACCACTAAGTCAGTTAGTTCGGGTCTAGACGCGGAGACACCTCTCCCAGACTCACGTAACAATTGTATACACATCTAGTAAAATATACGTCTTAAAAACCTACAATCTGCATTCTTAATATCTCCGATGGCTGTAAAAGACCAAACGAGAGAACCTCAGCGAAGCGGGCAGCATTTCTCAAGATCACCGTCGCGCTGAGACAACTATTATCAGAAATATGTAACTATTTTTACTTCTTAAGATTTGCCTAGTTCAGATTCTTTTTTTGTTTGCAAATGTGATTTACAATAATAATCAAATGTTGCTAACAATAAAATTGTTTCAATTTCAAAGAAATCTTCAATTTTCACCAGTTAAAATTTCTAGCAATTTCATTTCTAATACAGAAAACTACGTAATATGTTAATACACAGTGAACTTCATTTGTCATTGAATGAAATTTCTGCTTTATACTTTAATTTTTTCGTTATTTTTGTATATTTTTAATATAAAGTTATTTTTTTGTTATATAGTGTAGTTTCTGGTTTCAACATTTATTGTAATAATAAATAAATTTCAAAGTTCTTAAAAAATACACAATTTTACATATTTTATATACTTCCCAAACTCTTCATTATGTACCATTTCTGATACATGCGGCAGGATGTTAAACTACCTCAGCATTCAACGTGTTAAATAATGTTACTGTTTGTATTTAATTCATGTGTCTATGCATCACCTTGTATACTTTGTGCGCACTCTTGATTTTACATAACCTTTGAAAAAATAATTCTAAGAAATGGTAAAGATTATTAAAAGATTGAATAAATTGATATCTATAAGATGAAGGCCACCACTTTAAATACATCCTTTAATATAATAAGAAAACATGAAATTTATAAAAAATAAGGAACTGTTGCTCTATTTTCATTATATACAGTAACTCTCGAAAGTATTCGAGCGCTTCCAATTTACATCGTTAATAAATAAAACGCACACCTTAAATTTAAGTTTTCAAAATAAGATTATACGTAAAGTCACATAGGAGTCTCGAGAATGTATAAGTAAAATTACAAAAAAATCTGACAACACATACAGGATTTACAGGGCATTGAGTGTAAACATACCTATTTCGGACATCTGAAAAGTATTCGAACGCATAGACAAGAACCGTATTTCTAGTGAACAAAATGTAAACATTACATTTTAGTAGATTCTGAGACATTGTGTGGTTCGTACAGATTTCGTAGAATATAATTTTTCATAATTATTCTAATCATGAGCATGAAAAAGTCAGAAACCAGTAAATGTGAACGTGAATTAATATTGAAGTTACATAATGAAAGTAAATCTTATCTTGAAATTGCCAAATTATTAAATCGAAGTAAATCTACGATACATTATATAATAAAAAAGGCAAAAACTGAAGGAAATGTTACTAACAACAAGAAGCGTACAGGACGTCCAAAGAAGTTAACGCCCAGAGAGGAGAAAAAAAATCACGATAAATATATTATACGTTATATACATGTAATATTTTGTGTTTCGTGACAATCTGTTTATTTGTTATTGATAAATAAATAATTATTCTCCAAATCCTATAAAGTGTGTACGTCTGATGTTTTATATCAATTTCTACTTAAACTACCAAACTAGTCGCTCTCGGTGAACATCCACGATATTTCCGACACAGCGAACGTGTTAAATTAAGATATGCATAAAATAATTCTTTATAAAGTATATATTTTGCTAATACCCCATTTTTATTTGATAATAAAAATATATTTCCTATGTACATTTATACAATGAAGAAATACAAAGAGTGGAATGTATCATAATATAATAAAAATTTATCATTAGGAATAATTATTAGATTTTAGTATTGTTATTTATGATAGAATATTTGTTACATTTTAATTCGTATGTTTAAGGACAATATTTGGCTTATATTTAAGATTGTATTTTTTCGTGAAGTAGTTTTTCTAACTTATGAACATCTATTGCGAATTTTCGAATACCTTCACTTAATTTATCCGTTGCCATTTGATCTTCATTAAGAAGCCATCTAAATTCAGCTTCATTTAAACTGATCTTTTGAAGATCAGATTTCTTTGCTGCTTCTAATGTAAGTATTTTGCGAACAGGTTCGTAGCTTCTTTCCAATTCTTCTAATAATTTGGGACTTATAGTTAAAAAATCACAACCAGCTAGTTCCTTTATTTCACCTATATAAACCCCAATTAGAAAATTATATAACATAATTCTCATTATGATCTTCAATTTTAGTACAATTAATTTCAAAATAATCTTAAAAATATTTACCAATATTCCTAAACGATGCACCCATAACAACTGTTTTATAGCCAAACTTTTTATAATAGTTAAAGATTTTAGTTACAGATAAAACGCCTGGATCTTCTTTAGATTCGTAATATTTTTTATCTGTATTTGCCACATACCTAAGAAACCATTTCATTTGTAAAACTTTTTAATGTTCATAAAAAATATCATTGAACTTACCAATCTAAAATTCTACCAACAAATGGTGATATGAGAGTTACACCTGCTTCTGCACATGCAACTGCTTGAGCGAAAGAAAATAGAAGTGTTAAATTACAATGAATTCCATATTTCTCCTCCAACTCTCTGTATAAATAAGTTTTGTTAATTTGAGTTTTTATTAAATGGTTGGTTGATAATAAAAATGTTCAGCTTACTTTGCCGCTTGGATACCTTCCCATGTAGAAGCAAGTTTGATTAAAATACGATTTTTATCTACACCAAGTTCTTCATATAAAGCAATTAACCGTTTGGCTTTCTCAATGCTGGCTTCTTTATTGAAGGATAACCTAGCATCTACTTCTGTAGAAACTCTACCAGGTATGATATTTAAGATTTCTTTACCAAAAAGGACACATGTAATGTCTAAAGCTGTTTCAACTTGTTCTTTTAAAGTACTGAAACAAATAAATCAGTTTATAAGTAATTCATTTCTCCTAATCAACAAATTACATTAGCCACAAAATTATCATACTAATTATTACCACTGTTATCATATCAGGTGAATATTTTTTTTCTTTTATACCTTTTAAATACCTTTACATTTTAATATTTTCTCACTTCTAATATTAATTTTCACAGAATTTCCTACATTTTCATATAGATTTATTTTAATTCCTCTATATTTCTTCATATGTATACTATTTTGTTCATGTATATCATTTTTCCCTTATAATTCCTATAATGACTTAAATTAACTTTTACTATACTATAAATTCTATATTTACAAGTCTATCTACTAAAGTGAATAATATATTTTATATTATTTTTTATTTATAATAGTTGTCAATTAAAAATTACAAATAATTCAATATAGTAATCTTTATAAGTTAAAGTTGAAAATATATATTTTATTTATTGTCTTAAAGTAAACATTTCATACTTTAATATTAATATTTTATTATGTGTCTAAATAATAATAAAATGTTCATTAAAAATATTTATTATAATATTTATATTTTTATTTGGTCATTTAATATTATAACATGTAACATACTTACGATCCAGACTTTTTTCCATACTGTACAGCTTTATCTATTAAGTGAGCATATTTTTTTTGATTCGCTGCAGCAAGAATCAACGAAGGATTCGTAGTTGCATCTATTGGTTTAAATTGTTCCATAGCTAAAAACAATTTAGTAATATAATTAAATGCATTAATAATAATTTTTTGTAGTAACAATGAAACATTTATTTTATTTTATATAATCAGATAAATTTCATTATAAGATGTTTATATTACGTCATCTCTATCTATACATATTTGTGTGACATGTACCTTGCAAATTACATGATAAATAAAAATTTTTTCCACTTGATGAAATATTACTGAAATATTATTAAGAAGAATATTCATAATAGAATTAAAAATAATTAATTCAATGAAATTAGAATTACTTATTTTATTTCGAATTGAATTGAAATAGAATTGAAATTTTTAATTATATATTACAGTAGAAAATAATATTTTAATGACATAACAATTACAATGAAATTATTTAAAAATTTAGAACGATAAACAGTAATAATTTATTTATACTTTTCTGTAATTTTTAAATAAAAACATTATTATGAAACTATTAAAAAGAAGCAATCGTAAGATCGGAAGATTTTAATTTCCCCTACTCCTACATGTACAACGTGATTTGAACTTTAAACTAATGTTAGTTTTCTGGTAAAATAATTTTTGTTTTACTATTATACTTATATTTGCATTTATAATACAAATATACAATAAGATAGTTAAAAATATTTTTTCCTCAAATAATTTACATTTTCAATATTTAAATAATAAATGAAAAATGCGCCATTGGAATTTTCCTGTACTTTTGATAGTCACCTTCGCCTTTGACCATACATAAATTAAGTATAAAATTTTTAGTTGCTTACCTTGAAAATCACCGGTATCGGCGACGATTGTTGTAATTTCTTTTAACTGCGCCAATGAGCTCATCTTGACTTTCTTCGATTGAGACTCGCTCATTCTTATCAATTCTCTTATATACCGATTAGAGACCGAGAATTCTGCTTCTTAAGCTGAGAGGTGATCAGCATTCACAATATTGTACACGATTGCCAACTTGTATAGAACTGTTTAATTCCCTTTAATATTGCATTATGTAAATATAATTCTATATTTCTTAGTTGAAATCAACATTATTCAAATATTTAAACGAAATACTTTGCAATTTCAATAATATAATATTTGGTTGAATTTTATTTTAAATAAAAAATCATGGATTTTTTTTATGATCTGATAAATTTCGACGAGTTGACAAAACTGTAAGTTTTAACTTTAGGAATCCAAAGTTCAAATTATATAGCTATAAAGTTAAGCATTTTAAGCGTATTTGATAGCCTAATATGACGCTATGTTGGTTACTACGTATAATCTGATTGGTTCATATAGGTCATTCTAAAGAAAGAATATTTACAAAAAGAACTTTTAATAATTCAAAAGTTAAGATCCAAAATATTTTTTAATTATTTGGCGACCGAACCGGAATGAGTTTTTGACTACCGATTAAAACATGCTTGACTCAAACACGGTTATAAAAATAATGTGATGAACAAAACTGATCACGCATATGGAATTTTAACGTAAATATGTAATATTTTATTGAGTATTTATATGTAGAAAACAAAAAAAGTAAAATATGTAATGTCTTGTAGAATGTTTTGGCTTTCCCAAATAAATTTTACGACTATTACCATCACTGCTCTGGCAGATACAAACTATTTTCGTGGAGTCAGTTTGCACCAGAATTAATTTAAACGAAAATTGATCGATAACTTTAAACTGTTGCAACTTCGTAAAAAAGAATCGTATAACAATCTACTTGGTCTCATTTAAAGCTTTTATTTTGATTGCCTTAAATCCATAGCAAGATATTTTAACATCATGTAGTAAATGAAAAAATGTTTTTTTCTTTAAAATGGAATTGTAAAAATTCACACGTATGTAAAAACATTTAAGAATTTTATTTATGACTAAATCCACAATCATGAATGTTGAATTTTATCATTTAATCTTAACATTCAAAGTTCAATAAAATGGCAAAAAGATCGTACAGTGAGTTTTAAAGCGAAAATTCAATTTTCAAGACCACGTTGATTCGAAAATGAAAAAAATTTTTTTATGTTTTTACCTGCGTTTGAATTTTTACAATTTTTCTATTCACTACATAATATAAAAACATCTTTGGAAAAAATAATTTAAAATAAAATCAAGTAATTGTTGTATGATTTTATTTTATGAAATTATAATAGTTCAAAGTATCGATAATTTTTTATCATTATGTGTTTAGTTATGCTTCTTACTGTACATAATAATGATATCACAGGCGAGATACAAAATAAATCCGATATCCAATGCATTTTATATTACACGCTCAGAAGATTTTAGAGCTCCTTTATTATTTTCGTGTTACATCAGTACTTGTACTAATTTAGGCAAGTTTTACAGTAGCGATAGGAATTAAAATCAAAAAATATGGACGGTGTTATCGCATCAGAATTATTTATTAAATTGATAACGTGGAAATATTTCATCAATAAAAGAATATAATTATCTGGAACAGCAGTTGGTGGAACAAAAAATTTACTACATATTTAATTATTTACATTTAAAAATATTGGAAAAAATAGAAACATGATATTAATTTGGATATGAATTAGATATGACATTTTTTATTCATTTTAATATGTAGATTCATATTTCTGTTATTGTTTTGTTCATCAGAATAAAACTCGATGATATGGTTAAACTAATGAAATAAGTGTTTGTTAGGAATGTTGGCAAATATTGATGTAGATCGATTTGAATTAATCACTGTGTTCTGTTAATTTATTTGTAACTGGATCTATTTTTACTTATTATTTAAATATGTATTACAGAAGTAAAAGTTATTTCATTTTGTCCTTTATTATTTCACTGTATAAATTAATATATGTTGTTATATAAATTGTTATATTTTCAAATAAGAAATATAAATATATTCCAAATGTATGTATGTGCATTTTAAGTATACATATTTAAAATTTAATACAAAACTTAAATACAATATAAACAATGAAATTGTGTGACACAATTGTATTGATATGTGTATACATATACTTATATCTGTAATACAAAATTGTAACATTACATAAAAATATATAAATTAAAAAAGAATAATTTTATTGTTTTTTTATATCTATTTTAATCAAAGTATTATATATAATTCTCTGGAAATGTGTTTCAACATTTAAGATATAATTATTTCTATATACCAATACATGTCATTTATTAATTTGATATAAATATTTATTCACTTGATGTTTGTCAATTTTGACACACTTTATTTAATTATATTTATGTATTTGTACGAATTATCAATAAATTATTCTATTATAATTATTAGAAGTCATTTTTTATTAAAAAATAATAAAATACTGATAAAATATATGATACGACATATAGTCAATCACAAAAGTCTATATATATTTATTAAATTTCAAATAATTAAACTAAAAACAGAAATTTTGTGGCTATTAATTTCTTAGTTAAAATTAGACCAATTCTCAAATATTGATATTTCTTACATTAGTTCAAAACAATATAAAATAAATCAACAACAGGATTTTACAAAAATCTATATATAATTACCACATGTATAGTAAAGAGAATGAAATTTATTCTGAAATTTATTATATATATACATATATAATATTATTATAAATATATATATATATACTAATATTATTATTATGAATTCTTACAATCATAATAATAATAATAATAATATTATTATTATTGTAAGAATTCATTTTATAAGTTTTAATGTACTGTCGATAATTGTACAATAAATTTTGTCAATTTTTTTCCAATTTATTTATGTTTTTCGCACACGCACGTGCATAAAATAGATATAAGAAACATTTTTTCAAAATTTCTATAATTTTATCTAATAAATTAATTAATTTAATAATGTTTGAATTTCTTGTTTTTCTTTAAATTTTTAAAATTTATCAAGTATGTATAAACTTTTGTGACTGATTGTAGATACTAATACTTTAACCATATAATTGCCATTTCATATGGAAAAATTACATCAGTTCAAATATTGTTGAATGAACATGTTAAAATATTTGTTGAATTTAAGAATATTACGTTTATCTTACAAACAAGTTTAGTTCGATTTACATCAAACTTTATCAGTTAGAGAATGTCTATCAACAAATGTGGATTTTGGTTCATGACTGTATATGAAAATTGAACATATTACTAAAATTGCACCTAAAGAAAACTGGAAATTCAAATGGAAATTAAAAAGATATATAGAAGCTGTACATGAAATTATAATAGCCAGAGACGTAGCAAAACCTTTAAGTATATTATCTGCATACTTAACTACCATTGCAACAATAAGACCTCCGCCTGCTTGAAGTACAATTAAATAACAAATAAATAGATCGTAGCCAAAAAAGAAACCTTGTTTTTTTAACATTTCACTATCATTTACAAAACATGTAATTAATCCAAAAGGTAATGATAATAAACTTAATTGAACATTTCTCATCCATATTGATATATCTGAATCTTTTAGTATTTTTTCAAAGTATATTCCTGCAAAACCTGATAGAAAACACGCACTTAAAGCAGTTGAAAATCCGAGTAAATGATTCTGTTCTATGCCGGAGGGTAAAGCAGTATCTGAACTTTGTGCTAATTGTACTAATACTACTCCTATGACTAATAATATTAAAGCTCCCCATTGAGTACTTTTTAAAGACCTTCGTAGTATTATCATAGCAAAAAATGCTGTTGTTAAAATTTTTAGTTGGTATGTTACCTGAGAAATAATAAATATAAAAGCATGTAAATAAGATTAATAAATGAAAAATAAGTAATATATAGTAATATATAGTAATATATAAGTATTATATATACCTGATAAGTTGCTGCATCTAAATTAGATGCTGATATATACAGAAGATTATTTTGTATAATATATAAAAATGACGGCACAGATACTTTTAAAGTATCAATAGGCTGCTTTATAATTGTCAATTTTATTACATTAAAAAATTTTGCAAGATTTCCTTCTTCAACAAGAACTAATGTTAGACATGTTAAAAGTTTAACAACTTCTGCCATTACTACCGCTGAAATAACATTTCAAATATATATATTAATAACTTATATGAATGTAATAAAAATAATGAGTAGAATAATTAATTTTTATAATGTAAAATATAATGTACCAGTTGATGAAAGAAACATATTTCCTGATCTCGTACGTGCATAACGCATACTAAGTCCAACCAAAGCATTTTGTAATGTAAGTGTAATTAAACTAATATATTTTAATGTCTGACCACTTCCTATAAAATAAATAAGAAATGAAATATCAAAGAATGGTTTAATAAATTTATTTATTACAATTTTGCATATTTAAAATATATATACTTACGTTGTTGTGGTTTCATCTTATGTTTTTTATAAACAACTTCTATGATATAATAGTCAATGGATTATTTATTTATTTCATCTATAAGATAATATGTTTTATTAATAATAAATTGATTTTATAATATAAATATTTCATTATTTTAGAAAATTTATTACAAAATTGTTACATATATATGTGTATATATATATATTTCTTTATAACTTTTGTAATGTAATAAAATATAAATATATTTATAAAACATTTACATACTAAAGTTTAACTCTATACACAGTATATAAATTTAAAATAAAATTTTGATTTTTTAATTTGTTTTATAATATAATATTCAATAAAGATATAACATTATAAACCAATATAAAAATATATAATACATATTGTAATTGAAGGAAGAACATATAATCTATAAAATAATATGAAACAGCGATTATTTAAAATATAAAAAATTTATATGTAGTGAATATATTTATCACAATTATATGTTATTCTCATTAATTGATTATGTATTAACAAATTTAAATGCAAGCTAAATAAAAATTTTATATTTACAAACAAAAGTAAAAAAGATACAAAAGATTTATATTATAGCATTAATAATAGTAATAGTAATAGTAATGTTTTTTTCAAATTCTCAGATATTTTTCATTTTTACCTTTTTCTTTACTTTTATCAAAATAAGAAAGAAAACAAGTAATAGGACGTATGTACACAAGAAATGTACACGTTGACATTTAGGCTCTTTATTACTTATCACCAACATGTGCATGCTAACGTACAAATAGAAAGCTAGCAAGTTTAAACTTGAGATAGATCAAGTTCAGTCACATTAATATTTATATTTTTTTACAAAGTCGACTAAAATACGAAATTTTTAAAATTATGATAGAAAATTATATTTCATTAATGTATTTTTTTTCATGATTTTTTTATTAGATTTCGAGCGTTTGGAGGTTAGTAAAACTTTTGAAATTGTATTATTAGTTTATAAATATTGTAATTATTTAATATATAAAAGAGTACATGAAAATAGAGAGAATTTAATAGCTCTTACAGCAATATTCGTACATAATTGAAAACTAGGGATTTCTTTAATTACTGCTAATATGTTGGTTGTAATGAATTTTCATTTTCACAAATAAACTTATAGCGGTAATTGTAATTACATTTTACGAAGTTGAAACAAAATTTTTAATCTATAATCTCAATTATATAAAGAAACTTATATAGGTAGTAAATCATTATTGCGCAATTTTGTGAAATATATTGTTATTCTATAATTTTCAGTTTGTAATATGTGGTAATAAAAGGTGTCCTAAACTTGAATATAAGAATATAGGTTATATTCAATTTTTTTAGTTTCCTTCGACTTGTGTTTAATAAACAGGAAACAAAATGTCTTATATGTTATCACATCTTCACAATGGATGGCAAGTGGATCAGGCAATATTATCTGAAGAAGACAGAGTAGTTGTAAGTTTTTGATTGAACTCTATCAATTTCCAAAGTTATGTGCAAATTTTATTCTAATACCGCTCCATAATAATAACATTCTTGTTTGTAATTAGCGCAAACAATAAGTTTTTTTACTTATAATAAACTAAATAATAATACATATAATTATATTTGTTTGATTTTTTTAGTTTAATTACTAAATTGATTTCTAAATTAAGCTAATTAATTTAATTCTAATAAATGTATTAGGATTAAATTTCATAAATGCAGTTTTTTCTATGATAGATGTTATGAGTTAAAATTTAAATTTTTTATTAACATTACTTTTACCAAGAGGAGTCAAGTGATTCCCTTGCATTTAGACACAGATAACTGTGGAAATAATAAAAAATGCATAATAAAAATAATAAAAAATGAAATTTACATAATGAAATAAAAAATATTTTTTCAGATGTAGAATTTGCTTGCATTTTTTGCCAAATTATTTCACCTATAGCAACTTCAATATTCTGTTGTTCTTTTCATTATCATCTTTAGAATCTCATTCTTTTTTTGTTCTATATGTATATTAAAAATATTTTTCTCTTCATCATTCTTAGTCTCTATTCACTATTGAATTGGCCATCATAACTTTTGAATAAGTCATCTTTAGTTTTAAATTTTCCGCTTTTATTAATCACAGAGCATTCTTCAATTATATTATTTCTTTCAATAACTTCCTGTTTTTCAAAATTCTGGATATTTTTTCAAATAATAAATTAAAAAAAAAGATATATAAAATTAACTACTATTGTTATAAGTTTTCTCATTACTTACCTAAAATGGTACATTTGGCATGCAAATTCCATGGTATAAATAGTATTATTTGTAATTGAGCTCAATGCGAAGTAAATATTTCAAGAAAAAACCGGCGAATATTCAAATATTTTATTATTGTGGTGATCTACAATTGATCATTGCGATCAATTGCAATTTGTTATATGATAATCACAGTATCTGAATAAAGAAGTGATAGTGGAATTTGTTGATTATGTTTAGAATTGGCACAGAGGATTTCAAAATTTGTTTTAGAATTGAAACTTGTCTTATGATATTGACATTTATATGTGTGGAATGATTTTAGAATAGATAATATTTTAAAATATTTAAGAGGTTAAATAATCGTTCATGGTAAAGATAAGTATGTACATATATCAGATCCCGGAGAAATAGATTTGCTGAATTAATTTTATAATTATAAGGAATTATAATATTACAGGAAAATATATCTTACATATAAGGAAATATATCTTACAGGAAAAGACATAAAGTCAATTAAAAAAAACAAACAGAAAATAATTTTAAGTCAAATTTTAAAATTTTAAAAAGAGTCAATTAATTTTATCCTGTACATAAAAATAGTGTTAAAATGTTTTAACCTTTTGGATATATGGTTACTCATATTAATATTTAGATATTTTCCTATCTTTAAATTTGAGATGACTAAAATATTATTTAACAATAGAACTGCCAATGACTAAATTATAAATTGTATCAGAAAAATAAAGGTCCAAGAAACAGGAAGAAGTTTATAATACAATGAAAAATATTTACAGAACAAAAATCACTCAAATTTCTAAAGATGTATTGTTATAACTCTATGAAATTTTTGTTGTAAAAATTATAAATTATTCATTTTCATTATCCTAGTGGTTCTATATTTTATTCAACAAGTCAAGTCAACAGTGATAAACAGATGTATGTAGCTAAGACAGGAATGTATTCTACATTTTTAGAAATAAAAATTCTACATTTGCAGAAATGAAAATAAAAAGAAAATATGACACAATAAATAAAGTTAATTTTATATAGTTAACTTCTTGAAACTAAGATTTATAAGGAGCCTGGTTGGAAATTCTCTAAGGGATACAAAAAAATGTCTAAAAATTCCAAATTTGACTAAGTCTGAAATATGTCCATGTCATAAATAGTACTGCCACATCTTGGCAGTTTTACATGATACTCCCAGGGTCACAAGAAAATTTTCATTATTCTAAGTATATAATGACATAATAATAAGAAATATGATTATATATGACTCATGTCCTTATCCACAATATGTTTATTTTGCTGGTGGTCACCATGGCCCTTTAGTACACTCATTTAATCTTGATAATTGTTTTTGAATACATTCTCATAAGCATCAGAAAATAACTATTTACGATGTTTACACGTGATATACATCTTGAAAAGTATCATAACAATCGAAATAAGCATAGTTTGTAATAAATATAATTTGTAAAAATTTTGTTATGAGAAAATATAATTTGTAAAAGCATGTTATCAGAAAATATTGCAAATTACAGTTTGAAAGATATGGAAAAAAAACATTGGATGACTTTAAATATTGATAGGATGTGAAAGCTGGACGTTTATAAAGATATAAAAACAATAAAAAGAAAATGACAAATAAGACAAATGTATAATATGTTTTATAATAATGCAAACATTTGAAGCAATCAAAAATTCATGCTCTCTTTTAATATTTCTTTTAATATCTGAGCAGAGTTTTATGTTAAGATGTATTGTAGATAAGAGATGAGAAATTCAACTTAGATGCTTTAGATAATTTTTACTATCATGATTTAGAACCTTAAACTAAAGCATGTAGAATAATGGATAAATATAAAATGATAGAGATCAGAATTGGATATCATAGCGAGGTAGATATGAATTTTATATCTAATTCGATAAATGGCCAAAAATATATGGATTTAATAGATACATACTACTCACATTATCCAGAAAAATTGGATTTTTCATTCTTATTAAGTACAAAATTACGTATTTTTGTGCAAAAAATATAAAAGTTCTGAATTAATTCACTAAAAATCTAATTAGATTTAGCTAGATATGTTTACGGAACAGAAAAAACAGTAGAAGTAATTGAAATTGAAAATTATTAAAAAATTGTGTAAAAGATATAATTAAAAAATATCTTTCCTATTCCTTCCTATCCAAATACTCCTAAGTTTATAATACTTCTATTTATTTTGCTTTTATATTCCTTTCCATAATTTTTATAAACCACATTTTATAAAAATGATTTTTAATATGATTACATATGATAGAATTGATAATATATAAAGTATAGAAGTACATATTTTCTTGCGTATATAGAGTATTGATATACATTGAATTTTTAAGTATATCAAAAATGTGAAAATTTATATAATTTGAATAATTTTGCATCAACTACAAAGTGAAATGTGCAAAATACTTTTTTTGATACAAAATTATAATCGTGACTAAATTTCTAAACGGTATTATGTATTTTTTATTTTACTTGTCACTGACATCGAGATGAATTCAACGATCTGTTACACATTGACTTTTTTTTTTTTTTTTAATGAACCTTGAAGAACACGTGTATCTAAACTTACTAGAAGCAGCAGAATTCTTTGTTGTAATTTGAATATTTATTATAACGATGATGACAAAAAATAAAGAAATCAAATAAAAATATGTACTATACAAATAATATTGATTAATAAATTAATGGATTAGTGTGTGTATTAATGAAATTTCTCTTATGTGCGAACAAAAAAATTTGTTGTTTTAACTTAGTCCTAATTAGTAGTTGCAACAATTACTGCAATATTAAGCATTATCTCGATATTATTTTTAATAATGCCGAATTAAATTAATATGGATGCACATTAAAAGTTATAAACATTGTTATTTTTTGTTGTTTTAGTTTGTTGTCAGCACCCACGATATCGTTAAAAATGAATTCTAATTCTATTATTCTATTATTCTATTCTATAATAATATTTATTCTATGATAATTCTATTATTCTATTAGTTTTATTCTTAATTTTTATCTTCAGTTATTTAATTGTCAGAGTTGAATTCGTCTTGATGTTACAAGACTGTGAAATAAAAAATATATAATGCTATTCAAAAAAATTAATATGACTTTGACTTTGTATTAAAAAAAAACATTTTTATAATTAACAATTTACTACAACAAAACAAGCTACACTTCGTAGCTAAAACTGAATAATTTTTATTTACAATATATTTTGATTACGTTAACAAAAGAAGAAAAATATTCAGGAGTAAATTTTATTCCATATAGAGGAATGTGATCCTAAATTGATACAATTGATCAGAGATGCTATAAGCAAAATTAAATAAAAAAAAGAGAATGAAATTTTTCCATATGATATTTCGTTTTCGAGAAAATCAGATATTCATTTAGTATGCCAAAATACAAAGAACCACATTCTTTTGCATAGTGTAGCTATTCCAACTAGTTATCATTTGAATTTATAAACAATATGAATCAGGTTTGAGTATAATTGTAAGGAATGCAGTTAGTTTCAATGTCTTATTTCAATTAAAATTGTTAAAAATGCCTCCCCTGATGTTGTTGATAGATTCTTATTCGACGAACTAAAAAGGACGGATATTAACGTACTTGAATTTTCGATAGATACGCATTTTAGTGATTTCCGAATTTTGTTTATTTCGATATAATTTTTTCTTCAAATGCTTTATTATATCACTAAAAGCAGAAATCAGTTGGGAGAGATTGGAAAAATAATGTATTTTTGCCTAAAAAAAAAAACCAAAAGTGTAATATGTTCTTATAATTTTGAGAGATGTTTTCGATGAAAATAACTTAGTAGTTAATTAATTAAATTACAATAGATTTGAGAACTAAGCTATTGTCCTGATCCATTTGTATTATTGTGGTGATTTAACAAATTTGTTACACTGCAGACTCGAATTTCTCGAAAACAAAGCGTTATATGAAAAAATTTGTAGCGGTCTATGATTCCTCAACTACGAGTTCCGAACACTGACTAGCACAAGTGGCTGAGCGCCTAGCGTCGAAGTCCTTGGCGATTTCGATGTTATTAAAGCAAGTAGAGTGTGGAACACCGTTAGAATGGGTGACCGTGTCCAGTCTTAGCGGGTAGTTACAACAAGCGTCTGGAAGTAAGGGGGGTCGGTCGCTGCCATCAGCCCCACTGATGAGTCTAGGCAACGACTCCGAGAGGAAACGCCGCAACTTTCGCCTTTCTCTCATCTATCCAAATTTTTTGTTCCTTTAATCCATCCATTATCCATCATCACCTCGAAACTTCTTCAAATTTTATTCTCTTTTTTCGATTCATTTTTACATGTAGAATCATCTTTTGACCAGTTATACCATAATTTACGAAATAAAGTCATAAATAAAATTAATTTTTAATATAATAAAATCAATAATATAATAAATTCTTTATATATTTATGAATTACAATAAATAGTAAATTAGTATAAATAAATAGCAAAAATAACAATTTAATTAATCTTTTTGTATACAAATTTAGTGAGAGTCTCAATATTAATACGAGTAACGATGTATATGCATATAAATTATGTAAAAATTATGTAATTATATAATTATATAAATTATGTAATTTTTTAGGTTATTAGATTTGGCCATGATTGGGATCCGATGTGTATGAAAATGGATGAAGTTCTTTATAATATTGCTGAAAAAGTAAAAAATTTTGCTGTCATTTATCTAGTTGATATTACACAAGTACCTGATTTTAATAAAATGTAAGTTTTAACGTGTAATAAAAAATAAAAATTGCATAGTCTGATAAATTACAATTATTTAAATTTTTATTAATTAAAATATTAATTAAAATGTGAAATATGATATTTACAGGTATGAATTGTACGACCCTTGTACAGTTATGTTTTTTTTTCGAAATAAACATATAATGATTGATTTAGGAACTGGAAACAACAATAAAATAAACTGGACATTAGAAGATAAACAAGAAATGATTGATATTATTGAAACAGTTTACAGAGGTGCTAGAAAAGGTAGAGGTTTAGTAGTGTCACCTAAAGATTATTCTACAAAATATCGTTATTAATTAATTTATGGATGAAAGTATTATTTTGTATTAATTGTGAATCTGAGAAAATGTGATATATTAAACTGGGTTTTAAGAAATAAAAGTACTGTGTAATTATATATAAATATAACACACAATATATATATATATATGTATATATATATATATATTTATACAGTTTATTATAAAAATATTATTATAACTGCACTTCTATATTTTCTATTTTATATTTATTTATAAATAGCAATTATAAATTTATATTATAAACTGTTCAATTTATTTTCTATAAAAGAATCAATAAATCATTTTTGTGAGTAAATTATTTAATATTTAAATCTTCGGTAACTATTTAGAAAAGGGGACTCCTTGATAATCTTGAAATATGTTGTCAAGGTTATTATTCTGAACAATTTTTTCCTTTGTACATGTTATCGCCACTCATCTAGTTTTCGAGATATTTGAAATATAAAAAATTTTATATTTTTAAATAAATTTAAATAAATTTTATATTTATAGAAAAAAGTTTTATATTTTTTAAAGCGAACAATTTACTGATTTCAATAATTTCTAAATTCAATAAATGATATACTTTATATCTTTCATGGACAATTTATTTATTAAAAATGATTTATTTTATGAATTATTTCCATATGATGTTTACCGGTTTTCGCCGACCGAACATTTATGTAACCCAAACTGATGTCGATGGGATGCAAAATCCATACCGGTGGAATCATTCGGCCTATTTCAAATAATTGCATTACTTTTATTACGAAACTATTTTGTAAAATTTGTGTCTCGGTTTCGAGTCGTCAAAAATCCTTATCGTAAACATTGTTTTTATGCGAAATAAAATTGTTTGTGAAATTAAACCCAAATCGAAAGTGAAAAGTTTTTGGAATTTCGCTGAATTTTTTTGTGTATATAGAGAACATGTATGGAGAAAAGTTATTCAGAATAATGATGTCGAGAACATATTTCAAGATCATTGAAATCGGTGAGGAATCTTCTGTTCTAGATGATTAACCTTAATTAATTCTCTTTAGCTTCTTAATTTATTTTGAAAAATATTAATAACTAACTAAGAAAAAGAAAAGACTAGATAATTAATCCTAAAAATATATTTTTATTAGTTTCATATATCATATTAATTTTTTTTTATGTACGTATTTAAATAAAAATAAACACTTAAAGCAAGTTGGCACTTCTCACGTAGGGGACATGCTAGAATAATAATAATAATAAGAATAATAATAATTTTTATGATAGCTTATAATCTTTATTTTGAGATTTCCTATTTATTTTAAAAATATATTGTCACATAAAATCCATAGAAAGGAAACTTTTGAATTATAACAAATTTAATTCAAATATTATTAAAAAAATACAAAGTATCTTATAAATATGAAAAGAATATTTTAAATATTTAATCATGAAGATACACAAAGATAATAAAAATATTTTAGTTCTTTAATTATAGCATATCTTATATTTATTGCATTAATCTTCTATATTAAATCGTACATTCTTACTCTATATTAGAAATACAAGTACACATATAAATTACAATACAAAACAAAGACATATATTTAGAATCACTTGTTACATACTTATCTCAAAATTGTGACTAATGTAGATTTGTATTTGAACTTGGATTTTGAATTTTCTAAAAATTGGTACTATTTTTCTAAACTGGGTCCATGGTAGTTTATCTAAAGATATTGTAGGTACTATGATGATAATTACTTCAATCATAGTACTACAAAGAATTTACTCCGTATTATTTTAATAAAATAATATATTTAATATCAAATGATAAAGTAATTTATAACAAAATATTGAAGCCAAAGATTGAAGAATGAATGAATGAAGTACTAAAGAAGAAAGAAGAAAATAGAATGAATTAATATGTTTGATGTTAGCTATATATATAATAGTATAAACATCTCTATGGCGATAAATAAATAAAATATCAATTTACAGATTGCCTATTGTTTGTAAGTTTTAACAAAGTTGGCATTGGTTCATCGGAAACGAATTTTTCGGCGGAACGATTGAGGAAACGCAGATGGCGTTGATTTTTAATTCTGAGATAACGCTACAATATAAAAATTTAAATATTTAAAATGTAAACTAACAGAAAATAAACATGCAAATAAATATGATAAACTTACAATTTTTTAAACAATAGGGATTCTTTAAAACTTGTTTTATACAATTATATATGCAAGCATACTGACTCTAAAAATATAATAAATGTTAATAATGTTTGAATACAAATGCAAAGTTTATGATTTACAATTATTAATAAAAATTATACAGATAATATATGTTATACAGTATATTAATATAAAATATTTTATATTTTCTTACTTTTTTTTGTACCATATTTATCCTATGATGTCATAATCTGTATACTATTCTAAAAACATCTAACTTTTTATTATCTTGAAGATGTAAGATTATATCTATAGCTATTAAAGTGCCAGTTCTACCAATTCCTGCATTGTAAAAATATATAATAAGTTTTTATAAAATAATTTAAAATATAAATTAATAACGGGTATTAAAATGCTAAAGTGTATGTTAATTATTACATTGAACTCATATATTTTTACCTGCAATATATTCTTTATTAGCAATAGCATTACGACGTACAATCTGACAAAAATTAATCATTGGATCAAAATCCTCTGGAACATCATGATCTGGCCATTCTTTGAAATGCAAGTGTGTTATATTTCTTTTTTTGTTTACTTATATTTATTATTTATAATTAAAAAAATTAAATGTATAAATACAAATATATTTTATTAACTTTTGTAATTTATTTTTAAATCATACCTTCTGTAATACTAGTGTTCTTTGTGTATAAGATCTATAATCTAATTCACTTGTACATTTTATAGTCATATTTAAAAGTTTCTCTAATTGTTGGAAAATACTGATAGTATTTCTCCTACAAAAATTTTAAATTTTGATATGTGTATGTAAGCTGTAATATATTTAGCGCAAAACTCTTATCTTTCCTTTTTCAACTAACTGAGTCAACGTAACTATCACATTGATATTATTTTGTTCTATCATTCTCCAAAAATCAAATGTAGTTTCTTCTTTTGGTCCTTGACAAGCTATATATTCATCTTCAACACTGTAGCCCTAAACATATATATGTAATGTAAACAAATTGTATGTTTATTTATTTTAATAAAAGATGCACTGATATAATCAGTGTTGGGATCATAACAACCAGTTTAACTCTTGAAAAATCATCTGAAAATGTAAATTTAATAAAATATTTTTTTTATTTAATACAATATCTATATGATGTAATTAAAATTTTTACATGGTAAAATATCAAAATATCTATTTTTTTCCTTATTAGTTTGTAAACAAGCAGTTTTAGTTGGCATTTGTAAATCAACACTAAGAGTTTGAAGTAACTGAAATTCATTGCTTAATTTTCCAGGATTATCAATAAGTTGTTGACAATGAACTATAAATTTCTTTTTTGAGAATGGTGTGGGAATTGGTGATCCAGACATGTCAGAAAATATAAATCGTTGTAATATTTTAAAAAAATATATAAATTATTATTAAATCATTAATTAGTCAAATTTTTTTTATGATATGTAATTTATCGATATTAATTATTAACTCACCAATTTTAACTCAAAAATAAATTTTTAAAAATATTGTTTACAAAAAAAATAATATCAAACTATGAATATTTTTAAAATTTTTGTAAAAAAAATATGTAACAGTCCATTTTTGTCAATTTTAGTTATTTTACTATTCTATTATTTTACTTCATATATACTTTAATTTCATGTGTTCAATTCTTTATTTAATTGTAGTATATACAGGGTATTCCATTTAAAACGTTCCACGCAATTGTCTCCTAAACTATTTGTTACAGAAAAAATATTTTAAGTAAAACTTATTTTGTTTCGAGAGGGATATCTTTTAGTGGTCACAAATCTTGTCTAGGCGGACTTGCTTCTGAGATATCGAGATGTATAATTAACAGTTAAAACTTATATGAAAACTAATATAATTATTGAATAACATACTTAGTGAATTTGTCTTTAATGTAATATCAACGCCACTAGATTGTACAAAATATGAAACAACTCATTATCTATCATAAAGAAATATTTCTCACATGATTTCAAATTTAATGAGATATAATTCTCATGTGCAACTAAAATATTATTACAAATATCTTCAAGGCTTTGCGTAACTAAATAATTATTTATACATGCTGAAAAATTTTCTGGTGGTTTCCAACTTAACATAATTTTGTTAGTAGTAGTATGTGCAACCAATTCTCGAATATCTCCGATTTTAGTAACCAAAAAGAATAAATTAATTGCATGTTATTGTGCTTCTAAAAATAATTTTTATAAAATAACTAAAACGTAAATTTAAATAATTGTATGAAATATTAAATTTTACCATTATAACTTGTTGTTCCTGTTACAGTAACTCCAATCGAGTTCAAATTTGTGACTTTCACAATAAATTTATAGTTGCTACACGGCTCTAAATTAGTGATATTATATTGTGTATCTTTTTCTACAATCTTATTTGGAAAACATTGTTGATTTGACAATGAGCATATATCAATAGTATATATAAACGCTTCATTTGTTGTCAAAGAAATATCCATTCTGTACTGATTAAATTAATTATTAGATTTTGTACATTCTTTCGATCTATAATATACGGAACAAAAGTAAGTAATAGAATCTTATTTGTATTTAAATATTTTTATATCTAAATAATTATACCTTCCTTATTGCATGTTATTGATATATTTTTTGATAAAATTTGATTATTTTTCAATTCAATAGATGAAATATGTTTGAATTTTTGAACAAAATCATTAATTGTTATATTGAAAATCGATGCGTCAATATCATTGTCTTCCAGGTAATCATTCGGCAGTTCATTTTGATCAAATTTCATCGTTTTATTTGGGAATTCCTCCATCTTCACAAATGATTTTAAATTGTTTATTTTTGAAGATACGGCATATTCAACGCAATTAAACGATAAAATTTTCATTTGTCATTTTATTTTGTCCGATGTCGATTAAATCATTTTCACCAAGCACATAAATGATCTGTAGCGCGTAAATGAACACTTTCAATCGTATTTTTTGTATCATGTATGTTACTTATAAGTCTGCAAATTAAAACAAAGTTTCATTATTGTGCAAAATATTTTTAAAATTGTCAAAATTTTAATAGTTTAATGGTTATTGTTTTAATAGTTCTCTATTTTAATATAATTAATTACGTTAAATATTTTAATGATATTTTATTATGTGTACTTATCGCCAATTACATTACATTACATTATAATTAACATTACATAATTGAAATGAAACGCGATTAGTGATGTATAATATAATCTAGATTTCTCAAACAGTTATTCCGCATTACGATTGAAGAGAGAATCAACACTGTAATTTTCTCTGATAAATTTAAAACATTTCAATTTATATGTAAAAAATATCGTTTACCAGAAATCAAAACGTTTCATTAATTTCCAAATGAAAAATTTTTATAGTAAATTTTTATAAATAAAGTATTTAGATAAATTATTTCTGTATAAATTAATATTTGTTAAATTATTTAATAAGTAAAATATTTTAATTATTTACAGCATTAATAAGTTTTATTCATTTTCCCGTATTTTAAAAGGAGAAAAATAATCTTATATCCAAAATCTAACAATTGGAATATGATTAGACGACGACACTCAGGAGTTAACACATTTCGAATGTGTATTCGCCTTTCATTTCAGTTAACCCAAATATATTAAAATATATTATGTGAATTTAATATATCATTATTTCTATTGAAATATTCTAACAATTTGAATATTAAAAATAAAACAATGTATGTATATATAATAATTACAATTTTTTTAATAATGCCTTCACAGATTATCATACACAATACGTGACTTCATGATTTTTGAGCTGATCTCACTAAAATTAATTTTTTGTTATTCACTGATAAATTACAAACATATGTGCTTAACATCTTATCTATGTTTTATTCATTTATTTGAGAAAAAGTTGGTTTATTCAAAACTTCTTTCTATTGACACATAAGAATGAATTTGTAGTTGTAATAAAATTATTAAAGAATTATATATTTACATCGATAAGATCTGAAAAAGATACGGAGAATTATTTTAAAAACATGATAAGCTAGTTATTTTCTTGATAATCATTATGACGACTTGCCACGCTTTTTATTTACTCCTCCTATAGTCTGATGATATTGTTGATATTACTGATAAGAACCTCAAGTTCATTTTAAATTCTCAAAATTCTGCTTTATTTATTACTTTATTAATCAAACATGAGGATAATATTTAATTTGACTTTTTCGAATTTTAATAATTTTTCATTTTATTTTATACTTGTCATAAAAACGTATGTCTTGGAAACTTTACATTTTTATTGTGAGAAATTTATAAAATCACTAAATATAATTGTTATGCAAATGATTGTTATTGAAAAGTTTTAATACCATTTATGATTGTAACTGTATAGTGTGTTGAAAAATTATTTGTTATAACTTTAGGAGATGATTCTATATCTTTAAATCAATGAAGATTTGTTTAGAAAGTAATCCATAAAGTTGGCCATAAAATGATTTTTGAAGTGAAACTTTTATTATTGCATCGTATTTTATTCACTATAGAGAGACAAATTTTCAAAAGAAACATAGAACTCAATTGTTTTTTCGAAAAAAAGAAAGTTCAAGTTTAATTAGTTTTCGAATTCATTTTATTCAATAAATAATGTATTTATATTTTATTGTTAGATGCAGGGAAAATAACATCTATCATTACATATATGTAGATCCACTATTATGTATTCCAGTATTTTTCTTTTCTTCTTTTTGTCCCGCTAAATATCCGTGAACTTATATTTCTACATTTTGGCCAAGTTTCTTCTCAAGATTACACATTGATTTATGTATATATAATAAAAATCATAATCTCACGTTTTAATTGTTCAATGAATATTATTGTTTCAAATAATAACATTCTTAGAAAGAAAAAAGTTCCGTCTCATCTTTTCAATAATTTTTTCATTTTTTTTTCATTTATACAATTTTAATATTTTAATATTTTTTTCCAAAATACTTTTTCTCATTACAATAAGCAAAATATAAAAATACAATAAAAAAGAATTGACCTTAAGAATCATGCTGAAAGTCAATTTTGCAGTCCACGTTTTAAACAGATCTTTACTTTCCAAAATGATGACAAATAAGTTTTTGTCATGCATATATAAACGACTCGTCTGATGTATCTTTCAAATTTAAACTAAACGAAAATAAATGAACACTAATTTCATCCAAATTTTTGCAATACTTTCCATATAAAAGAAAAAAATATAATTCTACAAACTTTTTATTCACGTATGGTATAAATAAAGTAATTAAATCAATTATTTTTAAAATATTTTCAAATGAATATAATTTATAATACTTAATAGTTGAAAAAATATAACAATCGACTATTGCTTAAGAAGATAAAAAAAAAGATACGTAATATATTAAATACAATAATATATAAATTAATTAATCGATTATTATTTAAGATAAAAAGATACGTAATATATCAAATATGAAATATATTGAAAATATAATCATCAATAAGATTAGGGGATTAAAAATTATTGATGAATTAAATCCAAAAATAATTTTTAAGTTGAGAAATCCACTGCTCAAAAGTTATGGCTGTATGAAAGTGAATATTTTTCATGTATTTTATCATTTTAATTATTGACTACAATGTTTTAATGTCACTTTTAATGTTACTGTGTCCCCTTCAAGGTTATCACCTACCACAGACAAAATTTTCTTTTCGTTTATGATTTTTCGAAAATACCCATACTTCGATTTGGAAATATTAAAAATAAATAAAAACAATGTGAGGATTTTTTAAAATTAAAATCTATGTTAAGATCCAAAATTTGATGAGATCATGATTAGAAATTAGATTAGTTACATTTGGAATAGTTTAAACCAGGTGTTATGCTATAAGGCGCTCTCAACACATATCAACGACTGCCTCAATTCTAAATGCAAAATTTTTGATCTTAAAATCCTCTTTCTGCAAAATGAACCTATTTTCAACATTTTAGCAAATTAACATAGATTATATTATATTATTTAGAATATTAATGTCTTCGAAAATTTAGTCCTTGAATCAATCTTCGGTTTCAGCAACAACAAAATATACTATAAAGTAAATTTACATTTATATAATTTTCTTTTAATTAAATGTTACATACAATTACAACATATTGTATTAAAATATAAAAAAATTTTAATAAATGCAGAATTTGTATGATATTCAATAAGATAATTATAATTGAAATTTTTTTACAATAAATTATAACGTACATATATTAAATTTTTGCTTCTGTTTTATTTTTTCATTGTACATCAATGATACTTGTATTAATTGAATTAGTACAATCTTTGAGGAGGTCCCATAGAAGATTTAATATGAAGAGAACGTACATTTTGCCAATGTTTTTTTAACAATGAAACCAAGAAATTAATCGAAAGATGTACATTTTGTACCAATTCATCTGGTGTCATTTCCACGTGTCCTACAGCCACTGATAAACATAATACCTGAAAAAATATTTATCAAATTACACACGAATGTTATAATTAATGCGTCCCGACAATTTTGAATTTATTGCAATAAATTTTTTAAATCAGGGTCTTATAATATTTCATGGTAAATACTAGTTATTTTCCCTTCTGCATTGACCAGTTGACTCAATCATCTTTTGTTCAGTTCTACATTTTAAAAATACGTGCATTTTTATTAAGAGCAATATCTTTTAAATTCTAAAGCATACTAAAGTAAACTGTAAAGTATTTTATGAAGAGTATTTTTTATCTACATTAGATGCTTGAAGCAAACAATTTATCTAAGATAAGAATTAAGTAATTAACCCTTTGTACTCGAGGCGACTTTCTCAATATTGTGAATTACATTACGTTATATTTCGTCGAATCCAGGAGGCATTGATAACAATATGTATACATGAATAGATTATTTAGCTCCGTGTATAATCTTAACATGTTGATTGCTGAGCGTAAATCGAGTAGGTTTTTTGCGAAGCCACGAATTTAGTCTTAACTTTACTCCTTAAGTATTCTACTGTTTTTTCTTCTTTTTTTTTAAGTTTATGACATAGTGCTTCAGAGTTAGCGTGTCAAATTATAAGTTTTTACACATTTTTGCATTCCTCGAGTATAAACCATTTAGAATTCAATAACGAGACCTTCAAATCTTAGTATTGTTTAAAATGTTTTCCAATATATTGCAAATAACTATTAAAGTACTATATATTTTCATGTAAATATTATTACTTCTTCAAAATAATTTAATAATTTACTACATTATTATTATATTTATATTTGATAATTTAATTTGGTTAATTTAAAAATAATTTACTATTAAAAACTAATTTTTTTAAATTAAATATTACATTTTTTCTATTAATGCCTTAAAATTTAAAAATAAAATCGCGATTCTATGTGGGTGACGCGACCCCAATGGAAACTTGACTCACCCAGATGTGTCAATCAACATGTTAATATACGATCTCTTTCTTGTAATTCAAAATTATGTTCTCGAAACAGCTTTCGGCATAATTCTGGATGAACATCTTTTTCAAATACAGTTTACCATATCTGTAAGTTTTGGAGCATTCCTTTTTATTTCAGAGATAATTATTTTTCCTTCGCGACACGTTTTTTTCGGGTGATTTTTACGAGCTTCTTTGCAAGGTTTCCTCCAATTATTCTATTTTTAATAATGTAACGTACTGTCGACTTACTTCTATGAAAAGTATCTGTTATTTTTTTGTAAGATTTTCCTTCTTGATGAAGTTTACTATTAATTCCTACTCGCACTTTTTTGTTTCAAATTTTTTTGAATTTATAATATATATATTAGGGCACATGTGCGGGCGCCCGAAATTTCGGGTCGGGTTGGGCCCTGAAAGTTCGCAAAGTTCGGATACCAGAAAGTGAAGTCAAGTCGGTTTGGGATCCCGAAAAATTATAATATTTATGTATCCAAATTTAATAAAGATGGACAGTATTGTACTATATGCAAAGGAAAAAATGTACAAAATGTCGAATTTTACAACATATTTGACAAAAATCATTGAAACCAATAAGATGTCCGCTTTCTGAACAATTACTATACTACGTAGTATAATTTTGTATTTTATTTTAACAAAATTTTATAGCAAAAATTTATGTTAATATAACAAGTATGTAGTAAAATGTACCTTTTTCATTTGGAATTTAATTGTAGCTTTCACCTCATCAATTTTTCCTACCATTGATTCTTGATGAGAGAGAAGACCAGGGAATTTGCCAGCTTTGTTGAGACCAGGACCGAGAATTCGTGGAATTTGTTTAATCAAGGATTCACTAGCTAAGAAGGCATCATATTTTTTAGCTACAAAAAGCACATACAAGTTAATTATAAGACAAGAATATAACAAAATTGATTTAAAAAATGTTTCAGCACGGATTGAGGTACGAAGTAATGAAATACAACGTCCTCACCAAGTGAAGAATTTAATTTTCTTCCATTAGACGACCACTACTACAAATTATAAATTAGCAATGGTGCTTTTTGGAAGGGATAAAGAAAAAAATTAAATATACAAAATAAAAAGTTTCAAATTACCTAGTTTCTTTACAAGTTTTTTATTCTTATTTAATTTTTTTAACGCTTCTGCATCCATATATGGAATATTATTGGCTTTAGCTTCATCACAATGCTGTTGATCTCCCAAAACACAAACTTGCATCTTTGGTCTTGGAATATTTTTTAACCTTTAAGACACAAATGGCATGCATAATATTATATGTTTATTATAATTATTCAAAAGTGAAAATATAATTATCAATATTCTCAGTAATATATTATAACCACATAAATTATTCAGATAATACATGCAAAGTGGTTCAACATCATTGAAGATTGGTTTTCAATAATTGAATTGACTGAATAGTTGTCACAGTCAAATGTTAACTTACCCGCAGGATCACAAGTCATGATCCTGTGATAATTATAAAGGTAAAAAACCTCCCCAATTTATTTAAGACCTTGGGTGAAGGTCCGCTAGGTGAAATCTAGCTTCCTGAGTATGCATGAAGTAATCTTTTCGGATGTTTGTTAAAAAGAAAAAAAGAAAAAATGAAAAAAAAAAGAAAAAAAAGAATGAAGTAGATTTTATAGTAATTATTAGAAACCGAAAAGAATCCTCAATGTCAGGTAGAAACATACTTGACGGTGCCTGAGAAACGTTTATCCTTTTGTGGATCATAGTTCTTCAAGCCAATTTGGAGTTCCACTGTTTCTAAGAACTTCCTTTTCTTATCTTGTGAATGTTGGAGAACAGCATTCACGCATTCATAGAGAGTGTCACGTGATACTTTGGACCTATTGATTACAATTATCATTACAATCAAGACTTAAATTTAAAGCAATTATTACTACATAGTTACAATTTATATTGGTTATAAATAAAAAAGTTAATCTTAAGAATGAGAAACATGAAATATAAGATAAAGATAAACATTTTTAGCTGATTCATTAATACTAGTGTATTTTTTATGCAAAATGAAATTTTTTATAATTAAGAAATAAGCTATAATAAACATTTTTGTACATAAACTTTCTTCATTGTCTTGATATAAACAATACCTACTTTTTTATTTAATATCCTACTGTAATATCAAATTACTATAAAATATAGCACAAAAAGAATTGAACATATAATAGAAACAAAATATTTATTTATATTTATGAAATACTTAAAATTCACTTCATTACATACATTTTTCAAACATATCTAAAAAATTATAACAGTATAGTTAATACAATAATAAAAATTGGTACAATATGTCCAGAAATTGATACATATAAATATATTAAGCAATGCTTATTCTTAAAAAATATAAGTAATTATATTAAGAGAACATATTAACATAAGTATTATTAATAATATTAAAGAAATAAAATTTTAGATTTTTAAAATATAAGAAGATTAAATACTTACGTCATTGTACTTCTTCACGATGTTTTAAGGTAAACAACCAACTTAGAGTCTGGCTAGAACCAGAAAGAAAGAAGAGTATACATGCAAGCAAGCAAAACCAGTGAAAGCAATTATTTGCTAGATAGGATTACGTCTATCAATATTAAGATTTTGATTTAGTGTCAAAAATTATCACAGATGGCGGTACACTTTTATGTGAACTCGGCTTTATAGATATGTATATTTAAAATGAAATTTGATATCGTTTGTACATGTACGAAATGTAAAACATAGTTTGCGTATCATTAAAAAATTTAATTATAATAGCTTGTTAAAAAATTTAATAATACACAGATTAGTGGATGATACATGTAACAAAAAGAAAGTGTTCAAAAAAGTCCAATAGGAAGAGTATCCTATTAGAAAATTTAGTTGTTGGAGATTAGATTAAATTAAATTTCAATGGAGCTACATAAGTATAATCTTAAAGGAATAAATTTTAATAATTTTAAATTATAAAATTCAGTTTTATACGAAAATATGATATACTGAATATATATATTCACATGGCGTTTTTCATAATTGTGCGTTTAAATCAAACGAACGAATGCTCGTTCACTCTCTTTTCATTACTTCGCGCAGATTTATTATATTAACACTCGTAATGATATGAATAAAAATATAAATTTAATCAAAGGCGGACGAGCACTCGTTCGTTTGATGTAAATTATGAGATACAAATATAGTATTGGCCACGAGATATAAATGTATAGTATTGGTGTCGTATCGTGATACTAATTTGTGTATCTCGAAAGTCTCAACCGCTGGCTATACTTTTCATATGAAATCGAAACGTTGAAACAAATTAAGTTAATTCATATAGGAGAAAGGACTCATATTTAACATAAAAAATGTATTATTCAACAATGATATGATATATTGGGATAACTTTGAAGTATTTTAAATAGTGTATAAAGTTTCTTTTTCTTATCTATTAATGTCTTACTATTAGAAAACTGAATCCAGATGAACATGAATGTTTCTTTAAAATTTTTTTTTTTAATAACTCATTTATCTAAAATAAATAAAATTTCAAACTCGTGCATTTAAGAAATCTTCGTTTAAGAATATATACATATTTGAGAAGAAATTATATTTTTAATCGACAAAGATTGATAGATACAACTAATCGATACAGAGAATATAGAGAATACATATAAGTATTTTATATATACAGGGTGTCCTATATGAAGCTAACGACTCAATTTTTTCTTAAACTATTCGTTATAGAGAAAAATGTTCTAAATAAAATTTACATTGTTTCGAGGGGGATGTCTAAGTGGCCACAAATCTTGTAGATGGTCACGCTTTCAATATTTCAAAATGACTTTTAAATTTTTGAGTTCACAGTCTTGTATCTGATGTCAAGAAAAATTTAAACAAGATAATGTTGATGTTCTAAGATCATTCAACGCCGCTCAAAGCTTGAGGCTAGAGATTATTCCTTATCTACATATGATATTCGAAGTGATCTTGAGCCTCACTGATTTATTCTGTCCCTAAACAACAGAAAAATTATATAAGGTACACTCGCTAACATATTACTCCCGAAACATTGGAAAGCGTGCAATTGTTGTTTAGGGACAGATAAAGCAGTGTACTGACACCCAAGATTACTATTTTGAATACATAGATAAGGAACAGTGTCTGGATGCTCAATGAAGATAAGCTTTGAGCGGCGTTAAATGAACTTGAATGACTTTGGTACACCAACATTATCTAGGTCGCTGAATTCGTCTTTATGTCAGCTATAAGACTGTGTACTCGAAAATATACACTTTCATTTTAAAAAAACAAAGGTCACCTTGAAATCTCCTTGAAGCATGACCACCTAGACAAGATTTGTGGTCACCATAAGACGTTCTTCTCGAAACAACATAAGTTTTGAAAATTTTTCTCTGTAGCGAATAATTTAAAAGAAAATTGCGTGGTTAGCTTCATATGAAACATTCTGTGTATCATGATCTCCGTGTGAAACTAGCTTAATAAAAAAATCATAAATTTTGCTAATAGCATCTTATTCTTTTGTTAATTTGGGTTTTGTACATTCTCTCCTTACAGACATATGTCGAGTATTAAACTTAGTCGAGTTATATACAAATACTACGAAAACTATAAAAACGGAATTTTCATTTAATATTATTTTTCGCTAACTTTTTATATTTTGAGTAATTAATATAGTAAGCAAACTATAAGTACTTTATAATAAAGATTATATTTATATTCTAGTAATATATTTCAATATATTGTATTTCATTTTTACCAACGAAAATATTCGTCACGGTGTCTGCCTATAACTAGCGACTTCACTTAGTCAAAATATGGATAGTAGAAATATGGCATCGTACTGATCTGTCAAAAATACTAAAAATGCTCAACTTTATAGACGTATAACTTTTCAACCAATGGATTCCTCGCTTTAAAACTCACATTTTTGGTTGAAATTTGTCAAAATCTACCAATTAAAATAAAAAAGAAGGTTATAATTTTTGATCTCTTAAAATAAAAATTAATTTAAAATTTAATATTTCCTAATGACAAATTGAGGATGACGTATAAAGTGGGTGGTCTTGTTGAGTATCTCACTAATAATAATATCGATGAATAAATCAGTGATTTGATTTACTTTACATATAATAAAATAAATAAATAAAGTAATAGATAAAAACATTTTAAGAAGTAATTAAATATATTTTTATAATTATTATTATATTAATATATTAATTATTTATAGTTTTTTCTTGTGATACATAACATATTTTCTAATGTATAAATTTGTTATCATTATTGGAATTAAATTAGTTATTAAACATTATCCTGTGTAAATATCATAAATTAATGTTTTATTTGTAGTCAAAGATGTGTCCAGCACTTTTAGAAAACGAAGAACGATGTTTTGGTGGAATGACATTTTTTGCCCAAAGTCATCCTGTTGAAGTTTGCGGTAGTAATGGTTTACCTCTTACACCAAATTCAATAACTATATATGGAAAATCTCAATTTCTAAAAACTATTTATCATCCAAATTTATCTACATATCTTGACATAATTAGGAGTAAACACGGTAAAGACTACTATATTTAAAAATTGAGAAATTAAAAATATTCTATATAATTATCTAATTAAAATTAACCTTTTTTAGAACGGATAGTAGTTGTCGCAGAATATAATGGAGATCCGTTAAATAGCAAAAAGAATGTAAATACAGATGATATTCTAAAAATAGCATTTCAATGCTTGTTAGGTTTACAATATATGAACAAGTTAGGCTTAGTGCATAGACATCTAAGTCCTGAAAATATATTATTTAATAAGAGTGGAAATGTACAATTATATAATTTTGGCCTATATTTCATGACAGATTGTGGGAAAAATGTATCTTTTCCTATTGGGTACGTAGTATAATACAAGATTTATTTTAATAAAATTTAATTCTGACTGAATATTTGATAAAAATAAGAGTTTATTTAAATACATATTGCAATTTTTCATTAGTTACCCAAAGTATACAGCTCCTGAAGTGTTCTTGAGTTCTGGTGTTAGTAGTCCAAAAGTAGATTCCTGGTCTTTAGGCATGATTATTGCAGAATTGTTACTAACAAAATCAATATGGTCAGGTGTAAAATTATCTCAGTGTTTGCGGAAAGTTCTTAGTCTAATACATTGTGAAACTTCTGTATTTGAACGTCTTGCAAGAGAAATTAATTGTTATAATATTTACAAGGTATAATTTTTTATAATCTTCATATATCATTATATAGAATAGAGTTTAACTTTATAGCTAAACTTTTTCAATATATTAAGCAAGTAAATATTATATAAACATATATTATTTAAAGATTTATTAAAAACTTATAACAAAAGTATGAAATACAAAGGATGTTAGAAACGAAAGTAAATTCATAAGATTATGTTAATGTTCATTGTTTCTGACAATATAATAATGACAACAATAAGAAATTGAATTTATTATTCTACAAAACTTTTGATGGATTAATTAATTCAAGTTTATTATATATTAATTTAAATTATTAAACTATGTAAAACATATTTTTCTTTTTTAAAATTTACGCATAAAAGTTCAATAAGATTAGGGCAATATTAGAAGCAGTATTGTTCTGTTTGTATTTCATGTTTTAATTATAATTTTCTAATAAAATTTTAAATTATCTGTATTTATATAATATTTTTTGTTCAATTATACCCATAAAACATACTGATAGTTTGATCATTAAACTCTAGTACATTATATGTATTTTGTATTTATTATTGTTCTAGGATTTGCCTGATAAAGTAAAAGAATTTGTAGATTGCTGCCTTCAAATTCACCCTTTAAAACGTAAAATACCAGAAGAGCTATTGAAGTTATCTATATTTGAAAAATTTTTGTTACAAAATGAGAAAGAAATAGAAAAAAATTTATATAGGAATATTATTGTTAGGAAAATGGATGAATTATATTATTTATGGCAATTAGCAGGAGGAGATATTACTGTTGAGTTAAAAAAACAAGGACTTATCAGATCAAGACCACCCATTTTGTCTATTCCAAAGTAATAAAAATTTTATAAATATCATATTCTGCGAAAAGGAAACACAATTTATTAATGTTCTTTTTAGTTTAGTAATACTTTTAGGTCAAATGTTTGGCAGAAGAGATACAGCAGGATTATTTGATTTACGTGTGGTTAAAATTCCTCTCGATACACTACATCAACGTTTATCTCATATTCCATATATAGCTAATTATCCGTGGTTAACAGATCAGTAAGTGTAATAAAAATAAATGTAAATTTTGCTTTTTTTCTTTCGATCTTATATAATTCATCTGTGAAATGTTTTACAGAATGCGTGTTCAATCACAAGAAGAGCTGATAGATGCTGCTTCTCAATTGCCTTTAATTATAAGAGAAAGAGATACGGAATACCAATTTTATAGAATTGTTTTATATGATAGATTATTACAGGTGATTATATTAGTGTTAATATTTAATATTTAATATTTATTTAGTTTGATACTGATGTTAATATTTTATATATGTATATTATACATATTATACATATATAGATTACTAAAGATAATTCTGTTATTTTAATCTTTTTGCATTGAAGAACAAAGTAGTTTATTCCACAGTGTCGTTCATATAATAGATTACCGTACTTTAAATTATTTCATACACAAAAAAAATTATAAAAACAAAATATTTTCTTTATTTAACATTGCTAATCTCTTCCATATCTCTTATGAATTGACGAAATATTAGACAAAATATCTAATGAGATGTTTTATTTATAAGTACGAAAAAGTTAAATGTTTTTTAAGTTTAAAATTATTTATCATAAATTTATTGATAATTACAAAAATAGAATTTTCTCATAGGAAATTTGAAAATATTTTTTCTTTCTTAATGTATTGTAATAAAATATTTTAATAAAACTATCAATTGATAAAATTATAACATATTGATCTATTGATGAAACTATATATTGATAAAACTATAACATATTTTGATAAAATTATTCTTATATTTCCATAATTATAATTTATATTTTGATAAACTGTGTTAGCCAAGGAATATTCAATTTTTACTTGATTTTGGAATCACTATCCATTTTATATTTCAAATACTTCTATAATTTAAGATTATAATTCATTTCTTTAAGCAAATTACTTTTTTTTGTAATAAGTAAGTAAATTGGCTGATAATATACATTTTTGTACAATCTAGAAGTTAATTTCTTAATCATTAGGAAGACATGTATTGCATGGCTTAACATCTATAAATATAAAATTATATTATGCTTATATAAAATTATATGTATATATATTTACTTATGTATATTGATAATTTAGGTTTATCCAATTACACGAGAAGCAATAATTGAAGAAGCACACAAAGATATACCTCCACCCGTTAGAGGAGCTGTATGGGCAGCATTACTTGGTATCACTGGCGATATTCAGAAATATTACGATATGATTGATAAAGAAACACCTACTCATACAGATCGACAAGTAATTCATCATTAAATTACATTACAATGGAATTTTTATCTTTATGTTTTAATTTATTAACAATATTTTAGATAGAGGTAGATATACCAAGATGTCATCAATATAGTGAGTTATTATCATCTGGTGCTGGTCATGAGAGATTACAAAGATTGCTCAAAGCATGGGTTCGAAATAATCCTCATTATGTTTATTGGCAAGGATTAGATTCATTAACAGCTCCATTTCTATATCTTAATTTTAATAATGAAGGTAACAGATATATTATTTTAATACTATTTTTATAATGTACTAATTTTATTGCCATTTCTCTTTTAGCTAGAGCATTTGAATGTCTGTCTAAATTTATACCAAAGTATCTTCATAAATTTTTTCTGAAAGATAATTCTGCTATTATACATGAATATTTAGGAAAATTTTCACAAATCATAGCTTTTCATGATCCTCAATTAGCTAATCATCTTAGATCAATTAACTTTGTATTAGAATTATTTGCTATTCCGTGGTTTTTAACAATGTTTTCACGTAAGTCATGTAGTATTACTATTTGAATTATGTAAAATTGTTTATATAATAAATTTTTCTATTTTGATGTTGTTGATTGTTGTATATATTTAAATCTTTTTATTTTAGATGTGTTTCCACTTCACAAAATACTTCATTTATGGGATAAACTTTTACTGGGAGATTCTTCATTTCCACTTTTAGTTGGACTAGCGATATTGAAACAATTACGAGATTCCCTTTTAACTTCCGGTTTCAATGAATGTATCCTTTTATTTTCTGATCTTCCTGAAATTGACATCGAATTATGTGTTAAAGATTCTATGATGATGTACCAAAATACACCACCTAGTATTACTTATAGAAAACATCAATTTAATCAACCAAAGGTAGAGATATAAATTTTTATATTTTTTTAAATAATTTATTATTATAAGTACAAATTTAGAAAGAAAGATATTGCGTTATAGGATGTAAATTGGTTAGAACCAGAACCTGGTACTGAAAAGATGCCAAGAATTTGTGTTGATGACTTTTTAGACTTATTAGATAATAGTCCTGATAGATTAATAGCTGTAGATATACGCAATAATATACAGTGAGTAACTTATCTGTAAAAGAAATAATTATTAAATCATTCTAAATCACTTTGATAATTATTTTTTCACATAGATTTGAAAGAGGTGCTGTAGTAGGCAGTATTAACATTCCATTTACAAGTGTACAACTTTCCTTAACTCATATCGAAACTCTTGGACCACATGCAAAACCACTTGTAGAAAATAAAAATAGTATTGTTGTAATTATTGGACCTCATGATCAAAATAATGCATTGGTAAATACTACATCGTAAAATTTGATTTGTTCAATATTGAAATTAAAATATCCTTTATAGTTTGCAGATTTTCTGATAAAATGTGGAGTTGTGGGTGTATGTTCTTTACAAGGAGGAATTTCTGCCTTACGAATAAAATCTCCAAACATTATAGTAATACCGCGATAAAAGTATGTAATTGCTACGTCTTTTAGTATAATAAATTTACATCAACATACTTGCAAATTATTCGACTTATATAACTTATATATATTATAGAGTATCCTAGTATTGATACAATAAGGGAAGGAATGAGTTTAGAAAAGAAATCGAAAAGAAAGAATAAGATTTTTTCGTTTAAACTTTTGTCGAGAAAATCAAGTTAAAAAATTTATTAAATTTTGAATTTAGTCAATTCTAGACGTGATAGAAAAAAATAACTAATAGGAGGTTATTCTACTTGTATAATCGAAAATGTAGAATAACATTTTTTTGGATGCTCCGTTTTCGAGAAAATCGAGTTTAAAAATTTATCAAATACGTGTACCAAAGTAATTTTTAAGGGAGAATATTCAGTCTATTTTCTTGAAAATGGAACTTTTGAAAAATTGTTATTCTTCATCTTTATTTTTACATTTAGAATAATCTCCTATTAATTTTACTTTTCTATTACTGAATTAACCAAATTTCAATATGTTTGATAAATTTTCAAACTCGATTTTCCCGAAAATGAAGTATCTTACAAAAAAATTTTATTCTTCATTTTCGACTTGTTTTCTCATATACAATCATCTCCTCCTCGCTTTACTGATAGGACATCCTGTGCCTGCGCGCGTGCATCATAAAAAAATAAGAAAAAATATAGAAAATTTTGTTATTTTAATTCTAATTTTTGAGAAAATCAAAAAATATAAAAAAAAATGGAATAAATTTAGCTCACATTACTGATCGAGATAAAATTCGAGTGGTATTAGAAGAGACATAAGAGGGTGCTAAAATTTTAATTTCTAACGATATAAGTTCCCTATATTGCTAGATTCTTTTTATCTAACTATCGTATCGTTTCCCACTTTTTTTTTGAAATTATAATTGTATATAATTATATTTAGAGTCTTCTACGTCCCTCATAACACTCTCTAAATTTCATCTCAATCGGTCATTCGAAATAATATTCATACATTTTTTATAAAATGTTTCCTTTCTGAAAAAATTAAATTTAAATATTTACCAATATATACATATAAGTGAACTGAATTATATCTAAACTTTATTTTTTTGAAAAATAAAGAACCGCCTTAAACGGGGAAATTTTATTTTTAATCTTAAAGAAGTTTTTTTTTTTTTATTTTTTGTTCATTCTCAAATAATCTGCTGATTGTATCTGCTTGTATTAATCTAATTTACATGTACTGAATAAATTTTCAAATTTGATTTTTTCAAGAACTAATTTTTTAATTCTATTTTATTATAATTTTTTAAATTCTATTTTTTTTATCTTATGAAGAATCATTGCATGTTTACAACAACTGTTAAATATTATAATACTATAACATATATCTTTCTAATATTGAGATTATAAACGATAATAGTAAGTATAAAATATGTATTACATTAATTAAAAGAATTAAATTTTTATTATACTCTATGTATAAAGTAAGCCATATCTTTATTTGCTTTAGATCGTTACCATAGGAACATAGTCAAAACACTAGAATTTTAGCATAAAGATTTCATTTACATGTTCAGTTATAGCTATTCTGATTGTTTGAATTCATTTATTTTATAAACATGGAAAGTAATATTTCTCCAACTCTTCAAAAGTGGATAAAAAGCTGTTTGAAAGAAGAATTTGAAACGAATATACAAGAATCATTGAGGAAAAATGTGGATAATATAAATATTGTTCGAAAAATTGTTCATTCAAAAGAAATGGCCGTTTTAGTAAACTCTATAAGAACTACAATCATTGAACAATCTGCTTCGATATCTGCATCAACTTTAATTTCTAATTCACGGTCACAATCATCCTTCTCTTGCATCAGTGATCAAACAAGTGAAGATTGGAATTCTCCAGTAAATAACGATGAATCTTATAATATTATTCTTGATAAAATTAATCAAAATAAACCTGTTCATGTAAGATTAGCTGGTTATGAAATTTTATTAAAAAGTGAGCTATCAAATCTAAATCCTAATCCCATATGGGATTCATTTCAAAAAGCTCTGCTAGATGGTCTGATAGATGAAAGTAGGCCTATTTTTGAAGCAAGTTTGCAAGTACATGCAAAATTACTCACTTGTTTACAATCGTATGATGTATGTATTAATTTATTGAATGCTTTTAATACTCAATATTATTCACAAAAGACATTTGAAATTTTACCTACATTAATTTCCGGAATTAATTTTAAATTCTTTCTCCATGAAAGAATATTTCGGATTATACATCTAATAATTTGTTATCATGAAGAAAAGTTAAAAAGTGCAAGAAATCCTGATAAAACTATAGAAGAATTAATAGAGCAATTTATAATGTTTTTGAGTACACATGAATTTAAAAGTGTAACACAATCAAAAACATTAAATATACTCAATATTATTTCTGTGTTAGAACCACGTGCTGATTGGAGTAGAAAATGGATTGTTAGTCTTGCTACTAGAAAAATGTTTTTAACCGCTTTGGGGAGATCGCCAAATTTATTACAGCAAATAATGAATTATGTACATAAAGGATTGGAAGAACCTCCTCATTCTATAGCAGTGTCTATTTATGATGATCCAATGGAAGTTATTATTAATGGACATACAATAGAAACAGTAACTTATCTTCATTGTTTATGTTTCATTTCTCAACTTTGTGCTTATGAAGCAGGACGTGAACTTTTAATAGAAAATACATTCGACATTCCATTTTCAGTTTCTGAATTTTTAACTGCTTCCTTGAGAGCTTTGAATAAATTATCTACAGAGACATTAAACAATGTATATGATGTTTCTTGTTATGCTTTACAATTTATTTTAGACAAGTCAATCACATTATATAATGATGAATTTTATCATATTGCGCTGTGTCACTTATCATCTTTTTCTGAAAATAACATTAGTATATGGCCACATACATTAAATATTATCCTACGTATGTTAGACACAGCAGATGGTTCTGCATTCCTTATCTCGGAATGCAAAGAACATACAGTAAATTTTGAAAATAATATATCAAAATGTCCAGCTATGTTTATTATAATAATAGCGTCGAATATGTTACAACAACCTCTTTCCATAATGAATATAGAATATCTTATTAAATTATTTGAAGTAATACAAAAGTTATTTGATGTATTTGATGCATATGAAATAGTACAGTGTAAAATAGAAAAAGAATTTTATCCAGCTATATCATACTTTTATAAGAAATTGGATAAATCTTATTTTGAAAATGAAAATAAAACTCAACAAATAAATAGGTAATTTACATACATACAATATATATAATATAAATTAATTATAGTACTAAGAAAGTAAAATTTTATTTATAGTACAGTTAATGCGTTATTACTCAAAATGGTATCTATACCATTTGGATTGAAAGGTCTTGTTCAAGAATCATCAGTATTTCAAGAACTAATTGAAAGATCTATTGCACCTTTAAAAATGTCGTGGGCATCAATTGAAGTAGTTAATTTTGTATCATCTGCTGCTTTTTTCCATTTGGGGTACAATGTAATTGCTAATCTTGCACCTCATGTTTTATCTACTTTACTCGCAGAAACATGTAAAATACTAGAAGATCCACATCATTTTTACGATCCATGGGATCATACAAATGTTCAGAAATTTTTACATATACTAACAATTTTTTCTCTTAATTTTAAGTGTAAGAATAATGACAAAACGTTTTTATTATATATTATTATAATTTGAATTTACTGTTATAAATTATTTATTTTCCATATACAGGTTTTTGTGCATTCATGACAAATAGTCAAGAGTTATATAATGAAGAACATAATTATCCACTTAATTTATCAGAATTATTTAATGATTCAATAAATCCTGATTCAAATTATCATTATTTAGGACTTTTATCGTTAGATATTGTAATATGGAATTTGAACATTTGTTTATATCTATTAGAATTACTAAATTTTCAGGTTAGTATATGTATATCCTTTGAAATTAAAATATTTAATTTTTCTTTCATATTTTTATGATGTAATTTTTTTAGAACATTTTATTAGGATTTCTAAATTTCAATACAGAAATTATAAATGAAGAAATAAATATAAAATATATTGATAATTATACTTTGATACGTCGTAAGATTATATCCAAAACATATTTTATTGAGAATAAAGATAAAGAAGAAACTTCTAAACTAAAAGAATATGATACATCAAAGCTGTATCCACTAAAATTGAACAAACAAATTTATTCTTTAGAAACTAAATATAATACGGAATTAGAAAGTTTACTTCAAGAAAATAAACCTGGATTGTTAGATAGTAGTTGGGTCAAACAAATTAGAGAAGCATATACAGCATCACTAAATCCAATAAAAGTAAATACAAATTTTAATATTTATTTTACACACTCTTTTTTTAAACTGCTGTACTTTCATAAAATAAATTTTTTATTTACTAGAACATAGTATTAATTCAATTAGTGGATCAGATGCAGAAAGCAATTCCTACTGCAGAATGGACAGAAAATTTTCAATGGAAGGAAAATATATTATCAAGTACAGATTGTTGGTTTGTAGAAGAAATACATGGAATTGATTTAGTTTTGTATTATGCAGAACAAAATAATATTTTAAAAAATACAATTGAAATGAAAGAAAAATTACAAAAATTTATAAATGCATGTTATGCATTTATACAATATGAAAGACCAATAAAATTCGATGGATTTGATTGGTTTTTATCAACAGTATTTATTATTTGTGAAGGAAATGTAGACAAGTATGCATAAATTATTATTATTGTGTAATATAATTTTATTCTAAATATGATTTTATAATTGTTAAATAATTTTTTAATTTTTTATTATTGCATATACCTCAGTTGACCGCGTGTATACCCCTTAGTAGTAAATTCAAAATACTTTGTCAAAATTATCTTATAAATAATTTAAAGACCTTTTTAATAAAACAATATTGAAATTACTACTATTTATTTGAAAACAAATTATAGGGTAACTCTAGCAAGTCGGTGTATCATCATTGGTAGGTCTCAGATTGAAAACTTGGTCATCATTGCAATAATAATATGCATAAGATAATTAGTTATCATCACTGACCTACATTTTTTTATGATGATATCATATAATGTGATAATTAATTACAGATGTAAAACATTCATTATTCAACTAATTCAATTCCCAGTAATTCCATTTTTATGGTCTAATCTGGGGAAAGTTATAGATAAAAATATTAAGGAAGAATGTACTACACAATATACATTTATGCAAATTTTAGAAAGTATTATTAGTAATGAACTTCCACATATCAAATTTGCACTTAAGGTATATATTGAAAAATGAATGTCATTATTTATCTTTTGTTAAAGATTATTATATATTTATTTATGTTTCAATACAGAATACATCTGGAATGGATTGGTCTTTAATATGTAATTTAATGGTATCTCAATGTTTCTGGGGCATACTTCCATGGTCTCAAATTATGCATTTTTTTGCAATTTGTATTTTATTTTCACCTGATTATATAATATATTATTGTGTATCACTTCTATATCATTGTCAATTTACAATAATGGAAAATGTCACTAATGGAAAACTGTGGCCAGAACATATAGTACGTATGCATATTAAATATATGTACTACCACATATTAAATATAATACATAGTGTATAATTTATTTTTGTTGCTAATATAGGTTTTGGATGATTATCGATGTCATAATTATATAAAATTTATGGATTCATTAAATAAAAGATATGGAAACAAAATTTTACCAAAATTTTCAGTTAAAGGATTTAATTAAAAATAATAGAACAAAAATTTGTTCTTGTTATAAAGATACTGAAAAATTTCATTTTTAATGAATATTCATTATAAATAAAAAAAGAAATTGTATTTTTATTAAATGTATTTTTAAAAATGTTTTTTAATGTTATTGGATATTGTAAGATTTTAGAAATATTAATTTTGAAATAAATTTATGTATTATGTAAATTTATGAATATATATGTGAGTATTATTGGAATGATATAACATTAAACTCTGAATAACTAATAAAACATTTTCATTTATTTTCAAAGAAAATCCGTATCTGGTAATAATTTAATGAATATATCTTATTGTCTATAAGAATGTTTTTATTTATAGATTTTTATGGAAAATACTTTGTATGTAATATGTGCAATATTTATACAAATTATACCTTTTAAACTCAGGAACAAAATATCAGTCGTAGACTTTTTTTTTATTCACAAAATGAACTCATAAGTAGATGACTTTATGTACAATAATGACATAATATAGTCACGGTTTTAATAAAATCAGTCATCATGAATAGTAAACAGTTTTGCTACTTCGTTTAAATCATCATATTTTGTATCTCTGGCAAGCACCTGCAAAAATATATTTTTTATATATTTTCATATTTATAAAAAAATAAATTTTGCATTTTAAATATTTTATTAACGCACCTGCCTAGCGATAGACATCCGATTAAAGATATTCCAAAGAACTATGCCAACCACGATATCATCACGTAAATAAAAAACGACTCCTTTTCCAAAATCACCATATTTCTTAGGTTCCTCTAATAACACTTTTGAATTATCAGAACATTCCGAAGTTTTTTCTTTTTTTAAGTTTAATTGTAGTGAACTTTGTGTATTCAATTTCTGTTTAAAATAAAATATAAGATATATAAATCATAAAATTACGATTTTAATATTTATTACCTCTTCATTAGAAGGTTGAGTGGTTTCATTTAAACTACTAACAGATGTTATTGAAGTATCTGAGTTTGTAGTTTTTACAAAAACTCCTACAGTTGGTAGTGACGAATCTACAATACCAATTGCTTCATATCCAATTTCTGGTCCTAAATCGGACCAAAACATTGATTGGTGTAAATATGGTTTTCCTAGTAAACACAAAAATATAAATTTTATCATTATCTATTTGTATGCCAATTTTTATAGTAATGGCATATATTATTAAAATTTCAATTTACTTGCACCAGTCATATTTTCTCCTGCCAATCTTCCTGAAACTACAGCATGATCATGATGTTCTACTCTTCTTCTACCAAGTTTAATGTCATAAAAGCAAGCTGCATCACCAGCAACCCAAAGATTACTTCTTGCTTCTAATTCCGCGTTGACAAGGAAACCGCCTATTTTAGGATCTGTTTCTAAATGTGAAGCTTTTGCCAAATCAGTGTTTGGTTCAACGCCTACTGCTACAATCACTTGATCAGCATCAATCTTTCCATGTAAATAAAAAAAGAAAAAAAAAAAATCACTCACTTATCAGAAAAGTACCACCTTCAATATTTTTTGTAGATACTTAAATAAAACATACAACGCGATTATCCGAAAGAACAAGTGATAACTGTCCACCTTTATAAGAATAATCTTCTACTTCAGAATTAGCAATACAATTGACACCTTCTAACATGGATTTCTTTGTTGCCCATTCACTTAGGTATTTCGGTAATACTTGATCCATTATAAATTTTTCTTTATATATTTGATATATTTTTTTATTCTTAGGTACTAAATAAAATTAATCATTATTTTATACTAATAATTAATTAAACAATAATGTTAATAATACATAGAAATGTAATAAAAACATACAATTATGAGCTAATGAAGAGGCAAGTTCTGATCCAAGAAATCCTCCACCAATTATAACTATATTTTTATATTTAACGTTATGCACAATATCTTCTAAATCAAGAAAATCTTCTTTTGTTCTGAAGGTTATAATTTTATTCTTAAGTTCATCTTGTATTGACTCAAAAACTGGGAGATTTTTAGGTGATGCACCTGCAAATATGTTGTAATTAAAATTGTATATAAATCTCAAATACAAGTTAATTATACTCACCAGTTGCAATAAGACATTTCTCATACTTTATTTCATAACCATCATCAAGCATTATAGTTTTATTTGGAATATCAATTTTTATAACTTTCCAACCTGTTGCTACAGCCACACCACCTTTATCAGACTGACTCAAGTTACTAATATCTGAATAAAATTCTGGTGGTTCATAAAATATACTGCAAATACGACATATAAATTACTTACTATATAAGATATGATATTTAAAAAAGAACATTTAAATATCTTTGTTGTTCATAGTTTTATAAAGAAAATCTTTATTACAGATATTATAACTTTAATTATTTTGTGTATAAAAGACAAACAATAGCATTCTTATGTTTATATTTATGTTGTATGTCTTAAAAATAAATTTTATTTTATGTCTTATATTTATGTATGTATGTCTTAAAAATAAAGTAGTATTCTTATGTTTTATGTATGTCATATAAATTTGGTGAAATATAATTGAAATATTTTTTAAATCAAACATTTTCAAATACAAATATTTAATACTTTTGTATTTGTATTCAGAATAAAAAAAAAAAACGCATAGATTGGTATATAAAAAAATATGTTATTTATGTTCCATTTAAAAAAGAATTGATCTTAAAATCTCATATAAAAAATGACTGTGAGAAAAAATTTATTCTATCATTACATATACTTCATGAAATAGTGAATTTTTTGTAAAACCAAGAATAAAAAAATATTTAAGTGTTTTCATTTAAGTATAAAAATATAACAAACTTTTATTAGCATAAATGATTATTACCTTCTCTGAGCACCATTCCATTGTTTAAAAAGTAATTGTGCACTTATTTTTCTATCTCTATTATACCAAAGTTCTTTGGATAATGGAGGTCTCATGTATGGTAAGTCTTCTTCTTCTGTTATTACTAAAACCTAATGAAAGTACTTGTTGCTTAAACTTATTATACTTTAACTCAATAAATGAAGGAAGTTTTACTATTACAAAGTACCTTAGCTCTAGGATCTCTAGATTTAATAGACCTAAATGCAGAAAATGCAGCTGTTCCTCCTCCTATTAAAAGATAAGGTATTTCTGAAGGGAATGAATTAGAAGTAGATGGAGATTTACTTTTTTGAAATGATCTTCTAATTCTCCTTCCATCCTTTTCTCCTAAATATGTGACATGCAAATAAGTTAATCATGAACTCTTAATCTTTAAAAAACCTTCTATAATTACGAGTTTTTATTCAACTTACTCTTACTTACATCCTTTTGCAAATCTGATTTTTTTGCAGTAAACCAATTTGAGATAGATATCTACAGAATGTGTTTCAATGAAGATATTAAAAAAAAAATAAAAAATTAATTATATATATATTATCAGCTATACAAATAAAACATAATATACAATGAAATTGCTAATACTATACTGCATATATTGTAACTCCTGCTATGAATAAAGTTGCCAATATTTTCCAATACGGTGGTAAAGGCTTCTTGTCATTTGATTTTTGTGAATCATCTGGTTTTCCGCAAACTTCATAACAAGACGGTGGACAAGATGCATTAGGATGAGATTCACATATAGGTACAATTCTTTTTTGTTTGGAATACCTACTTTCAGGTATACATTCTTCTGGTTTTATGGTGGTTCCCGGAGATTTATATACTTTGTTATTTTCATTGCTATTATACCTTAAATTATGAACACTGAATATTCCTAAAAGAAATATTATTCTTAATTTTAGAAATATTAAAGATAATAATAAAATAATAGTACAATGATAATTTTAGGATGTAATTCGGTAAAAATTGGTATTAATTACTAGCTAAAAAATTGTTTAAATATAAGTAAAATTAATAATTGTTTCATTATAAGAAAAATAAGCATTATGAAATGGCTTTAATAGAATAATATGCAATAAAAGAATTATTATTTTGACTTAAAAGGACTTTCATCAATAATACCATATAAAAAAGATACATTGAAAAAATATGTATAATCGCTGTCTAACTTTGAGGTTATATCGCGTGGTATACTTCTAATTAAACATGCCACATAAAATTTAACAAAATATTAACTATTAAGGTATTGTTATCTAAACGTATGCATACAATTATTATTTGAACGTTTATCATTAAAATGTCGAATAAAGATTAGCTTAACATTTACTGTGGAAAATACTAAGAAGTTTAGAAGCAGAAGAAAAATTCGTGTAAATTAGGAAAAATCATGTTTCTAAAAATGAAATGTATCAATACTTGCCAATATATTTTAGAGGTCGAAAAAAATGATTGACATGTGAATGCCTCGTAAGTTTTGGCAATCGGCCTATAATTCTACCACTTAACATTTTTGATGGGCCAAGTTTGGCCTTATGCAATATGGAGCAAGTGTGTGTGGCTGGTTCTATCATCCGCGACTGGAAGCCGCTTTATACTTTTCTCGTTATACTTGAATGACACATGACACTCCATTACCAAATTTCTTTAATAAACAATTTGTATTCGCGATACATCGATTTTGAGATATTCCCTGAGAAATTTTTCTATACAACATGGAAAATTTTTATAAACAATATTACAATTTGTATTATAAGTCCAATCATTGGTCCAATTTAATAACGAATAACAGCCGTGACCGCATATACTGAATAATGATGGTTGCATAACTTCATACCAATGCAAATAAAACATATATGTATATCCATAAATGAAAAAAATAATGTAAGATTATTTTATATTTTAAATTAATAATAATAATAATAATTATTGTAAGTTACGATACGAGTTAAGTTATATTAACATAATTAATTATATAATTTGTATTAATGTTGTTTACATATATACATGTATTTGTATTAATAATTGTATTGTTTAATTGTTTAATCACTATTATAAATTAATAAAATTAAATTCTTAATATTCTTTTTAATCTTTTCGGTATTGCGCTCATTAATCATGAGTTTATTTTTCTGAGCACATATATACGCCCATAGTACTTAAAGAGTTAATTTTTCCATAATTATTATAGATTTATGATAATACAAATTTTCATTGAAAAAATTAATACAATTACATATTTATTTTACTATTTACATAGTAATTTTACTATTTAATATTATTAATATATAAATAATTAAATAAATGATTATTTCTGTTATCTAAAGGATGTAAGTATATATATGATAAAATAAGAAATAAAAATTTTTATATAAACATATATGTAATTTATATATGTTTATATAAAAAAAATAACGATCTTCGTAAGGCGGTATACAATTATACAAGAAATACACAATGTTGTAACAGTATTAAAAATTAAATTAGAATGAATTGGCAACGGCCATTAAAATTTCGAATAGATCTATGTTGATCTATGTTGTTCGTCATTTTGAATACCTCTTTTAATTTATACAAGTAAAAAATGATATAAAATATATGAAAAACATAAAATTATTTCTGTATTCCAATTATATGAATGTAAAATCTATTTTTAGAAATAAATAAAAAATAAGTGAATCAAAACCCATAGCGTATATGATCTTTTTTATTCAGAACAGACCAAACATTAAACAGAACTAAACACACTAGTAAAATTACTCGATTTTCTGCTGGAACACTATATTATACAAAGTGTTATTATACAGTGTTCCCGGGTTAAATCGCCAAACTTTAGATATGAATTTAGGATCCTGAAACAAACAAATTTTTCTTCTGGAAGTATGCTCGCAAATGCTTCCTTCAAGAGATATTTACTACTAAAATTGTAGGACTTAGTAATGTATAGAGGACTTAGAAATAGTTCAGGTTTATTACGTATATTATTAAAGAAAATCGTTGTATTTATTACTAAAAATAATTGTAATTATTATGTTTGTAATTATTGTAATTAATATGTTGCACCAAATATGTTGTTGTTACCATCAGCTTGAAGATACAACATATATATTATATGTATTATATATATTATGCGTATTATATTATATATATTACACATATTATATTATATACGTTACATATAAATATGCACGTACACATACATGGCTAGTGTCACTTGTTTTCCTCCAATATTATAGGAAATGTTTCATCGTTAGAAAGCATGAATTTAAGAATTCATAGAAAATATCATTGTGATATCAAACATATATAATTATAACAATTTAATTGTTACAAACATATACAAACATTGTTAATATTACACATATACAAACAAATTGTTTCCAAACATATACATATAATTCAAAAAAAGTTTATCTTACATTATAAATGGTGTCACTATGTGGTACGAGTAGCATCCTTCACATGTATAACACATGCTACTTCTATTATATGCATATATAATAGAAATAAAATATGCACTGTGCATATAATAGAAACATATGTATAAATTCTTTCTATAAATTATATTATTCAATATGTGATTTTGACGACATTATTTTACTTGTATAAGTTATATTAATAATATTTAAGTGCTAAAATTATTAAATTTAAATACACGTTAAATAAACAAAGCTAATGATAGTTGCTTATAAATAATAATACAATCGCACTCAAAGTACTTACTGTGCAGCTGATATGTCTATGCATTTTAAATAGAGTGATACATATTATATATTATTATCATGATTTCCAATTTGAACAATTTATTTGGGAAATGTATTTGGTTCGTTAATATAGGCAAAAATTGTTTGATTTTTTGTTTGCAATTTTATATCTAAATAATTTAAGTAATTAGTTAAATCTGTTAAAAATTTAATTGACATAAGAATTTAATATTTTTGAATTTTTCAAGCATATATGTTTCTACTTTTGTGTTATTTTTTTTAAATTCTAGTGCGCCTCAAAAAAAGGCCATTTTAAAATCTTTCTTATTGTCAGTCAACGCATTTCTTTATGTATTAAATTGTCTTGAAGAAAACTTAAATTTTTGATGCAATAGTTAATACATTTATATGTTCATTATTGAATTTGATGTTATAATTTTGAATGTAAGGCAAATAATTCCATTTTTTTTAAACATTCCTTTCAATCCTTTTCTTATTATATCATTACTTTAGAATTTAGAATTTAGAAAATCCATCACATTCTTCGATTTTCTCGTGGAATGCTTTGAATATGCTCATTTTTGCATAACAGATATTACGTAACAGTACCATCACTAATAATTCTTGGTTACTAAAAAACTTATTGTCTATCGATTGAATAAAAATATAATTGGCTTAAATCAGTAATAATTTCGTCTAAACAAAAAAAAATATCGAGAGGAAAAAATTTTCAAATGATCAAAAATATATCATTCATTAATTATACTAATTTGGAACGAAATAATAGTATAACAATGATATTGTTTCAAAATATTTTATTTTATTTTTATTTCTGAATATTCCATGCATTTTTCTGAAAAGTTTCGATCAAACATTTTTTAATTGTTGTATTCTTGAATGTGTAATTTTTAATGTGATGACATTAACAACCTGATAACATTAAATACCTGAAATTAAAACTTTATATTTGGAATCTTTTTTTATATTATTTTCACGTCGATCGGGAAACTGATGTTTTTCGGAATTATAGCAGAAAACTAACTCTCTGAAGAGAAATTTTATATTCCCAGTAGTAGTAATAATAAGAATGGCCGCAATTCTTTCTTGGGCCGCTGCCCAAGTCGCCCCACCCAGTAGTCCCACTATCGCGTTATGAAATACTCTTAATCGAATTTTCTTGTTATTTAGACTTTAGACAAAATTCCTGCTCGTGGGTCTAGGTTAAAATGGATAAAAGGACTAACGGTAATGATCGATTTCCAAGTTTCGGCCACCATTCCAACTCTATATGAGGCCCGGGCCATCACTGACTGTTTGATTTATTTTTATATCCCTAATAGAGAATACTCCGAATATAAAATTTTAGCTGCAGATCTCTATTAATTCCTGAGATATTATTATATTACTCATTATATATACAATTATATATAATATATTATATATTATATATATATATATATATATATATATATATAACTCATTTTATTGACTTTTCCATTTCGCTAGTTTTTTTCTGATTTCCTTGATGATTTTGATTTTTTCTTTAATATATCGTTAAAATGAGAAATCGATTATGTCATCAAAATAAGAAAAAGGTTGAGGAAGTAATGCATTTCTTTTTAAATTAAGAACTATACTATAATTTCATGACATTAAATATAAGCCTTTAATTAAAACAGCTCAGTGGTTAGAGCAATTACATGCTTAGCAAGTGAGGGACTTGCGTTTGTAATCCGAATTGACCGGAAAATTTTTTCTTTTATTTTTTATAAAAATAAATGAAAATATAATACATTGTTTTTTCAGTGCTAATAATTAAAAAACTGCAAATTTTGAAGTATGTCATTGTGAATTTTTCTATATCTTGATTTTCGTATTGACTTTATAGTAATTAATATTTTATATTTCGTTAAATATATATTTATATATATATATATTGGGTTGTCCGGAAAGTTCGTGCCGATTTTGAAGGAAAATTGAAACGCAGAAGATTTAAATTTTAGTATACATTTATTAAATTATATAGGTGCCATTTTGTTTTACAACCTTTCTCCATCTTTTAGGCAACTTGAAAATTCCGTCATTCCAGAATCTCTCAGATTTTTCAGCGAAAAACTTTTCTACGTGATTTTTTATCTCGACTAAAGAGTTGAAGTTTTTTCCATTAAGGAAATTTTGTAATGATCGAAATAGGTGGAAATCAGAGGGTGCGAGGTCTGGTGAATATGGTGGATGGGATAGAACATCCCAACCGAGTTCCAACAACTTTTGTCGAGTTATCAAAGATACATAAGGCCGCGCATTGTCCGAATGAAACACGACGCCCTTCCGACGCCATTCGCTATTTCAGGACGTTTTTGTTTAATTGCTGTCTTTAATTTGTCTAATTGGGAACAATACTTCTCTGAATTTATCGTCTCGTTGTTTGGTAAAAGCTCATAATACAGGATCCCTTTCCAATCCTACTAGACACAGAGCATGACTTTTGAATGAAGACCAGCTTTTGGGCTGGTTAAAGGTGGTTCATTTCGCTTTCCCCAAGACCCTTTTCGCTTAACATTATTATAAATGATCCATTTTTCATCCCCCGTCACTACTTGCTTCAAAAATGGTGTCTCCTCGTTACGTTTAGAGCGAATCGCAAATGGAAATGCGATTCATCAGATTTTTCTCCGTTAAATCGTGGGAAACTCATACATCAAAACGGTTTATGTAGTCAAGCTTCACAAAATGCTAGTAAATGGTGGATTTTGACATATTTACAATTTCTGCTAATTTACGTATTTATCGTATAGCGTGGATTATTCTCGATGAGTGTTTTAATCTGATCTTCATCAGTAGTGGAGGGCCTACCCGTGCGTTCCTGATCTTTAAGGTTGAAATCACCAGCTTTAAACTAGCAAACCACTTCCGCACAGTTCTTTCAGCTACAGCATCTTCGCCATAAACAGCGCATATCTTGTTTGCCGCTTGTGTGGCATTTTTGCCTTTCCGGTAAAAGAAAGGCATTAAATACCTAAAATGCACTTTGTTTTCTTCCATATTCAAAGGCGTATAAAATTGAGAAAAATTAACATATCGTAACCAAATTTTTTTCCAAAAATGCCTGAAGTACCGTCTTTTACGATATGCACGCAAGTCATTTGTTTTCAATCGTTCTGATATATTCAGACCTGTCCTTACGCCACCTACCAAAAATCGGCACGAACTTTCCGGACAACCCAATATATATATATTTCGTTACTTATTTTTATTGCATAGCTGCTTATATATGTGAAAAACGTAAGATAAATGAAATATTTAAAAAATTAAAGAATAGTTATTAAATACATTGTTTTTTTTAAATTATTTTTGTGTGAAGAATATTTAAGTTTTATTAATATCTATACAACGTAAGATTCAAAGTCGACAAGACAACAATGACTCATTACATATTTCCAAAGATGGTTCATGTATTCCTTGAAATTCTTAAGGCCTGATTTGTCATTGCATTATAACAATAATAACACCACGTTACAAATGTTGCAAATTAATCAATTCCTCAGGCACTATATGACTTGTATTTAAATATTTAATAAATGGCTTAATTTCTCGAATTTATGTATTATAAAGAAATAGTTGAGTAATCGTAAATTTCGAGGTAAATAGAAAATAATATTTGTAATTATTATCTTTTTTATGATTCACATATTTTATATATATATATATATATATCAAATCACCTTACATTACTTCATATTATTTACTTTATTATATATACGTAAACAATTTATCTTTTAAACAATGTTATTTTAAATTAACTATTTGCAAAATTATACTATACTCTTTAATACTATTTTATTCAACTTTCTTAGTATTAAATGTATTAAATATAGATTTTAATTTTTTTCATGTAATAACATACGAAAGTATAAATATTCATAAGAAAATATAAGAGATAATTCTACTGAAATAATCAAAATAATAATTGTGCGAAAATTAAGAAAAGACAATTTGGCAGAGGACGCTACTGGCAGAGGATGTCCACTGTTGAACATCAACCTAAAAAGTTGTAAATACGTAATTCGTAGTTGTTTGGAACAAAATTGATTCTTCAACATGACAAGATATATGTGAAATTACCGAGAAATTTATAATAGAAATGTGAATTGTATCATGAAAAGTCATTGAATTATTTTGGTAAAGCATCAGATATCATTTCACGCATTTCGACTTTCTAGTAAAAGTGTAAATATATTTTTTTATATAAGTTACAAATTACTAAATATAATTAAATCTAGAGAAGCACTTTCGTATTCTTTCGTTTCTAAATTAAAATTCAATAATTAAAAAAAAGTTATATAATATATAACATGATATTACAAATTTAGTTTTATTTGTAAATAGATCAGCACATACATTGTTTGATTAGAAAATAATAGAATCGGATTAAAAAAAATATTTTGCGCAATATGCATACATTATTATTTTTTATAAATTGAATTAATATAAACTATTTGAAATCTAATCTCTGAATTCATGTAAATATTTTGAAACTAAATATGTACTTTTTTTTTTATTAAATATAATATAAAAATTATGATAAGTTATTTTAAGCAAAGACTAGAAATGTTTATGAAAATATATAAATAAAAGTTTTATTTTTTTGTTTAACAGAAAAGTATTTAATGTAATTGACAAAATATTTTAATACATAGTAGGAAACACAATTATTGTAATATCATATATTCAATATGTAGTAATTATATATATATATATATGTATGTATGTAAATTTAATATAGATTGTTGAAAATAAAAAATATTATATCAATCTTTTGAAGTCAAGTAGAAAGGATTGTTCTTATATGTATTGTGAATGTTCTTTTTATAGACAAAATTTGACCTCCTTTTCTTCAATACCTATTGCATTCAAGTGCCAGCTGTTTTTGAGTGCTGATGATGCTAGAATAAAACAGTTAGATAAAAAATTGATCATGCTAAATAGGTATATTTTTTATATATTTTAATCGTAATATATATATATACATATATATATAATAGTGTAATGATATGTAATAATTATGAGTTATTATATTTTATTATTTAATTACAAAAGTAATTTGTTTATTAAGAAAACTGCTACTGCAAATGAATTTAAATTTTATGAAGTAGAATAATAGAATATTTCTTTTCTTAACATTATTATTTAATACATATTTATTTTACAATTTCATTTTTATAAGCAAGATTATTATGATAATAAAAATTTCATATTTTTATTGTTTGAAATAGACTTAAATACTGTCTAATACATGATATTTTATTAGGAACAAAATTTTGGTTGGTGCTGGAATAATATGGAGTATTACTCTTTCTATCTCCTTATTAGTCGCAAACTTTCACAATCAATGACACTGTTAAATTTTATTCCTGATATTTTATTTTGGTCAGTGTGTCTTTGTGTAGTGAATCTCTAGTGTTATTTATTCTATTTCATGTTTAATTAATGTATTATGAAAAATAATTCTTTTTTTTTAATTAATTGAATGGTGAATATTTAACAACTACTTAGTACTGACTTATTTATATTTTTCAACATGATTTTGTGTTTTGTCTTAATGTTATTAAATGTTATTCATCACAATAGACATTCTATAATAATATATATTATTATTATAGGAAACAAAAAATGGAAAATGATGAAGAACAAAAATGCAATGTCAAAGAAGCTACTACATCTGTACCTGTAGGTTATCAATCTGATTCTCATCTTGAGACAGAAGAAGAAAATGTAAAAGGGTATAAATTATTTTCCTTTTCTTTTGATTAAAATATAATATAATTATTCTTTTAATTTATTCATCAATGTGAATATATTGAGATTTTATATTAATATTTTTTGTAATTAAATACATATCATACAGGCCAAAAACATCAAATTTTACGGTAGGCGGTTTAATAGGAGCATCACCACCAAAATTTGTTTCTCTTGAAGAAATTATAACAGCTGCAAATGGCATGAAGAATATGGCATTAGCACATGAAATTGCAGTGGATAAAAATTTTCAGTTGCAAAAACTGGAACCTGATGATGGCACATTTCACAGGAAAGTAAAAGAAATTATGCATAAAGCTTTTTGGAATTTATTAGCAGAACAATTAGATGAAGATCCTCCAAATTTTACACAAGCTTTGGTTTTATTACAGGAAATTAAAGAAGTAATATATTTACATGGTTTTTTTAAAGTAATGCATAATTTCTATATCTATTTTTAATAATTTTTTCCTTTTATAGACATTAGATGAACTAGTATTACCACATCATGCAAAAATTCGAGAAAATTTAAATGAAGTACTTGATGTAAATTTAATTAAACAACAAGCAGAAAATTGTGTTTTGAATTTCCATCATTATGCACAATATGTGATATCTATTATGAGTAAAGTTTGTGCACCAGTAAGGGATGAAAAAATTCGAGAACTTAGTCAAAAAACAGATGTTATTGAAATATTCAAAGGAATAATGGAAGTATTGCAATTAATGCGTCTTGATTTAGCAAATTTTACCATTACTATGATGAGACCAAATATAGTTGCTTCAAGTATTGAATATGAAAAAGCCAAATTTGCTGAATTCTTAAAAGTTAATACAAATGGTCTACAATTTACAGAAAAATGGTTATTAAGGCATTTTGATTCAATAAAAATTTCAAGCAGTTCTGATGTTAATACTGTGGGTCAGCTAACACATTGCCTTCTAACTGAAGCATATCTTGACCTTCTAGAATGGGATTTTAGTCCAAATGCAGAAGTACATATACAAATATTTATGTTAATAATATAATTAGTTTTTAATTACTTGAATTAACAATAGAAATTTTGTCATCTGTTTCATAGACTTTGATGCTTGATCAAAGTAGATTACTGGAATTGCGTGATAAAACCAGCAGATTAAGCATCATAGGTTCTATAATATTGCTGGTAAACAATGCAGTAGGTGCACCAATCCTCGGTGTATCAAGTTTTAAGAAGAATATTAAACAACATCTTAATGTATTGTTAGATTCTGTACATTCAAATAAGTATGTATATAGTAATATATGATATATACATATGTATAGTATACTATGTACAAATAATAAAATTATAAGTTAACTTTTTCATATTAGTAATTATATTACATTAATTACTATTATTAGGGATTTGGAAAGTATAATGCCAAATATTGTATTGCAAGTAAAAACAGATTTAAAAGTAACATTGGAAGAAATTAATGCTACTCCATTATCTTCAGAGATAGAAACATTATTAGAAGGCCAAATATTGGATCTTATTAATCCAGAACATAAAATAAGACATCTTATAAGTAAGTATTATAAACTATGAAATTCATCTATTTTATTTTACATCTATTTCTAGATTTAAGAATTCGACAATTTTTACAAAAAATAATATTATCTCAAACTGCGGCACCTCAACAAATTCCACCTGGACTTTCATCATTACAAGAAGAATTAACAGCTATAGTAGCTCAATTTTTGATACTTATTTCTCATAATCGAAGTGTATTTGGAAATTATTATCAAGAAATAGTTACTAATGCACTTATTACTTAAACAAGAAACTGAAAATAATAAGGATATGAGTGCAATTCATACTATGGACTTGTAAAACAATTAAGATTTTAAATCAATTTTTGTAAGGGAAATATTATATTGTGTGTTCATAAAATAGCACATTAATTAAAAAAATAAGTGATATATATATCTTAAAGTATACTGCTCACAAAAATTAGAGGATATTTCAAAATGAATACGAAGCGATAAAAAAAGAAGCTTTCGATTTTTTTTATTAAATAAGAACATCAGAAAAGCAAATGACAAGTCAAAGAAAGTTGTTCTTGTTTAATAAAAAAAAATCAAATGCTTCTTTTCTTATCGCTTCATATTCATTTTGAAATATCCTCTAACTTTTGTGAGCAGTGTAATAATTCATTTGTTTTCATAAGTTTCTTGACAAAAAAAAGGGAAAAAAAAGGAAAGATAAAGAATGTTATAAACATAAAAACAAAAACGTTATATAGAAAAATTCTGATATTGATATAAGTTATAAATGATACAATTAATTATATAAGAGAAAAATATGTATGAAAAGGAAAAAATTTTCACGTATATTGCAACTAATTATTTGTTTTTAACTGAATGCAATATATATATATATATATATAATAATTTATATTACATATAAGTTAAGTGTAACTTAATTTTTGTAGCTATCATGATTAGCTACAATTTATTTTTTGCTTTGTATTTGGTGCTTTAATATGTTTTCCGTATATTATTTTAAGTATTGTATTCAAAATTAATATGTAACATATATTTGTATATACATACAAAAATTAAATCAATTTGTAATTAAATTTTATTCTATATTTTGAAATAATTGAAACTATTTATAGTTTGTTTTATTACATTAAATGTATTCTAAAAATATAATAAACTCTAATATACATACGCATTCTATTTTTTTTTTTTAACATATACTTTCATATTTGTATTGAAAAATTATTTATTGTATATTATATAAATGATTTAAATATCAAGTATTGAAATAACAAAGAATGAAATATAAATTCATTATAATTACAATTATATATATTTATTTATATTGTCCACATACAGAAATTTTTCCAAGGAAAAAAAACATATCTTATGCAATTATATATATTTATTTATATTGTTACATACAGAAATTTTTCTAAGGAAAAAAAACATATCTTATAAAATAATATCGAATAAATTCATATTTCAAATTACAAACATTGTTTTAGATTCAAAAACATATTATTGAATCAATTTGTAGAATTTGGAATTTTGGAACATTTTATAAAAAGCATCGATTCGAACAATGATGAACGATAGTGATACAATACCGAAGTCGTTATACTAATATAGAAAAACCAAGATGATCTTTGATTAAGGTGATCTAGGCTAAATATAATTGCCAATTTATAGGATTGTTATTCAGTATGAAATCTTAAAGACATGGTTTCAAAGAATATATATGAATTTATATTAAATTTAAATAGAACAAAACTATTAAAATATGTAATTTGTGTATTACTTACAACAAGTTTTTGATAATAATTCTTTATATTAAAATATAATTAATCTTTGAATTTTTTCATATTTAGTGTTACTTTTGTGTATTTGTAATAAAAGTAACATGATCTTCAAATACAGAAATATGTTGTTTTTTTATAAAATGTTTAAATCCTAGAAATTGTATATTAGATAAATAAGAGTTTATATTATAAAATTATTCTATATATATAATAATAATATATATAAAATACCTATAAATAAATGAAACAATCCCTTATTTAGCGAAAATAGATTTTGAAGTATGTCTAATAGTTCCTCCAAATTGCCTATTTTTGTATAATTTTGTATTATTTTTGCAAATATTTTGTAATCAGTTTCCGATAAAGAACGTTTTACCTAATTAAAAAAAGTTAGTATAATATAAATTTCTTACTTATTAAAATTTAATTAATATTTGTATGTATATATTTAGAATTAATTACAACTATATTCCAAAATCGTGCCTCACATATGATTATTTACCTCTTTCAAATATGCTTTGCCTAAAGCTTTTTTATCAGTGCTAGTTTCTTCAAATATTTGTTGAAAATACTTTGTATTTTCTGCATGTTCTCTATCCACACAAGAAGAAGTTGAAGGAACAGATAAATGTTCGTTAACTTCTATTGGTAATATCTTTATTTTTCTTCTTTTTGTAACTGGTTCACTGATATTTTTTGTTAATTCATAAATAGTATAATCATTTTTTAATTTACAGTCATTGAAATTAATTACAGGTTTCGATTCTGTCTTTAAAAGTTCAAATAAGTCCTTTTTTTGTGTTTCAACCAATCGTTTATCTTTCTCATCTTCCTTAGTATAAGAATCAATATTGAAGTTATCTTCAGTTGGAAGGTTTTCAATTTTTTGTTTTGAAGTAACTTTTACTGCGCGAGACACTTTTGTGTCAAATGATGCTGATGGTGCTAGTAATGAAACATGACTATTTGCTGATTGTACATTAGTTAAGTTCGGTTGTGGAAACTGAAAATAATTATACAAAAATAGAAATATTTAAAAGCTTTTTTTTATAAAATTGAACTTACAGTGTATTCCGCATATCTGAAAAAATCTTTTAATTCTTTCACAATAATACCAAAAGAAGTGAAACTTTTTATATGAGGTCTGAGCCAAGTGGATAAATGTTTTTTAAAACTTGGATTATCAAATCGACAGTCACAAAGAATTATAGCACCATAATCATTTTTATGACGTATTATACGACCAATGGCTTGATTAACAGCACGTGATGCTTCCAGTTGATACCACTGTTGACCAGACAAAGCCTAAAAAGGAATGAAATACATAAAATTAAAATACTTGATAAATATTCGATATCTCAATTTTAATTACCTCTTTATCTCGTTTTTTTATTTCTTCTAAATACCTCTGTTTTAATATAACTCTCGCATCTTTTAAAGGTGGAAATGGAAGTCCTGTAATTAATACAGCTCTTCCATTTGCATTAGCAAAATCAAGTCCTTCGCTCACTTTACCTCTACAAACTGCCATGAAAATAGCTCCTTTACAAGAGGGATCTTTAATTTTTTGATAATATTCATTCATAACATTTATAAAACCATTTTTGTATTGTGGTTCCACATATATAGGCTGATAAATATAAATTAATAGTATTACTATCTTTATTAGTATCTATAACTGTTTGAATATAATTATTAAAAGGTAATTACTTTACGATCTGCAATTTTAGTCCACACACCTGCATTTTGCCATTCTTCTTTACATTTTTTCATTATTGGATACGAAGGAAAAAAAACTAATAAACCATGAGGAATAAGACAACTAAAATTAAATACTGTTCGTCCAAGAGATGCTATATATTTTGGATCATTCCTAGAATACAAATTATGCCTCTTAAATGTAATATTATGGCAGTAATTACATATTATATAGGATATATTTAATAAAATTAATACCTCGTATTAAAAGAAGAATTTAATAAATAACCATCAGGTCCTTGACTAAGAACACTGACACAAATTTGATCTCCTTTTACAATATGCGAATTTTCTAGTTGAATTTCAATTGGTATTCCAAGTTCAGATATGAAAGGTTTCAAAGGAGATAGTGTACCACTTGTTAATATTACTGAACGTATGCCTTGGTCCATTAATTGTTGCATACTTTTAATTAATTTTGTAATTAATATATAAATACATCAACAGAATCTGTCCAAAATTAAACGCAATAACAAAAGATTTACCTAAATCCAGGACTAAAACACCAATAACTAATAACTTTGCTTTCATTTTTTAAAGGCATTTTTTTCTTTTCCCAAACTTCATTTTGTTTTGTTTTTTTCTGTTCCTCTAGTTGAATATATACTTTATAACATTCTTCAATCTTTTCCTTGTAGCGTACGCTATTACCAGTGCTAAATACAGTTTTTAATAGATCACTGAATTTTTGAAGTGCATTACCTTTCCTTGTAAATGGAGAAGTACTTGTAGTTGTTAAGTAAAAAGCAATTTTCTCTAACTTCTCTATTACAAGTTGTTCTTTGCCGTGGGTTAACTGTTGAGTACATTTACTATTTTTTATTTGCTTTGCATCACAATATAGATTAGAAAATATTAATTGTGTACTTGTGCCTTTCCCAATAATTCAAAGATGTATCCACCAGGCAGTGTATCTCCCTCATCATGTTTTAGAATTTCTATTGCATCAATAGCTTTCTCCAGTTCCAGAAACATAGTTTTTAAAACGCACAAGTCCTCTGCAGTAAAATCTTTTTGAGTATTTGTTGAACTTTCCATTGAAAAATCATTTTGTTCTTCAATATCGCTAGCCATATCTTCCATTACAGCTGTTATTTCATCAATGCACATTGCAATATCTGTACTACATATCTACAGAAATATAATTTATCTTTATATTTTATAAAATTCAATTTCTTTTGATTTGTTTTTTACTTGCCATTAAATACAGATTGATTTAATACCTGTAATGAAGCTGCCTCTTCACATGTTTTCTCAATATTATGTGCTTCATCTAAGAGAATAACATTATTTTGTATATCTATACCTTGTGTTCTTCGTGATTTTGAATCTAGTAAGTAATTATATGGCATAAAAACAATATCAGCATTTTGCTTAAGTTCTTTGGATAAGAAATATGGACAACATTTAAACTTTTGTCCAGCTTTCACTAAATCTTCTATGTCAAGTATTTCCTGTTTAAAAAAATGATCACCTTTCCTACATTATATATTTTTTTATTAATATTTTTTATTAATGCACAAAACTCATTATAGCTATCAAACATTGGAGCTATGATTCTTTACCTGTTTTCAACATTGTTGTAATAGAAACATGTTTTAGATTTTACTTTAGAATGACACATGTATATCTTATTTAAACTATTGGTTTCCTTGGAAATTTCTGGATGAATACAAAGCTGATCTCTAGATCCTAAAACAGTTGCACTTAAATGTTTGTACGAAGTCCTTTTTAATTCTTGCATTGCTTGCGAAAGCTGTGAATGAGTTCTAGACGCATAGATAATTTTTGGTGGCGTCCAATTAAAATTATTGACAGACACAGAATTTCCTGCACCTTCCTTAAGTTCATTATTTAATTGTTTAAAAAAATGTCCACCAAAATCAGGTTTCTCAATTGCACCAATTAATGATTGTGCTTGTAATTGAGCTTTCTTTGTCAATAACCAAGCTAAAGATGAACACAAAAGGCTAAGTGTCTTTCCAGTGCCTGTAACATTTTCATGAAGAGTTTTAATATTTTAACTTAATTATATGTAACAACAACAAAACAAAAAAAAAAGAAAAAGGTTTAAAATAATACCAGTTGGAGATTCCAAAACACCATTTTTATTATTTTGAAGACATTCTATCACTTTTGCCATATATTCTTCTTGTATCGGATATGGTTTAAAAGGGAAACTTACAATAACATTATTAATTGTCACGTCTGGCATCGTTATAAATTTTTCGAGACAGAATATAAATAAGTAAAATAAATAAAATATTAACATTCATCTAACTATTAAGATCACATTCGCACCAAATCTGAACTACAGCGCTTTCCAAATGATCCTTTATTTATGTTTCTTATATATACAAATTTATGTATATTTGTCTCGACGCGTACACACGTAATTAATTTTTCTTCTTAGAATAATAAAAACAAAAAAATAGTAGTAAATACATGCATTTCTTAAATTTTGTAAAAATTGCAATTAAATAGTAAGAGTAAAGAGAGACTTTTTTATTTTCGACAAGCACTTTTTATTGTGAATGAGGTCGCGTATTAGGAACTTATCAGCCAGCTTATTATACAAAGGAATTTATTTTTAAGTATCAATAATTTTATTTATAAACGAAACATTAAATCTTTTGTAAAGTAGCAAAGGTTCAAGATTAACTCAGTCGTATATCAGCTGATTTCGTTGGGCGACGGCTATAAAAGCAGTTCTTAATTTTCCTCCTTTAGTGTATATTTTTATTATGCTTCGTTTCTTGCAGTAGGTATGCATCATTACATCCTGCATTTGTCAATATGTTCAGATTTATAATAATTAATGTATTGAAATTTATTAATTCAAACGATTTATGTTTCGGAAGACTAACAACCATTGGTTATTGACCTTTAAAATAAGCTACGAAAGATCATTCAACATTCTTGCGTTTAAACATGTGCACAATATATAGCATAATAAATATATACATATCCGAATAAGTTTCTCCTAATGAGAAAACAGTATATTTAATAAATATATTGTTTTCTCGAGATTTTAAAGATAAAACTTAATTGAAAAAAAATACGAAGTAAGAATAAAATTGATGTTGAATCTATATTGATGAAATAAAATATTTCATACAAAGATAAATGTAATTTAAAACTTGAATGAAATTCTGATTTCAGTATTCTCTGTCCAGATATAAAGATTTCTGTCATAAAGATATCTCTGTATATATATTTGTACAAATTTATCGAGAACTATAAAACTGTATTGTATATAAAATTTACATGATTAATTGAGATATTATATTTTCGAAAGATTCTATAAATTATTTAAATTTTTGTACTTGTACTTGTTGAATGCATGTTACAATTTTTTTCAGCTCAGTTACAATATAATTTTAAGATGCGTTTAGTGATCTGTGATACAGCAGATTATGTGGCAGAATGGTCTGCTAAATATGTTCTAAAAAGAATTAATGACTTCCAACCAAATCCAGATAAATATTTTGTTCTTGGTCTTCCAACAGGTATGTATTTTTCATATATTATAAATAGAAAAAAAGTGTCGAAAATTTATTAACAATGATTATAATAAATTTGTAATGACCAAATCATTTTTAGGTGGTACACCTTTGGGAATGTATAAAAAGCTTATAGAATATTATAAGGCAAGAAAAATTTCCTTCAAGTATGTAAAAACTTTTAATATGGATGAATATGTTGACTTGCCCAGGGATCATCCAGAATCTTATCATTATTATATGTATAATAATTTTTTTAAACATATAGATATAGATCCAGAAAATGTGCACATTCTTGATGGTAATGCACCTGATCTTGTAAAGGAATGTGATGATTTTGAAAATAAAATTTCAGAAGCTGGTGGCATTGAATTATTTATTGGTGGTATGGAATTTTATTAGTAAATAATTCGTATAAAAAATTAATTAGATATAAAACACAATATTATATTGTAGGTATTGGTCCAGATGGTCACATAGCTTTCAATGAACCAGGTTCTTCTTTAGCATCACGTACAAGAGTAAAAACATTGGCTCAAGATACATTAGAAGCTAATGCAAGATTTTTTGGAAATGATATTTCCAAAGTTCCAAATCAAGCATTGACTGTTGGTGTTGGTACAGTGATGGATGCCAAAGAAGTGATGATTCTTATCACAGGATCTCACAAAGCATTTGCTCTTTATAAAGCAATAGAAGAAGGGATCAATCATATGTGGACTGTATCAGCTTTTCAGCAACATCCTCGTACAATAATTATTTGTGACGAGGATGCTACTCTAGAATTACGCGTGAAGACAGTAAAATATTTCAAGGTATAAAAATGTAAATTTTCTAAAATTTTTAAAAATTACATTTAAAGATTTTAGAAAAATTCTAGAGATATTTGTAATTTAATTGAAATTTAATTCATGTTTTAAATTTATATAATATATGCAGGCTCTCAGTGCTACACATCAAAAATTAATTCAAGAAGATGGAGATGCAATCCTTCGTCGTTCAATACAAAACAATTAAAATGGTAGTTATTTTTTTCAACATTCTATACAACAAATGGTATATTGTAAATTTAGGATTATGTACTTTTTATTTTGCTGCTCACAAATTTAAATAATTTGAATTAATTAATAATATTTCATCATGAAATGTTACTTAAAATGTTATATTTTCATTGTAAAATTATTTATGTGAGAAATAGGTATAAATCGTGTTTTAATAAAGTCTAAAATATATTATTTTTTAAAGAATTTGTGGAATATCCAAAGTAAAATTGACTAAAATATTGGTTTACAATAATATAAAATATCATTGTCATACATATATAAAAATGCATACAGCCTTACATAAAAGGATTTGAATGTATGTAACGAATTTTTTAAATTACATAATGTATGTATGTACATTATATGAATCAATTGATATGAAAATTTTATAAAATATAAGTATATATACTTGTTTCAATAATTCAGAAATTATAATATTGTTATTGTTCCATTATTATATCTTTTCGGAAATAAACTTATTTTTTTTATTACAAAATTTTTCTAGTTTCGTTCATTTATTAAATTAATATCTTTCTTATTTTTGCTCTATTTTTATTAAATTTGTTATAAATCATTGTACGTATTATTAAAAAATTTCTTAATACATATACAGAATTCTTAGGAAATAATTAATACAATAAGAATAATAAGAAGAAAATAAAGAAAATGGAAAATTTATTTCACAATTATATATATAAGAAATAATAATTTCACAATGTTTTTTTCATTTAGTCTATTATATTTAATTAAAATTTAAATAATAATTATTTTTTGAATTCAAATTTCAAAAATTAAATATATTTACATATTAACTTATAAGTGTATTTTCATCTTTGAATATGTTGAATCGTCTAGATTTTTTTTATTCTGTAAAATAAACTATGGCTTAATTAAAAGAATATTTTTAATTCACAAATATGTCTAAGTATCAAAGGATAAAAATAAATTTGAAATTTTTTAAGCTGTCATATAAATCAAAAAATTTTGTAGAGAAAACACAGGCATATATATTTAAAGGATTGATTAACCTTTTTGAAATCAAAGTATTACAAATTAGCGGCAACAAATAGAAAAGATCATGCGCGATCTTTATCATGAGGAATGTAGATAAAAAATATAAAAGATAACTCAAGGCAATACATCAGTTGACTATTGAGATTGTATTGTCTTGTGAGGAAAAATTGTTGATATGTGTGCGTAATAATACGCACGTAATTGATAAGAAAGTTAATCTTGCGATCTTGTCAGTAATCGATCTTATAAATTCAACAATACTTAAAACCTTTACAAATTGTTTTGCGGAGTTTCTCTTTTCGGTTGTGACTGATTGGATCGAAAATTTATTACTCAATTTTTTCCATAATAATGAATAACGAAATATTTGAAATGAAAAAAGTTGTACTTCGTGATATCGAGCCAGTTCTACATCAGAAGATTGGGGATCATATGATCATTGAAAATTTCAGCAGTAAATCACTATTACCTCCTGGAGAAAATTATGGAAGTACAATTTTCAGTGTTGAAGTTGAACTGAAGAATAAAAATACTGAAAAGAAAGAGAATCTTTATCTTATTGCGAAAATGTGTCCACCAACAGAATATCAAAAACAAATTTTCAATAGTTCTCGTACATTTATGAAAGAAATCTTTATGTACGATACTATTTTACCAGCTTATAATAAGTTGGAATTGGAGTGTGGATTAAAAAAAAACGAGATATTCGAAATTTTGCCAAAATTTTATGGGTCTAGGCTGTCTTTAAAACCAGATGGAAATTTTGACGATGATGCTGTCATTTTTATGGAAAATTTGAAAGTTGAAGGTTACAATACCGGTGATAGAACTTTAGGTACGTACATATTTTGAAATGAAAAAATGTATTAAATTAATCCTCTTAATTTGTTAACTATTTATTACTAAATTTTAATTGTTATTATCATCTAGTAGAGAATGTTAGAAGTATTACAAAGTATTTCCAATTGTATAAAAACAGATATATCGTTAAACAAAATAGTTATATTAAATCAATTTTTGTAATATATTAATTTAATAAGTCAATAATTCTTAATAATAATGACAGTAATTTTTAACTTAGTAATTTAGTAATTTAATAATATAGTAATTTAATAAATAAAGTATCGAATTTAAGTTTAAGAAACTGCGTACATCTGTAATAATGACAAAAATTTGGACTAATAATAATAAAATAGGATTAATAATAAAAGACGATTTTTTTGATATTAGATAATATCGTTCTATAAAATTATGTATTGGTTTAAAATGTAGCTACTTTTTTTCGTATTGTAATACGATTTTTTTATCGTATTGTAATATGTATTTTACGCTTATATTTTTGTTAAAATGTACTTTCAACATTCAAGTTCAAACAACGTTAAGTTTAATGATCGTGTTATTTATACATTAAGAAAACAGGTGAAATATATTTTTTAAAATAAAATAATAATGAATCTTAAAATTTAAAGTTTACTTAAAATGAACAACATAATCATTACAACATAAAATATTAGCAGTTATAATATCATGCAAATCAATTTTTGGTGTTTTTTAAAATCAGTTAAGACTATCATTTATTTATGGGATAGTTTGAGACAGTTTTCGTCTTATGAAGAATTAGAAATATTGACATATTTGCTTATGAGAATTAGTTTTAATATAAATTCTAACATAAAAATAATATTGACATGAAATAAAATATAATAGATACGTTAGAATTTTAAAAATGTATATATACTTTACAATTAAAAATAATTTGTTACACATTACCTTCATATATTTATGATTTATAAATTTATATATTATTAAATATATCCGAATAATATTGTTCGATTATGTTGATTTTGTTCCTACGATTACAAGTGTGTATATATATGTATGTATATAATTATCGATAAGATTTTTTACTTTGATATTTTCGCTGAATCATGTATAATATGTGTCTTGATGATTCAAAGAATCGCAATATCTACACTTTGTTATATTAAAATTATTCTTAATTCTCTTATTACACGATGAAAATTAAAAATTTATAAACAAAATGGCACATAAAATAGATTAGAATTTTAATAATTTCTCAATTAAAATTTTTTTTATTTTGATTTTCTTATATATACTCGATTTATAATAAAGAATAGATTAACAAATAAATATATAATAATGTAATAAATAATAAATATATTATATAATAAATTCATAATAAATATATTAATAATATAAAGATAACAATAATAATATAAAAGATGTGCAACAATTAAATAAATTTTTTGAAAAATTTACTGAATTTTAAAAATTTTAATACGTATTTCGGAAGATATTTGTATTTATAAAATAAAATTTTATTTAACTACAATATTTGATAATTTATATAGGTTACGATTTAGAGCACGCAGAGGAAGCAGTCAAGGCTTTAGCGAGATTTCATGCTTTAGGAATGGCTATGAAACAGAAAAGACCTGGTATCTTCGAAGTGTTCAAGATGTACGCGAAACCTTTACAAAATTCGGAAATTAATACGGATAATATGTTTGTATTGGTACTCGATCAGATAAAAAAAGACCCAGAAATAAATCCTTATTATGAAAGATGTGAAAAAGTTCTATTAGGATTGAAACCGGAAGATATTTGGTCAGACTCTTTTCGAGAACCATGGACGACCATCATTCATTCTGATTTCTGGGTGAATAATGTGATGTTTCGTCGCAGCGAAACAGGAAAAATTAATGGCATAAAATTCGTCGATTTCCAAATATATCTTTATGGAAGTCCTACGCGTGATTTGATATTTTTTCTTTACTCTAGCGTTAAGAATGACACGACAGAGGAACAAGTCGAAGATCTGATGGATCTGTATTATGAAACTTTGGTAAATACGTTAAATAAAATGAAATGCAATACGGATAAGTTTACCAAAGAAGGATTTAAAGCAAAAATGGCTGAGGATGGAGAACGCGAATTCATCCATGTAGCTTTCATGATAAAGATGCTCACGTTGGACACGAAAGAAATTAATGATTTTGATGTAGACAAAATGCATTCAGTAATAGTGGAACATACTGGAAATCAATTATTCCAAGAACGACTACGAAGATTAGTATTTTGTTTTGTTAAACGAAATTGGATATAAAAAAAATGATCATGGTGAAGGTGAAGCTTTTTCTACAAAATGCCTTCGTATACCATATATGGAATGATCGTATCCGATTATTCGATGTCATAATAAACATATCACATAGATATATCACATTGTTTTCAATGATTAATTCATTCTATTATCTGTAATATACGAGGAAATATAATCAGTTCAATTAAGTAAGGTTCATTAAAATAAATAAATCGAATTTTACAATAATATCAGGTATAAATAACAAAAAAAAAGGAAGAATTTGGTTAAAACAGATCAAAAATTAATAAATCAATGATAAAGAACGAATTCATAAACAATCATTTGATTTTTAAATAGATACACGAGTATATAAATTTCTTCGATAAATTATTTTTAAGAGATATAAATGTATCTTTTTATATATAAATGTATAAAGATATAAATAAATAATTTCTTAATATGTCAAACAAATATTTAAAAATTGCATATCAATGGTACACAGAAGATACATATTTTTCATTATCACAAGACAAAATGAAATAAGTTAACAAAATTTTTTGAAATAAAGTGCGTGTATTTTACTCATTGTCAGTTTGGAAATTAGTTTTGTATACATAAATGAACATTTGTTTCACACAATGTGGAATTTATAATTGATTCTGATATATATATAACGATTTTTAAGATAAACTAAAAATTATTTGAATTTTGTTCGCATTACATAATTATTTTAAATTATACCAGAAATAAAAAGGATCAAAAGAAAGAAATATGTATCTATAAATGAATTTAATTTACAATTTCTTTGCATGAATTAATTGAATTTTATTTAAGTGAATTTTGATACAGTGAATTATCTTATCAAACAGTGTTTTATTTATCAAAATCTCATTTCATATCAATTATTATCTTAATAAGAATTGGCATGGAATTTCAGTTTATTTTTTGAAGGAGATAATAACGTTATGAAAGGAATGATTAGTAATTTATTTTTTTTTTTATAACAACGATGAAAAGAGTAACTAGTACTTATACAAAATTAACATTCAAATTAAGTATTTTTAATGTTCACATTAATTTCAATATATTAAAAAGATTATGAATCATACAATGTTCCTTTTATAAAAGTTTTATTTTCGAATAAATTTTATATTTATTAAAGTATAAATACTATACACATAAATAAATACTATACAAAATAGAGATTAATACAAAATAATAGGGATGATAGTGAAGAAAAAAAAATTATTAATGTAACCTTGTAAATTATCTAATAATAAAATATCGTGAATTGTTATAAATATAAGTACATAGAATAATAATTCTATATTATTACGAAACAATGAAAGCGTAGAATGATTAATCAGTCACAAAACTTAGAAAACCGAGATAAAACGAATAATCAAATTTAATATATAAATTATTGGTAAAATTCACACTATTTTGTGAGCAGAAATAATATTAATTTTGTTAGATCATATAATATGAAATTATAACTATGTACCTTTTTTTTATCAAAAGAAATATAACTGCTCTTTTTTTCTAAATGATATTTTAGAAGAATTTATAATTGCTATTGTCTAATATTTAATATTTTTTAATGAAAATTATAAATAATAAAATGTGCATTAAAAGTTGCTAATGCACATTGTATTTGTGTCTTATTAAGCACTATTGTTATAATATAATAATATTATTATTATACAAAAAAAAATAGTATGATTTATCAACAAAATAACTTCTCTAATATGATACGTGAACATAAACAAAAATTTAATCTTCTAAACGTTAATCTAAACATATATTAAAATTGCCAGAAAAACTGATATATTGATCAGAATTATAATGCATGATAATATATCAATTTTTATTTTAATAATATTTTTATTTATACAATAATATACATAAATAGTCGTACACTTATATAATGTAGCCTTCTATTTAAGGATAAAATTAATTATATTGAAAATCTTATTTTGAAATAATATTGGATACGATTTTTTTAAGAATTATAAAATTTGCATTTAAATATGCGAATGGTTAATAATTCTTTTTTATATTAAATAAATAAATAATGCTATATTAAATAAACAGTATCTGTTCTTAATATTGGTCACTTAATATTGGTTATTAAAAAAATAACAAATAGATGATTATAATATTTAAAAATTTTTCATATTAGGTATATTTAATATTATTTTTTTCGCATTTGATAATTGAATTTTCGAACTGATTCTAACAACATATCCATTTAAATTCATATGCATATATTAATAAGATAAAAATGGGTCTATACGACATAACGAAGTAAAATTATTATTATATCCATTTGAAATTTTATAATAATTCGTATTACATACTTTACAAAAAAATAATAAGAGTAAAACATTCTATGAAAGATAACACTTTCTAATTCTGTTTAATATCTAAAGATATGTACGTACATATCTCCAAAGATAAAATATGATCATATATTTAATTTCTGATATCTGATAAATCTTAATACTTTAACGTATTAAATATCACTGTTATTGATAACTAATAATAAATTATTATCATTAATTATCATTTGGTGAATATGTTATATATTTCTAATTTTGTGATTTTGATTTACGAATAAAAGAATTGTAAATTCTAATTGAAATATAAAAATTTTTATTTAGAGGACATGTAACAGAATAAGTTAGGAAAACGTTCTTTTTTTATGTTTTTTTTTTTATAATGGAAAAAGTAGTTAATCTAAAATTAATTAATATTAAAATGTAATTATTACAATTGTATTTGCGATTTTTTTGTTTTAAATAAAATTACAGTAAAGTTCGTCGATATGAGGAATATAAAGTATATTTAACATAAGAATTATGGGCCTATTTTAAAGTATGGAGTGTTCTATTGTTCTTTCTTTTCAAAAATATTTCTACATTATCTAGGGAAAAGAGGTGAAAATTCCTTTTTTTGAAAATTCATACGCCTTCACGGACATTGGAAAATTTTTTTTCATAACTGAATCTAAAGATTCTAAAGAATCTAAAGATAAAATTTTCTCCTTTCAAAAGATTCCTCAAAGCTTGATGTGCGATATTTTGTACTATTAAACTTTGAAAAGTGTGTGATGTCATATATAACAAAGAAGATTCTTACCACTAAATATAAAATATTTAAATCTCAAAATAGGACAGATATATGGATAAATTCAAAATTCAAGTAAATCTTCAAATAGATGACAAATCTCTTATGATAACAGATACTGCAATTAATACCAATTTTTTAAAGAAATAATTGTATTATTATATCATTAATACGTCTTTAACTGAAATGTCGAAAAATGTATCAACTCAAAGTTTGCTCTGTGCAAAACTTGGATGTACCATACACTATTCAAAGTTCAATAGAATGGCGACAAAAAATTGCACATTAAGCTTCGATAAGTCATTTTAAAGGAGGAAGTCCAATCTTTAGGTTCACGATGGACTCAGTTATGAAAAAAATTTTCTAATGTCCGTAAAGGCGTTTGAACTTTACTTAGCTATTCACAACGGTATTAAGAAATTGTATAAAATTCAACAAAGCATAGTTAATATAGTTAATAAATTTGAATATTGAATCAGAAAGAATAAAAAAACGGAACATTATGAAAGGAAATTAAATTTATATTTCCTTAAATATGGATTATTATTTTGAATTTAACAATTTAATTATTTTAAATTACGAAAAAAACAAAAGTTTTTGAAATCGTATGCATTTAGATAGTAAAATAAAATAATTTACGTACGTATAGTATCTATTTACATTCATTTGTTTCCACATGTACATTTATACATAATAGTTCATGCATGCTCACGATGGAGCCAGAAGTTTCTTAGTGGTTGAGGCCACTTTTTTTTAGTTTTTCTATATTTTTATAAAAGTTTTAACCAGATTTTTCTACAACCAGTCGTATCACGAAATACAATTCCATAATCAAAATGAGTTTCTTCATAATGCAGAAATTCCATGGATTAATTCTGTTTATATGGTTTACATCTATTCTAACCTTATCTGTCAGCGATGAAATTAAAACAGATGGTGATACGACTCTGATGTTGACAGTAAATGCAAACTTTACTGACAGAAATTTCAAAACTGAACATCCAACTTCGTCTTCGCTGATTCAATTTATGCCTGAATCTGTTGATCCTACTAATACACGAAATGTATGTAATAACAGCATTTGACAATTAGTAAACGCATAAGTAATTATCTTTAAACTTAAATTACACTATTTAGAAGTCGAACAGTGTGTTTGATATATTCAATATATAACTGAAATATGTAAATATTATTTCAGAAAAATGTTGCCACTCCTTTAATTGCAGGAGAAGGCGGTCCAATTCCAATTGTTTCTCTTATTGAGCTAATATCTACTGAGTCATACAAATACGTAACAAATATTGCTGACAATTTAGACATACAAACTAATTTATTGAAAGATGATGACGTTCCATATGTAAAAAAAACGAAGACCACTTCTAAAATTATATCAAGAAAAGGAGCAATAAATAATGTTTCTTCCAGTAAAACAATATTATCTGATGATACAAAGTCAATAATTAAATCTTCAACAACAGTAAATGTTCATAATAACGAAAAGATTGTTAATAATTTAAAGTCAAATGTTACTGAAAAGTATATAAGTGACGCTTCAAGTATTACTGTAAATAATACTTTCCATTTTACAAATATGATGCCACAAAAATTATCAACTAATGTTCCTATAATACCATCATTAGTCCAAGAACACAAACCTAAACCAACTGCAACAGTAATAGAACCTAATAGTGATAAACAAGCATTTATACCTCATACGAAAGGTTCCCATTTAGGAATGCCAAAGAAAATTAATTATGTTTTACCAGTTATTGTTACTCTTATAGCCCTGCCAGTTTTGGGTGCTATTGTTTTCATTCTGTACAAACAAGGTAGAGATTGTTGGGACAAAAGACATTATCGGCGAATGGATTTTCTTATTGACGGAATGTATAATGATTAATATCTACAAATTGTTATATCATTTAAAAAATCAAATTATAATGTTAATTTCATATATATGAAATATATACATACATATATATACATGTATATACACACACACACACACACACACACAAAACAATCGAATATACTATTCTGTCATTATAGCTGCAATGAAGATATATGTTTCATTTACAAATATCTATATACAAATTTTTTGTTTTATTACAATATTTGTATATATTTTTTTTTTATTATTCTACTGCTTTGATATGAGATTCACTATTGTGTTATTTTCGTTTATCAATTGTATGAAATTTGAATATTTATGTTCGTAAATTTAGACAAATGGTGCTTAGAAAGGTCAATAATAAGATAAAGGGAAATAATAAGAAATTTATAATTATAGCAATGATAGTCTTTTTATGATTGAAATGATTTTAATCTCATTTTGTAAGATAATTATTGAAGTGTTTATAACACAAGTATATAAGTAAGAATATGTACATTAAAATAATTATTGAGTAGTTTTAATCAAAAGATTTCATCTGTAAATGATTTATTACTAATTTATAAATGTCAGCAAAAGTTTTTAATAAAAAAATTAATATATTGAGAATTTAATTGTGAAAATATAATAATATCATAATTTCTTTTAATACTTGAAATAAATTTTGTAATGTGATATAAAAGGTGTTTTCATGTTAAAATTTATTTTCCCTATTTTCACTTAATTTTCTTTTCATTAAAATTTGATTGTGTTTCTTAAATGTAATAATGCTTTTCATATTAATTTACAACTTGTAAAATAGTAATGTCTAATGTCTGATTTGAATAATATCAATTTACTTATTTAGGTATTATATCTTACAACTTTTTATATAAAAATATGATTAATACTATAAAAATTGAATGTTCACTTCTAAAATTATTATATTATAGCATATATACAATTATTTTATTGATAAAGTTTCAGAAATTGTTATTACAGTGATGGAATTTTATGAACTTTCTTGTTTATTTAATATTTCTAAAATTTATATGTTATTCGTATTATGTTAATAAAGTAATAATTATTTATATATATATATATACATATGTAGATATATGTAGTATATAAATGTGTAAAAAAATCATATTCTTATAAAATATAAATACTTTTAACTAAAAATATTTGATTATTTTCCATGTTTATACATTACATTTCGTGTGAAAAAAAATTCATAGTTTCAACTTTTATTTTTTATTAATAAGCTTGTTATATAGGTACATAAAATTATTTATATTAGTATTGTATGTAAATTATAAAGTTTATACTGACAAAGAATAATGTAACTATTTCATATAATAATTTAACAAATTATAGGACAATTATAAATATGATATATATAATTTCTGATATATGTTTCTTTCGCATAAAAAAATTTATATGTAAAGAAGTATAGATGAAGCTTCAATTCCGTAATTTGTGTTTTTAATATATGCATTAAAGAAAAACATTGTTAATATTAATGTTCTTAATATATTTATGCAAATTTAAAGCTTTGAAGTGCATAACTTTTATGACTTATAACAATCTACAGTAATTATAATTTTTACTATAAAACTAAAATCGTAATTTCACCTTAGATTAAATTTATTGCTTTTATTATCGAATTAAATATAAAAAATAGCAATTGTCACAAATAGTTTTCTTAATGTTGTAATTTCAATACAAACATAATTTTGTCAAGTATGTAGATGTTTCCAGAATATTGCTATGTTATGTAATTATTAACAAGGTAATGTCCAGATGAAATATCTGATATATTTCTAAATTTTCCAACAGTGTATTTCGTAAAAAAGATATTCTAATAATCTAAAATTCACCCATTAATGTTATGATAAAATTCTTATAATATCAGGATTTTCTTTTTATAGATTTAAATTAAAAAAACGAATGTAATAAAACATGGTTATAAGTTTAGAACGATCTTTTTTATATCTGTTTCGTTAAAGATACTTCACAAAATTACAATTTTTCGTATAAAAAAAAATTGTTTAATAATAATGTTACAATCGCACCATTGTGAAGTTTATAATAAATTGCTTACAAGTTGATAATAATAAAAAATATGCAGTTTTAATATGAAAAATAATAAGAAAAATGTACGTGATAGACGAACGTTAATCATTGAAAAATGTTAACTTTTACTACACCTTGTTAACTAATCAATTGTTCTTAACGATTAAAATAAAATAAAAAAGAAAAATACTATAAATATAGAAATACTTTATACTGCATTTCCATATTAGACATATCATACTGAACTTTTTTATTTAATCACGACATTCAATAAAATACTTCCTACTTAGATTTATACTTTACTTCGTCTGGAAAAGCTTCTCTTGGTGGAACCAAGCTAAGCATCATTATATGACGTTGATAAGCTCTGGAATTACGAAATTGCGTGTCTGTTCCGTGGATTCGATCCAATACTCCCAAAACTCCAAAACATTGATTAAATCTAAAATCCAATAAATTCAGTATTCAATATTTATTTTATATAATATTAATAATATTAAATATATTAAACTTCCATACAAAATATAGTTATATTGGTAGAGATTTATTTAATATTAATCAAAAAGTAAAAAAATTATTTTACAAGAATATAAATAGTATAGTTCAATTTACTTAACATTAAAATATAAATAATTTCAGAATATATGGAAATTACTTACTTTAAGTGATGAAAATCGTGAGCTTCTGGAGATGGAAAGAACGGTAGATGGTAACCAGAATGAGCATTTAATGTAGAAAGAATAGCAAGCGAGAACCAAAGCCAAGCAGTAGCCACATGAGAACCTACGATGAATACTCCCAAAAACGGTGGTAATAGATTCGAGCCAATGTGTTCTAAAGGATGGCAATATAGCGATGTTACAGCTATAGGAGCCGTCCATTCGTGATGCTGCTTATGTATATACTTATAGAAATAGCGGCTATGTAGAAATCTGTAACGTAATTTTACTTTTACGTAAGTTTGTTTACACCTACACAGGTATATAAAATGCTAAGTAAAATACACGTATATGCTACAGAGAATTATTTACTCAAATGTGACTTTAGTTTTGTAAGATAAGTTAAAAATTATTTTTTATTATTTGAAAAATTATAATAAATCTTAACCAAGTAGTAAATAAAAAATTATGTAAATTATTATATTAAATGCATTTATTTAGCATACACAAATGCGTACATTTAGTATTAATCCATACCTACGTTAATGTATTATTCTTTAATTCTTTTAACTAATACACAGAATGTTTTATTTTAATGATTTATCTAAAAAAAAAATACTGAAAAGATTTAAGAATCTTTGTTATTTGGAACATATAATTTTTTTAACTCATCGTTAGTATACATACTTTTAAAATAAATTAATTTTGAGAATAAAACAGTAGTTTTTACGAGCGATTTAAGGAAAAAATTAGTATGATACTTTTTAATATACGATACTTTTTAATATATGAAAAAAATTTTCATACCTATGTGAGTAATAAAATCCAATTTCTTCACACAATATGTGAATGGCGATTTCAACGAGCACCCAGTGAAAGGTCGGCAATTCGCGTACAGAGGGATAACCGCGCCATTCCATAAAGTGATAACTGACGTACGCTAGAGGAACTCCTACAATGATCTGATTGAACAGTACTTGAGCGATTACTTTGCACAATTCTCTTGTGTCAACTGGTTCGTTCGTACCCGGTTGTATTTTATATCTCCGTAAAGCAACTGGTCGATTAGTTATGTCCAGAATTGTGTAAATTCCACCAAAGAACCAGTATACAAAAAAAGTTAATCCTAACGAGCCTAAAAAGTATTAATTTTGTAATTCTTCCTAGAAATATTCTACATTTTTACGAAAAATCGGTAAATACACATAAGACGATAAAAATGTTCCAAGATAAATTTTCAATAACAATAACATGTAACATAGAAACTTTATTTCTTTAGTAGATTTTTGTTCTTATACAATAAAATACACTTCTTTTTTTAAACAAGAAAAAATGAAAGAAGTTAAAAATGACTCAATTGTACCGCATATCAAGTTTCTTATAAAATACAGTACATATTTTTCTCTTTGTCAATACATCTAACGTATGTAAAATAATCTCGTGAATTACTTAATTTATGTATATATATTACAATTAAATGAAAATTGAGATTATTTATTTTTTATGATAAAATTCAACAATTTCAATGATGCATAATTGATTGATGACACATAATTTGTTCGTTTCAAATAGTCCTTATCTTGGAACTGTTGTGTATTCTATAAGTTTATTCTCAGTTTTATCTTGGTATACCATGAACCCACAGCGTGATAGGATCATTTCCTAATTTGTCTAAGATTTTGTCCCATTGCGCTTGCCAGAAATCACCAGAGGCTCCCCAAAATCTTTGTAAATGCCTAAGAAATGAAATGATTAAAAAAGAGAACTGATAACGCTAAATATCAATCTTACAGCCATAACATTTTTTTCGTATTTGATCGAATTATAAAAAATGCAAAAGTCATTGTCTACATCATTTGTTAGAATTTACCATGTTAGTGAGTTGCAGAATGCAGCGATTCCGATCACTACAGTTCCGATTACGAAAAGAACGCTTCTCAAACTTGAGAGTAAAGTTGGTGGTGTTTGATTTTTACAATCATCGCCAGTAGCAGGCGTTACTATAAAGAACAAATTGTTATTAGTTTTATATTTTTATAATTCTCTAAATTCTTTCTAATTAAATGAATTTTAAAGCATTTCAAATACTATTTAATAGTAATTTAATTTGGAAGAGATATTTTTCGATCTTTGTTTAAAAATTTTACATTTGTATCATGTATACATGTTATTTAAAGTGATAAAACACTTAATTTTTATATTTCTCTGCAGAAATTTATAAATCTTATGAAACTTATCAGGTTGTGATTAATTTTTGCAGAACAGAAACTATATAAAGTGTTCAATAAAATATGTGATTTTTTTTATAGTAGTATAAAGTAAATATATATAGAAAAATTTTAAAAAAGCGAATAATAAAAGAGTATTATTACAATAAATACTTACAATTACAATAAGTACCATTTGATATTTAATTAGAATTTTTATCTCATAGATTTATAATTTTAATGTTCTATTAAACGCATTTTTTTTAAATATTTATTAAATTATTTTAATCGCCAGTCTTCGTAAATGTATAAAAAGTGAAATATATTTTTCTTCTCACGCTTTGTTTTTATGGATGCTCATGCGATGAATATTTTTGATATAAATTAAGAAGTTTTCAAATAAAGTTGAGAATAACAAAATTACGTTCCAAAAGAATCAAGCTTGTCAAACATTGTTATTATTAGTAGTAAGTGAATTTGAGTAATCGTTAACACAAACAAGAATAATAATGGAGAGTTATAAATTTTCTAAAAAACAGTGGTAATTAAATTTGTATATTATGTCCAAATTCCATTTTATACAAAACTATATTTTCAATAAAAATATTTTATTTTACATTTTCGATTTATTCTTATATATAAAATAACTTCTTGTCACTTTTGTCAAATTGAAAATTAATCAAATAAATATACATTTGATGTTTTCAACTCTACTTTTTAAAACTAAAGCTTACAATGTAATTTTATTACTTTTAATTTTCTTCTTATTTAAAATCTGACTGATATCATGAATTAATATTCAAGTTCACAATGTGTATAAGATAAATTATAGTTAATTTTAATTATTTATTACGATGAACAATCATAATTACTCAATAATTTATAGGACAATGTTATTCAGGTTGTTATTTTTATTAATGACAAAGGATATGGTATAAACAATATTTTATGAGAAACTTTAAAAATTCAAATCTAATTTCTGAAAAAATGTATTTTCTTAGTTACGTGACTCTTCTAGTAAATTTATTTAAATGTAAATCATGGGATTAAACAAATGTTTTGAATTTTCGTTAGGTATGACAATTTTCAGTAAAATATAATGTCGTAACTAGTGAAGATTTTCGTTGCTTCAACTCCTCAACCTTATTAACATTGTACTCTTATATAATATATCGAAATTAATAATATTTACAATTTAATTATTAAAATACATAAAATTTAATTTAATATTAAACATTATATATTACATTTTACAATTTAATGTTTAATATTTGAAAAATTACAAATTGAATTACATCAACTGATTATTTAAATAATAAATTTATTTTCTAGTTTTGTAATATTTCTTGTACTAATTTTAAAAAATAATAATGATAAAAGGTTTAACTTATATTTAAGAGTCAAGAACAATAAAAATGCATGAGGACATTATTTGTATAACATGAACATTATTGAACAATTATTTAAATTAACTTTAAATGTGTAAATAGATTACTGAAGTAATGGTCACGTGTAATAACAATGATGAACAAAAGAAAATGAAGTATAATTGATTTTTATATAATTTGATTTATTAACAAATAATCGATCTCTGAAATATTTTATATAAATCAAATGAAATGACTAAAACAATGTTCAACAATTACCAGTTATATTTCCCTATACTTTCTTTATATAATAATGAAAGTATATGATTTAAGGAAATAAACAATTACTTTAAGAAAAATAATTTTCTTTTGAATTAACGTAGTTTCTGTATTATTATTATTTAAAAAATAACATACAGAATGGCTTAATTAAAAGTGAAGACTGAAACATTTTCAGAACTATCAGTTATATCAGTTACATAGAAAAATATTTCAGACAAAAATTGAATAATTTCAGGAAGATTAATTTTATTCGATTTTTCAATCTTTGAAATACATATGCCTATTCTAAAATATACTGTTTATTGCAGTAATGTTCATATTTAAAGATAAACTCAATGTAAATTTCATTATTTTATATTAATTGTTTTAAAATTTAGATTAATTGAACTGTATTGTTCGATAAAATAAACAAATATTGTATACATATGTATTTAAATATAAATAATATAATGAATGAATTTCGAAGCTATTCAAAATAAAATGCATTTAAAAAAATTTAATCATATTGAAAAATTTTTGAATTATATTAAGTCAAAAAATCATTTTCGAAAATTGAAATGAAATATTTTTTTATTGTTAATTCTTATATTATATGTATCATGTTTGAATATTATTTATTATATTCATTACAAAATTTTCTAATTTTTGAAATTTTTTGTGTAATTTTTTTCATATTTTGTTTGATCCATTGCATACTTATAATTTTTAATAAATGTAACTTATACTAAACCTGTGTGGTTTTAATATTTGAAATTATTGATTTTAATTGAAGATTTGCATGAATTTTGTTTAATATTATTAAAATTATATACAAAATCAAAACACGTACATAAAGTAAGGATATTAACGTAAAATACTAATATATATATATATATAACGTAAAAAACTATGAATATATCGGTATAAAAATGGTCTATCACATTGATTAAATCAAAGATGAAAAATCTGTATAAGAAACAAATTATTATTACAGCATATATTATTCATTATTATTTCCAACAACTTGAAATAAAAGTTTTGCGTAATTAAAAAAAATGGAAAATTGAAAAATAATTGAAAATTGAATTAAATATATTAATAGTTGTAACGAAAACTTTACTTGTATATTGTATGTGTTATATGATCCAATGTGTTTTCTTCATTTTATATTAAAAGTTGCTATTATATTAAAATTAGTTAAAGATAAAGTTGCTATTACATAAAATTAGTTAAAGATAAAGAAAAATAAGGACAACTGACTACTTAATTTAAACTGATATTACATGTATTAGCAGTATATATATCTGAAAATAAATGACTCTATGTTTAATTTTTTAATTGAGAAATTTATATTATACATAATATTTTATCAACTATTAAATGATCTTGATTAATTAATATTATTAATATTAATGAACTAATTTTATAATAGCTTTTTTTACTAATAATAGTAATAGTAGTAAATTTGTTATGAAATAAACCTTTGATTTATTATTTTTTGTATTACATACAAATAATTAAATAATTTAATTTACAATAAAAAATATTCTACCTTCTCCTATAAATATGTAGTAACATATCAAAAATCTTACTTACTAATCTTTTTTTACAAAATGAAAGACTTGAAAATATATTGATAAAAATGCGATAAATAAAATAGCTCCAAATAAAATAATTTTATTCATAGGCCTTATTATACATAAATGAATAAATTTACTGAATAAATTTTATTACATTATAAAGAGCACAAATAGATAAATTGTTGATATTTTTTACAATTTTTATTAAAGTAATATATTGCTAGTAGTAAAAGAAAAATGTGATAAGATGAATGATGCTTAAAAAAAAAAAAAAAAATGGAAATATTTGCTAAACTATCTAAAATTGATCAGTTATATTTTATCGTATTTTTTTTTAGATTTCTCTTTTATTATACAAATTTTTATGTAAAATTATATTATAGTAAATGTACTTGTAATATACAAAATCTGATAAATTACGTTAATATATTTAATATAATTATACTAATGATTTCAACATTTTGAAGATGTATTTATTCATATGTACAAATGAAAATTTTATGCATATAAATTTTGATGGTAAAAGTTAATTTTTGATTTTATTACCAATGTGAATACTTGAATTTACAAGTTCCAGAAATTTTGGGAAATATAATTGTATAACAAAAAAGCGTAAAAACTTTTCTTCTTTAAATGATTATATAAAATATTAGGGAATTAATAATATATTTCAGACAATCTGTGTACGTTATCTACATACTGGTATCTCTTATTTTAATCTCTTATTTTAATAACATTTAAATAGCAAAAGTATAGATATATTTGTGATTAATATAGGAATGACGAAATTGATAATAGAATTAATACAGAAATTAAAGATTCATAATATTGATTTGGCAATTTCAATAATAAATAGATTAAGAATATGAAACTGCAATAATATTATAATAATGTATTTTTAAAATTGTTTAATATTGACTAACAATGATTCTTATTGCTAACTTCTTGAGTGAATATTCCATTTGTTTACAAAAGAAAACAATAAAACATGATTAATAACTTTAATTATATGTAATTAAAAAAATTACGTATAATTTTTTATACCTTTCCTGTTAGGTAAATTCATACTGTAATTATGTTTCCTAAAATTCTTATAGATTTATGATGTACGTACATTTTACGTCAGTAAAAATCTAATCATTTTTTTTATTTTTTTTATTTTTTTTAAAGATATGAATATATAAATATAAGCCATCTACGGAAGAAAAAAATTTTCAAGGAAATATTTACTTCTCCCATAATTTAACATAATTCTTTATTATATATTATTTAATATATATTAATTATATATTATTTAATAACAAATAATATATAAAAGCATAAATATATAAATTTATACTTCTAGTATTAATATGTATAATATATAATATATATAATATATAGTATTAATATCTATATGTATAATATATCTATAATATATAATGCTATAATATAATTTTACATAAAAATAATATCTTATATATTAGAAGTAGCATATAAAAATAGCATATGGAGAAGAATAATAATAAAAAAAGGAAATAATATTAACTGGCACTCAAATTAAAAATTTATCATGTAGAAAATTGATTTTTTACTTAATTTTTAAACTAACTGTTGTAATTGATTGTAATCTAATCTTATAATATAATATTTGGACTATGGACAAATTAAGAATATAAATTTGTACATTACATTATTACATTATTACACAAAAATATATAAAATATATGGGGGGGTCAAAAGACAATTAGTGTAGGACTTCTCTCATTAAAAATAACTTACGCCATGCAAACATTCTTTTAATCATTTATGGCCATTATAACATAATTATTATGACATTATAATTAAACTATTTCATCGATTGAAGGTTTTGATAAAAAAAATATGTTTGTACGGCACAAGTCTCTTTGAATGGAAAATTACTTGCACTGATTGGATTCTGAGTCGTCAATATTTCTAATATTCCTTATAATATATTCGTGAGCGAAAACAGTTTTCAATTTCATTTCTTATAAAAATATAAATTTATATAAAATATATTTGAATGAAGATTCGAAGAAAGATCCCCTTGTTAATATATCAACTATTTCCTTTCTTAGTTCATAAATCTCGTACACAATATGTGCCATAAAGTGCAGATTTGAGAAAAGGAGAATTTGATATATATAGAAGATATATGTTTCACGTAATAGTATGTTTCATTCATATTTTGAAGTATATTATAATATAATATAATATTATATTCTTGTCTTTATCTTCATGGGTATACTTTTCTGATGAAATAAAGTATTAAGTAATGGCATCGCGAAATTGATTAAACATGCTCTTTTCAATTTCGCTTATTTAATCTCGACTATATCTACAACGTACGTTGTTAAATGATACATATTAACCGAACCTCTATTATTTCATCCTTGACTATGCTCAATATAATCGTTACTTCGTCATTCATTTCTTTTTGTTGATTTAATGTTTTGCCAACCCATGTACTTACATAAATTGGCTAGTAAACACATTTATGTTTGATGTCTGATCAAGTTTTTTTGAGAATTTTAAAAACAAGAATTAATAAAGTCCTCAAATATAATATAAGTAATTTAATTAATTTCTCACATTTAATATTTTTTTATAATTTATTTATCTTTATTTACCAGTTTTATTATAAAAAAATAATTTTATATATTGCAGAGGAAAAAATCTGTAAAAAATTATTTTTGTAGCATAGCACACAACGATAAAAACATTTGATTATATTTAATTATTAATTAAGCATTTACAAATTTTAAAAATGTATAAATATATCAAATTTTAAAAATAAAACATTATATTACAGTAAGAAAATATTAGAACATTTCATTATAAGAAATAAAAAGTATTTTTTTTGTAACTTTTTTTTATTTTCATTAACAGTTATAAACTTTGATGTAGGATCAAAATTATCATTATCTTGCACGTGATTAATATAATCAAATTATAGTTTAATCAAGTTATATTCTTAACTGTCTGAATACTATATATAGTACCTTGTTATGAATTTTATTTTGACTATCACTATAAGTAAATGCGTGTTGACAAAATAAAAATATTAAGTATTAAGTATTACTTTGAATTGTGCTGTTTCTTCTCTAATGTCCAATTCTATTCAAAAAAGTATTTTTCGCTCCTTCTTGTAAATGTACCTTTTTGAATTGTGTTACTTTGCACTATCACAAATATGCGATATGATTTTTTTGTTTTAAGTATTACATCATTCAAATAATTATTTATCATCTTGAAAAAGTCATTTAAAATTTATATTTGTTCAGACTTCTTTACTTCTATGCATATTTCTTATTATCTATAAAAGCTTAGTAAACATAATATTTTTTAATTAATTTTTAAGATCTTAGAAATCATAATAAATTATTTTTAAAAAAATTTAAAAATAGAAATAAAATTTTATATTAATTAATTATTATTTGTTTTTAAGAATTTTCTAAAATTTTTTAAATTACAAGATATTAATTATTCTAATTCTTCAGAAGTACAAGATGGAAATATTCTTTATATTTTTAAATATCAAGATAAATAAATTTCTTTATTTTTTGAAATATTCTTATATGTGCCTACAGAAGACAAAATTAGTCAAGAAAAACAGAATATTTCAGTTTTAATGATAACATTTTTTAAATATTAAGAAGAATTTTTGAGAAAGAAAAGATTTTCTTTTACTTAAATGTAAAGATTAAAAAATTTGATAAAATATTCAGTATATTAAACAAATTAAATTTTATATTTTTCCAAATATAGATACTTTTTTAAAAAAGTTAAATTAATAAAAAGATTTTCCCGTTTATTTTCGATAAAACGTTAAAGATAATAATTTTTAATTTCTTTCTTTTGATCTATATTTTTAGAAGTTTATATTTAATGTTCAATTAGAATTATAAATTTCTAAAGTTACCAATATTACTTAAGATCTGAGTTTATACATTATAATTATAAATCTTAATTAATAGATAGGACATTTCAGAATACTATTAAAGAATTATCATATTTCTATTTCATCATAACATTTGGTTTATCTTTTACAAAGTACATAACTTCAACCATTTTTTAATTTTTCTCACAAATATTAAATATTTTGTTATTAATTATGAAATTTCTATTTTAATCTTCTTTAATTTAGATCTGAAGATTGTTAAATCTCATTTAGATCTCAAGTTCTTTAAATCTCAAAGAACAAATAAAATACTTAAAATTTTCGTCAATGCTTACATAAGTATGCTTAAATAAGCATGTTTAGATAAATCATTATTAAAAAAAAAAGTTTCTTAACTTTTAAAGATTGCTCGATTTGTATAAAGTTAGGTATATATCTATATGAATATGTTATCTAATTGGATATATATATTGAATTTCTAAAATCATATTCTTACAATAATTACATCTGAAGACAATGAATTATTATTATTATTATTATTATTAACATATAAAATTTACAAATTTTACATTTGATTTTTTGATTGTATTTGATTCAAATAATAAATAGTTTGCTAAAAAATATTAAAATTGTGAAAATTTAGATTCATGAATTATTCGAATTATCAAACACATTATATTTACATCTAAATGATTGCGAGATGTTCTTTAAATTTCAATTTACTTATACTATCTACTTGAACATTATTCCTCTCCATTAAGACGTAACATAGTTATTGATGTATATATTCACAACTTATATATAAGTATATTATCCCTTCTACTTCTTGACGTATTTTGCGGAGTATTACATTTCCATGCAAATAAAGTCGATTGTAATATTTTGTACGCAATACGAATGTTGAATTTCATTTTCATTTAAAATTATTAATTTCTTCTTTTTTACATACATATTAATATTATTTTTTTGTATCTTTATTTCTATTTATATTATACATTATTTAAAATTTTTCATGTATATATATCAAAACGGTCACGCTTTAATATTTTTCTTGTATTCCTATGATAAATTTATAAAAAAAATAATACAAGGAAAAGTTTTACTACTTTTTCATATGCAAAATTATAATTCGAATGGATTTTTAAAATTTGACATGATTTTTATTTAATGATGATGGGCAGTAATAATATATTTCTTGATATTACGTAATAAATATTTTGGATTATTAAATTTAAAATTGTTAGATACATAGAATTCTGTTTATATGAACTTGTTGGTAGATAAATAGTTCATATAACTGCTTTTTATATAATAGTTTTTTTCTTGGTTCTTTACTTAACTAGTGATTTTTCATTTATATAGGAGTTTAGATTCAACCAGCAAGAATTCATTTAATCAAGCATTGACTAAAATCTGACCAAATAAACGGCGTTCTATTCTAGTAAAATATTTATAGTAATTTTATGGCTATTTTTTAGTAAACCTCTATGATTTTAAATGCAAAATTCATTGAAAACTGTATAGAAATTAATTCATTTTATATTAATAATATATAAATTTTTATAGATTAAAGTAAAAAAAAATGATAGTCATCAATTTAAAAAAATTTTTTAAAATTTATTCATCGTATTATGTCTAAAAAATTGTAAAATTGTAAAATTGTAAATTCTATTCCTTTTTTGTACTAAACAATATATATAGTATTAAAATTACATGTTAACATCAAGGTATTTTTGATATTAGACTCTTCTTTTGACCTGTTCGCAAAGTTTTTCTAATAGAAAAATGATTATTAAAGATTTATTTATTAATCTCCTTTATTCTCTTAAACATGACAAAAAAAAATTATTTGTAAAATTTCTAATTTAACTTGAAGAAAATCTTTATGTGAATAAATTTTCTTTTTGTTTAAAGAAATAAATATATTTTTTATGAAATATTTGAGCAAATAAATAAAAATAAGAAAATATATAAATGATAAAAATTATACTTTCTATTCAAGATAAAAATTGATTATAGAATAGCTGCAAAAAATATGATTTGTTTCATCTTGTTTTTATTTGATACTATAATCAAATTTTTTTCTAAACAATACAACTTTTTACTGCTTTTGAGCTTTTAACATAAGCTTATATAATGTAAATATTTATTTGTTAATTTTTTATTCTAAACAAATTTAAATTATATTTTGAACAAATTTGTATGTAGCTACATTTAAATATTTTTTTACATTAACTAAAATACATAAGTTATGTAATAAAAATGACGAAATATTAAAAAAATCATTTATCTAACATATAGATAAATAAACTTGTTTAGATATTGAGCTAGATTTAAGATAACAAACATGTGTATATTAAACTATTATTCATAATTTGCAAATAGTAATATATAATAATAAAATAAAAAAAATTTGATAATCAAAATTTTTTATAGAAATCGTATGAAATATACAATTAATATTTCGTTATATATACAATTAATTATCGTATATATAAATATTATTAAATATAATTAAATACAGAATGTTCATTTAGATAAGAGATAGGATAAGAAAACGAATAGTAAATTTTGTAACATGATTAAAAATATTTTTACTATACTTCGTCAAAAATATATGTAATCACGAAAGTTTTCTTATTACGTGACTTAATTTGAAGATTGAATCGTAATTTAACTCGATTACGGTCAAATATTGCACTCATAAAATTCGTTCTGTTATACTCGTGTAACTCCAAACAATACAATTATAATTTTATTCAATTTATATTAATGTATAATATAGATTATAGATACTATTTTTATCTTAAACAAATCTACAAAGCATTATGTATATTATATAATCTGTGTGGAATCATTTAATTAAAACATTATATAAAAAAGTTTAATGTAGACTAATACATCCAGTACCTATTTTTCATATGCTATTATTAATTTTATTTTAAAAACCGGTTTTTATTTTGAAGTATAGAGTACATCATAAATTGAAAAATCAATTATATTATATGCATCAATTTTTTCCACAGGGAGAATGAAATACAAAGAAAATGCCAATACTTTATTCAATGCCAATAAACAAATAATTTAATCTATGTTGATACTATTATTCGCGTATATCTATAACACATGGAAATTTTTGTACAAAATTGATTATATTCTTGTTTTGCATAGTATGATAAATGGGGTCATGTCAATATCTTCATGTGAAAACACTAATTTCGTTATTGATTAAATTCATATCGTTCAGCTTGTGTCTGTGATCGTGACTATAGACAAATTGTCAAAATAGAAAAGATCGTTTCCCTTTGTTATTACGATTATCGTTATACAATGTCAAACTTTATTAATCAGTAAAAAAAACAATGACTAGTTGTATTCAATCAATTAATATGCGTTTATCTACATTTCTGTTTACAATTTTTTTCCCTCCAAAAGTGTATTTAATAGAGATACGTGCATACATATACACGCATATACATTGACATTACATTTGAAGTCGAGGAATGAATGGAAAAATGCAACGAAGGAAAAGGAGTACAATCGATTGCTATTGAACTATTTAATAAACGAAAACACATAGTTCAACGAATTATGATTTCACTTGTGCTAACTGTGATAGTGTTGTCGTAGGTTCACTCAACTTGGACATGTTTTCCTTAAATGTTAATGGCAAGAAATCGAAATGTTTCCTACCTTTGTATTGGGTCTGAACATCCATCATGGTTGACGATGGTAGCGTTTACGAAAAAGCCCACGAGAATTCTTACGTCTGAAGTCAATGGATCCCATTTGCCACAGCATACATGATAGTCGATAAACGCAGACCGTTGATACTGGCAAATGCGCCGTAGCACTAAGCTCGTATCTCCAGCTCGCTGTATGTGTGTGTATATATATATATATATATACACGTTATACATATATATAGATGTTATACATGTATATATATATATATGTCGTTTATACATAAACATGTACTTTTATATATACTATTATATATATATGTATATACACATACAGATATATATAATATTTGTATATATAAATACACATATCATACATAATAAACTATATTCTGTAGTGCATAATGCAGTTTATATACGCATTTTTACGTAGTAGAAATATATATATAGTCTCGTGCATTTATGGTATTAGTATTAGGTTAGAATTGTATATTTTTCACTCTCATCAAAAGCTGATTATAATGAGTGGCGAAAAAAAAACTTTTTTCATATATTTCATATATATATATTTTTTATTCCTTGTATGTAAATTATTAATAATTGTTAATAAATTCTATATTTACCCTTATTATATATACATTTTAAAAATATACTACAATAAATAGATGTTTTATATTATTCTATATGCTGAAATTACTCATTACCCTATACATACATATGAATCAGCTGTTATCACCTGTTGTGTAGTGATATATATTGAAACGTATGTTACGTATGTAATAGGTTACAATAGAATTATTTATTCACCAATGATCATCTCGAGTAAATAATTATTTATTTATAAAATACAGTAAACCAATTATTGTTAATTGACTATTGATTTATAAAAAAAAAATAAATAGAAGATAACGTATAAATAGTCATACCTATTTATACTTGAATAGGAAAAAGCTGAAAATTATGTCCAAAGTTGTATAATTTTAATGGATTGTATTAAAAAATGAATAAAAAATGATATATTGAATCTTATCAAGAAATTAGTTTTAACAACATTTTTTTTATATAGTTTCATATTTTTATAATTATGATTATTTATATATCCTAAATAATCTTATTTGACAAGTATAAAAATTACTTGACGTGTTTAAAACTGCTAATTTTCGATAAAATATTGTAAAATAAAAATATATATTTAAATTTTAGATTTCCACAATATATCTATATAATGGAAGTTTCAATTTTTACTTTATCGATATTAAATCAAAATTCTAATAGATGAAGAAAGATTAGAGAATTTGAATATTCGGAATAGAATATGTATACATTTTAAATTTTTGTTGCAAATAGTCCAATAGTAACGAAAACTTCCGTAATGTGGCAGCACATGCGCGATTAGGATGTCCAACTGCTTCCGGTTATAAAGAGAGTAATCTAGACTTTGCAATTTGAGGTATAAGATTGCAATTTACCTACTTAGTAATAGTAGTATTTTTATGTAATTATTAGTAAAAGTCATTGTAAATATTGTAAAGTTAGTTAAACATAAACATGAATGTATTTGATCTTGATTACATACAGATGTGAGTGATAAAAATACTATAAAAAAATATGTGCACGAAAAGTTACGTTCCATCTTGACAATTTCAGAAATATAAATAAAGGTAAATGCAGCTACAGAAAGCAAATACTTTGTACACGTATAAAAATACAATTTTATTTATCACATTAGTAAAAATTGATTTTTGACTTCATATAATTTCTAATTTTTAATATCCAAAATTTTTAGAATATATATATGTTTTTTTCTCTTGTGATATAAATTATGTCATTTAATTTCACATTTAAAGTTATTTGCGTAGGTTTATTTATTATTCATCGTGTTACCTTTTTATTTTGTAATTTGTGTAAGATTATTAATTAAACATTTTTTAGGTTATCTTCTTCAGTTTATCAGCTACCGTACGTGTCATGTTATTATTAAGCACCCAGAAAAGTTTTTGCTGATTTTTATTAATCATAATTCTAGGGATTTTTCTGATCGACAACGATTTTTTTAGAAGTGTCAAAAACATTTACTGCTACTGTCTATTATGATAAGTTAAAAACAGTTTCAGAAAAATTATGGGAAAAACAGCCAATACTGGTAAACAGAAAGAAAGTTTTGTTTCTTTAGGATGGGAGATTATGGGAGATTATGTTTCATCCACTATATTTGCCAGATATTTTATCAACAGATTTTCAGTTGTATCCGAGTCTGGGTAACCATATGAAGAACAAGCAGTTCACTAATGAAAATGATCTGAACGAAGAAGTGTTATGATTTCTGATATTTTCTGTAGTAAAATAAAAGATTTTTTTATAAAAATGGCATTTATAAACTATTAAACTGTTGGAAGAGATTTAAAAAATGTGGGAGAAATTATAAAATGTAAAGATTCATACTTTTCGATAAATAAATTCATGTTTTTTTATATGAAAAAGCATCAAGAACTTTTCTGGATATCTAATTTAAAATTCAGTTTCTTAAAATTTTAAATGCAAAGTCTGTTTTACTATTATTTTTTATTTATATATGAAGTAAATATATAAATATGTGTCTACTTGTTGAACTTGCTATAATATTCTTATATTGAAACTGTATAAATTTTGAAATATAAAAATAAATTTATATAAGTTTCTATTAAATATAAATTTATTGTATTAAAATTAATGTATATTATATATAAATATTTATTGTTTGTGTACAATATAAAAGTCTGATTATAATATTAGTATTTTCTTTATTTGATAGTTTATATAAGATGTCATTGGAAAAGTTACTACTTAAATGCTATGTTGTAAGCATTAAATATGCTACAAGGTAAGCTGTGTGTATTCTGACATTGTCTATACACATAGATAATACAATTAGTTTATCCTAGTTGAGCTTTAATCCAATTAGTATATGAAAATGAGAGCAATGGGTGACACACTGTCTGACAGAAACTTTCACTGCCATTGATTTCATAATTTCTTACTTACAAGAGTTTAAGTTTATCTTATATAAATTATAATGAAGTGGTTTTTATTGTTGTTAATTCTGCAGTTCACAATGTGGAGTGCATCAGAGGAACCACTAGAAATAATGGAGGAAGAGGTACTTGAGCCTGTGGCACATGCAAAAGAAAAGTGTGAACAAAATAAAAGCCAGTTGGAAACTCTCAAAGAAATTATGTTGAAAAATAAACAAAGTTTAAAAAAAAAAGAAGAAGAAGTTCAGGTAATAATATTTAGCGTTAATTTATAAAATTTTAATAAAAAAATTTTTATTTCACTGAAAATTTAAATTTAAATTTAGGAGTATGCAAGAAGACTTTCCAAAATTAAATCTAGAGCTAAATTATCACGACGAAATAGAGAAGAAAATCTGACTTCCAAAGATGTAACCCATACATCTGAAACATCTTTGGCAAATACATCTGATCAAAGTATTGATGACATTAGTCAAGCAAAAACTGTAAAAGCAAAATCTACTTTACTCCAAAAGAAACTAGCAGAAAATAGAAAAGCCTTTGAACAGCGTAACAAAGAAATAATAGAAACTAAACGTGCAGTTGAAGAAAAAGTAGAAGCTATTAGACAGCAATTGGAAGAAAAAGATGTGACAGTAATGGGTTTTCCAAGGGATCAATTATCTGTTACTCCTGTTAAACCAGTGATGATTACTTCTGATGTTAGCAATTAATTTTTATGATTTAATTTTTGAAATAAACATTTTTATTATTTCATTGATAATTGCTCTCAATATTTTGATTATAGATCATGTCACCAATACAGATTGAAAGTTTTCAAGAAAAGGAAAACAAAATTGCAGAACTTAATAATAAAATTTTGGAACTTGAAGCCGTAATTATGGATCTTCAAGAAAATTTAAAAGAAAAAGATTCTGTGATTGAATCTAAAACGAAGGCAGTTACTCTTATGTCTGCAGATCTTTCAAAAAAGGGTAAAACGACATTAGATACTCTCGAAGATACGAAAGACGAAATGAGAACGATGCAGGAACATTTTGTACTTTTAGAGATGTCCCTGAAAAATAAGAATGAAAATCTTTTAATACAACTGCAAGAAAGGGATAGTAAAATAGTAGAATTAGAAGATTTGATTGATGGGTAATTTTATAAACTTATTAAATATTTCTTAAAACTGATGAAAATTTTTTCTTATTATTTATTTCTTATTTTTATTTAGATTTAAGAAACAAATTAACAAGCAAAAGTTATCTGAATCAGCAAGTGCTGATTTCTCTCGTTCTACAATGGACGCTTTAGTAGAAAGTAAAGAAGTTATGAAATCAATGCAAGAAAATTTTGTACTTATAGAATCTTCCCTTAAAACAAAAAACGAAAATTTATTACAGCAGTTGAAAGATTACGAGTTAAAGTTAGCCGAAGCTAATGAACGAATATTTAAATTGGAATCTGGTATTGGAATAGTCAGAGATCCAATTGTTAGTGATTTGCAGTTTAAATTGGAAAAATTGGAACATAATAATAAGCAGTTGCAAGATGAAAAATATGAATTACAGAAAAATGTTGCAGAATTGCAAGATAAAATTGTAAATATATCTATGCATGGTAACGGTGCAATAATGGAAAAAGATAATAGAATAGTTGAACTTGAAAATTTAGTAGAAGAATTAAAACAATCTAATAAGCTTCTTGAAGAAGAATCTAAAGCAGAATTGCAAAATCAAGTGGCAGATTTAATACTAAAAAATGAAGAATATTTGAATAAAATAACCGATCTTGAAAATTTGGTACATAAACTTGAAGAACAAAAAAATGAAATTATAGCAAAATTACCAGAAGAAAATACTATTGAAGAAGATGAAAAAGTGATGAAACTTACTAAGGAATTAGAAGAATTGAATAAGAGTATGATCAAAATTAAAGCACAGCATAAAAGTAAAGTAAAAAGTCTACAAAAACAATTGGAGAACTTTAAAAAGGTGAGATATGTTAATATCATTGATCATAAGATAAAAAATTAATTTCATTTCAAATCATTTCAAAGTTTTATTAGTTTCAAATTGATCGATCGTTTGAAAACATAAATAATTATTTACAATAATAATGAAATTGATAAAGTATATATAATTTTTAACTTTAGATGTCTGATACAAATGCGGAACTTGTCAAATTGGGGAATCAAGTGGCATTATTAGAGGAGGAGAAAGGTAACCTTCAGCTGAGTCTGGTAGACTTTGACGAGCTTAAAGGTAGGAACCAGGACAGAAAATCTGTCATCGCTGTTTCCATTGTTCTAGTTTCGTTATCAATTGTACGTGCAATGCATTGTCCATTTATATTATTCTTAAAATAATTATCCAGTCCTGTTTTCCTTATTGCGGAGAAATTCCAATGTTTATGTATATATTTATATATACATGTATAAGAAATTTTATTGAATTTTTGATAACTGATTTTGTGTGAAATAGTTACGTAGAAAAAAATTGTTAATGTTTTCTTTACTCTTGTTTTTCCTATAAGAGGAATATTGCTATTGAGATAGTTATAATTATGCAATCTTCTGGTGATGGAATCTTTTTACCTGATTAGTTAGGTACTTATACTAAATTATACAAATATTTATTTAGAACACTAATCGAATATATTATGTCACTATTTTAACATAACATGGTACCTACTTTACTTGTCAAAGTTTGCTACACTCTGATTCATAGAGTTATTATAGATTTATTTGTTAGTAAATATTTTATATTATTTTTTACTTGTTTTTTTTGTATAATTAACTTATTTGCATGAACAATTAAAAATACAATTTTTCTGAAAGCTATTTGCAATATGTTGTATGATATCAATATTATAATATCAATTTGTTGTTATATTGTTTAATATGATTCAAAATATAAAAGTTAACATTTGGATATATTAATAAATAAGCAGATGATAATTAAATTAATACACAAGTGACTTTATATTTGCTTTAAATTTGGGAATTTGCTTGTTGAATTAATGATTTCAAAAATATTAATCATTCTTAGTGTAAACTCAATTAATCTTTGGATTATAGTTGATACATTTAATTAAAAATACATTAATTAAAACACATTTAATTAAAAATTTTTGAATTTAAGCTTGTTGAATATGAATTTATTTGTAATAATATAACACTTAAGTTGCTTGCTTTTGCATTTTCTATCAATTAATATTAATTATACATACATCATTGGCCTGTTGTACGATTTGTATAGCCTCAGCAGGAGATTGGCAAGAACGTGTTGTTGATCTTGAAAATAAAGTTTCTGCTCAAGCGAAAGAAATTGAAATGCAAATTGAAGCTATTGCTACTCTAGAGAATCAAAAATTGGATTTAATGCAAGGTAACAACCTATGTATTGTTTTTCTTTTTATTAATTTATTTACGAAATTAATGTTAAATATTGAATTGAAAAAATATTTTAAGAAGCATAATAAATAGATTTAATTATTTCATAAGTATTTGATTTTCATTTTAGAACTCCATATGGCAAAGCGAGAAATCTCGTCCTTAGAGGCAGAAAATGCAGAATCCGAGAATCTTAGAGTGACTGCAGAAATGAAAGTAGTTGATCTTGAAGAACAGTTAGAAGCTCTGCACAGATTACAAAACGAAAATAAATCAGAATCTTCACCAGAGACTAATCATACAGAATTGATTAAACAAGTGGAAACTTTAACACAAGAAAATGCTGAGTTATATAATAGAATATCAAAATTTGAGGAAAAAGGAACATCTGATACTGGGTCTACTGAGTCGTTTGAAGCTATACAAGAATTAGATAAAATTGATTTGTTGAAAAAGATTGAAGATTTAACACAGAAAAACAATGAATTAACTCTTAAATTAAATAAACTTCAACAAAAAGAAAATTTTTATGCCGAATCTATGGAATCTATAAATGATACAGATAAAAATGGATTATTGAAGAAGATTGATCAGTTAACTCAAGAAAATACTGATTTAACAGTTAAGTTAAGCAGAATGGAAGAAAAAGGATCTTCTGAGACAGGTTCAACAGAATCTTTTGAACGAATTCCAGAACATAATGAGAATATGACAAAAATTGAACTTCTTACACAAGAAAATAGTGAACTTGTAATTAAACTTACAAAACTTGAGGAACAATTAGGGCATATAGAATCTAAATCAGATATTGATTTAAAATTAAAAATTGATGTTTTATTGCAAGAAAATGATAATCAGTCTGTAGAATTATCGAAACTCAAAATTCAAGTAACAGATCTTATTGAAGAGAATAGTAAATTACAAAAACAAATTGAAATATTGTCTACAAACAATAGTAATTTATCAACTCAGTCTGCTAAATTAGAGGATCAAATTGAAAATAAACAATCTGAAACTTTCGAAATATCAAAGAGAGAAGTTGATTTCAAAGCGCAAATTGATATGTTACTCAAAGAAAAAGATCATTTACAAAAAGAGGTGAAAGAATTACGTACTTCATTAGAACAGTGGCATGAAACAACTCAGGACCTTCAAATCAATGATTTGAGAATTAGGATAGAAGAATTATTAAATGAAAACGAACAAGTGGTAACGAAAGTGTCAGAACTTAAACATTCCAATCAGAAGTTAAAAGAAAATCTAACTGAAGTGATACGGGAAAAAGAAGAATTATATTTAAAAATAAATCAAATGTTACAAAATAAATCTAATAATGAAAAATTAGAACTTATTGAAAAATCGGAGAAACTGAATCAAGAAAAGAAGAATGTTGCTCAGAATAAAGAAATTAAGGATAAGCAAATTGGCACTGTTTCACAATTTGATCAAGAAGTATTTGAAATACCACAATCAGATGATTCTCTATCTCAACAAACAGAATCCATGATTATTGCTTCTTTGAAACATAAGGTAGAAGAATGCAAAACTTTAATTACAGAACAGACGGACATAATCAAAGAAATAAAAATAAAACTTGCAAAGAAGGAAGAGGAATTGAAAGGAAAGGATAAACAAATTGCAGAATATGAGAACTCTGAAAAGAAAGTAAAGAGTTTGGAAAAAGAATTGAAAAAAATGTTTAGTACTCTAGAAGAATGGAAATACAAATCCAATGAATTGCAAGAAAAAGTGGAAGAATTGGAGGCACAAAAAGTTTCCATTGAAGACAGATTCAAAATTTTGCAAAATGAAAATAAAATGTTGCTACATGAAAAAGAAAATAAAGATGCAGAAATTATTTTACTGAAACAACAATTGCAGAATACAACAACGACATTTGAATTCAAACTTCAGGAGCAGCTTGCAGCTATTTCTGAAAAGTATAATGAAATTACTCATTTTAAAGAAATCATCGAGGATAAAAATCAAGAATTACAAACCAAATATATGGAACTTCAAAATAAAATGATTACGATTGATAGTTTACAGGATGAACTTAATAATTGTAAAATATTAATTCAAGATAAGGATTCTTTACTAACATCAATGTCCGATGAAGTAGTGAATCTTAATAATCTAGTGAAAAGTAAAGAAGAAGAAATACATACTTTGAGGAAAGACATTGTTGAATTAAATAATAAAGTAAAGGAATCAATGCCTGTAAAAGATTATAATGCTTTAATAGAGCAATTAAAAGATAAGAATATGATTCTTGATGAACTAGAGTGTAGGATCAGTGCAACTACCAAAGAAAATAGTAATCTATTAGAGAAAGTGAAAAATCTATCTCAACAAAATAACGATATTCAAAATCAATTAATCGAAAAGCAACGAGAATTTGTCGACTTACTAACAATGAAAGATCATTTAGAAGCACAAATTGTAGAGTCTAAAAATGAAAAAAGTGAAGTTGAAAAGCAAATTTTGGAATTACAAAGCATTATAGACAACAATTCAAAATTTGCCAATGATTTGCAAGCAGAATTAAAGAGTACTTATAAACAGATAGAACAATTGAAAGTTAAGCATACTGAAGATATACATCTACAAAATCAAAGACTTGAAAATGTAATTGAAGAATTGAATGCTAAGATGCAAGAATCTGAAATTTTGAAAGGTAATTTGGAAGAGAAGGAAAGGCTAGTTGGTTACAATATAACTGAAGAAACTAAAGTTGCTTTAGAAACTAAAGTTGCTGATTTGGAGCAAAAGTTAAAGGATTCTGATGACAAGATACAAATGCAGCTAGAAAAGATGAAAAAGATTGCTGCTAATTTAAAAAAGAAGACGGCTATGTGTCAAGAGCTTGAGAGTAGAGTTACCGAGCTCGAAGAAAAGTGGACAACTGAAAAAGATGAAAAAGAAGCTAAAAACAAGCAAATTCAAGATGTGGAAATTGCAATACGTGAGAAAGATAATAGAATAGCTGATTTAGAAGAAAAATTAGTGCAAGCTAGAAACGAATCTACAGAAGCCTCTAAAAATATTGAAAGATTAACGCATGATTTGTCGAATTTAAAAGAAATACCTCTACTTATGCAACAAATTACAGAAATGGAAGAGGAAATTGTAAAATTACGTCAAGATATTGAATCTTCTACAGTCGAACTCACAAGAGAAAGAGAAAGCAAACAGAAAATAATCTCTGAATATGAATCTTATAAACAACAGGTTATTCAAGAAAATGAACGTAAACAATCTGAGCTAGAGGATATGAAGGAGAAAGCTAGAGAACTTAGTGTACGAATGCAAGTTATGGAGACAGAATATGTTGAACAACTTACATTAATTAATGATCTTAAGGCTGAGAATGGCTTATTGTTATCGAAACAGGCGCATATTAATGAAAAATTAGAAACTGTTGAAAAAGAATCAGAAAAACGAAAATTGTTGATTGAGCAGCTAGAGAAAACAGTTGTTAACACATCTATGGAAACCACACAAACTGCAGAGGAAGAAACTATTGAAGATGATGCAAAAATGGCTGGAGCGCATCATTGTAATCATTGTGAACAATTCCAGACTTTGGTGCAAGCACTGGAAGCAAAATTACAAGAACGGGAAGCTGAAATTGAGAATTTGGATAATGAATTAGCTAATTCTATTGGTAATTTTGTTCAGATGAGAGAATCTCTTAGGTACAACGATTTGATGAACCAAACCAGCATGAGAAACAGGTCATTGGAGGATTCATACAATGATCTTTTGTTCCAATATAATTCATTAATAACAAATTATGAAGAAGTGAAAATAAAATCAGAAGAAACATTGAAGGAAAATGAGAAATTGATAGCAAAGATTGAGGAGCTGCAATTTACGAATACCACTGTGGAAGAAAAGATAATTACAATGGAGCAAACATTAGAAGTTAATAAGCAAAAAACCGAAAGCATTGATCTATTAAACTCTGATTTAACAAAAAAATGTCAATTACAAGAAACAGAATTATTAAACATACAGGAAATGCAAATTGTTCAGAAACGCGCTGATCAACTAGAACAACAATTGACCCTTCAGATAGATTCTTTTAAATTCATGGAAGCACAGAAAGCTATCGTAGAAAAATCGTTGCAAGATATTAAACACAGCTTGGAGCAAGAAATTGAGACTCTTAAAGTCGATAAAGAATCCAGCGAAAAAAGAATAGGGGAATTACAAATGGAATTAGAGGCATATAGAAATCAGAGTAAAGAATCTATGGAGAAATCAAAGAAAGAGACACCCGTTTTTAATAGTGCTCTTCAGGATAATGCTCCCCAATTATTCGATGCTTCTAAAATCTTTGGTACGTCATCTACTTCTGATTCTGATCTTTTGACTGATAAAGAAGTGAAAAGATTGCAGACTTTATTAAATGAAAAGGAAACACAGTGTTCTAATTTGACTCAAGAGATTAATCATTTACAGAAAATGATGATTGAAGAAAGAACACAAATATCTCAGAATTATAGTCAATGTGTTGAAAAATTAGAAATTTCGCAAAAGCAATTGCACGCAGCAGAGACAAATATACAGAAACTAGAACAAGTATTGGTTGAAAAAGAAAAACAGATAGATTCATTGATTGCAGAGTTGCGCAATCTTAGCATGCAAGTAGTGGAACAGCAAAATGATATAGACAATAAATTCAAAGAATCATTACTAGCTAAAGACATTCAAATAGAGGAACTAAACATGAGTTTGATTTCCATAAGAGAAACATTAGATAAAGTGATCACAGATCGAAATCAACAAAATGGCCTTTTAGAATCATATAAGTCACAGATAAATAATTTAGAAACAGAATTGAAAAATTTGACTGATTTTGAAGTAATACAAGAACTGGAAAATTATGTTTCAGTTCTTACTAAGGAGCGTGACTTGTTACAACTACAAGTGAATGACTTGTCTAGATCTATGGAGAAATTGAAGGACTCCATGAATGGTGAACGAAACTTACAGGTGGAAATTGAAAAAACTGTGCATGAAAGGGACGAAGCCAGAGAATTAGTTGCAAATCTTACACGAACTTTAGAAGATACTCATAAACAGTCTGATAAAACGCTTGCTATTACAGATACGTCAACAAAAGAACCTATTCCATTAGAAAAAGTTCCTGTTACACAACAAATAGAATCAGAAATTACAACAGAGGGAATTCAGCAGGAAGTTTTATTGGATATGGAAACTACATGGGATGCAGGATCGATTGAAAAACTTAATGTTGATGAGGAAACCTGGGAATGGAATGCGGAAGATGCTCAATTAGCTAGTGAACAACATCTTACCACTACATTAATTCCCAGTATAGAAATACAGTTACAAGCCAGAATAGATGATCTTCAGGATCAGATCAAAGATTTTGAGAAGGAAAAGGAGAAAATAATAGAAGAAAGTAAGGCAGCTCAATTGAGGAACACGAAGATGATAAAGAAATTGAAGGAGTACAAAGTACAGATAGACAATCTTCAACAACAGCTAAAAATACAAAAACCAGCAAATGATTTTTACGAACTGGACTCTGCAATAGAAGAGGAATTGAAATCTCAGATCAGTAAATTGGAAAAGACCTTAAGTGAGATTAAAGAGGAACATAAAAATACTGTTGTTGAGAAAGAGGCTTTGATGAAACGTTTAGATGTTGTAGTCTCTGCGAATGAAAGATATATGGAAATGAAGGAAAGACAGGATATGGATATGGAGGTATTGCGTATTCGAAATAAGGAATTGTCTGATAAAGTCGATGCTCTTGATAAAAAATTACAGGAAAGTGCAATTAATTTGGATAAAAATGACATTTCTCAAAATGAAAGCATTTCCTCCTTGAAAGTTTCCTCCAACAAAGAAGCTAAGTCAGTTATACAGGAACATTCTCGAGAGAAACGATCTCTTCAAGAAATAGATTATGAAATTTTGTCTAAAAACTATAAGGACGAGATCGACGATCTTAAAGATGAAATAGAGGCACTTGCGACTGAGAATGAGCAACTTCAACATTTCTTGGCAGAACAAAAGAAGAAATTATTTACTTTAGAATCAAAACGAACTGCAGAAAAAAATGAATCTATCCAGATTGTTGATGATTTAAATAAAAGAATTTCGGAATTACAGGGAACATTAAATAAATCTAGAGAAGAATATGATTTACTGAGGAAGCAGTACGAACAGAGTTTAATGGATGCCAACGATCAAGTTACAGCCATGAGACAAAATACTGATCTTTTAAAAGAAGAAGCATTTGAAAAAACTAGTAAGTTAGAAATAGAAATATCCGAATTGCGCCAACAGATTGAAACCTCCGTATCAAACGTGATCGAGCTACAGAAAAAATTGCAGGAAGTTCTACAACAAAAAACATTCCTAGAAAAAAAATTAGTTACTTCAGAGAAGCAATTATCTTCTGTGAATGCATCGATGACGGAAGTGACCGATCTTTTGAATATCAGGGTACAAGAAGTGGCTGACTTGAAGCAGGAATTTCAGAGACAATATGTAGATCATGAAGATGCAAAGATAAAATTGCAGAGTGCTATACAAGACTTGAGTCAGGAACTCAATAAGAAGAAACAACAATTAGAAACTCTGAAAAAATCTCTTAGTGAGAAAGAAAATGAATGTATTCAACAACAGAGTGTGGAAACTGTTAGTGCTCTCATCAGTCAAGCTACTCAAGAATTAGTACAAAAGCATGCAATAGAAATTGAAGAAAAAGAAAAACAGATACGAGATCTTAATGAAAGAGCAGTGTTAGAAATAGCTATGAATGAATATTTACTCAAAAAAGACAGTAGTCAAAATCAGTTTGATACTCAAGAACTGGAACTTCTAAAGCAGAAATTGATGGAGAAGGAGTCAACTTTGACATTTGTTCAGACGAATTTGACATCAATAAAAGACCAGTTTGGTAAAAAAGAAATAGAGTTATCTGAGAGTAAGGAAAAAATTCAAAAATTGTCATTGGAGAATCAGAAATATTCGGAAACTATTGAAAAACTACGTAAGCATTTGAATGAATCTGAAGCAACATCAATCAGTGTTAATGAATATATATTACGTATTCAGAACTTAGAGCAAGAAATTCAAAATATGAACGTTACTTTGATAAATAAAGAGTCAATTTTGCTACAGTATATTCAAGAAATTATGGAACAAAAAACACTTTTAGACAATAATAAAATCGAAATTGATAAACTTCGTACTGAAACGCAAACAATAGTAGATTTAAAAAGTGAGCTTTTAGGAAAAACAGAGCAGATAGATAGTTTGAATTTGGAATTAGAAGAGACTCGTAGGATGTTGGAAGAAACTCGACATAATTTGAATGAGAAAATATCTCTGTTAAAAAAGAATGATCAGATGTTAAATGAAAAACAAATGGAGATTGATAAATTGTTAACTATACAGCAGAATCAATGTCAACAACAGAGTTCTTCTAATATTGTAGACGGTTTGCCTATTTTTAGAATGGGTAACGATGAAGAAAATTTGCAGCGCATAATAGATACCATGCAAGTTGAATTGGAAAACAAACAGGAGGAAATTGAGCATTTGAAATACATCTTAAATGAAAATACATATCCCAATATGATTCAAGAAATGCAACAGAGGATTAATTGTTTATATAATGAAAAAGTTGAACTGGAATCTACTTTGGAAGTAGCTAGTATAAAAGTTGAAGAAAAAGAGAAACAGATTAATTCTTTGAAACAACAAATAGAGATACGAAATCAGGAATCCATTTCCAAGGAAGAAGCAAATCTTCATTCCAAAAATCGAAAGTCAATTCAAGATCAAGAACAGATTGTGACACTTCAGAATGAGTTGTATGCCAAGGAACAGGAAATTAACGAACTTAAATATATCATAGCTGAAAAAGATTCTCAATTGTCTTTACAAGTCAGCATGGAGCCTCAATCAGACGAGTTTGAATTACATGAAATGGTGCAGAGATTGACTTCTGAATTATATCGTACGGAACAGGAAATTCAACATTTGAAATCAACAATTGTTGAATTGCAGAGAGAAATTTCTCGTCTGCAAGAATTTGAAAGGCTCTCAGAAACAACTAAAGAAACTGTACAGAAATTTAGCGCAGAGAAAGAACAAATTCGTTTACAGGCTCAAGAATTTCTGGAGAAAAAACTAAAAGAAAAAGAAACAGAGATCGATGAAATAAAGCAAAAGTTAGCTAAAGAAAATCAAAATGTTTTAGATGAACTACGATTGAGAGGTAGAGATATTGAAAATCTAACGGAGCAATTGAAAGAATTCTCTATGACAGAACAAATATTGAAAAATGAATTGCATCAAAAGGATGAAGAATTGATCCAGGTGAATTCCAATTTGGCAGAAAAGGTACGTAGATTAGCTGAATTGAGTATCACTAAAGATGCTGAGCTTCACAATTTGAAAATTCAAATTTATGAGAAAGAGGAACGTATAGAGGAACTTTTAGCATTATATGACAAAGAACAAAAACAACTTATCGAGCTCAAAAATACTTTAGCAGCCAGAGAAACAGAAATAAATTCATTAAAGACACTTTTAGAAGACAAAGTAAAGGAATATCAATTAATTCAAAATGTTTTAAAGAAAGACGTTCCTGTGATTGAGACTTCTGTTCGAAGCATAGAAACTTCTAGTGAAGAAAGTAAAACATCGACGTCACAGGAACTAGATGTTGCATTGTATATGCTTCATCAAAGAGATATCAGATGTGAGGAATTAACTCATGAATTGATGCAATTATTGGAAGAACGTGATACATTGCAGTTACGTCTCTCTAACGCAATTAGAGTGAACGAGGAGCTGAGAAAGATGAGTAGTTTAGTAAGTTCCGATCTTAGTCTAAAAAAGGAAATGTCCTCTTCTGGCAGTGTGGAACCAATTGTAGAACATCCTTCGCCATCAAAGTCTGAGGGACCAATCGAAATAGCCAAGGAAGCTATTGATGCTCCAATTGGTGAAGACAAGGAGTCTCTTGTCTCAAAGTATGTACTATACATATTCTTTTATCTTAATTAAATTTCTTTGATTTAATCAATTGTATATATTAGATATCATTGATATCTATTATTATGTATTATGATTAATGATTTTTTTGGAATTACTTTTTCTCTTTATAAGATATAATATATACATATTATATATCATATATTTTCAAATAAAAATGATTTTCAGGCACGGTTTATTTTGATTTCTTTTTATTTAAAATGAAAATATATTCTGGAAAAATATATTTTTTATAAATTTTTATTGTTAGACAAAATAATTGCATGTTTTAATTTTAGTCTATTGTTTTTGTTCTATTCTGTTGTAATATTTTTTATTTTTTTAACTGTTTTGTGCTGAATAATTTTTATGAAATAGGATTTTATTATCTAAGAAAAATGCTTTTTAACGTTGTGTTAATTAAAGAATTACGCATTTGTTTAGCTAAATTTGCTTAACGCGTAGCAGATTTGGAAACAAGTTTTCCAAGTTGATTCATCCTTTCTTCTGTAACCCTGTATGATCTGTTCATATTGTTTGAAGCTCTACATCAATTAATCTGAGCAGGATAAATGTTTTCAATTAAGTATGTTTTCAATAAGTACTTCTCAAGAAACGAATTAATGTTTTGGGAGTTCCTGTTCCATTCAGTGCATTAGAGATTTGAAGGTTTATAAATATAAATAATTTATGATAAATATAATTTTCTTTTAAATCTCTTTCCTTAAATTATACATAAGATAGTCTTTAGATTGAATAAAAGGGAGGAAGACCTAAAAATTATACCTTGATGGATTTATTCATGAATTGGCTAGCTACATATAAAGATATGAGTTACTTATAGAGCTTTAAATATTCGAATGCAGTGGTAAATTCGTTCCTAAACATTTTATCTATAAAGAGAATTAACTTTTCATTTTTCTTGGTAGAAATGTGTTAAGTAGCAAAGTAAGCTCCTTATTTCATTGTACAAGCTAGTTTTCCCTTTAGGCTGTCACAGTTGCAAACGGTGAGTCACGCAAAAGACGTGCGATTAAGGGATGAACGAGAGTTGAGGCACACACAGCAAATGTCTTTACTAGCGCACAAAGACGTTCTAAGTACCTTGCCTCCTGAAGCAGCTGCCAGGCTCATCAATGCAAATTATACACTCTGTATGTATCTTTAGATAAATTCAACATTTTTAGTTTTCACCTTATTTTCTGTAGTAATGTAAAACTTTTTATTTGGCTTCGTAAGTGTTTTGTTTTTTACATATTTTAAGCTTTCTTAAATATTAATAGAACATTTGTTTAGTTTAAAGAGAAATGTAATGAAGTGTAAGATTTCGAGAAAAAATATAAATTTTGTAGGAAAATATATTTTATAGAAATTCCAAGATATTTAAAGTGCTGATTATAAATCTTTTGATTTTGTGCTTACAGCTAGGGATGTTCAGAGTCAGTCGAGCGTTCTGTTAAATTGGCTGTGGGGTAAAAGGTAAATTTTAAATTAGTATTAATATATTGTATATAGATTGGTTTTGATTAATAAAGAGAGATAATGGCAGTAATGTATTACTGATTTTTGGTGGTTTTATTATAAGAAATGCTTGGATGCTCAATTTTAATAATTTTTTTAATTTATCCATTTCTTTCAGTTTATATTCTAATAATTTAATTATTATTTCTCTTTTCGAAATTTCAACATTCTAGAAATATTTAGTTAATTTATTTATCATAATAAATTAACATGATGTTGTAGCACACCAAAGGTGGTACACATGTGATGGAATATTAATGACGGTAAAGTGAATACCATCCTTGCCTTCTGGATACATTCCTGCCAAATGCCAACTGCCGAGACTATTTCTCTAATCAAATTAAATCGAAAGAAAAGAGCAATTAAAAATGTTTCGATTAATTGATTGGCATTTTGTGAGAGCGTCGTGATTGTAAAATGTGATGCACGTATTACTAGGGTTCAGGGGTGTAAACACATTTGTATTTTTAATGTGACAATTCTGAGCATTGAAACGTTAACTGTATCGTGTTTCTCTTAAGGCTTCTGAAATAAAAGTCGTTTCTTTTCAGAATACAAGAGAATATGATATGACTTAATTGTATTATAATCGTTGTATAGCTATCGTGTTTAGATTATATTATAAATGAAACATTGCCTTGAAAAAACAAATGTATATTTCAATTATTTTATTAGCTCTGAAATTGTTAATAGTATAACATGTTTCTTGGATAAGGAGTTCTGATATCTTATGGAAATATATTTGTTCCAATGATTACTCTTTTATAGTTTTTACAGATTGTTTTGTTCAACATTATGCGTTTTATGCAAATCCTTTGTAATTTGTCAGCCACTTACCACATGTTTTTAGATAGTATTATCAACCGAATCGCAAATAAATTTTAATAAAATACTGGCAAATCACGTGATGACTGAAATCTAAAAAGGTTTTACTCACTAATGAAAACGCCGTATTTGTTGCTTTTTAACCATGATGATTCGAACTTTCTATTTCCACGAAATTTTGTACAGAGACAGAAAAGCATAAATAAATTATAAAATTAAAATATTTATTCATAAACGTGTTATTATTGTTAGTCATTAATGTAATAGATTTTAGTTAATATGTGTATATATGTGTTCAATCCCATTACAAATGTCACAGGTATAATTGTTTAATTACTATTCAGTGTGAATATTCTGTAAACATTAATTAAGATTATGGACTATTTACAAATGTTGCGAATTATTCCATGGATTTTTTCTGAAAGTACAGCAAACTTGTTAAACAAGCGGTACTTCTGAACTTCTGAAAATTTGTCTTTCATCTTGTCACTGTTATCCTATTAACGATATAATACTTTTGCATATCGTATGGATCACGTTTTACATAGGAAAATGAAGAACGAGATGATACGAGGTAAAAATTTTTATGTATGCTTTCATTCAATATTCATTTTGTGAATTCACAAATGAACAAATATTTCATTTAATTTGATTAAAATCTAATATTCGTACAAGATAATACGCCGAGTGTAATAAACTTTTATTAATTAAAGAGATAGCACTCGTGTATCTCGTTCTGTTAATTTATTTCTTCTTAGGCATACTATTTCGTTAACTTTTTGTAGTTTATAGTGTAAATGATTCCTTCGTGATTATTTGGAATTCTTCAATTTCGTTGTTTGAGTTAGTTTTTCTACATTTAAAAACGAATAACATGATTACTCCAATGACAAAAAGACTACAAATAATAGACATTACTACAGTTGCCGAATCGGAATATTGTTGAAATTCCTTAGCATTTGTATAAGTAAGTGCTAATGGATTAGGTTCGTCCCAACTAGTCCAAGTATTATTCCAAAGCAATGGATTTGCTTTGGGGTCTCCATTTAAATTACTAGGAAGTATCACACTTAATCTGTGCTTCATAAGGATCTTTTTAAACATGGCTAAAATTACTGGTCTCTTTTCAGCAAGATTCACCATTTCACAGGGATCATTTTTTATGTTAAAGAGACATGGTGCTATTATAGGTTCACAAAAAATCTATAATAAAATTATAGATTAATTTTTTAAAGTTGCAAAGCATAAGGTGGTTATAAAACTTATAACAAGCTACGGTATTTTTGTTAGTGAAAGTGTTAGTGAAAGAAAAAGAATGAAGACAAATTATACATGATATAACTACAAGTAACAAAGTGATTTTTATTTAAATGATACTAACCTTGTTTTTTTCTTTAATGTTACATTTTATCTGTGCTTCTTTTCGCATTTCAGAAATATCTTTGATGGTAAGTATCCTCTCTTGAAAATTGGTTTTTGAAATAGTTTTTCTTCCCTTCAATTTCATCGCTTGTTTAGCAGTAACAATACCGGAAATAGCGATACCGGTTTTACTGTATAATACTTTGTAAGGATCATATTGAGGGGAAGTGCCTTCGGATGAATTTCCACTTGCTCCAAGCCAGGCACTTCCAGTTTCTGTCCGACCAATAATATATTTGAAATCACCTCGTCTAATAGCAGCATAATTACTAAGATCATCGATATTGATCACTATTTCGGACCTGGGACTGATTCTGTCCGACACTAAAACTGGCCAAAGATCGAATCCATCGATGTTTCCGAGTTGCTTCCTATTCACTCCTAAAGAATACATTAATTTTAATCAAATAAATTTTGTTGTATGTTAATATGAATTTGCAATTAACCTGCTGCAGACAAAAGTGTGGGAAGCCAATCGGACATAAACATCATTTGATTTGAAACTCTTTTAGATTTTTTAATCAAAGAACTCCAGATGGCTGCAACTCCTCTTGTTCCACCTTCCCATGGACTGTCCTTTATCTGAAAAATTTTCAGAGTTTTAGTTGTTTAAGATATATAAGTATTTTATGAAGAATATATTGAATATTTACGCCTCGAAGAGGATAATTGCTGCCTTGATTACTCAGTATACCCTCAGTTGGTGCACCATTATCGCTCATGAAGACTACTATACTGTTCTCCAACATTCCGCGATTTCTCAGTGCATCTATTACTTCACCAACACTTTGATCCAATTTCGATACAACGGCTGTAAATATACATATAACTAATGTTAAACATATATACATAGATAAATTTTGAAATTTCACTGTATTAATAGAAACTGTTGTTTTTTTAGTTACAAAAGCATGGAATTTGATAAGAAATTTTTAATATTAAATATTTTTATAATTATTCTGAACTACTTAGAAAAAAATTGTAGTTTGATAATATATTTTAAATACTGCTATTCAAGAATGCTATTCAAATACTGCTAATTTTTTAATTTTTCGTGTATAAAGACAATATAAACACAAGAATATTGCCCTGGTCTTTTTTCGTCTTTTATACAATAGATTTTTTAAAATTAAATGACATATATCTAATAATAAAATATCTTTTAAACTAATAATTTTGACATACGTAAGTTAGTGCTTTTTTACAGAAAAGTCTAACTGCGTTGATTAATAAATCAAAAAATATATCATTTCATTTAAAATTCAAGATTACCTTGATATCTTCGAAAATATAACATTAAAAATCAAAACATATTCATTTGATTGATCCCTCATACAATACATTTCATTTCAAACACTTTTTTTATAAAATCATTAGTTATTTCAGAACATTCTTATTAACTTACCCTATATGTATATTTGAATACAATAATATATTATATACACATTTATTATTATATAAATGTCAAAAGAGTTTTTTAAATCTGATTTATAATTCAAAAATTAAAGATAAAAAATTTGTCAAATAATAAAATACTCTAACGTCACAAATTGGATTTCAAAAATGAATTTAATAAATATTATATGTAGTTACAGTGATTATTAGGGTGCAATTTTTTTTTCTTATAAAATAATAATAATAGTAATAAAAATTTTTTTAATAATTATTTTTATACAAATTCATATATACTTTAAAAAATAAAATCTTGATAAAAAATTGTTTATATTAAGTATTTGTATTACATAATATACATAGTACACATTATATATACTTTTTCAAATTATTTCGTATTTTAAAATTTTCTAAAAATGCACAAGAATCCATAGTCTAGTGATTATAAAGAATAAGTGATGTGTAACTTTATGATTGAAATGCTAGTGTACAAACTTATAAGACATTTTATAAATTTCACAGATACAAACTTGTGAAGAAAAATGTTAGAAAAGAATAAAGTTAATCGAATCGTTCTCCTGCGGACAGAAAAATATAGTATAGAATTTTGACATTATTAAACATTTTGACATAACACAGTTGTTGCATATGATATATTGAAAAGTTTGGAAGCTTATGGAAAACTCAAGTACATTTTCAATGACGGAAAGAAATTAAATTAAATTAAATTTGAACAGTCCTGATGGTAAGAAAAGCTGTATTTAAGTTGTCGAATAGGCATTGGTACTACCATCGTATGGATATTATGAAAAAGTAAAAATAAATTTTTTAACATATCGTATGTAATAATTCTCTAAAATTTGAAATAGCGTAAAATTACCTATTCAAAATTCAAGTATGAAGTCTTCCAGTTCTTTTAGTTTTTCCATAAACTTTGAAATTTTGGATTTAGTATACACAGCATAACTTCTATTTAATAAGTTCACAATTTCGTTAATATTATACTGTCCATAGAACGATTTGATCTATTTTTCACTTATTTAACATCTTTCTTCGACTCATTATTTCTTATTTTCTTAAATGGATTAGTATTATAATTATTTAATAATAATTATGCAAATAATAATAAAAATAGTTAAATAATAGATTCTCATTTTTGTTTTTAATCATATATCTATTTACAGAAATCATAGGAATGTAAATTATAATTTTATCTAATCCATGTCAGCTTATATTTATATTTATTTCTTTAACTCTTCTGTTGTATGTCTATATTCATTCTAGAAATAATATAACGTGTATGAAGTGTGCATTTTCCTCTTCTAAATACGATAAATTTACATATAAAGTGTTTGTCCATTAGTTATATTTTGACGAATAAACAAATATCATTCAAATATTTTTAAGTGGTAGTTTTCAAGCATTTACATATATATTTATATATAGCTTCGTTTCTTTAAAACAGATGCTACCGGCTTGCAAGCCCTTGCTCCTACTTTTTTGATCGTTAGCGCTATCCTCCGATTTTTTTACATTTCGACCTCTCCATACATTAAAATTTCTTCATCGTACATGAGCCCCACTCTTTTAGTTGTTGATTTTCCTACTAAGCAAGTAGAGAGATCGATGCAGTGAGGGGATAGCGCTAGTGACCAGGAAAGTAGGGGCAAGGGCTCCGCGGGCCGGTAGTTAAGCATCTCTGCTCTAGAATTTGTGATATATATATTTATCATGGTTTACATTTTAGTTTACATTTTTGGACCTGTTGAGAATGCTCAAAGTCAAATCTTTTTAATTGCATTGTATTCTATTATTCATCGTGAGAATTAAAAATTCAAAATAATCATAAGTCGCAAATGATCTGTTCTTTTCAAAAATTATGTTAATATTTCATTAATCGTTAAAATGATTTTATTTAGGCACTTTAAATTCAGTTATAATACAAAATAACATTATTATTATTATTTATATCCTTGTAATGTATAATATATATGTATCACTTTAATTCTTACATGTCAAAATGTATAAAACAAATCAAACATGTCTAACTATCCAAATGCGAAAAGCGAATGTACGATTTATTAATGAAGTGAATCACTAGCGAGTAAAAAAATAGAATTTACTATAACTACTACAATTTTGCCTACTTATTGAAGTAGGGAAAGATATAAAATGGATAAATAATAATAAAGAATATGATCTGATTTGAAGCTACTGAAAGAATTTCCTAGATATTTAATGCAATTATTAGAATTCAATACTATTTAATCAAATGGAAATTTTCATAAATTATTCTTGTGGAAAATCTCCAAATAACATGGTTCTTAGTCTCCGTTCTTAGTCTTATCAAAAATTTTTGAAACACTACTTCTGAAACGGCTAAAACCATTAATATGTAAAAATAATCTCATTCCTCAACAATAATTTAAAGAACACTCAGCAGCTAAATAAGTGCATTAAATTGTACATACATGAAATAAAAAATTGTTTGGAAGAACAAAAGATATGCTCTGCTGCTTTTATAAACATTAATCTTTTGATCACGTCTGGTTTGTTTTAATAAAATTCCATTCCCTACAAAATTTTTATTTATTGTCACAATCTAAGTTAAAGATTCGATAGTGTTCTAGACTCTATCTATACAAATAAAGTCACATTTGCCGATGATATTGCAATTCCAGCCTCGCAAGGCCACAAATTAGACTGAACAATGAAATTCTAATTCGTGTTAAATACTTAATTAGCTATTACTACAAGTTAAAAGAAGGCAATTGGATATCAAATTAAACAAGTTAAAATGAATTATGTCTTGGGCATAACACTTCTATACAAAGTTGCACTGATCCCGATTTAGATGCACAAAATTCATTTATCGAATGTGTTAAAAAATCAGAGACATTGTTTATACTTTTCAAAACAAACAATAGATAGTACTAGCACCTTAGTACATGAGAGTTTTCCAAATAGAATAGATGCATCAATATGCACAAAAATTTGCGATATTTCATAAATTGTAAAACAGATTGTATAATTACATAAGTCATATTTATTATATAAATTCATTTTGTTGCAAGTATTTTATACAACAATATAATGGAATAAAAGCGGTTAAAAACAAAATCTGAATGGACTCAATAAATAAACTTAAATACTTTTAAAAAATTGTGGATACACTATTTTGCATATACTGTTAATGGTTTTGTTAAATGACATAATAAGGTTGGGGATAATAATAATAATAAAAAAGAAAACAGGAATGCTGTTTGTCCATAACATGTATGTCGACAGTAAAGCGTCTTTGGTTGAATCTCTGTGCCATAACGTAAGAATTTCTATATATCTAAATTCCAGTATTTTTATGATTAAGAACGTTACTACTGGAAAAAGCTTTCATTATAGTATACAAGATATTTTCAAGAAAGCTAGACTGCATTCTAGTTTATTTTAGCACTTAATAATATAAATTTTTATCGAGTGATACTATCCATTCTATAGAATTTTTGCACACGATGAATCTTTTAAGGACGTAGCCTTCATATTATATATATTTTTCTCACTCGCATGAGATCATGATAATCTACGAGCTGTAATTTGCAAGACCATCTGTTCGCGCGCGTGATTAGCGAGACGAGATCGCGTGTAGAAAATAAATGTGGACTGTATATTTTACACGCTGAGCATTAGGGGCTTGTCCCGTCGTAGTAACTTTATCGCAAGAGAGTAACTTTATTGGTCGAAAGTCAAAATGATTCTGTTTTGGAAGCCGAAGGAAAGCCCGAACGTCTTCTCGGTTCCCCCTCCTTCGGCTTCGGGAAATCGCGGTCCAGGGTCCAGGGTGGGGCACGAAGGGCCAGATACCCCTTGGCGTCCTAGGTAATCTCGCGGGCCCGTGCTTCTCACGTGTTCGGGAAAGTTGGCGCCATGCTTCAATCCACGGTCGAGTGTCTCGTCTTCTTAGAAGAAGTCCAGCCATGTGGCCAGTGTTTTGGGCGACACGGCCTGCTAAGGGTACTCAAAAGGCAATAAATTTTCCCGTACGTGCCTGTACCCAGACCGTAGGTATTGTAGCATGGAAACTCTCCCGAACACCATCAGTGAATAGACATGTGCACAAGTGATATCAAATGAAAATTTATCGTAGCAGTTTCGAATCATTAAATTGTTTATCCAATTATTGGAAATCTATTGGAATCGTCTATTTATTTGTATCTTTCATTAATTCTTATCGATTGTCGACTTATTTTATATACTAAAGAATAATTTCCATTCACTTTATCAATAGCACGTTGCAGAAATTATGTATGACTATAAAATGTAAATATATCATTGTTATTTAATAAAATTTTTAATAAAAATTATATCTATATTTTTGTGATTCATAAATAAAACGTTAATTCATCATGAAATTAAATATAATTTTTTTATATGTTCTGATATTTTAGTAAGTATTTTGTGCAGTTATGAAAAAAAACATACAATGATACAATATTTAATATAAAATATTTTAGTGCAAGATAAGGTATCCGTTAGTAAATACTTCATTTGAATAACAAAATATTCGGATATTAGAATATTCGGACAATGGATGTTCGAATGTGGGCAGCTGTAATAACATTAATCATATTTAATATTTCACAATGAAATAAAGTTTTTTAGAGTGTTGGATTTAATAACAATGGAAAAAAGTGAAGCAATGTACTTATTTCGAATCGAATAAACTAAAGATAGAACATTATTTACAATAAAAAGAATTTTTAATTAAAATAGTAATGCATATAATATACTGATATTCGATGCTAAATTATCTTTTTTAAAAATTACCTAAGTAATAATAGAGTGTTTAAGCGAAATGAAAATAGTAAATATACGTTCTGTTGTATTTTAGTTCTAATATAGCTTTTAAGTGCTAAATATATAAGAAACATATCAAAGAGAAAAATTTTATTATTTTTTTATATATAATATAATGTTTTACAGATTTTGTAACTTTGTCACGATTATCGCGTAATATCGATGTTATAAATTTTTTAAATTGATATATTAAATATCAAAGCAGAATAAAGCAGATAATTTTTTGAACAAAAAGATAATACTTGCCTGCTTGAATCCTTCTTTCCAGGTTGAGAATATATGAAAATTTAGCGATCTCTTCGTCCGGTGCTCGTAGTAGTTGATCTTCATTTCCTTTATGCGGAGCTAGATGAGCTAGGTATAAAAACATTGGACGACTAGTATCATGATCGTTAATTAGCCGTACAGCTTCATTTGTAAATATATCTGTAGCATATTTCCCTACGGTGTCCCATGCTACTGTAAGATTCCGTCTCATATCAAAGCCTTTATACTCGCTATATTGCGGGTCCTGTGAAAATATTTATTATACAAAACTGATTTATAAATATGATATTTTAATGTTTCTATTGTATTCTATATTGTATTTTATTCGAAAATATGATGTTGATCAGAACATGATGAATGATATAAAATTTGAAAAGTCTAATTGTTATAAAATTAATTTTTAAGTATACTTACTGGTTCTTGTGTAATATGTGTGTAATAATCCTGAAGACCGTTCCAATAACCAAAATGTGATTCAAATCCACGATACGTTGGCGTGTATTCTTTTCTGAAATATCCTAGATGCCACTTTCCCACAGCATGTGTTCTATAGCCTATTTCTTTCAAGTACTGAAATAAAGATTGATTTGGATAGAAAGCAGATGAATTTTTTATTCAGTTACAATTTTAAGGCTTTATAATAGAATAGAGTATAATTAAACTAATAGATAATAATTTTTGTTCTCAACATTGTTGCTTATAGTCAAAAAGATATTTTGCATAAATAATGCTAATCAAAATAATTTTTCAGAGTAGCAAATGCTTTTTATTTATTTGCTTGTAACAAAAAATATTTGTTGATTCAATTTTGTTCCATATAATACTAGTAAGGTTGTTGCATTGAAAAACGGTAATAATGAGCCAACGAAAAGTATAAGTCTAATATATGTTTATTTATATTGATTTTTGAATTGATAAAAACAATTGAAGAGAATAAAAGTGATCCATAAAGATAGAACGCATTAAAGCTACTTTAAAAGGTAAAAGAATCGTGGAGTTATTAGTATTATATTAGTATATTATTAATTATTATTAATGTGATGTTCGAAGCTTTCGTTACAAAAAAAAAATTCTGTGAAACTGAATCAATGAATATTTCATGTTACCGTCAAGAAGAAAATTGAAATATTCGAATTAAAAATTCGAAATATTAGAAAATTTTTTACATTAGATTTAATTATTTAAAAAGTATAAGTAATTCTATTACGTTCATTCTTAATATTAATGGTAAGAAAGAATTTATACAAAACGAAGCATGTAAAATTAATATCTCAAGACTTTGTGTATTTTACACTAGAAGTATAATTTTTTTATAAGTGTACTAAATTATTTTTCATGAGAAATATTTATTTACTATATTTAGTAATGTATATAATTTTTTAATAATTAGAAAATCGGTTAGAGAAGTTAAATTTTAATAAAAACATCGACATGTTTTTAAAAATTAAAATACATTATTTTATGTACTCGTAAAAGTTTAGAGTAAAGTTCTATAACTCATATAGAGATTTGTTTAGAGTAAAGTTCTATAACTCATGTAGAGATTTGTTTAGAGTAAAGTCTTATAACTCATATTATATTGTTCATTATGCATTATTTATCTTATATTTGGAAAAAATATACTTGGATTACTTTTTTATTTAATGTACCGTAATGAATAATTATAATTTTATAAATAATTTTATAATATATAAAAGTTTAAAAAATAATTTTTTAACATATAAAAGTTTACTATAAAGTTATAAATAATTTTCTTCTTTTATTAAACCTAATTTTCAATCTTTGTTTCTCCTGATTAATATAATCTTTGTTAAAAAGAAAATTAAGTCTAGTTTGAACTTATATGCATTTATATATGTATGTTTAAAACGTGTGCCATATACAATATAATATTAACAACGTGGAGAAAATTTATCCAAATAAATAGTTTTTTATTATAATTATTTGCGATTTAATTTAAAATATTCTTATTGCAAAAAATATTTATTCGAAATTACAATATAATTAAATACATCTTTACTAATTAATCTACAAATTTAATTAAGAAGTATAAAAATCATTGGACACTGACAATGCAAGATTGTTCGATTATATATGCATGGTACATCAAAAAATTGAAAAATTAGTTTAAAAATCTGGAAAATTTTTAAATTTTAAATGTTAATTTTTAAATTTTTAATTTTAAAATTTAAATGTGATTTTTAAATGTTATGAAAAATTTATAAAAAAGAATTTAATTTATTTGTAATTTCTAAGAAATATTTTAAATAAGTACAATTAAATATTTTGAAACATTTTCGATGTTTCGCTAATGTAAATATATTATATTAAATGCATTTTATTATGAAGATAAAAGTAAAGGAAACTTACGTAACGTAATTCGTGCAGAAACCTACCTCGGGTAATAGTTTTTCGCTTAGAGGAAGCCCTCGTGGTTCCGTTGGGTAGAGAACAGAGTGTTGCATACCCAAATGAATCGGATTTTTTCCAGTCATTAAAGAGGATCTGCTTGGCGTGCACAATGCGGGAACGTAATGATTATTTAAGATAATACCATTGTATGCAAGGGCGTCGATGTTCGGTGTAGGGATTTGATCCGATCCGTGAAAGCTTACATCGTTCCATCCCTATGCAGTGGTTTTAAATAAAAATATCTTTCAAACTTTTAACTTTCAAATCATCGGGGAGATGAGTATTATTATTGTCTTTTATTTTTAGTATATCTTACTCTTTTAGAATATTAGAAATATCAATAGATGACTATAATTAAAATAGTAAAAATAAATACGTATATTTACGTTTTTATCAATAAAAATCAATGTCAATACGAAACTAATTAATTTTATGTAATTTTATGTACCACAAAAAAAATCTAAAATCCATTAGTTTATATTTTTTTACATTTATGCTTTTATTTTTAGAATATTTTTCTTTTTATTATCTCTTTCTTTTTATATTTGTTTTTTTGTATTTTCTGTGATTAAATCTTTTATTATATAGTGAATTATTAATGTTAATTAATATTGTATATTTTATATTTGTAAAAAATTCTTAATATTAAATTATTCATTATAAAAAAACATCTTAACTATTGTTTTTGTATATATAAGCTGTGTTCAAAAAGTTTGGAGACCTTTATTGGAAAGAGCAATGTAGTGGTTTTAAATATTTTAGGATCTTGGGCTTAGGGAGGAGATTATCTAATCAATCTAATGAAATAATGGCATTAGCCATGCATTTTTTGTAATTGAGTTGTTGCTTATATACGAGAACAATATTTCGTGTTTTTAGCGATTTTTAATCGTGATGGAGCAAAAAGCATGCAACAAATTTTGTTACAGACTTGGAAAAAGTGCCTCGGAAACATTATAAATGATTTAAATAGCTTTTGGAAATACAGTTTTTTGAATGGTTTAAAAGTGAATGAATTTGGATTAAAGTTCGTTATGATTAAAAATTGATAAGATACAAGACACAATTTTCATATATATATATATATAATATAAAATAAGTAATAAATAATAATGAGCAATTGTATATATATATATGTATATATATATATATATACGCAGAGTGTTCCATATAAAGTTGATCACGCAATTTTCTCTTAAACTATTCGCTATAGAAAAAAAATGTTTCAAATAAAATTTATGTTGTTTCGAAGAAGACATCTTTACATGGTGATCACAAATCTTGTCCAGATGATCATGTTTCTGAAATTTCAGGGTAGTCTTTGTCTTTTTTAAATAGAACTGTATATTTTTAAGTTCACCAGGAATATGGAGCATGATCCATTGTTCATGTATTATATAATTCTTTCTCTAAGTTCAAGATCCTAAATTATAATCTATCACGTTTCATACATAGTATTTCCAAACTTTTAAATACACCATGTATATACGTTACTTTATCGTTTTTATATGTTCAAATAAATTTATATTCAAAGTCAAAAAATGAAAATTTTTAGAGAATATGATTTTTTTTTATAAAAACCATTAATTGATTAAATCAATTTTTATTGAATTTTTATTGAAAACTTTCTTCACGTATTTTTTCAATTTAATACTTGGATATCATACATGTGTGATTTTGGTTACTGGTATTGTTATTTATTTAATATACGTGACTTTTGTCACTAATTGTTTACGGTTATCACATAATAATCTTAGTTTCCTACAATTATTTGAGTTCTCAAAATTCTCGATATATAGATTAGAAGTTGTATCTAACTATATATAGATTAAAAGTAGATCTTGGTTAATATTTTATTCTTATAATTCATTAATATATATATATATATATAAAATATATGAATAAAAATATTAAAAAAAGAAAACAAAGACGATCGATTCTTTCTACAGTATTTTATAAGATTCCGCACACTTTTATCCTACATGGGAAATCATATATAACAATATAAAGTACTGCTCATGCATGACTGAAAACATAAAAAATGCTCATTTTTCTTTACTTTCTTTAAATATTTAATTAATTGATTAATGAATTAATTTTTTTTAATGAAAGAGATAACAATAAATTCTCCATAAAATAAAACATTGATAAAATGAATTTAAATACAAAAATAATTTAAATACATTTTTCATTATTATAATTATACAATAGATAAAAAATAAGGATAATTTTATTGCAATAATTCCTAAATCACAGCATTTGAACATTAATAACGAAATTTGCAAAATACTATAATGCAATGTGTTAAAACATTAGCTTTTTATTTAATAAAATATTTTACAAGCATTCCATATCAATTCTCTTATCTATCAACTTGCATATGTATATATACTTACCATATCATCAGCAAGAATAATGATGATATGTGGCTTTTGTTTAGTTGTTGATGATGGAAAGATCGGCAGTGATAATAAGGATGAGAAAAAAATCGCACCCACATTTATTACCATTAACTCTGAGAGAAATAATATAATAAAAACTTGTAGTATCAACACCATATTCATCTCAAAATTAGCTGCAACAAATAAAGAATTTCAATTTTATAATTTAAATTTCATTTTAATTCTATTTTAATAAAATTAATAGTTCGATCTTTTGTACTACTTTGTACTGATTTATTAAAATTTTCAGACAGTTTATGGAATTAATTCTATATATAATATAATAATATGTACAATAATTATAATTTTACTAATGTCATCATAAAAATTAATCAACATTATAAATTCTATTAATGAAATTTGAAGTTTTAAAATACAAATATTCATAAAGTTCTATTTTAAGATGAAACTCCCAATATTAAAATATAATAAGTAGATAAAGAATGTTTATATAAATTTTAAATAGAGGACATAGAACATATTTTAAATGTTACAATGAGTATTGTCCTCTTTTTATTATACATCTTTAAATTCTTAATACATAAAAATCCTCAGTCTAATAAGTATATTATATAATACACATAAGTATAAAGTTCAATACTAAGGAAAATTTATAATGTAATAACAGACATAATTCAATATATATATATATATAAAATTAATGATATTGAGATTATTTTTACAATATGTATAATATTTGTAACACTAACGATAATATAATAGAAACTCAATAATACAACAAATAATAAACAATACAATACATAATAATATAATACATCAACTGGAACGTGATTATTCATACTTAATCAACTAGGATTTCTGTTATCAGTAGTCTTATGCTTGATGATAAAATTCATTTTTAAGTTTGCATCTATCATATTTTTTTCTTATCCTATAAAATCCTTTCCTTATTAATTTGTTGATTTTTGTCAATAATCACTGCTGATATTAAATGAATATTTATTGATATGATTTATGTCATTATTAATAATCATTGCTGATATTAAATAAATATCTATTGATTGGCTGAATATTTATTTTGATGTAGGATAATTTAATGTAAAATGGATTAACAAATGGATTTATTATAACAATAATGTTACAATAAAATTTAACGATAATTAAAAGTTTGCGTGATACGATATACAAAATAAATAAAAGGTACGTATATATACTAATATCATATTAAATTTATACATACTTAAATACACATTTATAATTATATTATAGAAAAAGAGTAAAAATCTCATTTTTAAATACAAGAAGTTGTTGATTGTTTTTCTCAGATCACACATTGATTTTTTTCAGATCAGACATTAATTAATCGAGGTCTACTGTATTTAAAAAAATCTCTTAATCAGTACTAAATAAAAGAATAAGAGAGCATCATATCAAATCTCTTTTTATGTCAGCAGAATATTGTTCAATCTAGAAAATCTATAAAAATTTAAGGATATTTCTTGTTACTATCATTTATATTTTGACGATTTATGTTCAAGTTTAGATAAATGTATATACATAAGTTAATAGATTTGTTATAATAATATATGAGTTTTATAAAATTAATGATAAATAATGATTAAAATAATATATATTTATAAAGTCAATAGACATATATATATATATATATTAGCAATGGCATATATACTTGTAGATATAAATTTATAGATTTATAGATATTTATACTTATCAGATATATATTCATTTAGAATACTTCTTTTTATTGACTTACAATTTAAAAAAATTAAGCAATTTTTAATAAATATTTTAAGCAATAAAATAGTTTCACAATTTTTGAGAAATTTATTACTGTTTTTAAAAATGAATCTTCTTGCATCTCAATAAGATTATACTCGTAGTATTTATATAGTTACAATGATGATAAAGAATGATAATAATTACAAATTTTTTTTGTCTGATAATAATTACAAATTCTTTTTGTAATTTTATAATTAAATTTACGTTATGTTATAATAAGTAGCAAATTTCTAAATATTTTTAAATGATAATATGTATTGTTCGTCCATGTGCAAATTATCAGTAATTAAAAATCCATTACTTCAAATAGAGTTATAGTATGCTTATTCTTATTCATCAAAAAAAATAGAATTTTTAAACAGCATTGAAATTTTCTACGTTCTTCTCGATATCAAAATTAAATGTTCAAATCTATAAAAATAATATATAGTTCAATTCATGCCGTAAATTTTAAAATGGTCAACTATTCCAAACACATTCAAGTTTATGAAGTATTCTCCATCATACAATGAAATTTATTTCTGAAGTGTTGAAATTATTCAGATTTCTATAAAGCAATCAATGACAATAAAAATTAGTTTGTTTTTGTCTTTTATTTTTGTTCAAAAATTAGATAAGATTGATTAGGAATAACACGATTACGAGTAAATTAAATGAAATAATCACATAAATAAATACGTTTTTTTTTGCAAAAAAAAAAAAAAAAGAGAAATGATAAAAATTTTTCTTACATTGATGGAAAATAAAATCAACCGTCGTGTGTCCTATTATTCGTGATAAAATGTCCATTTTTTCTGTTTACGTCCGGAGAGCATCTTTCCGTAGAATCAAAGAAATTAGCGTCGTTCAACTGATCTTCGGCAACGTGAGAACTGACTGACTGGGAAACTCGAGACGTGTTGGTTTATTACCACTTCAAATTTTCTATATGGCTAGCGAAGGAGCAAAGGGAGGATCTGGAGCATAACGAAGATGCTGTTGGGGGAGGAAAATAGAGAAGGTGAGCGAAAAATCACAGCGTTGGCGTGTACTTATGTACGCATGAAAATTCAGCATTTTTTTTAAGTCATTAGGGTTTTCCGTTGCCATGAAATTATTATGGCATGGAGATCTTAATTTTATGGTATTAAATAGATTAACTTCTTTTTTTAAATAAAATAAATGTTTTATAAGCAGTGAAATAATAAACATAGCCCTGAGATAGATTTCAGATTTTTAATATTACGAATATTTTATTCCGTCAAAAAGTTTCAAATTCTTTGTTTTTAAAATTATTAAGGCTACGCAAGGTCTCTTCGACAAAATCAATGGTAACTTTTATTTAAATGGAAATATTTTAATCAAAAAATTCAGTTAAAAACATATGCATTTTTTTCCAAGAATGAGTTAAGTATGAAAAATAGATATATAACGTTCATATATAGATTTTATTACTGTTAAATTTCCAAATTTATAAAAAATATGTATAATAATGTATTTTAATGTTTAAAGACATGCAAATTTTTCTATTACTATTTAATTTTATTTATTCTTTCTTTTCAATTCTAATAAATTGTTTTAAATTTAAAAAGAAAAATAAAGGTAATTTAAATGTAAAATATTTGTATATGAGATAACATTAATTTTAGTTAATATAAAACAATATTTATTTGCTAATGTTTAATTAATCAATCTATATCATGTATGTATGATTACCCGTAATTTATTACCATCCTATTTTTATACCTATATTTGTTGGTAAATTAAAGGAGATTAAATTGTAATGCTTCTGTTTGCTTGTCATAAGAGATATTACTGTTGAAATCAGAGATTTGTTCGGTTGCTTTGAAGTCAGAAATGAATGTGTTATGTGTTCACAAAGATTATTTTGAAACACCAGAATAATACAATTTACAGTTTAATAAAATGTTAATAATGAAACTTGTAATTTTTTATAGTATATGTGAAATTGACTGTACTACAATGTAAAAATATAATCTGTAAATATAAACGATTAAATAATTTTTATATATTTATCAATAATTTATAAATAAAACATGGTAAAAGTTTTTCAAAAATATTTTGAAATATTGAATGAATATAATTTTATGCTTATAGTTCACTTACAAAATTTAATCAATATTAATTAATATTTTTCTCTACAAAAATTTAATTGTTAAATTTTTTATCGGTTTTGTACAAAACGAAATCACTGCGATCTGCAATATAGTTAAAAAACGATTTGTAATTAGAACAACTGATTTAAAAATACAACATGACATCCAAAGAGGTTGGTAATGCGTGCATGTGAAATTATTAACACGCATGTTTTGTTATTTAAATTTCTTGTTTGAAAGGAAAGTAATAAATGTGATAATTACTCAACACGATTTGGATGCACGCGAATAACAATAATTTGAATAGAAATGTGTAGAAATTTAAACATGCGTTTATTCGATTGTATTTTTATTTTTTTTTTTAACAAGTTAATTAAATATTCTATTATACATATTAGGTATCTTGGTACGATTAAGTTTAAAAAAAAAAAAATAGAAGATTAATCAATCCATTATGATTTCCGAGCAAATGTATTAATTAATAAATAATAATATACTTATTTTTTTAATAATCAAACTTTTTATCATTATACATTTGTTTTTAAAATATAGTATATTTTATATTTATTGCAACTTTATATCTAATTCTCAATTGATATAATTGAGCTATAATTATAATTTGAATTAAATAATTAATTAAATTAGACAATTTGAATTAAAATGTTTAATTTTGTATATTAATGTTTATATTTGTATTTAGCTAATACAAAATATAATGGTCTTTATCAGGTGAAAAAATATTGATATTAATTATTATATTAATATGATATTAATATTATGATAAAATATTAATATTATAATCTTTGTCAGATGACAGAATGGTATAATATTTTAAATCTTTCTTTTACAAACGGTTATTGGTGATCTAATGACACTAGTATAGAATTGAAAATAGTTAAGAAGCAATAATTTTATATTTCGGGAAATAGAAACGATGTAACTTTTAATATAGCTTTGATTCGATCAATAATTTCTACGGAACTATTATATCAATAAGAATAATACATACTATTGGAACGGTAGCGCAGTTTGTCAAATACGATTTGAATAATAAGATAGAAATGAAAATAAGCTTACGCTGTCAGTTGTTGCAATGCATGATTAAATTTGTATGTCCAGATTATCATAAATAGATTGTTGCGAAACTCAGTTTGCTAATTGTCGCTAAGTTCTTCGATTTATTTTGGTTGTTTCTCCGTTCGTCTTGTATACAACATTTCATTATTCTATATTCACCTATATCTTTATACAGTCAAGAAAGAGTATTACATATATTATCGTGTGTATATCAGACTATACAGAATGGAAGCTAATATATTAAATTAATATATTCTTCTATTTAATAATTATAATAATATAATAATAATATTAATTTTTCATTAATATATCTATATTAATATATTAATATTTATGGAAAATTAAATTAATTATTTAATTATTTAATGTATTTATTTAATTTATTTTATTATTTTCTGTAATTTTAGCAGATATTTCAATCAATCTTACATTTAGTAACTGAATTTCTTACATTAATTTCTGATTTATATAATGTATTTGATAAATTATCTCTAATGTTGTGAATTAAAATTCGATAACGTGTTATTTAATAATTTCGTGTATCACCATTAAAATGTAATAATCAATATAATAATCAGTACAGTAAAACATTATCTTTATATTACAGTTTATTTTTATACATATATACTCATAGAATATATATACTAGTTATTCGACAGAAAAAAATTTAAGATTTCCTGTATATTATAAATATAAATATTTATTAACTAATACAGTGGAACGAATATATACTAATATAGTGGAAACGAATACAGTGGAAATTGAGTACAATTTATTCAATAAAATTATAAATTTTTAAAATTTATTCACTATTTTTGTTGGGTAATTGTGCATAAAAAGGTATACCTCACCGATTTTGATGAAATTTAAATATGTTGTAAAAATCAACATTTTGAACAACTTTTTCTTATACATATAACCGCCGCTCGGCCTTAGTTCCGAGATTTTTGTAAAAAACTATTGCTACTACCGCAATGAACATTGCCTATGGCTACGTATCTGTAGCAGTGTGTGTAAGCGTTGAGTCGCCGATTGTTTATGGTTTCTATAAGTACATCGAAGCGGCCGACAATGGACGCGTATAACGGGTGTACTTAAAAACTCGATTTGAGTAGTTGGCCGCCGCAAGGCGGCCGGAATAAAAAGAACCTAATCCGAATCTTACTTAAATCTAACTATTCTACTTAGTAACTAATTCAATGGATTAGGTACCCTTTTATGTACAATTATCTTTTTGTTGTTTGAAATATTTGTTTGATTCTAATTTTATTTGATAAAATTTATTAATTTTATTTTATTTAGTTTTTCAAGAATTCTGTATAAATTACAGATCATTTGACTATAATGTAATATAAAAAGTGTTTATGAATTAAACATTTGATGGTTTCTAGATTTCATTTCATTACTAGTTTTACTTAAAAATAGCGATATACAAGTATTTTTATTGTCTACTGTATATTATACTATACATGATTGCACTCTTGATTATATAATAGTGTCGTACAATATTTGATAAAATTCTAAATTATAAAAATAAATTCTGTAATATTTTATCAAATAATTATGTAGCCCTACTTCGATGACAGTAGTTGGATTCTTTTCAATTAATTAGTTAATTAGTTAATGCATATTCAGCAAATAGAAAAGATATAGTGAAACATGATTTATATTGCGAATAAATTAATCAAAATCGAGCATGTAACTGGATGCGCTAATAATGTACGATAGCAAAAATAAGTAACAGATAGATTAATTATATCGAATATATTTATTTTATTTATTCACATTCTGAAAGTTATTTGTGCTTTAGAAATTCAATTTATTTATTACAAAGTTCACCGCATTATAGTTTTGATATTTGAGGTTAACATATTGAACCATGATAAATATATTTCAATTTTAAATCCTTAAAGAATGCTTAATTTTTGACATTTTCACGACAGGAATATTGTTTGTAATTGCAATTTATTCTATAAAATTAAACATATATTTCATTTCTGAATTTTTGACACGAAATATTATTGAAGAGTTCTCATAAATATATTATACTATTAAATCCCATGTTTTAGATGTTCTAGATTCTAAAAGTTATATAATATATATTTTTGAAACTTTAATTTGTAATATTTTACATTTCTTATATAATTTATTAATATATTTACTTTTTCTTAATGTCAAAAGCCAATTATTTCTTGAAGATTTCTTGAAGATTTTTATTAGGTATTTATTTAAATATTTCACCAATTATTTAATTTTGATCTTTAAATCGATAAAATTTCGTAGAAAGAATGAAGTTAATAATAAAATCGAAAAGAATTTCTACAGGTAATTTCAATAATTGAAATTAGAGTTTCAAAAGTTACTATATAATTTTAATAATAAAAAATTAAATGTTAAATAATACTTTTTATGTCTTTTTCCTTTTTAGCGATAAAATTTTGTAGACAGTAACAGTTTGCAAGGTGGTTTGTTTGCAACTAACGATTTTTCAAATTCTGTAATTAATTACTATAACTTCATGCATATAGATAATTACGAATGAACATAGAAATATATCCTCATTGCATCTTTCATAGCAAAGTTTATGCGAATGCGTATTATGTTTGAAAATTGGTATAACTTACTTAACTTAATAAATGTTGAAAAAAAAATAAAAAGAAAATACGAAAAGAAAATAAAAATATAAAATAGAACTATACTGTGTCTGTGAGAAAAATAATTAAGTGATAAAATGCATGTGATTATAATAATAAACAATTTTGTATATTTATTTCGCAAGATAATCAATTTATAGTGTTATATAATGTAAAAAGAAGATGGATGATAACAATTATTTCAAGAAATACTCTTTTTTATTTACAATTTTGTAAATTGTATAATCTTTATGATGTATAATGATGATATAAATTGTATTAATTGTTAATATAATTCTTGTACATTCGGCAAGTATAGTTATTTCGTAGAACTTATAAATTTTATCCTCATATATTGTAGTAAAAGTTGTGACTTACAACTCTTTTTTAAAGTTCCATATAATTATATAATTATGAATATTCTAATTAAATTGTAATTCTTATGTAAATTTTTAGTTATTTATCTAATATTTATTTTTGTATATTATAGTTCAAGTACATAAATTTTAATAAATCTTATATTATCTTGTTAATTATAATTTGATATTTTATTCAATTAAAAAGTTAATAAATATCAGTACAATTATGAGTTTGCTGAATTAGAGATTTCAATTAAAATTTCCTAAGGTATGTGAAATGCTATAAAATTTATTTGTAAACAGTGTGGATGGAAGTTATGCACTGATTACCGTAGTAAAATGCGTGAGTACACACGACACTGCCTGATTTCATCAATTTACGTTCACTTGAGTACTTGTTCATACTTAATTCACGCATTTCAATTCTTTGAAACTAGGTGGAATATCTTATTCTTTACATTCTTTTTTTAAATCACATATTTTTACACATTGTATTTACTTAAAAACGAGATTATATCAAAAGAATAATGCATTTTTGTACTTTTACTTCCGTGAAAGATAGAAAACAATTTTTTGTTACCAGCGTAACAAAATAGACCTTTTTAAACAATATTTTATTTGAAGCAAGTGCATCAATGAAAACTAAGAATAAAAGATGAACATGTTATTTTCCATGGATTATTTTACATTTTAAAATAATTAATTTTTTTATATTTCTCGAGGTAATTAAGTAAAATTTATTTGAAATATTGAATTCGGTAGGATTATTGTGATAATTGTGAGGTATGTTATTGTGATAATTTGAACACATGGCACGTATCTCAATTGTTGTCGAAAAAGTAATAAAATGATAATTGACAAAAGTATTATAAAATATAAATTTTATTTTTTATTAAGATTTTTTGAAGTAATGTATTGTATTATATTGGATAAATATTATAATAATAATAATTAAGTACTAATGATAAATAATAATGCTTATTACATTTAATTGTTATTATATTCAGATTTAAAATAATTTTTATTTTTTTTTTTCTGAAAAATTAAATATTAGATGTATATATATACCTTATACATTGTTGTTAAAATATAATTTTGAGTATCTACTGCAATAAATAAGATACATTACTTAAAAACTAATCTGATGTGAAACACCATAAGAAAATAGACAAATAAAATTTAAAAAAAAAATGGAAATATTAGCATCTTTTTGCATAATTTTATTGAATCTAACATTTTATTAGGACATTTTAGTCTTTGGAGATTTGATATTTTTAATACATTTTTCTTATCACACACGCGCGCGCGCGCGCATGCACACACACGCACACGTCATATAGATATTGTACCTTATTGCGTTATTGTACCTTGTTGTTGTGTTTTGTTATTATATAGAATGATTCTTATCCACTTAATATTGGATAATAAAATAAGTGAAAAATGTCAAATAAATCTATATCCTATATATCTTAGTTTTAGACGATTGAAAAAAATGTTCGATGTGTCCATCTTGTGCCTCAATACATGCTAGTGCGCATCGTAGTGTACCTAAACTTTATTTAATGTTTATGACAAATATTCAGTGATGTGAATTCGACAAAACTCGGTCCATTAAATTTTTAGTTTTAATAAAATAAAATCTATTATATATTTGTGTATTCAATTGAGAAACAAACAAATGTACTATTCAATGAATGTACAAAAAAAAAAATTCAGAATGAATTTGAAACTATTCGAGTAATAGAAACCTAAAACTTGAAAATTAAGGTATATAAGATAATTAGAGTTCATATGACATTTTTTACGTATTTGAATGTGTAGATTCACTACTCAAAATATGATGCATTTATGAATCACCCTGTACATCGTAAGTTATTATTTGATTCAGTCGTTCTGATGAATGCTACTAAAATGGTCAGCTCCAAAGGAAGTATTTAACGCGCTACTCTCTTGAACGAGTTTGGAAGTCTTCGCGTACTAAGACCGAGTCTTAATTATCATTTATTCAATTGGAATTTGATGAATCCATTGAAGAATTATGAAATATAATGCGATATGATTCATTCATTAGAAATTTTAAAAAGAAAGGGAGAAAGAAAGAGGACCCCGAATATAAAATTTTAGCGGCGGATCTTTCTTCATTTCTGAAATATAATAAAAAACTTTAAGTATAATACATTGAAACTTGTCTATGCAAATATTACCAATCAAACTATCTTCACTATATTAGTGAGTGTCATACGATCGTTGTCACTGTAATTGCTGTTGACATAATAGCCATATTGTTTTCAGTTTCTATAAGATGTTGCACTTAAAATTCAACATCGACGGATTTTACTAATAATATATAGATAATTGGTGCTCGTTTTGCGGCGGTTGCAAATATATAAATAAATAATAATAATAAATAATAAATAAATAATAAAATATATAAATAAATAAATATATATAATAAATAATCCAACCTAATTCCAATATGGATCAAGCAAATCTAATTAGATGTTATATAGACAAAATCTATGTAGACAAAATTCAATGTATGTACCGAAAGTTGATGTCAAATTTGAAATAATATACTCTATATTGCTATTACTTTGACATTCATCGATAATTAATAAACCATTGACCATGTTTGTACAAAATGAAATTCAATGTATTATACTCAAAGTTTTTTTATTAATATCTTAAAAACTAATAAAGATTCATCATTAAAATTTTATATTGAAGATTCTCCTTCCCTTCAAAATTTCGTTTCACTTTGATGAATGTGTCATACCGCACTACAGCCGAATTATGTGTGTGGATATCAGTAAACAAATTTGGAAATAAATCCTGCATCGACCTCGTTACCACTAAATATATAGTAAATAAGTATGTACAGTACCAAGTATGTAATAGTAACAAATGTAGATGCACTTTTAGGCTCCTTTCAAACGAAGATATTGTATCTGTACCGATACAGGTATCGCGATATGCATATGAGATACATGTTTAGAAATTAAATATAGATATACTGTAGTTATAGATAAATATAGATACTTTTTCTCAGGTCTTTTTGCAGAATGAATCTTGGGGTTGGAGATTGTTTTTGAGAAGAAATGAGCATGACAGTATGAGTATTTAGTGTTACCGATTGAACTTCATGCAGGATTAGGCAAATTTCATTGTAACAATTTGAAATAATAAATTATTTCCATTAATTAATTAATGGATTAATGGATTAATATTAATTAACGATTTGCAAATTATTTTTTATTTGAATTAATTTATCCAAGTAAAATAACAAATAATCACAGCACAAAGTGTAGTTTACTCAACAAAATTAGAAATTATTTGAAAAATAAGGAATAAATTTAAAATACACAATAAGTATTTTATTAACGCAAGATTATTTTAAAATAACATCAAGCCAATACAAAATATAATTTTGTATTATTCAAATAATTACTTTTCAAAAATACAAAATATAATTTTGTATTATTTAAATAATTACTTTTCAAATATTTTATTCAAACAATGGTCAAGTCTGTATTTGTATAATGTTCTACACTTCGGCGTCAATGATGTAATTTGTTTATTTTAATGTCTTAATTGTTGACTTCGTAAAGTATTGCCAGGGACCAAAGTTCTCGACTTTACACGAAATCGGTACTATCATGATACTAAATTGGGCAAGAATCGTTGTATGAATGCACCATTTGACTACTTGGTATTCATTATATGTATATCACGATACAAATATTTCCGTGTGAGAAGGACCTAACTCTTATTTTTTGTTTATTTACAATATATAAAAACGAGAGCTGGGTGAAAAGCTGCGTGCACAACTGCATATGCGGGGTTGTAAGAAATATCTGTTATAATTTAATTAAGAATGAATATTGTCAATGTATTAGATTCAGGTTTGGATTAATATTTTTAATTCGGTCGTCATGTCGTAAGGCGATCGGCAATACTTGTATAAAATAATTATCTTCAATAAAAATTATCATTTTTTGTTTTATAATGTAGAATATAATGTCGCAAACGAACTGATCTCTTTTGGTATGTGCAATTGCGAATAAGACTTTCATAGAAGTTATTTATTTAGATTCATAAGATATGACACAAAGATAAAGAGAGCGATAGTTGATATACCGGTTATGCTTATGAATGTGTCACAGATGCACACAATGGGCAAGATTCAATGTAATATCGGAATTTTTTTTTAAATATCTTGAAAACTAAGAGAGTCCGAACGGTTACATGCAAAGAAAAAAGTACAAAATGTTAATTTCTATTTGTAAATCATTGAAATCGACATTTGTTAATTTCTTTATGAATGAAAAAGAGGTGCAAAAGAAAAAATGTGAGAGGAGAAGGTTAGTACTTTTTAAGCGAACAGAGCTTAATAATAAATACAAATAACTATAGATAATTATTGAAATAGTAATTATTAATATTACGACTTTTAAGCAATTAAAATTAAAAAATTAGAAATTGTAAAAATTTTACTAATTATGAAAATAAAAAATATTTTTTGTATACACAACAGATTTATGACATAAATATTGATAATATAATAGATTGAACATATGAAAGTTTCTCAATACTAATTTATTATACTATTCGCGAATAGGAATTAATTTAAAAATAATTGTATAGACAACATTTTATGCAAAATTCGCATGATGCAATGACTGGAATTGTTACATTATGTGTAATAAAACAAATATAAAGATGACAACTTACTTTAAATTACGGTGTACTTTCTTATTCACAGGTTGAAGGAGACTGCGATTCTTTTAGTTTATGCTTAACTCTCTCTCTCTGTCTTTCTCTCTCTCTCTAGAATCTCGAGAAAAGTTTTTATATTTCGTCCATGAACGGTTGTGACTCGTGAAAGGAAATATCTAAAATCATAGCGAGAAAATATCTAAAACTATGTTGCGTTATGAAAAAGATCATTCGCGCTCGATGAATATTTTAAAATAAATAATGTTGCTTTCTATGGGCATTTTTCCACCTCTGTTACATAACCTTATTGCAAAACAGTACAATACTTATTCGATAACATAGATACTGTTGGGAATTGAAAAGAAGTTTCGCGAAAGAAATGCAAAACTGATTGGTTGTTTTGAATAAATTCAATTTTGAATATTCTTAAATATAGGGATACGTATTGGCCGAAAATGTCACACACAACAAACTCGTGTAGCATAACAGTAATAGGAGAGAACTCTTCTGTCTGTAAGATTTTCTTTTAACTTATTTATTACATTATACAATATTTATACAATATTTATCATACTATACAATATTTATTTTTTGCGATAGAAAAGTTAGAAGATAGGATACTTTTTTATTTTTTTAATCCGAATACAGTTTATAATTGCATAATTTAAAAAAAATGTCTTGAATATTTTATTTAAACTAATTTTATAACAGACAAAGTTGTAAGAAATAATTTTATAATACTTCTAAATTAGATAAAAAAGAGAATAATGAGATTTTCTTTTATTATTCTATATTAAAAAATTTTTGTATATAACTTATAATACAGACTTTTTTCAAGATTTTGCATAATTTAGGATATATTTTTTTAATTGATATGCTTTATATTTTGAGTTACAAATATTATTTAATTGCGAAACGAAGTAAATTTAGATAATTTTAATGTCTTTTAATAATTCGGATTTTGATTGTGTTATACGAAATTGATAAATAAAAATGTAGTTTTGGATATATTACTATTTAATAAAAATAAAATTTTCATCATGATGTTAAAAATAAGATATATCTATTAGACAATATATTTTATATAAAGATATTATAAAAATTATGTTCTTTTATGAAGTGATTATTTAATAATTGTTTTTTACAATTATGCAGTAAATTTTGTTCATTTTTGATTTAATTGATAATTTTAATTTTGCATTAAAGTTTTCTGCTTACGATTTTCGTTGTATGATTAAGAAGTTAGTAATACAATAGTCTTCTCTTTTCCTGTTTGTGTAAACGTATCAAACATATTTGTTGAATGAATTTGCGTTTCCAGATTCTAGGTTTCATGGAATAACTTTCAATTTATTCAAACCAATTAAATTCATTTCAAACTGATAATCTGATAGACTGTGAAGTATCAGTGGATAATTAACTTATGCAGGTTTCTGAATAAGTTAATTCATATTCCTTTTCGTTTGAATCTACTATATTCGGCGATTATAATGTGAAATTTTATTTAACTTTATTTAATTCAGATTGAAAAAGTTTTTAATTACTATGCTATCATCTTGTACTTACTCAATATTATTTTATGAAATTATAGATTTCATGATAGAAAGATTTTGTGCTTCGAGATTTGTATTGCTTTCAGAAATATAAAAGTTCAATTGTATTTCTATGATTAAATTGATTGGTCATCATAATTGGTCGTCAATCATAATATTTGTTAAATTACACCTTATCTGATCCTGTTAGTTGTTAGAATTGAATTGTCATTAATGTTTCTTAATTATTTTTCACGTTTTAAATTCCATTGATGAGAAACATGCAAATCATTCAGAGCTCAATTGTCAGTGAAGACTGCATGTAATTCATTGTGCAAGTTGCTTTCAGGCAAAAAAAAAAAAAATGGAACATTTCAATGTTTCATTAATATTTTTGTAATACTTTGACTATGTACTTATACGTATGTATCACTATTGTTCAAAATTAGGATCAATCTTTAACAGTAAAGTTTTATGCATTATGTATTTCTGTACTTATACATTATGTATTTTAATTAGTACATGCATATATGGTGTGTTGAAAGAAACTGGAATAACATATAACATGGAAATTATTTAAAATAGAACGTACAATGTACATTATATATGTATTTAACACATTATACATTATACATGTATTTAAATATTGTGCATAATAGTAATAACATAATTTAAAGGTAGTGTAATATATTATGATATTAATAATGATTTTCGAGAATAGTAATTTAATCTAATTTATGTGAGGATTGTTTATATTTATGATGGTTCAAGCGTTATGAGAGTAGAAAAAAACAGAAAAAGAACATACTCATGAAATAATTTAGTCAAAACATTTCGTTTGATAAAACATAAATGTGAGCTTTTTATAAACTTTTTTGACAAATACAAGAAGAGGCTATTTTTAAATTGGAAAATTAGCTTAATTGTAGACAACTTTCACGATTGTCATTGCTATTTTTACTTTTAACATTTTAATGCATTTTATATTTTTATATATTATTTTCTATATTTAAAGCGTTTCAATAACTAAGGATATCATTAACTCGATTTTCCGGAGAAATCATTGGCATCATATAAAGCCCAGACCGGCTGAAAGAAATTTCGCGATCTTTTCCTAATCGTTTTCGGCACCTTATTCCTTCCTGATTTCCTATTGATTGGAAATTTGCTGGGTTCGAAAAAACTAATCAATATGCATAGGCCTTGTTGAACTTTCGAAAGTCACTGAAGTCGCGACATCGTGTCAGTTGATTTTTCATTTTTTCGTATAATCAAGGATTAATTTATCGTTTCAGTTAATTGTGTGGGTGATACGCGACTGCCTGTGAAAGTGAGCGAGACTAAGGTTCGATGCACACGAGCGACGCGATTGCGATACATTTTCCACACTGGAAAGACAAAAACAACGCAAACATCTCTCATTCAATTGTCGTTGCAATTTATTTTTCTTGTCGTTCTGTAGACGACGCACAATCGTTTCGTGACGCAGTGATATTTTTATGTTTATATTGTCCTTGTCTCTTTTGTGTGAAGATCTCACTGCTCGTGTATTGGATTTCTCTAGGAATTGATCAAGCTTCGTATGAGGCTATTGTTAACTTAAGTCTGAGTTTTATTAATTCCTCCAGTTTTTAAGATTTAGACTCTAAAAGTCTTCTAAAAGAATTTTAGAGAGGGAAATTAATTTGGTTTAATATAATTTGAGTGATATTTTTTAAAAAATTTATTTATATTTAATCTTGTACATACGAAGTCATATTTTTTTTTTAACTTGAAATCTAAAATTTAATAATCGGCAATCGACTATTTTTTATTTTATTCTCTATTTTATAAAAATCTACTTTATTCAAAATAAAGAAGCAACATGAGTTTCAGGACTATAAATCAATTTTTATTTTCAGTATATGCCTATATGTTTCGTGCTTAAAATTACTATTTAATCGGATAAAGCACATTTTTAATACGCACATACATAATATTCAAAAATTACACGTGATAGTTTTGATGTTATCTTTGGAGACCTGTCAGAAAAAACTACTACTAAATTGAATTAAATTTGAAATTGAACTCAAATTTTAAGGTCAATTTTTTTATTGCATTATGTAGTACTCGTTACGAGAAACTCTAAGGAACCGTGGATCTCTTGAAAAATGATATATTATTCATTCAAAAACAGACAATGTTATCATTTTGTTATCGTTATACGAATTGTATAAAATCAAACAATATAAAATCTGTGTTATTGATAAAATCATTTGTTTTCTATGCAAAGAAGAATACCCACCATATTGCAAATCAATGCAATATCCCAATGCAATTAGCAGTAAATCTCAAACACAAGTAAATCTAAGAAATGATATGGATAGCCGAATAGGTGTCAAGTGAAACAGAAAAATAGATTGATAACAACTTCACTCACTAAGGCTAACATAAACCTCTAGATGAAAATTCAACCAAAACGGGAAACAACAAAAGGAATAAAGAACCTATCATTAGTATTATTGACTTCATTAGTGTTTATGACCAATCTTGATACAATGATTTAACTAGTACTCGTATTCGATTTGACCCGATATTTATACATCTCCGATTCCCGTTAAAAAGAGATTACTATCGATCCCTATTAAGAACCACGGGACAAATGACCATAACACTATAACCGCAAAACCAAATAGCAATGTTTTAAACACGATAACTAAACTTAAACTTTCAGTTCAAAAAAGAAAATTAAACGCAGTCAATCACTGTTTCAGATAGGATTATTATTAAACAAATGGACAACATTTTAAATCCAATTAAATTAGCTGTGGTTGACCCTTCATACAATTTTGTCCTATACTTAATTCAAAAGTGTCTTAGAAATCGCCATCAATACATAAATAATCCAAACGACATCGTCAAGGACTATGCTATCAAAATGAAAACCATAACCCATATGTCCAATTCAATTTATCTTTTACTATAAGATCAGAGGATGAAAAATAAAGGATTAGACTTCATCGTTTAATTAAAAAATTGAAAACGGATTTCTTCTCAATCACTACAAACTATTCTCACCAACGAGCTCCCACCGATCTCTCTAGATCTAAATTTTAGTTTTCCATAAATACTAGTCACAATCCAACTACATATCATACCTCTCCAGATTATTCAATGGAATCATAATGGTTTTTATAGACGATTCGAACCTGCAATTATTAACCGATGAATTCCACTGCAAATAATCTGTTTACATGAAACAAACTTTAAGAACCAATTTTTTAAGGTAAATATTTAGGTAAATAAAATATTATAAAACCAACTACAAAAATCGTGACAGTTCCTACGTGAGTGAAAGAGTAGCTACTCTTATTAAAAACAACATTCATAGCCAGGAAGTAATCAATCTAGAAGCCATCGTGATTACAATAATATGTCCCACAAACCTATACAATTGTCCAATAGCCAACGTTTTAGTTGAGTCGTAAATTATTTACCTAATTAACCAACTACCAAAACCCTTCATTATTCTTGGCGATTTCATTAGTTACAATCGTCTTTGGGAATCGTACAAAACTGATACGCGTGAATATATCGAGAATTCAGTCAATCTTAACATACTAAATACCAATAATCTTATGCACTGATTCGGCCACAGTGTAATATCGCTATGTAGACCGTCAATTACTCAAAATATCGCACAGTAAATGATCTATATGACAGTGACCACTTCCCAATAAAAGTGATCTATAATTTTTGATTGCAGTGAACGATATATTGAATAACATTACTATCAAAGGACTCCTGTTTACAATCTTACATACAATATTATATAAAATATATATACAATATACAATATGATAAATAATAATAAATACAATAAAATAATCTTACTCTTATATGTAAAGGAAGAAACCTTTCAAATATAGCTGCAAGAAATCCTAGATAGATTTCAAGAATGGTCTGTTATTTCAGGATTCAAATTCTCCAATGCCAAATCGGGAGTAATTATCTTTACTAGAAATAGGTAATCTATTAACGTCAAGTTAATTCTTAACAATCAACAAAGTATTACAAGAAATAACTTCCACTAAACTACTTAAACTAACCTTCCACTCTCAGTTAACGTGGAAACTTCACATTTATCAATTTAAAATTATCACCAATTCAATATATTTAAAACAATAGAGATAAATACTTGTGAAGCAAACCTAGACATTCTACTAATACTTATAAAGCCTTAGTGTACGGATCAATTGTTTATAACTCAATAAATCCACCATATTAAAAATACTTGACACTATATACAATGATGTACTCAGAATTGCCTTTGGTGCCAATTTTGCTTTAGCTAATTGACTCATTCTCAATGAAGCATCTTCAGATCAAAAGAAATATTTAAGTCTCAAATTTGCAATTAACTTTTTATCTGCAAAATCTTATTTTCCAGAACGTTCTCAAATTGACCAATTACAGTCCTGTACAAACCAAAAAAATTACCTATTCTCTTTCATCATGAGATAAGTAATTACCTGAGTGATGCTGTATCTTAATATAGTAGAAATTCAACTCACACAACGAACAGAGCCATTCACTCCGCCAGTCATCCAATATATTAATAATGATTTTAAAAAAAGTAATTTAATATAATGTATGCAAATAAATTTAATATAATTTAATTATTATTTAATATGATTTATGTATAAATGAAGATCCTTTATATTCATGATGGTTATTTTGTGGTCAAAGCCACGATAGAAGAAAAAATCAAGTCATGTCATATATTCATGGAACAACTTACAATTAGTTAAGATATTCCGTTCGAAAGAATATACAACGTGAGCTTTTCATAGATATTTCTTTGATACCCATTTTTAAATTAAATAAAAATTAAACGTAAGCAATTTTCACCATTATCATTTTCACTTCAACTTTTAACAATGCGTTTTATATTTCTTATGTTCAAAGCGTCGTTTCAATAAGTAAGAACATCATCAAGAACTCGGTTGTAACAGTCCGGTGAATCCAAGGTCACTCGAAGAAAATTTCGCGATCTTTGCCTAATCGTTTTTGAAACCTTATGTTTGTACAGATATCATTTATTCTTTTTTCACAATTGGAAATTTTTTGCGTTTGAAAAAATTAAGTATCAGTGTTCGGGAGAGTTTCCATGCTACAATACCTACGGTCTGGGTACAGGCACGTACGGGAAAATTTATTGCCTTTCGAGTACCCTTAGCAGGCCGTGTCGCCCAAAACACTGGCCACATGGCTGGACTTCTTCTAAGAAGACGAGACACTCGACCGTGGATTGAAGCATGGCACCAACTTTCCCGAACACGTGAGAAACACGGGCCAGCGAGATCACCTAGGACGGCAAGGGGTATCTGGCCCTTCGTGCCCCACCCTGGACCCTGGACCGCGATTTCCCGAAGCCGAAGGAGGGGGGACCGAGAAGACGTTCGGGCTTTCCTTCGGCTTCCAAATCAGAATCACTTCGACTTCCGATAGATAAAGTACATTCTCTTGCGACAAAGTTACCACGAGGGGACAAGCCCCTAATACTCAGCGTGCGAAATATACAGTCCACAGTCTTTGCTAAACTCAATCTCGTCTCGCTAATCACGCGCGCGAACATTAGTCCAATCGAGCCGGATGTGCGAATCGGTTTGGTTGCTACGGAGTGTACCCTATTAGTGAATAGTGCCACAGGAGCAATCAACGGGTCCCGTAGCAGCCGTTTCCAGCGGACGAGGTCAGCCACGAGGATACGATCGCGGACAGAGAGCCATCTCAGTGCAGCCACTTCAGGAAGGACGACTGCACAATCAAGGCTCGGAATCGAAGATTCTCCGCTGGTCACACAGAGTACAAGGCCAGCGTCATCCATTGCTACCTTTTTGCGGTGAGTCGAGTTTCATTCATTATTTGACTTGCGCAAGAGAGGAAGAATGGAGCGGTCCGGTAGTCCTGATCTCCAACAGCTGATAGTAGAGCGCGGTCGCGTCGAAGCGGATCTAACGCGACTCAAATCCTTCTACGATACGCGAGGAGAAATCGAGTCGATCGACTCCTTTCAGGAGCGAATCGACGATTGCCGCATCCTGTCGCGACGATTCAGAACCGCATAATCGAAATCGTTGCGAGCACCGCGGACGAAGAATCTCACGAACGGTGCCATGTCGAGTTTGAAGACACGTATTACGGGTTGTTAGCCGCGATTCGGCATCGAATACGGAGTTCGCAAGTCTCAGCAACTTCGAGCAGCGCGCGCTGCCCACGCGTCATGATCGCGTCATCAGCAACCTCCAAAGCGCCTTTACTCCACTTACTTTCACGGTTACCGAGGGGAATGAAGCCGCTTTCGCGACCACTTCGAGTCCCTGATGACTCGGAACGCTTCCTCAAACAATCTTGAGCGTTACTAGTACCTAACGTCAGTTATAAAGGGCGAAGCCGCTCGTGCTATCGAGGGATTCCCAGATGCTGGCAGTAGTTTCGAGGCTGCCTGGGAAGTACTACGCGAGCGCTACGAGGATGACGAAGATGAATACGACAAGCTGAGCAACAATGACGCTCACAAGACTAGCCGAGATGTCGAAGAAAAGGAGGAAGAAGTCGAGATCAAGGACGAGACTGCTAAGGCTGGCGTTGAGGTAACACGCGGCATTCACGACACCGTCACGTCCATCGACACAACCGCCTTCCTCCGTGGTCACACTAGGGATCCGGAGAACCTCGATGACAGTGACGATCAACGAAACGCATCCAGTTCGTCGCACGGTATCGATCACACCGGTTTCGTCGGCGGTAGTACCCCGCCAATACTGGAGCTCGGCCTAGCGCGAAAATCTTCCGAGTCTAGTACCTCCCGAGACGACCCATCCGCGCCTTCCGCCTCCAGGACACCCGATGATCATTTCTCGGGGACGATCGCGAACATTGCCGGTGATCTGACCTCCTCGTCGCTCACCGCACGCAATGCCCGCGGCTCACCAAAGTCACTACTGCGGTGTCGCCTACCAGTTTGAAGGAAGTCCGACGCGTAAATCAGCACGTAATCGACTACAAGCGCATCGCGACCGGCGATGTCGATCAAACCGCTTACGAACTATCGGAAACTCGTGTTTCAGTAACAGTGCGAACCGATATTTGGAGTACATCACGCGAAAGGAAGTGCTTCACGATGACAACGAGCACCATCGTAATCGCGATGGTAATAACGCTAACGTTTCGCACCGACATTCAAAGACTGGATCGGTCGCGCGTCGAAATAACGCGTTTTTAGAGAAATGGCCCGCCGCTAGGGCTTCGACACCTGCAGGAGCCGCACCTGCAGCGAAATGCATTCGTGTGAACAGCTGACGAAGCACTCCGATAGCTGACCGCGCTGCACATGTTCAACGCCAGTCACAATTCGTTAAACTCGTCGCCGGAGTGACTGTACGCGAGTATGAAGGAATTGCGAGAAATGCACCTCGCGTACAGCCGGTTCCGCGATCTTCACAAGGGTATATTCACCAATATTTTGGCTGTACCAACTGCTCGTGTTGAACCGAGCCGGGAATCAACTGGGCATCAACCGCTTCGATGAGACGACGTTCCTCGGCCTGATCCGGCTGATCGTCCTCGATCTATCGTACAACGCGCCGACGCGCATCGTCGAATTAAATTCCTAAACTCTTTTTACATGTTCTGCTTGTAGACTAATTAATCGATAAAAGTGTAAAAGATATAATAATTAATTTTTAATGACATCACGAATTATTATTAATTTTTAAACACATACCATGAATATCTATCTCTAATTACTAAGTTGCGTACTAGATTACATCTTTGCTCAACAAAGAGGTAAAAAATGGTTTCACATTTTTAGTATTTTTTTTAAATTTTATTTTGTAAATATATACATTAACCCCTTAACCTATGGATACGTGTGAGACTCGTAGTCTTGTATTCGGGCCAAAACGTATTAATACGGGCCTGGCCCGTAGTACATCGTTCGGGCCAAATGTAAATATTACGGGCATGGCCCCTGGTCCAATGATCGGGCCAAATGTAAATATCACGGGCATGGCCCGTCGTGCGACGGTCGCGGCTCTTGATAGATTCTTATTATCTCTTTGTATCATAATCAGTCATAATATGTTATTTTTAGTCACGTTCGCACGTTGAAATATATTTTCTTAAATATTAGAGAAGTATCCCCACAAGATCTTTTCAAAAAGAAGATTTTGTGATGAGAACAGTGAGAGTTATATTGATACTTTTGCTACCGAAAGTGATAATAGTGACATTATACGCTCTGTGCGAAAAAAATGCAAGCGATTAGTTATTGGTGATATTTCTGACGAAGATCAATTACCAGAGCCCTGGATTTGGATAGAAATAAGAAATAGTCCAAAAATCTGGAACGATACGATGATTCCTGGCATAAAAATTTTCGTACGGAGATATACCAGAGAGACTGCACGTGAAACATTGGGCTCATTTTCCTAAACATATTGACCCAACAGCATCAAAATTAAGGCCATCAAGACCTTGTAAAGTTTGCACGAAAAATAAAAATCGTAGTGAAACAACGTGGGAGTGCAAGAGGTGCAAAGTTCCATTACATGTACCAGTATATTTTGAACGATATCATACCATAGAAGATTATTAATTTTTTGTTATTGATTTTTTTATGCTAATTACGTGAACCGCTAATTTATTCAAGAATTGCAGATAAATGTTATTGATTTATGTTATATTTTAGTGATTGATAATAAACCTTTTGTGGTATATCTACCACAATTATTACATATCAGGTTGTAATTATTTATCAAATATTCTACAAAATTAAACCAGTTGTATCTTATACATGTATTTACAGTAGCTCGAAAGTATTCGAGCGCTTCCAATCTACATCGTTAATAAATAAAACGCACACCTTAAATTTAAGTTTTCAAAATAAGATTGTACGTAAAGTCACATAGGAGTGAATGTCGAGAATGCCTTGTAATCCTGTATATGTGGTCAGATTTTTTTGTAATTTTAATTATACATTCTCGAGACTTCTATGTGACTTTACGTACAATTTTATTTTGAAAACTTAAACTTAACGTGTGTATTTTATTTGTTAACGATGTATTGGGTTGGCAACTAAGTCATTGCCGATTTCAAATAAGAAGGAAAATTCAGAATTTTTGTTAAAAAATATAACTTTATTCAATTAGATATTGCCCGTTCTTGTCGATGACCTTTTTCCATCGTTCTGGCAGTGTAAAAATTCCCCGTTCGTAAAATGTCTGGTCTTTGCTATTAAAAAACTGAATTAGGTGTGATCTGACATCATCCGCGTTATTAAAAATTTTACCATTTTAAGAGTTTTGCATGGAACGAAACAAATGGTAATCCGAAGGCGCAAGATCAGGGCTATATGGTGGGTGTGACAAAACATCCCAACCCAGTTCCAATAATTTTTGCCTTTCTTTTAAGGCTTCATCTCCATATACGGCACATAACTTCTTTTGTGCTTGCGATGCGTTCTTGCCTTTTCGGAAATAATACAATAAAATGTGTCGGAAGTGCACGTCCTGTTTTTCCATTTTTAAATTAGGATAAAAACAAAACTAAAGAACTAATCGATATAATTTTTTTACTAATTAAAAGTACAAGTCCACACAGTAAGAAAAAAATATAGGTTAGATGCTCTGACCACGTTAACAAAACGAAAGAAAGTGTAGAGTGAATCTATCGACAAAAGCGACAATGACTTAGTTGCCAACCCAATAGATTGGAAGCGTTCGAATACTTTCGAGAGCTACTGTACGTTCCGTAAGTCGTGCGCGTTTAGTGCAACTTAGGACCGACTTGCCGAGGTGTCAAGTGGCCCGAAGGCTGCGCGATCCTGTTTACGTTTTGGGCCCAGACTGTTGGAACGCAGCGTGTAGGTTAAGGGGTTAAGATGACTCTGACCGTCTTCATTATACAATAAACACAAATATATCTAGTGTCTTTAAATATCTTTCGATATTTCTAAAGTTCAACGATTGATAAGATTTGCGATTGATAAAGCTGTCACTTATACATAATATGTTTGATCATCGATTATGAATGAAATAATACATAAAACTATAAAAGAGAAATGTCAATAGTGTATTGTAAAAATGAGAATCGATTGTTTTTCACTGTATTTTATTGTATACATATTGTATATAACAAATACTGTCTTATATCCTTTAAATGGTAATCTAAAGTATCCTTCTAAACGTTAGAATATGAAGATAGAAAACTAATTTAGTCACGAATTTTTAACTTATTTGAGTTCAATTTAGAATTAAAGATTTTCAATTTTCCCAAGCTGTAAAAGTAAATTTTGTAATGAAGTATCTTTTTTCACAATTTCATTGTTTTCATTGAATTACGTTTTTACTTTAGTTTTAATGTCTTTCAAAATTAATTTGTGAAAATGAAAACATTATTTTAATAGAGAATAATTTTCAAAACACCTATATAATGTGAAGCTGATACGTGAAAGAAATAAGACTGTAAAATGCATTATTTACTTAGCGATTAAGGACTGAAAATAACGATACGTGGCAAATCTTTCCTTTAAGTGAAAATAGAACTTATGTAAATTGGATTTTATGTGCTAGATTTTAATCATATTATCGATGATACTGTTTCGTGACTACGTGTTTTTCCAACTTTGCACTAATTTCATTTGATTAAATAAGTTCATAAAATATATCGTGCGTAAATTTGTAATATTGTTATTTTATTAATAAATTAGAATTACAGTAAAATTTTGTTTATCCAAATCTCGTTTATTCGGTACGAACGAAATACAAAATCATAATTGATCAATTTCTGTTATTCTTATTTACAGTCCCGGACAGAATGATAGCGCACATGTGCTATATTTAATTTTTCAGAAATGACTTAAGTTTTATTATTTCCGGAAAGTAGTACATAAATGTCACGATACAGAAGGAAGGAATTTGGTCTCGAATCAGATTGTTCTCTTTGACTTCCATTGTAAATAACCACAAACAAGTAAATAATTTAGAGGGCGAAATCATAGCACAGTCGTAAAATTTATACGTATAATTAATGTAACTTACATGTTTATATGTTAATATTAATAATGTGTACATTCTCCTTTGTTCTCAATCACCTCAATCATTCGCTTTGATTTATACAAACGTTGGATTGTATTTTAAGATAAATTGTTCCATTCTGCGATAATGGATTTTTTTAACTCCTCTGTGTAGTGGTATTGTCTTCCATTTTTGTAAACTGCTCGTGCAAACTCTCCCCAACAATTCTCTACAATGTTTAAGTCAGGAGAACGTTCAGGCCATGGTAAAAGTTATATATTTTCTTGTTCAAAATACGTTTGTATAACTTGTGCACGGTGAATTACAGCATTATCATGCTGGAAAATGAATCCATTTTTTGTTGTGTATGAATTTTGTTGTATATTAATAAAAAATTGAGTAAATAAAAAATAGTACTTGAATTTTCGTTACATTAGTGTTACAATTTATTATTGAAAGAAATGTAAATTTTTTTTAAGTTATGTTATCATAATTACTATTCTTTCATCTTATTTTTTAATGATAAAGTTATGTTCTATTCTTCTGTTATAAAGTATTATGTGAAAATCCAATTTTCATAATACTAAGAAAGGAGACTTAATTTACTTGTCAATTAAGGACTTCAAACTGTTCAAACACAATTTATGCATTTATATATATATTTATTTAATTAAGTTTTTTAAATTTTCTTTGTTTTCTGTTGTTTTTAACTTTTAAATTTTAATTGTTTTTTCCTTTATATAAACTGATAGTAGATAAAAAAATATTATATTTTATTTCCATATTATACTGATTTATGCTATTATGTTATTTCTTTTTAATTTTTTACAATTTCTTAACCTTGTTTGATATTAAATAGATATAGAATATTATAGAGACGTAAATTAAAATTAAGTATATAATTTATATAATAAAAATGTTATATTTATACAGGAATGACTTTTCTTTCGACTATATGTACTTTATATATACATATTATGCATACTTATATACGTACTTTGTGAAAATTATATGCTTATGTATTATTAGTCTGGAGAAAATGAACAATTAATACTTTGAATAAGTTATGAAAACATTGTTTCTTCAATTGTTCTTAATATTGTATCAAATGTAAAAATACAATAAGTATTGTATTAATATTGTAATAGAATTTTATTACTTATATTATATTAATTGTAATATTTATTATATATTTATGTTTATTGGTGAGGTAAAATGAATATTTTATACCATATTCGTTATTCGAAGTTAATGTTTTATTAAAATATAAAATAAAATAATATACACTTGTAGTACATAGTATATACATGCTTATATTATATGCAAATTTGTATATGCTCACAGTATACGCAAATATAATTATATAATTATATTTATAGCAAATTAAATCAATACAGGAAAAATTATAGACAATTTTATCGAACCAATTTTGATTAAGAAAATAATAATGCCAAACGTCAATTGTAAATGCCAAGAAAGACGATAATGTAAAAAAATATTGTTATTTTTGAAATAATTTGATGAAACAAGTTTGATTTTCATCTCAAATAATTTTTCAAATTGTTCATTCTTGAAAACATAATTGTTTTACATGAACGATTAATACTATTAATAAAATTTAGGTTGCAACATTTTTAGTTTTCAATACTATTAAATTTCCTTATAAAAGATCTAATATACAGCTATAAAAAAACTTTTAATGCAATTTTGGTAGTAAAATTCAACAGGTAAATTTTATAAAATACAAGTCAATTTTTTATCTTATTTAATATTTCTAGGTTATATATCATAATAAATTATTAAAAAATCGAATTATTAAAGTCGAATTATTACTCGATTATTTTATTCTCGAATATTGGCTTCCCTAGAACGTGTGGAGGCAACTAAATCTTCCGAAACTCGCTAACTATGAGCAAGGCGTCAGTCTTAAACTATCCATCGCGCGTATTTTAATTTACTATAGCTTTAGAAGTGGGTTATGTTATGCACGTGTAATATAATCAAGAGAATTAAAGAGAATTAAAGAGAATTGAAGATAACTGTAATGATCATGAGGATGCTAAGCGACGTAATTATTATTAATAAAAATCTTAAAAGCTATCGAAGTTGACTGGTATATTATTCGAATTTATCACTAAAGGCGAAGGCGATCAACAATTATAGTCTTTCTGGATTCGAATTTCAAATCGAACGTTGAAAAAAACTGGCATGGCTTGTGACAACGTTTGGTTTGAGCAAATTAGTAGAAATTTCTAGTATATTAAAGTTAAATCATAGTGGTCGAATTAAAGAAATTGCTTATCGAATTTGCTAATATTTGACGAATTATAGAATAGTACATGTAGATAAGAGATATTTAAAATAATTTTAAATAAGTTGCATTATCTTAAATTATTATTATTAATTATTAAATCAAAAGTTTTAACATGTTTCAAAACGTTAGAACATTAAACAACAAAGCAAGTCACTTCTTTGTGAAATGTGATATTATCTCCAGTTCTATATATTCTTCTTTCACGTTAATAGGCCTGGCAGGATGATATAGCTCAATTGACTTTGCTGTTGCAACTGTTATACATTGTTTTTTATCTAAAGCTGAAGTTTTATCTAAAGTAAATTTTTTTCAATTTTACGTTTAATCGTACAAAAGAAACTAGTACCTGTCGAAACAGATTTTTAAAATTAGTTTAAAAGAAAAATGATAACTATCTAAATTTAAACATGTATTTTTCGTCATAAATTTTCAATTTTTTTTGTTAACAATCGTCGATCTTTTCGTTCGTCTTAATTTCTTTTATTAATAACCTACTCAAATAAGATTTTTGTAACTTGTTTGTTTCTCAGGATTTCATTGTATTTCTACCAAGATATTATAGTTAGCTGTGAATAACAGATTTTAACATAATTTGTTCTAAAATTTAATCAATTTTATTTCGATACATTTTTTAATAATAAAGAATTGTTTTTCAATACAACAATATTTTAAAAAATATTTCTCAAAAATAATCGATTTTGGTTTAATATTGAGTTGCTTCGTAATGATTATATTCATGTTCATTATTGATACTTAGAATAAAATTATATTTTCGTTATAAAAATTATTCGATAATTGTTTGCAAAGAGATAAATTTCTAATTGTTCATTATTTCAACTTTTAAGATAACTATAATGAAATTACTATTGATATAAAATTCATGTAATATAGTGAAGAGCACAACTAAAATAGTGAAAAATTGTCAATAATTTATATTGTTCTAACTTTGTAAGAAGAAATCATATAATAATACATTTGATCTCATTTTAAAATTTAAAACTTCTGCAGGTTTGAATTTATTTTTTCCAAAGCTGATTTTACAACATGTAGCGAGTGGGAAAATAAAGATGTCTTTTTATCGAAAATTGTAAAAATTCAAAAGTTTTTAAAAAATATTTTTTCATTGGTTCAATTATGTTGTGTCATGTGTGAAAAAATTCTTGTTTCTTAATTTCTTTTTCTTTACTCAGCATTCATATGCATATAATTTATTCTGATCAGATTATAATTTATTTTATTAAATTTCAATCGTTATAATGTAAAACTTCCAGTATCCAATTTATTTAACCGAACAATATTTTTTGCTTATGTTTTTATTATTAATATTTATTTTATTTATTTATTTTTATTTTTATTACTTTATTATTATTTTTATTTTATTGTTATTATTATTATTATTTACAGGAAATATAGGTCATTAATACAAACGAAAATAATTGACAAGTAATTAATAGATAATAATAACAGTAGTAATAATAGTAATAATAATTACAATGAGCCATGGTGTAGAATTTTCTTAATATTATATAATATCTTAATATCTAAGTGTTAAAATGAAACAGGAGATATTGTTTAGTACGTTACGTAGCATCTCTCATTCGTTGCTCATAGCGTATTCTCAGCAGGGTAATTCTTATAATTGAGACAAATTATATTTCAAGAATGATAAGAGATACAAAAAAGTTGTATTGAGAGAAGAAAATTGATTGATACGAAAGGATTTACTTTTCTGTAGACTTATTTCTTTCATAACGCAACGATGCATCTAAAAAATACAGATGCAACTATTTTTTTAAAATAGAATTATATATTTTTTTAATACATTAGTAAAAATTGACATTCTCCATAAAAAAGTATTAATCTATGTATGTCAAAAAATGATTAGTTTAAAAGATATTTTGTAAAACCTATCGTATGAAAGACAAGGAAGAATAAAAGCAGTATTTTTGTATTCATATTGTCTTTGTCCTTAATGCATAAATTTTATGAAATGAAAATATCTTCGAAACTAATAATTTTTCGACTTTTGATATAGAGAATGTCGAGCTGCATCAATTAATGTAATTATTATATTATATATAAGTTATAACTATATAACTAATATAATATTTATACTTTAATAATATACTAATATATTTTACTAATATAATAGTTAATTAGTATAAGTTACAAAAAAATCGCATCTACATTTTCTAAGTGCATCGTTGCGTTTAAAAAAACACGTTACGTTTATTTAATTGGCAAATTAGTAATGATCTTATTCCTTTGTCTATTTTTTGAGCAAAAAACCACTACGCTGACCTAAAATCACAGGGTAAGGAGAAACAGAACATGGATTTTCACTGATTGCTAATTGATCTTGAGCTGCAGGTCAATGCTATTGAGGGCGCGTAGGCGAGGCTCTAATAACTCATCTGGCTAATATTTCTTAGATTTAACTTTTGGCTCTCTAAACAAGAATTAAACAATAATTGATTTAATACAACATCCCAAAAATAGTGGTTAAGTCTACATATGTCAATTTGAGAAGTCAACAACATGTTGAAAATGAAAAATATATTCAAATAAATAATAAAATATTAATAATAAAAATATTCAAATGGTTCAATAAATATAGAACTTTAATGAGAATGAAATTGAAAATTTTATTTATTTTGATATTTGCACTTATCACATTATGTAAAATAATTTGAATAAATAATGTTATTAACATTTTAAATAATGAAATGGTGAAAACGTATCTTCTTATTTCGAAACAGTTATGAAATAAATATAGAAAGAGGAAAGATAATTTAAAATACAAACAAAATATAATTTGACGCAGTTTAATTTATTAAAAAATTTATTTGATTTATCAATAAAAATCATAAATTAAAAAGATATAATATTTTATTCTTCATAATTCTTTTTTTGAAATATAAACAATAATTTAGAAAATAACGTGTGTTCTATTATACAAAAATTCCTTTATCTCAATAGTATATCTTACATATTAAATATTAAAAGTTCTAATGTATTTTAAATGAATATTATTTATTAATCGATTACTTGATGATCGGACCACAATTTTAAAATATGGCTGTGTCGTATTATTTTCGAATCGAATTCGATTTAATTAAAAGATTCAATAATTGTATTTAATTATGCAGATTATACAAAGCTGAAAAATGACATAGTCATTATTGTAATTGAATAAATAAAAACTATAATTTATGAAAAATTAAATTTAACATAGAAAAATTATTTAACATAGAACCGAGCAGCTAGGAACTATTTTTAGTGTAAGAAATAAATTATAATTGCAATTATTGTAATTATAATTATTTTCGGTAGTAGAAAGTTTTGAATCGTTTATAATATTAGAAATACATAATAAGATAATCATTTTTAATATTAAATATTAATAATATTGATAGTATGTAAATGTACATTTTAAATATGTTTCATGATTTGAGACAAAATATTTGTTTTTATATTATTTGTTTTATATAGCTATTATATATAGCATATAGTTATTTCTGACGCACTCAATAAATCTCTAATAATTTCATTACCCGTAAAAAATTTAATTTAAAAAAGAAAGGAACGAAATTTTCAACTTTGAATCTGTTTTGTGTTTGATCGGTAAAAGATGTATGTACGTATGTACAATTTCCGTTTATGCGAAATAATTCTATAGAGCGATGTAATGTGTGACAGACATAATTTCACTTGTATTTGCAAACATTACTCTCACTTTGGTTAGCATGTGCAAAGTTAAATAAAATTAAGAGATAAATATTCCTTTTATAAAGTATTATGGAATTAGTTTAGTGACACTAAATAACTAATAGTTCTATGCATTTCTAATTATATATACATCAAATTAAGTGTAAAAATAAGAGGAACTTATTCTCTGTTGAATTGTCAATTTCTTATGATAATATGAACATTGATTTTATGTAATACGTTTTTATTAAAATAATGGAAATAAATATTTTTTCTCTTAATTATTACGAATTGTTGAAATGTAGATATGTTAATTTTTTAAATGAAATATAATATAATAAAAAATAAAAATTTAAATTTGTGAGGTGTAATTATAAAGCTTAATTTAATTGAAGATTATTAAAACATTTAACATTACATATATGTGTGTGTGTGTGTGTGTGTGTGTGTGTGTGTGTGTGTGTGTGTGTCTCATTTGAGAGCAAAGTGTGATATTTTTTATATATGTATTATAACTATAAATTTAAATCATTAAAAAATATCTCTTATGACAAAATTTAAGTAATTGTATTTTGATGATTATCAAGTTTGATGACGTATTAATTAAAGTTGTTCATTTCGAAGTGATCTGACCATCGATATATTCATCGTTGTGCTCAAAAAATTCGCTTATATGAATACATATGTATGTCGTGACATTTATTTGAATAATGGATCAACAAGTTATCGGTATTTTATCGGACAATTCAAGAGGATAATAGATCGAGGTTCTTCACAGTCTAATTGAAATAGTTTCAATCCAGAAATAGTTTCTAATTCAATATGAATTTATAAGAACACTATTATTGACATCTGGTATTGTAATTCAACAATTTATTAGCTTTCGTTATACTAATTTTTTCGAAAGTAAATTTATTGTGTCGTTAACTTTTTTGTTGTATTTAATTTCTTAATTGTTATTGATAAATCAGTGTCATAAATATTTGTTTATTTGTCATAAATGTTTGCACAGTTCTTTTATTTACAAAGATAAGAAAGGTAATCACGACAATTGTATGATTAAGTCCAGCTTCAATTTGAATCTACGTGTAATTGATTAAATGATGCAATTTATTTTAGATAAAAATATATTTTCTATTGTTCAATGAATAATAAAAATGTTTTTACGTGATTACTTCGAGATGAAGTGTAGTTTCCAATGTGATTTCCTTAATTTTTATCAGTTTTAACAATTAGCAAAATGAAATAACGAGCGAAACGTGCTAGCGATATATACCATACATTTAATAACATTTCATAAAAATTTTATTAGATAAATATTTACTACAATTAGTAAATATTTTACTATTTACTACAAATAGTAAAAATAATTATATATTACAATTTTATAAATGTTTAGTATACCAAATCTGAGATTTCGTTTTTGAGAAAATAAAGTTTGAAAATTTCTTAAGGAAAAAATGAATGATAAATAAAAAATATAGAACAAAATTTTTTTGCTTAATTTCTCATTTTCGAAAAAATGAAGCAACAAATTGGTACATATATTTGAAAAAATTTCAAATTGAATTGAAGTATTGTATGGAAAAATATTATTCGATATTGCTCATTTGTTTACGAATAATACTCTAATTATTTTTTCTTTTCTAGTCTGGAATTAGTGAAATTCTAACAGGACTAATAACATAACATAAATTTTCAAATTCTCTTTTCTTGAATACAAAGTTTTATTTTTCTGTTTTTTAAATTTATTTTTGTATGTAGAATTTGGTCGGTATAGCTTGTATAATACAAATGAAAGCAAGTTTTCAAATATGGACATATTGTAACATAAAAATAAGAGAGAATTAAAAATATCAACGAATAATTACAAAAGGATAAAAGAAATTGAAATAAAAGAAGTCGAGGAAGTAGCTCCGAAGATTCCAACCTTCAGTTGAAATTGAATTTCATTCAATCTTTGTTAATCGTAACCTTTGCTCGTTTCTTTTCCATTTACATTTCGTATCAATCCATTCTCGAGATGGGAACAGGTGGTGCTATATAGATACAGTCAAAATTTTAAAGAAATTGTCAGTGGTTTCGTTTAAAGTAGATAGGAACATTGTAGATTGAGATTTCTTTAAGTAACTTTTCTCGTTTCAGATTGTATTTTTTCATGTCAAGATTAAGCTTTGGAAATTCTTCTGTTCTTTCATGTACACTTTTGTGTACATATTTATAAGTAAAAACATAATGATTATAAAAAGAGATAAAATTTCAACTGATTTAATGAAAATAAATTTTGTTTGTATTACATGGCTTTTCGTATTTATTAAAGATTATTTAGGTTTAAGGTTATTTAAAATGAAGTCTGATAAAAGTGATTAAATACAAACATTTTTTTTTATTCTGAATAAATTAGATAGAATAATGTAATAAATTAGATAGAATAATGTAAGGAACCATATATATATTTTTATATAACAAGGAGCACACTTTCCTTTAAATGAAACTTTTGCAATTAATTCAAAATGAACATTTTGTTTATGTGTTATTAAAGATACTTTGTAAAGATACACACACACACACACAATATATAGTGTATATAGTATATAGTATATATACTACACTATATAGTTTATAGTATATACTATAATATACTACATTAGTATATAGTATATAGTATAGTACTGTATACATATATTACTATGTATGTATATGTGTATATATATATATGTAAAAATGAAGCTAAACAACTGTTATATATAACGAAAATTGTTGAGGACATTAACATTAGACTGCGGATTTTTACATTTATGGGAAATTTAAAAATATAAAGTAGTACAGAATGCATGTAATATGAAAAAATATATAAAATATTCAAAATATAATACTTTTTATAAATAAAGTAATTTTCTACCTAGGTTTGGTTTTTTTAATTATATTCTCAAAAATTTTGTATCTGTTCGGGAGAGGTGTCATGCTACAATACCCTACGGTCTGGGTGTAGGCACGTACAGGGAAAATTTATTGATTTTTAAGTACCCTTAGCTGGCCTGTGTCGCCAGAAAACCTTGGCCACATGGCTGCACTTTCTTCTAAGCAAAGAAACAAGACCCTCGACCGTGGATTGATACATGGCACCAACTTCCCTGAAAACGTGAGAAGCACGGGCCAGCGAGATGACTCAGGACGGCAACGAGTATCTGGTCCTTCGTGCCCCACCCTGGAGCCGCGATTTTCCGAAGCCGAAGGAAGGGGAATCGAGAAGACGTTCGGGCTTTCCTTCGGCTTCCAAATCAGAATCATTTCGACTTTCGAGTAGCAAAGTTCACTCTCTCGCTACAAAGTGACCACGAGGGGACAAGCCCCTAATACTCAGCACGCGTAATATACAGTCCACAATTCTTTTCTAAACTCGATCTCGTCTTGCAACACCCGCGCGCGAACAGTATCCGCAATCTATTCATAATATAACATACAACATGTTTCAGTGATGACTCTACATGCAAAAATAATAAAAAAAATATTTTCGTTCCCGAGAAAAACGAATTTGAAAATTTATCAACTATATTTAAATTTAGCTAATTCTGAACTAATCAGGAGTAAATAATAAAGAGAAGATAATAAAGAGAAGGTTTCTACCTGTGAACATGAATCAAAAGTATTTTGAAAATTATACTAATCTTCGTATGCTGATATTTCAAGGTTATTCAAGGTCGTTCACTGCCTTTCAAAAGTTATCTACGTTGAACATATCAAGAAATTATTATCTTATTTTTCATATTTGAAATAGTGACCTTGAGCATCAATGAATTAATTTACTCTATCTCTAAAAGATATTTGTACCCTCTCCAATGTTTCAAGGCATTTCATATGACAGGTCGATGAATTTGTCATGGATTGGGCCACATGTCCATCTGAAAAAATATAACAGTTTCATTTTAAAAAACAAAGGTTACCTTGAAATCTCGAATGCACGTCCGTTTAGATAAGATTTGTGACAGATGTCTCCCTCGGAACAAAGTAAATTTTATTTAAAACATTTTTTCTATAATGAACAGTTTAGGAGATAATTGCGTGGAACGTTTCAAATGGGACATATATATTTTAATACGCTTTACGAGTTTTTGATTTATTACTCCAGTCCATCATACAAAGTAGTCTAAACAGTAATGAGACGGGCATTGTAAAAATATTTATGTCATTTAATGAAAAATGTTCATTATTTTCATAATTCTCATGAAAAGTTATGTATTACCGGAGATATATATAGATATATATAGAGATAAGTATAGCCAGTCCTGAAAACAATGTTGGAATTCTTTTACTGATAGAAACTGTTTTCAGTTGATTAGTTACAACTTTTAAGATGTAATGTTGATCCACAGTTCTAAAATAATGTTCTTTAAGGTTAATTTTGATCCTTAGTGAAAGGAAAAGATCACATAGAGTCAAATCTGGAGGAACACAGGAATATCTTTTTTAATCACAACAAAATTTAATCGTATAAGGCTGTTCTATTTCTACAACGCGTTATTAAAACACACTTTCGTTAAGAAATTGCTCGTTTGCTAAGTCGAATCGAAATTAATAAAATAAAACTATACGTCTTAAATAGTGCCGCAGCTTTGATACAATGTTGCGAATTCTCAAGTCTTATTTTATGGACACATTTATTATTCATTTGGTATTCATTTTTTAATCGTCGGACGCTGCAGTCTCTCGTCGTTGACGGAGTCAAATTTCTTTTTTTAATAAAATGATATTTATCAATGGCTGAATTGAAAACAATACATGTTTTAAAACAAATACAGGTTTTTAATTTTTTTTATAAACGTATATTTATTTATAAACTGAACTCAATAAAAACTATTATGTAACTTTTACCCATATTAGCAATTTATGCATATTATTTTTGATATATTTATCGCATGTAAATTACATATATGTATATATATTGTAAAAAACATATGCTACATGTTACACTATATTTATTTTTTTTTGCTTACGCAATACTTGAGTAAAAAAAGTTTATGCGGTTTCAGCGGCCAATTGTTAATGTGAAAATAGATTGAAATACATATGTAGCTAGTATTTCGACATTTCTTTGATACTAAGATCCATAATATGTTTAAAATAAACTATATATTAATTCTTAAATATTCTTGTCCGTATTGTAAACTTTAAATAATTGGAAAGATAACCATATAAATTTTCTATTTATTAATCTGTCGTTACAAATTATTTTTTTAAATTAATGAAGCAGAGTAATTGAGATGATGCGATGGATTTTTATTAAGATAATAATCATTACAAAGAGACTTTATATTATATATAAGAATTCATTTTATGATTTTTTTTATACGTGGAGCTCTGCCAAAGTCGAGATTCTTGAATAAGAATCGACTTCGCACAAGAACTCGGAAGTTCTGTCTCAAACGTAGTGACATTTTCCATCACGTCTCCTTTAAGACAGTTTGCAATTTCCGGATCTTTCGGAAAAGACACTTTCAGATAGAAACCATCAGGGTCTCATCGATTGGACAGGAAATAATGAGAAAATTATTTTACACGTTTATAAAGTCTCGGTGTTTGAACGAGGGTTAAAAAATGAAAGAAGTTTTCTTGATGTAGAACATACAGTTCTCGATTTGATGGTACAACCAAGAAGGAAATAATTTTATATAAAAAAAAATAAATCTAAAAAGAAAAAGAAAATTTTTTCATTTGAATCTTCGTTTTCGAGAAAATCGAGTTTAAAAATTTATAACGTATACTTGAATATAGCTAATTCTGGACTGGATAGAAATGAATAATTAATAGGAGATTAATATATGGAAATGGCATGGAAAAATAAGTAAAAAATATGGAATAATATTTTTCCATGTGAATGAAAATTATTTTATTTTTAGGAAAATAGACTTCAAGTATCATAAAAATTGCCTTTGTACTTAATAAATTTTCGAACTCGATTTTTTCAAAAACAAAGTCTTAAATGAAAAATTTTTTTCTTTATTTTTGACTATACTGATACAAGATACTATTCTGATACAAGAAGGAAAATGTAAGTTAACGAAAGATGTAACGTTATTATATTCAATATTCAATTGAAATTAAATTTTATTTGACGGTTTCTAAAAAGAGTATTTTTTCACATTTGGATTTCACATCAGACTATTAGTTTTTAAAATAACTTGAAAAGTTTGAAATAAATTGAAATAAATTCTAGTTGTATATTTTTTTATCAAAGTTGAAAATTTGTTTTTTCTTCAAAATTGAATTTTTAAAAAACTGAGGATTATGAAGAAAGACGGATTTCATATTTGTAATCTATCAGAAATGAGGCAAAAAACATATATACTGATACTAAATATGTAGAATAATTATTTATTATAAAAATGAAAAAAGTTGAAATTTGTGTATTTTTTAAAAATTGAAAATTTTTATCAATAATTTAGTTTAATTATTAAGGAGATTATTAGTTTAGTAAACAATAGTATAAATTATTGTATTGTTAATTAATATTTGAAAAATATAAAAAATTTGCATACCTCATGATTTTCTTGAAAAAATAAGCTCATCGTGTTATGTTCCGATGGAAACAAAATTTTTTATAAAATTTTTTATTTTATCTTAAAAGATTATACTTGATATATTTATAATTTAGAAGTTATTATCTCTCTTTATTGATTCTCTGTTTGTTTTTTTATAATATGTTAAAATAGATCTTATTGTATATTATATTGATTGTGCATATATGTGATAAATATTTTAAAGAATATTTTAGATTATTTTAAAAATGTATAACAAAGCGTCCAAACCGGAATAAATAAAATTACAATAAATTGTTAAAATTTAGGTATAAACATTAACGTAAAATATGAAATGATAATTATGAAATCATATGACTATACTTTATATGTCGATTACAAATTGTACATTTACTATCAATAGCATTTTCTAATTAAACAAATAACATTATTATAAATTTTCTTTAGTTATTAAACTATTTTGGCAAATATACAGAATAAGTAAAATATAAATCGATAACTCGAGATCACAATCTGAATTTTCAAGTGGTGTGATAAATTTAGCGCATAATGAAGGCTATAAAAAAAAAGCTTAAAGTTCTGTTGTTCGGTTTTAAGTGAAAGCATAGACAGAATAGAAAACAAAGGACCAGGTGTCAAGGACGATATCAAGAACCCTTGAAAGCGTTCACGATCAATCGTCACAGGTTTATCTCCATTTCGCTAGACTGCATTCTTGACTTACGATAGAGGCTATGCCGATAAATCGATGAGCATCTGCAAGATAAATAGCGGAAAACGGAAGAAAATATGAACGAGAAATCGAGAGAAGTTTGAAAACCGAGAGACATATTTTCCAATTGAAAATCTTTTACACGATTATTTATATTTATAAAAACCTGCGTAATGCGTTAAATAGCGCGCTGTATAAAATTAAAAGTTGTAGAAATAAAATAGAATTTCAAAAAATAATAAATTATTTGATAGATGAATAAATATTTTTGAGAAAACAAATATTTTTGAGAAAGTCAGAAATAGTGAAAGATAAAGAAAATTAAAACATTTTCTTTTAGTTTCTTAATATTTATTTAGTCAATTTTTATATTTGATATTGATTGTCTATGCTAAAATTTCATTATACTATTAGTCGAAATGTAGGATCTTGGTCTCAAGATGTTTCTGAAAACAAAACTTTGTTACAAAAGTCGTTCCGATAGATGTATTCAAAGTCAAGAAGTCAATTTGATATAAAACTTTTCATATGAAGCCCAGGTATATCATTTTATTCATAGAAAACTTCAAAATATAGACTTCAATGATCTTGATCAAAAACTTTGCTTCATAATATATATTTCACTTTAAAGAATTTCCATTACTGATAATTTTTATTTTCGTTAAATTAATTATTAGCCAAGATAAAGATATTTTATAACATTTTATTCCGAAGCTTGAAAAGTGATATTGCTGAGGTATTGAATTTTTTCAATACTGTGCTATGACAAATGTTCACAAATTCATTTCGTCAGATGATGAAGCGACCGCGGATTGAGAATCTCAGGGAAGTAGAAGACTTTCACGAGCATCGTGGGCCAAGCAAACATGGAATATTGCAAATTAAACTCGGTTCCATGCCTATCATTTTTTTGCCTCGTGTACGAGGCATACTTTGAGTAATTCTATTTTTATATTCTTTCTTTTGTGGCGTTTATCAATTCTGCTTTAAACATTTTATGCTAATACTTTGCTATTTTCTTGCAAATACTTTGAAAAATAAAAGTTCTTGTTGTATAGTATAAAACAGCTTTTTAATGATAATTAAAAGTATTTATATTGTTGAATGTTATTCACAATTTAATGAATGTAAACTGGTAAAATTGTTAATTGTAATTAATTTTTAACGCAATACAATAAGCCTATTTGGATTTGAATGGATTTGAGTGGATTCCTGGTTATTTTAATGAAATTTTGAATATGTTAAATGGATAACGAAAAGTACTGTTATTCTTCAATGATTTAAAGAAAAAAAAATATTATTGTTTAAAATGATCAAATTTTTTAAGGATATAACAGGCTAACTTTTAATTGAACAATAATCCATAGGTTAGATTTAAATGAATAAATACATAAGTAAATAATAATAATAATAATATAATAAATAACAATATAAAAATAAATGAAAGATAAAATTTGTGTTCATACTAGAGACTTCGTTTGAAATCGTTGAAGACATATAATATAGGGTGTTCCGTAATTGATAATTAGTAGGAGATATTCGTTTGTAAAAAAACGAGTGTGTTCAGTACAGAATTAACTAAATTCAAGTATACTTGTTAAGTTTTCAAACTCAAGTTTCTCGAAAACGAAGATTTTAATGAAAAAATTCTGTTCTTTCTTTTCGACTTATTTTTTCACACAGCATTATTTACTACTTATGTTAGTTATACTACTTGTTACAGGACATTTTGTATATACTGTTTTCGTACTACAGCAATAATAGAATACTAGAGTCATATTATTTGGTGAGCCTATTCTATACATTAGATAATCCTCTCTCTGAAACTAAGCTAATCGCAAGAAGCTGCAGCTATTTTTAGATTCTGCAATTTATTTTAAATTCATTTCTACATATATCAAAGAAATTAAATACCAATATTCATATTGAGCCAAATCACAAATTGCACTTACCTAAGTTAACTAGTTCACCAGTTAAAATTAAAATTTGTCAGTTCATTAATTATTGCAATACTTTAAAACCATATTATAAGACGGTCGACTGTATATTTTTTAATTTAAAACTCATTTTACAATCCATTTTAATGACAAGCCTTGATATATTTAAAAAGTAAAAGAATAAAAAAGAGTCATTCAGTGGCAAAATAAGAATTCGATTATGTCTAAGGGTGCTTCTTTGACTAATTTGTCCACTAGCTTATTTCTTTTAATATTTTTGATTGGTACTGTCCATTTATACTATGATCTGTAATATGATCTTTTTCTGGCTGTTTTTAACGTTTATAACGTAGGTATTGATTTTGCAGTTTTGCACGGTTTTGTGAAAAATCTGTACTAGATTTAGAGAGTCTGTACAGATTAGTACAGACTCTCAAATTCTAGGCTTGGCTACGGAGAAAGTTCTTTGTATTTTAGAGAAATACAGATTGCTGATTGATGCATCATGGCTTTTGGACTTATCTGTGTAAATAATTGTATGGTTTAAAAATTGAGTGTATATTAAATTTTCAAAAATTGTATTACTGTATATAATATTATTGTTTATGTTAATCGGTTATATGCATATCTAAATTGTAATTTATTAAGATTCCTGGAAAATTTGACAGAAGATTCACTAAAAGAATATATATATTCTTTGAGTAGCATGAAAACCTAATTATTGTTCTATTTGTAGTTTATATACTGCCAAAAAATTGGATAACACAGACTGATTCGGATTCAAAATGTCTTTATTGTAAGGCTAGGATTTTAATTAGATATTTCGCACCTAGTTGTAAAGTTACATTGATTGGGAAAAAAGCGAAAAGATTACTGATTATGTTAAAATGATATTAGTTATTGTAGACTTTTTATAATCTTCAATTATTTTGACTGCTTTTATTTATAAATTCTCTATTTGTTTTCTATTCTATTAGGTATTTAAAAAAATAACTAATAAAATTTATGTTTTTATAAATGGTGAGAAAGATTTAAGCAGCAATCTCACTATATCTCTTATAAGAAATTCATAATGTTTATAATCTGTTTCTGTGATATGGCCTGAAGTGTGCTTCGAAATTTAGGTTCGAATTTATGTTAATCCCTAAAAATTTAATTGAATTCTTGCTGTGAATTGAGCAATTAATTTTTTTAATTGATTAAAAAAAGTAATCATGGTAATCAATCGCTAATCAATTAATTCTTCACATAAATAAATAATCATTATCACATTTGGTATTGTGTAATTATTAATCTGTAATTTGTAATCGTTAAATTAATTAATATACTTTCTATTGTTCAATATTATTATAACTACCATAATAGTTACATTTTTGTTAATCAAAGCCGTAATCATTTCATGATTAATAATTATTAAATTAATCAACTATTGATTAAATTTGCTTTGATTATTGAATTATTACTTGATTGCTCAATAATTATTAATAATGATTTCACATTAATCATAATTAATCATTAATTAATCATGAGTTAATCATTAATCAGATCAATTTTTATCCAATTGGACCACTGAGCCCCAGAGAGATTATGTTGAAGGATCCTTCAACGGATTTTCTGAACTCTTTTAAGTCAATATATTAATAAGTGAAAAATTTTTTTCCTACAATTTTATCAGAATTTGTTCCAAATATATAAAAAATTTTTCATCAATTAAAAATCTCATCTGTATAGTTCTTGAGTTATTCATTCATATGACTTGTAAGATGATAAACTTGCCGAATGATGAAAATTTTGAGATTTTTCATTATGACAGCATTCATCCTTATACAAAAAAATACATCAAGAAGTTGTAAATTATTATAAATTCGAAAAAACTATTACGCAGTAAAGAACTCGCGTAGATATTCTCTCTATTATTGGTTCTATTGCCCAAACTACGTAAGCAATTTCCAATAATAGTATTTGATTGACATTTTCTAAGTTATTAACATTTTTGAACGTGTAATAGTAATGTAAAGATCGATGTTATGGTAATGAAACAGATCGTAATAAAATATAAATTAATCATTTAATGATTAAAAAATTACTAATTGCAAATTACAGAAGTTAATCAAGGTTACAGATTTATTAATAATTAATTGATTAATAATTGCAATTATTATGATTGTGATTAGTAATTGATTACAGAAATGATTACTTTCCAATTATAATGTGTTTATTAATTTATATTCGAACAACATTATTGATATCTAGAAGGAAGAATCATACATGCTGAGAGGATTTAGCTGATTGCTTAAAAGAGAAATTCTTTCCTTGAGATTTTGCGGCTGCAACGGCGAATATAGGTTATCGGGGATGTAAGGCGAAAAGAGGTAGGCTGCGTCGGAGGTCGAAGTCAAAGCATCGGTAGGGAGGAAGAGAAAGTGCGACAAGGACTGAAGGTGGGACAAAGAAGATCCTGAATATTGCTGACGATGCCATCTTGGAGTACCCTTCATGCGGAGTTTCTCCGTTTAACTCGCTGTTTCCTTGGCATCCATACTTTCCATCATCCATCTTTTATCGTGCCTTCACGAGCCGATTCGATCTTCGGATAGCTCCAAAGGACACGCGGCTGATCCGAAAACATAGTGACAAGAACTTATACACGTCCCCTACAGGTACACTGCGCCGCACCGTCTACGATACTTTCCATCTTTATGATCGCGGGATTTTATCCGATTTAATATACGCTCGACGAGCTCTGAGCTTGTTCAAAGGATTCATTGAAGTCGGAAGTCATTTGGATTATTTCCTCTTCTTTCGCAATTATCTTTTTTTTTTTAGCGAAGATTGTTCAAGTGAAACATCAATTTTTAATATTTGTCTGTTTTTGAAGTTCATCATTCTTCGTAATCTCTTTTCGTTTCATGTCGATTTTATCAATTTTATCTGAGAAAAAGTAACATATGTATTCAACAATAGTAACAATACATATTCAAGAAGTTCACAATTCCTTGTTGAGTGGATAAAGTGGCTAGAGTATAAAGTTTCTTCATGTCTAACTATAAATTTTTTCATAACACATACAATATACATAAAATATATGCATGAATAAAAATATTCTTCATATTTCTTCATAACATAATACATAATATATGTATATATAATATACATGAAGTATATCTATGAACAAAAATACTCTTTCCATTGGAATTGGAAGATCAGTTTAGAAATTATTTTCTGGAGATAACTAATAAAAATAATGTTTTTTACTAAATATATATATTTATATGCATATGTATACCTATTTCTCTTCTATTTTATTTCTATTATATGTATATTATTTGTTTGATTCGCATATAATATTGCGTTTTCAAAAGTGTTTTTAATGAAAAGATAATTTTTATTTCTTTCAAAATATGTTTCTTGTAAAGCAAATCATCTAAATACATATTTCGGTTATTATTAATGATAGAAAAAAATGCATCAGATTTATTTGGAATTATGCTTCGGAGAGCATAATTTGATGTTAATAGCTTTTTAATAAGTAAATGCATAGATATATTTCATATAACGTATAGTTTTTTAAGTATAACAATCATAAGTATTGTTTCAAAAATTTGTATTTTTTAAATACAAAAAGTATTAACTTTAATTTATATCAAAAAATATATTTTACGTTTTATATATTTCATAGCGTTCTATTGTTTATTTTATATTTTAATTACTTTATATTTTAATTTTAATTTTGTAAAATTTGTTGTATGAAAAACAAAGAAAGAAGTGTTTGTGAAAACAAGTGTGTTGTATATGGTCATTATGATTTATCGATCATTTCAAATCTCTTAATGTTCATAGCTGTAACGGCGACGATGGGTATCTTTCATATATTTTATTTTTTACAAATTCATTTTTCCGCGTATTGTACAGTCATTTTCGCAAACAAAATAACCTTTTATTATTTATTTATTTAATTATAAATTCAATTTAATGAATTTTCAAGTTTGATTTCTTCGAAAAGAAAGACTTAAATAAAAAATTGTATTCTTTTTTTTTAGAATTGTATTCTTTATTTTTTTTTAGAATTATGTTGTATTACGTGTTCTGCAATATTTTTTATAATCGCATACAAGTATAGAATTTTTTCTAATTTTCTTTTTATATTTAAATTACAACTATCTTTTCGAATTAGAAAATTTGACACCATATCCAATTGGATAAAATTCTATCAATCACATCGCATTCTTGCAAAGAAAGTAGCAGCATTCAAGAAATGCGATTTTCGAGTTATCACTATAAAAATGTTGCAAAAATCCTTGAAAATTTGACCGACAGAAAGGAATTATATTGCTTTTTCTAATTCATGTGACACTCTACCTTTAGTTTTATTATGAATTTTATTATAACTATTATTGAATAAATACATATTGATAGAAATGTATTACTGAGAAATGTATTACTTTGAATTGTGTTGTTTCTTTAATAAAATAATATCTAATTTTATTCAAAACCAGTTTTCGTTTGAAAATATATCTTTTTTTCAATTATGTTACTTTCTTTGCATAAATACGATATGGCTATTCATATAAATTCTTATATCAAAGCATAAATTTTGTTTTGTTTTCTTATCTACCTGTCATTTTTCATGCTACGAGTTCGAATCTGGATTCATTCTTACAATTAACTAAGCATTCCTACATTCTTATATGTATTTATATTATAATATTATGATATATTTTGTATTTTCTTTTTGTTTCACTCATCTTGCTGCAGCAAGAATTCTTAGCAATTTTTGTAAAAATTTCATAAATAAAATTTATTGTTATTATTTCAATTAGTATGAAATTACAATTACAAAAATCAATTAAAGAAAATGTTTCAATGTAAATATATAGTGTGCGGTCGTGTGTGTGGAATGTAATACATATATTGTTAACACACACACATATATATTATTATAATACATATAATAATATATGGGTACCTTAGGTATCTATAATATCTATATTGTCAGTATATTGCTAATGATGAAACGGAGTTTTATATCGTAGTAAATAATGATAACAACAATAAAGAAGTATATAAAATGCGTTATCAGCTAAATGGTTTTTGAGGCATGATTTCTAAATGTTTCTCGGCAATCTCCTTGAAATCATAAATGATTCCTAAAGGCATTTCTCTGGCCGATAAGAAGAAAATATTTTTAGTATCCAATTAAGATTAATCTGATTCTTAAAATAGTAATACGATTTTATGGATCACATTATTCGCGTTGTTTTTTGCACAACTGTATCATAAAGTTTCAATTGTAAATAAGTAGTGATAGAATGTATGAAATATTACGTGAAACATAATTAATATATGAAAATAATTAAAATATGTAAATTTATGAATCGGTTAAAATTATTTATTTCTTGATAAACATTATTTCTATTGTCAAAAACAAAAAATATATTTTTATACTTCTGTAAACAATAATATTTAATTCGGTTTGAACATGAATTACATAATAAATACGATTTCTAACGAGATGATTTTTCATTACAATATTGTTGTATGTGATTTTTTTAGTGTGGACAGTTATTGAAAATAGATAATTATATTTTGTATTCATTTTTATTCTATTTTATACATATTTATTTTTTATTGTAGTACGTATTGCATAAATTATTTCGAACCAACTATTAATCAATATTTGCAAATGAAATTTTTATAATTCTTATCAATACATTTCATATGTAAAAATGTTATTTGTAGAAGAGTTAATATATTCTTAAACAATTCTATCTAAAAGCATATTTTTAATTTTTAATTTATTTTTCATATTTTCATTTTAATGTAACGTTGCAATTTTTTAAAAATATTATTTGTATCATTTGCTATTGTATATATAATATATATGTAGAATCATATTGTATATATTGTATAAATAAAGCCAATTTTCTGTTGAAAATGATTATTGAAAATGATTAAAGTTTAAATAGAATATATTTTCATTAGTATATATTATATATACTGTAACATTGTATAATATATTTCATAACATTGTATAACATTCATACCAATGAATCAAATATTGGTATTTCTCTACGAAAATAGCTATAAAAATTCTCAACAATTTACAAAAGGAACATGCGAATAAATGCGAAGCAAAGAAGCATTTTATGATCAAAACTTTCGCTTGATATCGCATAAATTTTTATTTCTCTTTATATGATGTAAAAACTAACCGTAATAAAAATCACTAAGTGCTGTCGATATACCTAACGAAAAAATATTTTATTAGAAAAGTAAGATCGTGATATTGAAAATACTTTTTTCGAAGAAATTGTTTTGAACGAAATCCGAAAATTATACTTTGCAATTTTGTGGTGAAATCTGCTATTAAGTTGACGACGTAGCGAGAAAAATACGAGGAAAATGTGATCGGTGTCTGTATTTCTTGAGAAACGGTCACGATTGTGACTGCAACTACAAGGAAGGAGGAAAGACGCGAGATCGATTTCCGGATTAAATTACCTTGAGATTCTGCTGGTACTTCGTAGTAGAAAAAAGCTACGTAAATAGTAATAATCAATAACAACCTTGATTCGAAAAATATGGTTTCCTAACTCCTCCAGTAATAAACGATAACGAGGCTTTAAATCGATGTTTTTGTTCGTGTTTTTTTATATTTCTTTCTTTTACTACTGGAAATAATGTTATTGGCGAAGCGCGTACGCCACGATTTGATTGTAAAGGAGATTTTTCATAATCGTGTTCATTTATTCTCTTCTGTTTTTAGTCGAATATAATGACGGAATTACTGTATAGTACCTCGACTATATTTTATAAGAATTTCGATTATATTTGAAATAAAATTCAACAGTAAATTTTAAATATTTAGAAGAAATCAGGTAAGAGGAAGATTTCAGAAATATGAGACAGATTTTTTGTAAAAAACTGTTATACAAAAATTATTGAAAAAAACAAATATATTGAAAATTTATAATATCATTCTGAATTATTGCTGTTAAGCAGATTTTATAAATTATTAATTATTTTAACAGAATTAATGTTTTTTTTTAGATTTTAGATAATAGTTTTTTGAGTTTAATACTTATGTAATGATAAAATTACAATAAAATGGAGTCCCAAAAAATAAAATATTTCTTACGTTTAATAAATAAACTTCCATTTTAAGATTTTTTATCAAAAAAATTTGTAAATAAGAAGCAGAGAAATAAATCTTGTAAGTTATATTCTTTTTCTCTTCGTTTATTCTTTTTTAATTTTTATTTTTTAATATAAAGGAATTTAATAATAAATATAAAATTGCGGGATGATTTAAAATCAACAGCAGAAAAAGTTGTAGAAGGAAAATCAGTCTTTTAGAAAAAAAGAACTGATCGTGTCATTCTTTTTTGTAATATTACATGCCATTCATTATATATAAACCAATGACAATAAAAATAAGACTGATAGCATGAAATTTAGTTATATTTTTGATAACATACAAATATATATCTATATGCAATAAAATATTTTACAAAATCGAATGTGTACAATAAATCGAATAAATTTTTCATTGAATAGATTACAAAAACTTAAAAACAATTTTCAAAATACAATAATCTTGCTGCCAATAGTTAAATGTTAAATTAATTAATTTCTTAACTAGAATTTTTTTAAAAATATTTAATTACATTTGTATTTTCAGAATAAAAGAAAAGAAGGATCAAATCCATGTTAAGTAAATAATTTTTCTTCTTTCATTTATTTAGGGACTATAGAATTTAATACAGATTTTATAACTGTAAAATTTAATAGGTTTTTTTCTTCTATTTTCTGTTAAAGATTTTATATTGAATATACTACAATACGTAAAATAAATTAAAAATAAAATTTATAGATATGTTGTAACATATAACGCATGATAACGCGTTTTAATCAATAGTGGTGTCTCATTCTCGAGGAATATTGTTTACTTAAAATATTGTTGAAGGATCAATTACAAATTGTATTTAATGCGCGTAGCATTCAATCTTGGAAATGTTTTTCTATATTTTGCACTCTACGATCTTTCATCCGGCAAGGTTTGTTGAATTCTAATAATTTCCGTTCACGGTTTGGTATCGATAATCCCATTGTCGAGAGGGTATCGAGAAAACTGCTGCTGGATGGATGAGATATATGAGTACCGCAGGAGACTGCTAATGCACTGTCAACAATGGATCTCTCACCAGCAAATCTCCTCGTGCTGCAATGAATTCGAGCTATGTTGACTTCGATTACTTCGTGTGCAAATGACGCATGCGTAGTCTGTAATTTTTTCTTTTTTATAAAATTAATTTAATTTAATATAATCATCATATTGCTATCTCACTTCTTTTTTTCTTTTTTTTTAGATATGTATATGCTATACATATCAAGGTAGAAAATATAATTCAGTGTCTGTTAGAAATGTAGAAATGTAGGAAACATTTTGTGAATGTTTCCTTTTTGTATTATTAAGTTAATGCGAATAGTACATACGTTTTTTCAAACGAAGCTTTAATCAGACATTATCAGAATTTTCAGAAAATGTTTCCTTTATTAATTTTTCATAAACGATGTAATAAAGATAAAAACAGCAATGAAATTTTAAAATACCGATGTTTTTTTATTTGTTTTAATTATATATATATTTTTTATATAAATTTTATTTTATTTTTTTTATTTGTGTTTGTTTTAATTACACAGACACGCACACGCGCGCGCGCGCACACACACACACACATATATAATATATACTGTGGAAAAAATGTCAAGAAAATTCTCATTCTACAATATCATTTTAATTCGTACAAAATTCAGTTGTCTATCTTTCAGATTTTTTACTCTTGCTATAGATTACTTTCAGTAATTTCTCCCGAAATTTATTTACAGAATTTTTTGTTTTTCAATTTCATTCATTTTTCAACGATATAACCATTAGAATAATTCCTAACATCGTTTTGAGCTTTAAAAATTCATACTCTTAATAACTTCTATGATATACGTTTCAAGTTTAAATCCATAAAAATGTTATGCGAATGTTCTCTTAGTTAACAATGTCAATAATGAAATTTTAATATTAACATATGTATGAAATTTTCTCTTTAGCAGTGTAATTTTTAGTAATTGAATATAAGACAAAATTTAAAAGATATCTGCATGTTAACTTCAAATTTTGATCGATATTCAATTTTACACTTTGAAAAGTATTTGTCCCACGAACGAAATGGAAATTCTTTCTTGTAGTAAGTAAGTCTAAGGGTGTATTGAAAATTGTAACCGTAAAAGAGATTATAAACGTAATTTTTTCTCCAAACAAACAATATATGTATGATCAATAATGTATTTCTTATATATGATGCTATTCATACTTTAATAAAAAAAATAAACATTCTGGTAAATTTCCATAAAATACTTAAAAAGTATGATCATACTTCTGTATTAATATTAACATTAATAAAATTTTATATCTGTATTTTATATCTGTATCAACAAAATTACATTATAACTGTAAATTTCGAGTTTTAAACAGAGATAAAAATCGATAATTTAAAATAATAAATTATGTCCAATAGATACGTATTTTTTTAATTTTTATTTTAGAATTAACATAAGAAAATTATTTCTAGTTAATAAAAGAAATAATAATAATAATATCAAAAATTGATAAGGATTTGGATTTGAAAGATTATTTCAAAAAGTTTTTCTTTAAATTACAGCGAACGGATAGAGAAAAGTTTAAAAGATAAATGACATACGAGATTCCATAATTTTTGATAAAATGAAATCAGATTTAACAAGAACAATAAACAGATGATTATCATTAATATTAATCGTATGAAAGTTAATAATTTTCATATATCATCATATATACAATTTTAAACTTTTTTTTGTTCGCTACTGTATATATTATTATACTGTTCAATTTTAATTTGTTAATACTTTTAATATTTCTGAAATAATCTTTCAAAGTTGAGTTTTTGATTTTAATATTGTCAACTATCCTACAAAACTCAATGAAATAGAATAATGCACAATTGTTTCAAAATAATATCTACAGCTACAAACATATTATTTTAATGATCTTTTTTAAAGCAGAAGTTTTAAAAGAATATAAACATAAATACGCATGTATGTATTTTTTTGTATTGTAGTTTTTAATGTTTCCAATGCATAAAAAGAACAAGGTAGCAGCTTCCGCATTTCTGTTACTAAGAATAAAATTTTTATTTAAAAAATATCAAGTTTTGTATCTTGTTGGAAAGAAAAATCGAAGGAAAAGGAACGAAGAAAAGGAACGAAGAAAAGGAACGCAGATTTGCGATAAATCATCTATCGGATCAATTTTGGTAAACTGGTGGGGATGGGGAATCAGGGAATGGGAAATAGCGATACGGAGCATCAGCAAGTGTAAGAGGGAAAGCGCAGGGTGGCAAATGCGGAGTTGCCACCCTTCGTCAGCTGTCCTGTACGGGGCGCCAGTATGCGTCGTGGCTTCGCCACGTGCTTTTCGTTTCTTCTGATATTTCGTGTTCATCATCGTGGACGATGTTTTCGTATTTGACCGTGTTCTTATTGTATTAACTTACCGATCAAACCGCGATTTTTTGCACTTTCGCGATGCAATCGTGTCAAAGAATTTGTTTGTGACCATTGGTCTCATGACCATGTGACGAACGAAACATTTAATTTTTTTGGGGCACGAATTTATCATGGAGATTTCAGTGTCTTTCAAACAAGCGTAATAGGTAAGTCTGTGAAAAAATTATTCTTTTACTGTTACAATTAATCGCAGTTAAAATTACGTTAAAATATTAAATACCAGTTTTATCTTGAAAAGAAAAGTTTTTTGATCGAAAATCTTATTTTTTTTTGTAATGTTCATTGCTATTTATTTGTACGCTCAGTATTGAATTTTTATCTTAACAATCAATATTGCACAGTCAAAACTTCTTAATCTTCGATAACAATTTTTAAAACTCTTTTTGTACCTTGGTCGTAAATACAATTTTTGATTTGGGAATAATTACAATAATTAATTTTGGGAACGAATTAGGAATAGAAACAATTATTTTCGGTTCTTTTCATTGCAAATTTTATTATTTGATGCTTATATAAAATGCAATAGATAAAATGTATTTTTACAGACCAAATTCTTGTTACTAAATAATTTTGTTAGCAATTTTATGATTTATGTGAAATGTGTAAATTATATAAAATATAAGAAATTCTCAAAAAATTGCTTTTCTAAAAAAATTCTTTTGACAAACTGAAATAAGAACGTAGTTAAATTATTATCTGTATAATTTATAAAAAATTTATAAATCAGATTGTAAATGTTCCCATAATATTTAACAGAATTTTGAAAATTTTGAGTTTGATAGATCAATCTAATTATTAATTAATGATTTTTGTATACTATCTGTTGATAGTTTGAAATGTCGTAAATTATTATTGGAAGAATTTGTAATTTGATATTCAAATATGATGATTTGCTTGTCTGTTTTTATAATGAAATTTATATTAAAAATTAAGTTGTTATCTTCATTATATCGAACGTTTTTAAAAATATAAATTTATTTTTTATTTTGTATTTGATGTTTGCGGTTCATTATTGAGAAAAATGATGAAGAAGTAAATTGATGACAAGTGAGACCGAGGCACATAATAATAACTATTTACTGACGCGGAACAAAATAATTGGATGATAAAAATAAATATTACATTGTGTTTCGCTAAGAATTTAAATTATAAGAGAACCAAGTTATTTAAATTATAATAAAACCAAGTTTACTTTTAAAAATTTAGACAATTATTTTTAAATACAGTGTTTTAAATTGGGAATGTAATATAAATGACATACATTGAAGTTAAAAATGTGTATGTAAATTTTACATATTTGTTTGGAGAAATATAACAAATAGACTGCGGGTTTTTATGCATTTATAGAAAATTTAAAGGTGCAAAAATACACAGTGTACAAAATGTATAAAATATCCAAAGAAGAATATTAATCACAATAATGTCTAGAAGAAACAATTTTCCGTTTAAATTCCATTTCTTTAATTATGTTTATAAAAATCCGTCTAATAATAAGTAAAATATATATAAGTAAATATGTAATTATGTGTATACATAATATGGAATTGTATTATGTATATATGGTACTCCATCTAACATTATTTCAGCCATTGCTGTTTATTATGATTGTTTAATAAAATAAAATTTAATGCAATATTTATCGGTACTATAAAAATTTTGGAAATAATTTGTTTTTATAGTGAAACAAAGAATATCTTGAACTTTTGAAATAGGATCATATATTTTTTTTTTTTTTTGTTACATTATGGGAAGTATTAAGATGGATTGAAAAAGTATATTACATAATATTTTTATTATCATAATATCATCAATAAATAACATTGGAAATTTCCAAGATGGAATTATTGTAATATGTAGAATTATACATTCAGTCTGATAGCAGCAATACAATTTTTAGAAAAGAACAGAATATTGCATAGTTAACTTTCAAACATCGTTCTACGTTTAGATTCAATAATCCAAACCAATTTAATATTTTTCAATAGAGGAAAGCTGTTTTAATTTACTTTTAATTACATTAATTTGTTAATCAAATTTATACACAATTCGAAGTAAACAAAACAATGTAAGTCGAAGTACATAATACAATCGACACACTTGTTCATAGTGATAGTTAACGCGTGATTCATAATAAAATATGGTTACCGAATACAGTCGTGTTACATGATAGGTGACGTGACATGAGAAGCATTCTATTACATGATATTTTCATCATAAGTATGTGATATGTCTATATTGTTTGTAATAAAATATATTGAAGATTGATCTTGATAATGATCTTGATTTCGCTATGAAAATAGATTATGTTCTAAATATTTGTTGTGTACTTGATACTGATAAATTTTGTTCAACCACTTGTGATTGCAAATTACTGAAAAATTGTAGTATATTACATGAGAGAAAATATATTTATGTATATAGTTATATTTAGAATATTTATGGATGAAATAAAATTACGGAAAAATATAAAAATTAGATTACTTTAGATATTTTAATTTAAACTAATTTTTTTAACTTATGAACCTTCGTACATTTTATATTTTTGTATTGTATTTATAATATTATATTTATCAAAACAAAAATTTGGAATCTGTATTTACACTATTTTTTAATATCTTATATAAGATGTCATGGCCATGATTTTTTATGCACCATTGTGGAAAAAAATATAAGAAATTTTCAAAAAATTGCTTTTCTAGAAAAATTCTTTAAAAACTTTTTAAATGACATTATATATTTTTGACTCCTATTGCTGTAGTGAACATCAAGACGAATTCAATAACTTTACGCTATGATAACATGACCTTAATTCTCAAAATTTCAATTAAAGGAATTGTTACCATGACAAATTGTTTTATTTCTATCAAATTAGATAAACATGATTACATTCAGTAAATAAAATGTCATTATCATTACATTATAATCATACGTTACATCATAAAAAAAAGCATAAATAATGTACAAAAGTAAACTTTTATATATTATAACATTTTATATATTATAACACTCTCATAACTATTCAAGTATTTATTGTAATGAATATTGGTATGTTTATTTTTGCACGTTATTTATGCTTCTATTATGATATATTTATATTTCGCTGAAGAACCATCATGTACATTTCGAAAATCATGTGCAAAACAATATTTTCCTATATTTTGTCCCAACAAGAATCAACAAAAATCAATGATTACTTTTCGAAAATGAAAGAATTATTTTAAAATTTGAATGAAATATATTACATTTAATCAATATATTATTGAAAAACAGTTTATTTTTCCGAAATTTGCAGCCCTTTTTTATTTATATTCCAACATCAATTAGATATTTATTAGCATTTCTATTAAATTATTCACAACGAGCAATATGAAAATTGAGAAAGAGTTTACGAAATTACAAATAAAATCGATCATGGAATAAAAAGGAAATGCAAGAAAAAGAAAAGGTAACAGATAAAAGCCTACATAATTTTTATTAATTTTTCTAATTTATATATAAAAGTTATTAAAAATGTCATTGAATGTCATTGAAAATAAAGATATTTAAATATTCAAGCATAGTTAAAAGCATTTAAATTTAACTTTCCACGGTCGTTTATGTCCGATATCAAATTTTACTTTTGAATTTCTTCCAAGTGAATTTTTATTTTTGTTAATTACTTCTTCAAATATTTGGTTGAAAGACCGATTGTATATTAAAGTAAAGACTTCAATAAACAACTCAGAATTTTTTTAGTTTTTATCACTGAAAGTGATTTTAACGGGGATAACCCAGAAAAGCGGGCCTCTTCAGGTGCAACGAAAATTAGCGATTGCTTGATTTGGGTCACGTGATTCGTGAGAGGGCGTGGGGTAGACCTCGAATAGGAGTGGCGTTGTCTAGTGACTGAGGGATCGCGCCTGTAATTTGTTTTGTATCGATTCAAATGTTTATCAATAAAATTTTATGGCAAAAAAATCGTCTTCATTTCTTAGTCAGAACAGTTGCTTCTGGGGCTTTCAGACGAATCGTACTGGGGTGCGTACAAGTTGTGCAGTTTTTTTAAAAATCAAAAACTAAAAATTTGTAAGAACAAAATTACTTTCTTTTTCGAAAATATCTACTATTTGAAGCATTGAACAATTAAAACTTACATTAGGTGATTGAAAAATGTGATACATTCATTTCTGTTTAAATTATGCAGATTAATCATGCTACAAACAAAGATATCTTATTATACGAACTTAAGAAGTGAACTTAAAGAAAACAAATTCTAATGAAACTTGCATCCTTCTAGTGGTTATAACTTATGAGGCACAATGAATTCGTGTCCTCTTTTTCTCTTATGTACCTGTTATCAACGTTTGAGAAATAAAGAAATATGAAAATTTGAATATTTAATTGAATTATATTATTAAAATAAAGATGAATTTTTCAAATTAGCATAATTCACATGGAAATATGAAAATCTAATAATATTAATTATTTCTATCATATTTAAACAAACTTAAATATACACAAATAGATACATACAAATGTTTTATTATAGTATATTTTCTATAAAATATGTGTCCAACATAAATTATCAAAATTGCAAATAGGTACATGTCGATATTAAATATTACAAATAGTTAGAAGAATGATTAAAACTAATATTTGTGTATATATATGTACATACATATGTCATATGAACATAAGTAAATTCTCATGTGAATATAAGTAAATTATATAAAAGGAATTATATAAATTTTATATAGGAAAAGAATTTTTTTTCTTTACCTTATATGTTAGTTGTGATACAAAAATCATCTATTCTAGAGGTTTATTAATATCTATATTAATATCTTAATTTTTTTTAATGAAAAAATTTTTGCAAGATAGAATTAATTAATCAAAGTTAAAATATTGCTTGAATTAATTATTTTTAGATGCTTCTCAATGCTTTTTTCTATAGACAATAAAAAAATCTTATTAAAGCTGCTATAATAAAAAAATATACAAACCCATTTAAAAAATATTCATCTTCTTAAAAATTTCAGAAGACTATATTGGAGGGGAAATAATTACAAATCATAATATTATAATTTTGAATCAATTAACTTTCTTCCAATTACAATTCTTTTATCAATAAAAATAATTAAGATATTTAAAAATTCATGATGAGTGAAATATGCATTTATTCATAATTGATTGATTGTCACAAAAAATAATGCTGTTATTTGTACCGTTTAAACATTTTTTTCTATTCGTCTCTATAAGTGAATGATAAAAATATAAAATCTTTTTATTACTAAAATAATTAAAAAGAAAAGAAATACAAGTAGATAAGAACTGTGGAAATTAATATTTAAATAATTATTTATTATATCAATATCTTTAAAACAACTAGAATAACAGTACGTTATGTAGCTTTTCAGATCTGATTATAAGTTAAATAAAAAATAGAAAAGATATAACCACAGAAGAAATTATTTTTTGAAACGGACTTTCTCTCAAGAAATTTATTTAATGATCTTTTTGTAATGTCGTATAAACTTGCACTTGATGCTTGTAAATTGATTTCATATGCAGTGCTTATTCAACAAATTCTACTTATGTACGTGCGCACCAAACAAAAATGTTTGAAGAGAAAATCTAACAAGAAGAACGTGGAGGTAAGCTATTTTGTTAATGAAAAAGATTTTATAAAACGATAAATGATCTTTGCTAGATAAATGAGACAGTATAGTATATTTCGCGAGATAACGTAATGAACATTTACAGAAATCGTTTTTGCATATCAGAAAATTTGGTGTAAATTTTTTCTACAAAAATTGGAAGAAGTTCGCTAAAAGATATTTTTTAACGAAAAGAAATATTTATATCAAAAATCTACTTCTTTCAAAAACTCAATTAATAAAACATTCGTTCTTTCAAATGCTTCATATGTTACCAATTGAATGTTTACGAAGGAAAATTTTATACGTATATTTTTCCTATTAAATTACTTATAAGTTAACTTACTTGTGCAAAATTTGAAAAATAAATTTATAAAAAGAATTATTTTTCTTAAGTAAATAAAATAGATGACAAGATTAACTAAATAAAATATACATTATAGAAATATCATTTGTGAAATCTTCCCTAAAACAAATTTTTTGAAGATTTTGTATAAAAGAAATAATTAAAATAACGAATTTTTAAAAATTCCATTTGTCAAAGAATCTATTCAAATAATATTCAAAAAATTGCACTAATACTACTATATAATGATTACAACAGTACGAACTAGGAAATATTATATATTTTAAACATTTTTAATTCATTAAACCGAAATTTTCATCTATATAATTATAAATAAAAATAATCAAAATTATTAAAAGAAATTATAATATTAAAGGATTTTAATATAAAGTCGATAACATTCAATTTAAAATTTTATAGAATAAATGTTATAATATTTATCCTGAGAGAAATATACTTGGAAAATAAATAAATTGCTTTAAAAATTATTAATTATTAATATTGAATATTTAATATCTAATTAATTATTATTTATATTTGTATTAATTATTTAGATTTATATTAATTTTTTAATATCATTTAGAAATATATCATCGAATCAGGTTTTCAATACCGAAATGATAGTAGTATTCTACATCTTCTACAAGCTTTTCAATCGTTTATTCAGTCGATCTTTTTAATAAACTCAATCATGGTCGAAATATCTACAATATATCGCCAATCTGATTTCATGGAAATGAAATGAAAATGCAAGTTATTCCCAAGCTGATTAGAAAGTTTCGTCATAAAAAGTTCGTCTCTCTCGCTGAAAGATCTCTTCTATTATATATTTTAAAGAATTAGGTCGCAAGCATTACGTTAAGCCTTTATCACTCACTTTTAAAGACTACTTTTACATACGCAACGCGTTGACATGATTATTCGTCAAACTTTCTTATCTGATTTAATATATATTATAGTTATATTATAATTATGGTAAGTTTTTCCCATAGAGAATACGATCTAATGAAGAAAATTAGAATGATAATAAATATATAATATTTGGGATGTTTCTTAGGAATATGGTGAAATAATTCTAAGACAAGTTTCATGTTACTTAAAAAAATAATAATAAAACATTTTTATATTTTATATTATTAAAAATATACGATATTAAAAATGTACAGAGTGTCTCTAAGTGTAACTTCCAAATATCTTTCTTAATTGTGAGGATGCAAAAAAATATCTTATATGTAGTTTGAACGATATTCAATGGCCAATATCCTGCAAAATATTGTTTTTTTTTTTCGAAGTTTTCAAGTTTATCGATGTTTTTTCCAAATAACTAAATATTTTTCGCATAACTTATAAGAAATCAGATCTTCAGATAATTTTGAATCGCGAAAATGAAGGTTAAATTTAAAATTTATAATTGAGAAGAATTATGAAAGCAGATTTTATGAGAGATGCGAATATCTATTATAGAAAGACCTAACATAAATTATCAAATAAAAGTAAGTGATAAGTGATTTTTACATGATCAATCATCTGGATATTTTGTGCTATAAAAGAATATTTTCTTCTCCGCTATGAATTTTAAGTTTCGTATTTAAAAAATGTATTTCATGAGCTATGCGATGCAATCAGAAAAAATACATAGTTATTTGGAAAAAATGTCGATGACCTTGAAAAGTCCGAGAAAACAACCTTTGAAAAAGAAAAACAATGCTTGCAGGATATTGGTTATCATGAAATATTTTTTCAATCCTTATAATAAAAAAAAATATTCACACTTAAATAAGATATCCTATATGTATGTTCCAATGATTCATATAGCATTAAGAATTGTTTTAATACCTAATTCTAAAAATAAAATATACAGTAGAACTCAGAACAGGATTTCCATTTATTTGAAAAATTTTAATAAGTACTCGATTAAATAAACTCTTACTAGTTAAATTTATTTATTTAGGCCTGGTTTATATGGACAAAAATCACTAATTGTAAGTAAAGGAATTATATTATATGAATTTCAATTATATAAACTATTTGCTTTCCAACAAATTCATATAAACGAAGTTTTATTATAATTGTACAGTTTTAAATATTGCTGTACGCGTATAATACCTAATTAATTAACATAACTATAGATAAATTTAAAATGTGTTTATTTGACTAAAACATTCTAAAAAAAAAATTACGCACTTTAAAAATTTTCAGTTAAAACTTAAAATATTTAGTTATTAAAATCTCGAACTTTATATCTCGAGCTTTATATCTTTGTTTTATTTCTTCTTTTATATTTTTTAATAATTTATGTTTATATAAAATATTCCACGTGTTGAGTAATTTCAAAAGTATATTCATATCATATGTATAAGTAATATTATTATAAATATTTATTATAATCTTGAAAAAATTAAATAATAAATTATATATTAGTGGATTGAATTAATTATCTCTTGCTTTGGTTTAAAAATGTTATATATGTAGAATATCACAAGTATTGTATACATAGAAATCATATGAAATACATAAAACAGACAGACATTTATTAATCCATATAATTATAATTATAAGATGATAATTATGTAAAATAGCAGCAGAAAGAAATAGAGCATGTTTATGAAATATAATAAAAATTATATACAATACTGCAGATCAAAATAAAAAATATTCTGCTGTTATAATGTCTAATTTCTTTTTCAAAAATTTCAGAATATCTTATGAAAATGTTGACTAGCGGTTTTAGTAAAAAAATATCGGAAGGGAGAAATCTGTGTGAAAGGAAATCTTGGTTACTATGAAACCGTTTTTCGAGGAAAAATTGCTTTAAAGAGTATTCTCGTTCGCGTCACATGGTAACAGAATCCTATAGCAGCTATCGCGAAAACATAAAAGACACTGGAAGGATCGCGATAAAGTTCTAGAAAGTCAGTATTATTATTTACCGGGACGCAGGAGGCCTTGTCAATGACGCGACGGCAGATTTCGTTTTCTCAAGAATCGTGTCTCGACCGAATATCGCAGTTCTTGCGATGTAATTTCTTGTTGACCCATCTATGATGTTTTACTCAATATTAGCAAGCTCTCGACATTAAAAGGAGGGAACATTTAGACTGAGAATGGGAAAACCGTGTTGTTTTGTAACAGAGGTTGTAAGGTTTAACGAAGTCAACATTTGCTTTGCACTGTATTCAAGGTTTCTGATTTTGTTGTAACACGATCAGAAAATGTGATAAAATGTTAATAATCATTTTACTTATGTATTTATGATTTTTTCTTTTCCTTTTATTTATAAACTCCATGTCACATCGATTGTCAATTGTAAATCGTCAGTGAGAAAACTGTCATAATTCTGCAATTTTTTTTATGTCAAAGAATTTATACTTTGTGGTATAAAAGAATTCTTTTAGGTAACTTTAGGTAACTTTTTATGCATCTTTTAGGTAACTTGCGATCCCACAATTTTAGAACTTACGTCAGGATTCCGCTTATATATTCATGTTTTAATTTGAAATCTTTATAGATGATTGATTGTTATATTCTTATGTACAATTTATATGATAAAAGATATGTATATCATTATGTTATATTTTGCAACATATTTGTTTTTTTACGTTATATATTCGTATTTTTATAAATGATTTATAACAGATGTTTATTGATCCGTACTTGCTTTAATAAAAAATATTACATGAAATTAGATTAATATAAAGCTGTTAGTAAGTTAACATTGATGATTATCAATTACATTTATTTAAATATCATTTATCTGAATGTATGAAATTATAAAACCAGTTAATTTAAGAATTCTTCACATAATTCCAATCTAAATATAATTCTATAGAAAGTTACTGATTTTTTTATTTTGTTAATAATTATTAATAATTACATAATTTTAATATTTATTGATAATAAGAAGTAATGTTGACATAATCATATGGATATTTACATCTTATATTTCCATTTGATTTGTTAATATTCAAGGAAATGAATATATTGACTATATCAAATAAAAATAGAACTAAATATATTGACTATATCAAATAAAAAAAGGAGAAAAGGAAAGAAATCTAAGAAGACGAAAGTAAAATGCATAACGTTATTTTTATGCATAAAACTATATTTTGGGTATAAAACTATCTATATATTTTCAAGTATAAAAAACAAGGCAAACAAGATTTTTATTTTAGTAACTCCTTTTGAACTTCATATTTAATTCTAATGTTCTGTAGTTTCTGGTTGATACAGTCGTTGGTATCTGATACAAAGTGCAGCCCTAATATACGTGTATTTTCTTTGTTCACATTCATGTTTTGAGATTTCTTAAAGATAAACATTCTATAAATGTTTTGTTATAAAATATACAATTTCTTTATAAAAATGAACTTTTATTAATTTTTTTTTTTATTTATGTACAAGATACTCTATTTTTAAATTTTAATCTATAAACGTAATTATCTTTATAACTGTTCGTTATTCGAAAAATATTTCAAGTACAATTTGTTTTGTTTCGAGAAGGCAGTTTGGTTTTAGGTAAACGCATAAAGGATATATTTTTGTAAAATATCTGTAAAAAAAGATTAACTCATGTATGTTGAAAAATTATTAGAAGATACTTTAACTTTAATTTTATAAAATCTATCATATAAAAGACGAGAAAAGACAAGAGTAATATTCTTGTATTCATACTGTCCTTGTCTTTTGTGCATAGATTTTATAAAAAATATCTCCTAAATTATTAATTTTTCGATATAAATAGATCGATATTTTTTTTATAGGGAAAGTATCGATTGATGTAAAAAAAATTACGCGGCGGTTTAAAATAATAGTTTTGGTTTCTAAATTTCTTTACGCGTCCACCTAGAAACAAACTATTAAATTATAAATTGTTTTGTTGAAGCAAAATAAATTGTAATTGAAACATTTTTCAAATAACGAAGATATGATGATAATTGCATTTATAAATTAAAATGAGACACTCTGTACATACTACATATATGTAGATATATATACATAAATATATCTTAACGGTACCTAGAAAAAGATATCTTATGTTTTAATAAATTATTAAACTATTAACTAATAAGTTAGTTATGTAGAAATTTTATATTTGATATTTACGTTAATATATATTACATTACATTAGAAAAATATTTTTAAATATAAAATAAATTAAAAATATAAAATATTTTAAAAATATTGCAAGAGGAAAAATTTCATACAACGATTCGTTAAGTTATTTTATTATCTTATTTCTAATTATGTACAGTTTCTTGGACTGTAAATGTTTCGTAAAATATTATTATCGCTTCAATTAATTAAGTTATATGTTGTCGTATCGATTATTGTTGAAAGGTGCATTAATTTCGTTGTTTCCGTTGGTGAACAATCATCGTGTTTTTTACAAGTTAACAACGCAATTATTACTTCAAACGAATCGTTTACTTTAATTACTCTCATATTTATGCAATGCATTGAATTTTACGTAACACATCGTGCAATCAGATGATCAAATTGATGCCATGTTACCATAATGAATACTAAAGGTAAATTAATACTGTTCGATTTTTTTGGAAAATTTGCGTTCATTTTTTTGTAAATACGTCAAATCTTTCACGTATTAGTAGTATTAATATAAAATTAATGATTTTTTGAATTCGAAATATTAATACTAATATATAAAAATTAATACCAATAAATATTAATACTAATTAATACTAATTCAAAATATTAATTACTTTAAATTTTTTATTTTAATTCTTAACCATGTTGCAAATCATTGATATCCTACTCAGAGAAATGATAAGTATAGAATGTTAAAAAAAAAGAATTCATATTGTACAATATTTATCGAAAAGAGTAAAAAATATCTAATCAGAATGAGTTTTAAAATTTTTTTTCTAAAAAATTAATTTTTATTATTTATTAGCGTTCAATCTCATAATTTTACAATAATGAATAAAATAATTTTTACATTTGAAATACAAGTACTTCCTAAACTATTTGTTCGCGCGCGTGAATAGCGAGACGAGATCGAGTATAGAAAATAAGTGTAGACTGTATAATTCGCGCTGAGTATTAGGGGCTTGTCCCCTCGTAGTAACCTTATCGCAGGAGAGTGACTTTATTTGTCGGAAGTCGAATTGATTCTGTTCTGGAAGCCGAAGGAAAGCCCGAACGTCTTCTCGGTTCCCCCTCCTTCGGCTTCGGGAAATCGCGGTCCAGGGTCCAGGGTGGGGCACGAAGGGCCAGACACCCCTTGGCGTCCTGGGTGATCTCGCGGGCCCGTGCTTCTCACGTGTTCGGGAAAGTTGGCGCCATGCTTCAATCCACGGTCGAGTGTTTCGTCTTCCTAGAAGAATACCAGCCATGTGGCCAGTGTTTTGGGCGACACAGCCTGCTAGGGTACTCGCAAAGCAATAAATTTTCTGGGTACGTGCCTGTACCCAGACCGTAGGTATTGAAGCGTGGAAACTCTCCCGAACACTATTCATTATAAAAATAATATTTCAAATAAAATTTGAATTTGTTCCGAGATCTTTTGATGGCTACAAAAACTTTTGTTTAGATAGGCATACTTCTGAGATTTCAAGATGAGCTTTGTTTTTTTTAAGTGAAACTATATATTTTTTTCAGATGGACATGTAGCCTGTTCCATAACGAATTCATCATATCTAAAATGGCCTGAAACATTAGAGAGGATACAATTAAAGATAGAGATAGAGTAAATCAATACATTGACTCTCGAGATCACTATTTCGAATATGAAAAATAAGATAATTTCTTGTTATGTCCAATAGAGATAACTTTTAAAAGGCAGTAAAGGGGTTTGAATAACCTTGAAATACAAATATATGAAAACTAATAAATTCATCATGAAACGGATTACACGTTTATGTGAATAAGAATACATAATTTTATTTAAAAAAACAAAGGTCACCTTGAAAGCACATCCACCCAGACAAAATTTGTAACCAAAGGATGTAAATTTTTTCATTCGAAACAAAGTAAGTTTTATTTGAAACATTTTTTTCTATAACGAATAGTCCAAGAGATAATTGAGTAAAATATTTTAAATGGAATACTTTATACATTAAATATGTTTTGTACAAAAGAATTCAAAGTATTAGTTCGAGATTATAAACACAAAATTATTACTAATATTAACAAAGTTTGTTTCATAAAACGTAATACAAATCTTCAATATTTGTTCAGTTTGGTAAGCGTTTCATTCATTATTCTAATGTGGAAATGGCAAATATGCATTTCGATTATGGCCTTACAAATGGAGATATCTATGAAACTCATCGTTTATACATAGAAAAGTATCTCAATAGTTATTATATTTCATCTTCTAAATTTCCTAAAAATCTACATCAACGCAATCTTTATTGATATTAGTGATAATCTTGTATTTAAAACCTTGAATTAATACTTTAAATTATGTTTCTGTGCTTTTCATTTGATTACACGTTACAGTGAAAAACATAACCGAATCAATAACGATGAAAAATTGTTAGGTAATATAAAAAAAAAAATTATGTTCTCATTTTAAAATGTAAGGCTAAAAATGTGCTTGTTCTCATTTTAAAATTTAAGGCTTCTACTTTGAAAATTCTGAATTCGTTTTTTTCAAAAATGTTTTTATATCATGTGGTAAGTGGGAATAAAGTAAAGATACTTTTTTTCGAAAATTGCAAAAGTTCAAACGTTTTGAAAACAACAAAATTCTTTTTTATGATTAAATCTAAATATGTAATCGAAAGCAAATCTACTTTTTGCAAAAAATCTCTTAAAATCTGTTATACGATTTTTTAAATCATTTTATTAAATATTTTATTGAATAATATTGATTAAATGACGAACTGTTAGAATTTCTTGAATTTTTGTCGTTTATAATTCTAATATTTAAAGTTAATAAATATAAAAATAAATGCTGAAAGAAATGCTCAGAAAAATGTTTATATAAAATGCTGAAAAAAAATTATGAGGCAAGTTTTAAGAGTAGTTATAAAGGGGAAACTTCATTCTTCAAAGTGATGGTGAATCTAATCTAGAAAAAAATTGTTCAATATTTTCAGAAATGTTTAAATTTGTACAATTTTCAAAAAGAAGTATCCTCATTTTCTCACTCATTACATCGTGTAAAATTATCTTTGAAAAAAAAAAAACAAACTCAAAACTGCATGTTAACGCGCTCGGATATGCGTGACGAGGTCGTGTTGGATTAATTGTTGAGCGGACTGTATAGTTTTATCATTTACGCGCTGATATGGGTGGGGCATTAGCCCTCGGTATCGCTTGATAGAGGATGTCGCATTTTCAAGGTACGCGGTACGCCGATGGGACCGAAAGGACTTCTTTCGGACTTTGACCCGATATTTGTTGATTCCGCCGATTGCGTAAGATGACTCCGGACGATTCGTGACGAATTCCTTTCCGGGTCCGAGGGAGGCGTATATATCACCCCGGTGCCCCTACTTCAGGGTGGTCACGTGATTCGACGAAGCTGGGATAAATGTCGCACGCCGTATCCGTATATGGGTATAAGGACGGTTATATCCAGCTTTTGTTTTCACGCCGCGCCGCGGAAGACGTTGCGGCGGGCCCTTTGTGGCTGACGCAATCCTGGTTCGAGATGGTTCTATGCGCCACGACTCCGGCAGAGGGGGGTCGGTGGCGGAAAACCAAGAACTCTCGCGAACGTGGATGTGGATGACGCAATCCTGGTTCGAGATGATTCCACGCGCCACGACCCCGGTAGAGGGGGTGGGTGGCGGAAGAGATGGAACTCTCGCGAACACTGCAATTTTCATTGTTTTCGCTGAGTGCTATAAGTCCTTCTTTAAAAAAACCTTATATAAAGAAAAAAATATAATGTATAAATATATGAAAATACAATGTATGTATAAAATACAATACAGTTTAAATTATATTATACATACATTAACAAAATAATTTTTACAAAAAAAAATTTAATAATGTATTTTATCTACAGAATATATCAATAGAATAAATTCCTGTTTGGAAAAATCATTTTAATGTATATGATAAAACTGCTCCACGATTGTATATAATAAAACTGCTCTACGAACTTTTGAGAGCCACTGTTTATAAATATATATTTTATATTTTAATTATCTAATTATTCATAACAAATCGTAATGCTTCAAATTGAAGTTCATAAATAGCAATCGGAGAGTAATATTAATAAATTATAATTGATAATGGTAGGCAATATAATTCGTAATATGAATTGAGATTATCTAACAATGAATTTTCAAATCATCTCTCTCTCTCTCCCTCTCTCCCCCTCTCTCCCCCTCTCTCCCCCTCTCTCCCTCTCTCCCCTCTGCTTTTTTGGTTATTGGCTATGCTTTATATCAAATATTAGATCAACCAGTGAATTAGTTGTGACACAATCGACTATGTACCGTCGGCTAATATTATACTTCGGTTATTATATTATAAGATTGTATAAAACTCAATATAGGGATTCTCTTGTCTCTGTTAGACCGAACTGTTCTCTTAGACTGTTCTCTTAGACTGTTCTCTTAGACTGACTTGGAATGACTGATTTAGACTATTTTTATAGGTTGATTGTAATGGTTGAATGACTGATTTAGACTATTTTTATAGGCTGACTGTCTTCGACCTAATTGACTGTCTTTCTCCAAATTCTTTTTGCATTTCCTAGAAAAAAATGCTCTCTTGCTTTCCTCTCCATACGCCGTTAGCGTATTTCTTCCTGGAAGCGAGAGTAACTTACACGAGGATGAGTGAGAAATTTGTCTTTTGGATTTTCCTCGAGGTTAAGGAGCGCGTCGCTATCGTACTTGAGGTGTAGTGTAACTTACGACAAGATAATGCTATTAAGACTTGAAAAAAAAAAAACTAAAACTAGCTATAGAAAAGTGAAAATAAGTATGTACTACCTACGTATGTGAAGCGGATGGTTGATAGATTCTCACAAATAGCTTTCTCTGACCCTATCATAAATTTGTCCACGACTTACACAATATGCGTTGATTTAGATAGCTGCATAGGATCAAAGTGTAATAGAATAAATAGGATCAAAGAGTGACTAAATTCTGCACAAGATCATGTTTCAAATTGATTTGTTATTACAAAATTCAAGCAGGTCTAGAGATTTATCTTGGAGTTATTCTAATTTATCCAGAATGTCAGAATATTGATTCACTAGTTATTATTATATCCAAGGATATTACGTACTGCTTGTTCTAAGACATCATTTTAGAATTTTATAAAGAATTTATCTTGAAATCCCATAAAATATCTATGTTTGATGTTATAATCACCATTAGTAATAAATTTGTTCTCTAGCGATTTAAAAGAGATTTTGTATTAAAATTATGACAATAATCAGCTGTTAATGTGATGTTGCCACGATAGTTACGACGGCATTTATCCGTTGACGATTCAGCAATGAAGAGAATGTTTGATGATCATCGCTAATCTGCTACGTGCTTAGTATCGTAAACGATAAAAGAGAATTTTATGTATTTTTTTATAGTGAGATAAATTTTTGCAATATCGACTTTGTTAGCTTCGAAAGATATTCTGTTTCTGAATTCTTTGTTGTATTTCATTTGTATTCCAAATTGCAATTTTTAATATATTCATTATTATTTATTATTTGTTGTTTAATAAATATGTTTATTAATATATCCATTATTTGTTGTTGTTGTTTAACAAATATGTATGTTCTTAATATAAGTGAAATGTGAGCTGTTGATTTAAAAGTTTGATTTGTTCCAGCAGCAAACTTTATTATAATAAATAATTTTATTAAATTAATTTCGTTTCAACTGATGGTTTGCGTTTATTTGAAAGGAAAATGTCCGATTTAATGAATTTTTGTTGATTGTATTCACTTATTTCTATTTATATTTATTATATATTTAAATTATATATATATATAATTACTTTTAGTAATTATAATACTGATAATATTGTAAATACAATCTTTCACTATTTATGAGCACAACTTTCTGTTTTAACAATTAGTTCTTATAATTTTAGCAATTACAAAAGAAATATGATTAAAAGAAATTACAAAAGAAATATGATTAAAATAAACAATTAAATAAATAATTACTATAAATTATTGTAAATGCTAACAATTATTAGAAATAATTACTATAATTTTTTAATTATTATTAAAATTGTTTTACAATATTTCATTTAAATTATTTTAAATTATAGAATCATTTATAGATAGATGTTTAATAACACTTCAGTATTATAACATAAACGATTATAAGAAATTTCATTTGAACAAGTATTTTAAAACTTTCGTTCATTTTTATAGATTTTTTTATTAATTTTGTAACAAAGTTATAATTTATACTTTATAAAAAAACTAATGTAAACGAAATATAATGCAATTTTTATCAATGTTATTATAAATAAATAGATTTATAACATAGAAAGGAAATGCTTACAAACCAAGAAATAATATAAAATGTATTTAAAAAAATATCTTCACCTATTCATTTTAATTGTTACATTTATAAGTTGTATCAAAAATAAATTGCTAAAATTTTAAATTATTTATTAAAATATAAATTAAGTTATTTGATAAGAAGTATTAATACTAAGTATTAGTATTTTATAATACAATTCCGTTGAAGTAATTATTTTTATTATTATATTTCTTTTTATTCATTACATTAATTATACTTGTATTTCTTAATTTACTGTTAATGACAGATCTATTATTAAAAACAAGGCTGTGAAATTTTCCGACAAAAATTTTGCTAATAAAATTAATTTAATTATATAAGATAGTCATAATAAAAGATCACTGTTATAAATAAAATTCTATAATACTTGTGTCAAAAAATTATCAAACATTCTCAAAAAAAAAATATTTTTAAATTGTAAATATGAACTCAAGTCTCGGTTTCTATTTTAGTAGAAATAATATTGTTTAATAAGAAAATTCAATCGAGCTCTTTATTAAAAGAAAAAGAACGGGTAAGATAAAAAATCAGCAGACAAAAAACAAAAAGAACAATAAAAAATTTAATGAAACGGGTTAAAGAAAATCAAAACAAACAGAAAGCTTATTCAAAGAAAGCTTGAAGTCGTAAAATAGAGAGGCAAAACGATGACAATGTTAATCGATAAATAAAAAAAAGTTATAAAATGGGTCATAGTTTAATTTTTTCTTGTAATCAGTAATGATCCGATTGATTACAACTGCATCTTCGTTTTATTCTTTGTTCCTTTTTATTGAATACAATACTCGATTGTCCTCATGATTGATAAATTGATTCTTCGTAATATTCGTATCCTTAACCTTTGATCTAATTGGTTTAATCCATTGATGTACATATCATTTTCACAAATTGTTTGTAGATAATATTATCTTACCAAAACACATTTTTGAACCAATACAAAAATTCAAAACATTAAATTCCTTTTTAAATACAAAATCATTTTCTGTCGAAAATATATACATACATGTGATAAATTTGTTTTCACCATTTTAACAAAAACATATAATATGGTGAACGGAAACTATGTAAATGTATTAATAGAAATTTTAATTACTTTAATTTTATCTTTAATACACAAGATGTCGTATAAGAAATACATGGAATATAATTTATATGCATAAATCAATAACAATGTTTGTACAAATTGATTAGTATAATAATAATGTAATAATATTGGTTATTAGATTAATAAGCTTGAAAGAGTAAAATGAAAAAATAAAATACTACAATGTCAGTCGTTAAATATTTAATTCTTTACAATATTATGAATGTATGTACAATCTCGTTCAGAAATCTTAGGACAAATAGATACTTATTATTCTATGTTTGTTACAAAACTGAAAGAATGAAATAAAACATTATAGAAAAGACTTTACATAGTATTAGTATTATAAACTGTACGTAAAACTGTAAGTAAAAGTACATTGTACTTTTATTCTTTCCTCATTAAATGCTTCAATTGCATGTGTATTTTATAATACACTTGTATTATATTATTTTACAATTGTATTATAAAACACACCACATTTAACGCATTTAATGAGAAAAGAACACATGCGCGTACAAATCTCGTTTAAAGAAAATCGATTTCAAAATTTGCAGTACATTATTTAATGAATTTTTTTAAAGATCTAGTAACATGGCCTTAAAATGTTTTAAAAAGTTTCAAAAATTTGGTTCATAAATGGTTTCAAACTTTCTCTATAAATGGGATAAAATCGTAAGAAATAGTTTTCTTGTTTATTTATTTCAATATAATTTTGTTTATTTATTCAGCTATAATTTGTTTTTTTTAAATTTGTGATTAACGTCTACCTTCTGATCATTAGCTTGGTGCTGTTTCTGTCCTTTCTAAACGATTATATCTTGTGGTAGATGTTAGTTTTCTTTAGGTAGTTCAGGATATTTTCTATAAGTTTCTGTGATGTCAAAGCTGTTGGTGATGTTATTTTATATTTTTGGGCATGGTACTTGCTGTATTCAATTAGTAAATGATGGGTTGATGTTGTTTGGCTGTATTGGCTACACATTGGAGGTTCCGTTTTTTTTAATAGGTATTCATGTATGAGTTTACAGTGTCCTGTTCTAAGCCTCGTCATAACTATTCTGTCTTTTTTTTTCATGTTGTTAGTGGGCATTGTTTAGTAGAAATCTTGAGTTATTTCATGAGTTTTTGTTTTTTTTGGAGGTGTTCCATATTTTGTTCCATTGTTTTTCGGCATGGTGTAATGTTATAACGAGTTCCTGATAGGGTCTTCAGATGACATCCGACGAGGGCAATGTTGCTTCTTTGGCTGCTATGTCAACTTCCTCATTATCTATGATTCCCTGGTGGGATGGGACCCAAGCGATGATTATGTGTTTGTTATTATTGATGAGATTCGTATAGATATGCTGAATGTTCAAGATGGCTTCTGTGTGGTTTTACCGTTTATGTTTTTTATTGCTCTGATACTCATGGAGTCTGTAAAAATGATGAACGATTGTTGTTTTGTGTATGGTGGAAAGCTTTGAGAATTACACAAGTTTCTGCTGTGAAGATAGATGCGGCTTTTGGAAGATGGAATTTTTTTCTCATGTTTTCACTGATAATGGCAAATCCAACTCCCTGGTCAGTTTTGGAAGCGTCGGTGTATATTTTTTGGTGGTTTGGATATTTGTTGGAAGTGAATTTCTATGTTCTATACTACTTATTTGATCTTTGGGATATTTTGTGAGATCAATATTTGTTTCAAGAATTTTTAAAATCCAGGATGCTGTTTTCTTGTGTTTTCGTAGAATGGTTGGTGTCGATGTGATTTCAGCAAGAGTGGTGTACTTGGCGATTCTTCCATAGAACGGAATCGGTAACTTCGGTTTTTTAGTTAGCAGTTGCATGTATCTGTTTGTAAATATATTATTATAGGTGGGGTTATCTGGAGTAGAGAACATTTTCGCTACATATTTTTTAGGCTTAGATATTTTCTTCTTTGATCCAATGAGGTTTCCTTCGATTCAAACAATATACTGTTTATTGGGCTAGTCCTATAGCTTCCAGTAGCTATTCTTAGGGCGGCATTTTGAATCGGATCAATAATTTTCAATGTACTAGGTTTTTCCGAGTTGTAAACTATTGCACAGTAGTTTAGATCTAATTAGTGCCTGGTAAGTTTTTGTGATGACTTCTTGGTCAGCTTCCCAGTTATTGTTCGCTAAAACTTTTATAATGTTCGTTTTTTTTGTGCATGTATTTTTTAGGTATTGCATATGTGGCACCCACGTTAGCTTATTATCGAAGATAAGCTAGAGTATTTTAATGTTGTCTACTTTTTCAATTTCGGTGTTCTACATCCAGAGTTTAAATAGGTTTTGTGTTGGTTTACGTTGTCTAGAAAGTATAATGTATTTTTGTTTTTTGGGGAAAGAATTTAAGCCCAGATTTCTCAGACCATGTTAGTAGGTCCTTTATGTTTTCCTGTAGGAGTTCTATAGTTGTGGTTAGTTTTTTCCTACTGCAGGTCAGTGTTAAGTTGTCTGCAAACAGGATTCCTTGGATAGATGGCTTGATGTTAGTTAGGATGTCGTTAATCATTATTAAGAACAATGTAACATTGATTACCGAGCCTTGTGGGACTCCGTTATGGATAATGGTTAGATTAGAGAAAGTTCCATTCGTCTTTATTTGGATGGTTCTGTTTGAGAGGAAATTTTTAATAAGAGTAAGTATGTTCAATATATAATTTTTACTACTTAAGAGAATTCTATCTCTTCTTTTCTACATTAGCTTCCTTGCTAGTATCCAATATTAGCCTTGCTTCTTATATTTCTCCACTCACATAAAATTTTCTGTGAAACAAAAATATTGCTCGATATTACTCGATAATACGACCACTGAGAGGGTAACTGAATACTAAACGAAACGCAACAAAACAGCATTTTAATGTAAGCAATAAACAAATATGTAATGTATCTTTAGTATATTATATGAAGTGGACGAAGATATACTCACATTTAATAAAACATTGTCTACATTTTAAACTATTATAATTTCATTAAAAAGTAATCGTTGATTAATAATCCAGTTAGCCTCATTTTAAAGTATTCTATTTTCACAACTTCACGTTAATTTTTTTCAAAAATATTTTTCAATCATGCAAAGCGGAAAAGTAAAAACTTTTGTTTCCAAAAATTGTAAAAATTAAAATGCCTCTGAAAATATTAAAAAATTTTTTTTGTAATCAAATGTATCATGGTATCGAAGATTAAAATCTTCTTCTTACAATGACTTCTTAAAACTTGCTCTGTGATTTTTTTCTTGCCATTTTATTGAACTTCGAATATTAGGATTAAATGGCAAAACGTCAGGATTTTTTTAATTTTTGTCATTTAACTCTGATGTTCAAGATTCAATATATTTGAGGGATTAATGTAAACTTTACATTGTAAAAGAAAGATTTCGATCTTCAAGATTTAGTAGAACTAGTCACGAAAAAAATTTTTCAGTGATTTTAAAAACATTTAAATTTTTAGAGTTTTTGACAACGAAATATCTTTGCTTTTTCATTTACTAGATAATGTAGAAATATTTTTGAAAAAGAAGAAGTATAGATTGGTATAGTAAAATACTTTAAAATGAACCCAATTGGATTAATATATAATTTTATTTCACGAAATTTAAACAGTTTAAAACATTAGTAATTTTTCATCGAGTGTACGAATATATTTTGTACACTCCTGTATATATACACAGATATATGTATCTAAGTTGACTTAAACACACAGATGATTATTGTATTATAACATCGATGACTTCAATTGTATTATTTACAACAAATATTGAATATATTAGAAATAAAAAATATCCTGAAACGCTTAAACGAGAATGTATATTTTATATTTATTAATAATGCAGAAATAATATTAACTAATTATAAGTGTTAGTGTAAATATATTAGTAGTTATAAGTGTACTGATTTGAAGTGTTAAGAATTAATAATGTTAATTAATTGTATGTGTAAGTTTAATTCCTAGATTTCATATGTTGCTTCTATTATCAAAATGAGTACTATGAATATCAATATATAAAACACTCTGTATGATTTTAAACATGGTTTCGCGTAATACTGAGAGAACTGATCTCTATAGATATACGTGATATATAAATATAAATTTTTGTATGAGTAGCTGGTTGAATTGGTTTAATTAAAGACGTGAGTTTCGGGGGGCATATTTGGCTTGGAAAAGTGTATTCTTTGACCTATATTTTCCGGTTAGAAATTGAAGCTTTAAGAAAAGAAAACGTATGATGTCTGAGTGATTGTAATAAAGGCATTAAAAACCTTCTTATAATGTCTGTAAATACTTATGTAATATAATTAAAAGTTGAAGTTTTATAATTTAAACTATTCAGATTTGTTTTCTTTGAAGTATTAATGTATGAATAGTTTGATTATAAACTTTGTTTGATATAACTATGCTATTCTGTGTGTGTGTGTGTGTGTGTGTGTGTAATTTCGGAAAAGGAATCGTAGAGCATATTTTCTACTTCAGATTATATTTAATCAACTAAAAAATTGCATGTAATGGTATAGAAACGAAGTACATTATAAAATTGCAAATGAGCCGTGGAAATAATACATGCAATTTACTTAATTCAAGTCTTTAATTCACTTTTAGTATAATTATTATCTTTTTATCTTTTAATATGCTATAGTAAAATAATATTTATTTTAATAATTTAATCGTATATAATATTAAATAATGTTATTAATATTATTATTAAATAATTCATTATAACTTTTATACTATTTCTCTTTTAAATCAATTTTAATTGATTAATAATCTGTTTAATTTGAATTGTATTGTTTAATTTTAAATGACCGATTTAGATCAAAATATTAGTCATTAGTAACGACAAATATTTTACATTATTCATTATTCATACATTTGATGTAAATTTGACTGATATACAGAACCGAAGTCGAAATCTTCCCAATAATTACTACGAAAAATACACAAGTACGTGTAAATCTCAATCAATAAAATATTATAATAACATTGAAATTGATTTGTCGGAAAAAATTCTATACGACATTATTAATAGCATTCAATAGTGAAATCAAATTGCATCAAAATACATGACTGTAAATTGTTTTAGCACAAAGTTGGGCATTGATCGATTAAAATTTTTAGTTTGATTGAATGATTAATGGTTACGATCAATAAAATTAATTGCCGATTTTTCGGTAATTTATTTAATTGATTAATAGAATTAATCGTTGATTAAAGAAAATCCAGCCCAAAAATTAATGATTAATTTAATCAATTAATAACGTTACTCATTAATCATCAGTTGTTAGTTATTACATTAAATTTGATTATAATTTCATTTAAATATTTTTAGACCATACTTTGAAATTGTAATAAAGCGAGAGAGATATAAAAAAACAGCAGAAATATATTTAAACAGCAAATAGATATTTTTAAGAGGTTACTATTCGTAGATATTTTCATTTATTGTTATTTTAATTCTTTATTGTTTCATATTTAGAATTATTCTTTTAGAATTATTCTTTTCTCAAAATTTGAATCTAATAATTTTGGGAATTTTGCTAAATAATCATTGCGAAAGAGAAAAGATTTTTTACAAGAACTTAGAAGGTATATTATATGTATTTAACATACATTCTTTATTTTTAGATATCATAGAAAAATCCATTATCATCTGTAAAAAATTTCAATGTTTTAAGTTTTGCATTGAAAGTAAAATTATCTGATTATCTCAAAATTGTACCAAAATCATCTCTCTACACATTATTACAAAGTGTCTCAACAAAACACATGGAAAATATTAATTTTTCAATAAAAAAAATTTCGTTAAAAAAAAGTTAATCGTTGATGAGTTATCCAATTGATATAAAATTGAAAAGAAGTTAATGACAATTAACGATTAAAGTGAGAATTTAATTAACGATTAAAGGATATTTAATCGTTCATCGCAATTAATGATTAAAGTAGAAGAAATTCAATCGTTATTTATAATTATCAACTAAAGTTCAAATGTAATCATTAAAGATTATTAAAAAAATTTAAATGTTAATTCCTGATTAATTTTTTCCTAATTTTGTTTCACTAAAAACTATATATATCTTATCTAAAAATAAAGATACTTTGAAGAACTAGCGAGACATCCATGTATATAAGAAAAAAAGTATGTATTGGAAACCATGCGGAGACCTCATATTGAAGTTCTACAGTAAAGAAAGCGCCAATGGCTAAATCGATAAACACCAGAAAGCTTTAGCCATTCGATTACATTGAAAAATGTTTTGCTTCGAGGCTTCTCCACTACTATTGAGTTAGAAATATTCTTTTGAAAGATGATCGTCATGATGATACAATCCATATCATCATAGATAAGCTTCACTTTTCTGATGTAAAATCTAACATTTTATAGATGACGAGTGATGAACGGTTCTTGCTAGAATATCGATTGCGAATGAAAAGTAGTTTAGAGAATATATCGTACTTATGTATATAGAGATTTATTTATACATAGCAAAAGTGTTTATAAAGTTTGTAAAAGCTATAAAAGCTATATCTATAAAAGCTATGATTAAAAAACTGCACGACTTGTACCCCAGTATGATTCGTCTCACTGAAAGGCCCAGAAGCAACTGTTCTGACTAGGAAATGAAGACGACTTTTCTGCCATAAAATTTTATTGATATGCAAACATTTGAATCGATACAAAACAAATTACAGGCGCGATCGCTCAGTACCAGACAACGCCTACTCGAGGTCTAACACGTCCCCTCACGAATCACGTTACCCAAATTAACCAATCGCTAATTTTCGTTGCATTAGTGTTGCACTTGAAGAGACCCGATTTTCTGGGTTATCTTCGCTAAAATCACTTTCAGTGATAAAAAAATGAAATGCATAAATCAAGAGAACCGTACGAGAGTTATGAAAGGAATAATTAAAGAGAAAAAGTTTTAAAAAAGATCAAAAATTACTTTGAGAGTCATTATTATTTTATTATTTAATATATTTTTATTTTGCTTTTATTATCTTACTTTACATTCTCCGCTAAAATCTATTGTCATATTCTTAGAATATCAGAGTATATAGTCATACGTCATATTGTGAATGGAATTAGGGACAAAGTAACATTGAAATAAATATATTGAACAAACACAATTAGATACAAAACAGTAAAGCTTTAGATTCCTCATTCTCTCACTCTTTCACTCTCTTCACTAATCTCAGCTCCCTATTCTTTTCTCTCAGATCCTCACATACCGATTCTTTCTCGATTCTCTCTCTTCTCGAAACAGTCCAGAAAACAAAACACAACACACCAGACATGACATACATATACATATCATACATCTACACCACAGACTACACTCACATTCACACATATAAAGCCAACACTTACACACATAACCATAAATATCATATGAAAACAAAAAAATCAACTCAGATTCAATTCAGATAAAAACGTGCAGAAATTGAGATACATATATATCAATCTCTATTATTTTGAAATAAAATATAAGCATGCTTAAAATATCTCATATGAAACGAGGAACATTTAGAAATAAAGATACATTTGGACTAATAAACCATAATTTCGGAAATTTAAATTGGATTGAGATCTCAAAATCTAACACTAAGATACTTTACATTTTTGTAACTTAAGAATCCCAGTAGTTTGGATAATCCAAAACCTAAGCTGAAACATTTTGAGGCTCAGGAACACAAAGATTAATTGGAATTCTAAATAATCTGTCTCTCAGTCTGATGATCTAGAGTAGCGCAGTTAAAAGTTTAAAACCTTGAACTATTTCGATTATATATTTCCAAAAGATCTCTTGACTCTAAATTAGTATTTTGACTCTGTATCTCAATCAATTCGTTTGTTCAAATTTCTGTCGTTGAATCTTCGATTTGAACCTGACTCGATTTCAGAATGTTACGTGTGTATGCATGTTCTATTTGAATATTTTTGAACTTCGAGATAGGCTACTTTTCCAATTTGTAAATTCAATTCCTAGACATCTGAATATGACAACGTAAAAATTGCTTTCAGAGTTTTAAAACAATTGTAGTTTCTTGTAGAATTTTTTTATCTGATTCAAATTCCACAGCATTTTTGTTCTTGCTATGTTTTAATTTTAGTTTAATTTTTTCAAACTTGAAATACCTTAATTCAAATTCTTTTGATCTCATATTTTCTCGAATTAATTCTTTCTGAGTTCATGACTTTTACTTATATTATTATTTATTATTATTTATTATATATATATAATTATTTATTATTTTCAGGCGGTATATAAATTTAAGATTTAGATTTTAACTTTTTTAAATATTATACGTTTAGTAAATTTTTAGAAATGTAGCCAATTAATTATGGTTGTACACAGAATGATAAACACACAAACACTATATGTTAACGTAAAATATAATTTGGAAGCTAAGACACACTTTTATTCAACTCTTACTTCTTTTGTTAATGTTTAAAAGAATGTAAAGTTGCACGAAAATTCACATTTTACTAATAATATCACTTTTTTGCAAATTTATTTACTAAAATAATATATATTAAAACACAATCATACAGAGATTGACAAGAAGTATGACTTATCATGAAAAATTTTGTATAATAAGACATGAAAGAAAATTCATTTGCAAATAATTCTCATGATATAAATCAACACAAATTCACAATGTACTACCACTTCCATTATTAGGCTCGTGATTTATCTCTCCGTCTTGAACTTCGTCGTTTTCTCCATTGTTGACATTCAATTTACTTCCTTCATTGTCATCGTTGAAATATTTTATGCTTAATTGCTGGGATTGTTGTCTTTGTGAGCTATGATGCCGTGAAATCGATCTTCTGTTTTGTTTTTTAGATTTGTCGTATTTGGGATTCTGATACGTTGAATTCCTCCTCCTCACTGCAAAATAATTTGTGTGTATTTTCACGTAATCGTCAGAATTTGTATTGCAGTGATGTCACAACAAAATGTACTGTACTCTCTATAAATCTTTCTAAATTAAATCAGATATTATATATGTAGGTGTTTCCGAAATCGTGGTACAACTATTAGTAATGTGATTCTACATGTAAAAATAAGTCGATAAACTGTCAGTTTATTCACTTGAATAATATTTATTTACGACAAATTGTACACAGTACAAAATGTTCAAAAAGATATAATTAGAGAGATGTCTAATAAATGAATTTAACAAAAGTCCATACAAAATAGTAAATTGAATAAATTGTCTTGAAAATTTTACATTTTTTTTTTTTAATTAAAAGTTATATTGGAATTGATACTTCCGAAAAAATGTATTGTTTTCATAAAACTTGAAATATAAATTCATTGTTTACAATAATGTCATCTTAAAATGAACTGATTTTAACAACTGTATAGACTATTTTTATGTAAATAAAAAAAGTGTTTTAATAATAATTATTATAGTATATAATATAATTATTATAATATGCTTCAATTGACAATAATTAAGATGTATTTGAAGAGAAAATATAGTTATTAATATTTTTCACATAAAATTGCTACTAACAAATATTGTAGTAAATCTTTTTCTTTACATTTCATTTTTTTTTTTTTATAAAGTTAAAAAAGAATCATTAATATATAAGATATAGCTCTATTAATTTAGAGATCAATTTGTATATAAATCAATAAAAGTTTTGACTTCAGTTATTAAAATATTGATATGAAATTTAATTGTATATATATCACATAGTAACAAACATATAAAACTTATTAATTATTTAAAAACATATAATTATTTAACATTTAATTATTTAACATTTAATTATTATAAAACATATAATTATTTAAGTTAGAATTTGATTTATCGAAGAAAATATATTCCACATAGAATCTCTTGTAGAAGATATTAATTTATGCATCGTTTAGTAATTTTTATTTCTACTAAATTTATATAAAATTGAAAAGTAAAAGCATAACATATTAAAAATTAGAGCACTGACAGAATAATAATATTAATGATAATATTATTTGATATTAAATATTGCTATAAATATGATCCCATAATTCCTAATCAATTTATTCTAAATTGGTAATATAATACAATACAAATTCAAGTATAAGAAAAATAACAATATTAATTGACATTAAATATTACTGTTATTAGTTATTCATTTGAGACAAATTTTTTCTAGACTTTATTATTCTAACTATTTCAAAATAGTAGTATTATTCAGAAGTTATTCAAAATATTTGAAAAGTATAATAAAATTATTGATAATATTGTAATTTATAATAAAACATTAAATCTCCAGATTTACTATCGTACAAATAGCTTCATCGTAGAATTATAAAAAACAAAAAATGAAAATGATATAATAAAAATTCAAGTTTAATATTTCACATAACCAAAAGAAAGATTAATCTATCGGATTATTTCAATTAAACTAGATTTTTTTATTTATCAAACAATTTTTGCAATAACTTAAAAATAATTTCTATTAAGATTTCTTATAGATTTTGTAAAAATTGTTGATAATTTAGACTGTTATAACCTCGTACAAGAAAATCATACGATTTTAATATTATTATATATTATATACAAGAATACGATTTTAATATTATTATATATTATATACAATTATATACAAGAAAATCAACTATCTTTATATGATAATGATGATCTTATTTTAAAGTTTAAGATTTTTACTTTCACAATCTCGAATTCGTTTTTTCCAAAGATAATTTTACATTATGTAGTTAGTGGAAAAGTAAAAATACTTTTTCCTCAAAAATTATAAAATTTAAATACGTTTTAAACGTTTTAAAAAAATTTTTTCATGACTAGATTCACCAAAATCTTGAAAACTAAAATCTTCTCTTTACAACGATCTCTTGAAACCTACTGTATGATAATTTTTCATCATTTTATTCAATTTTGAACATTAGAATTAAATGACAAAATTTTTTGAATTTTTATCGTTTAATCTTAATATTTGAAGTTCAATAAAATACTAAAAAAAAGTTATATAGAAAGTTTTAAAAACTCATTGTAAAGAGAAGACTTCATTTTTCAAAACGATGGTAATATTTTTCAATATTTTCAGAAATGGTTGAATTTGTACAATTTTCGAAAAGAAGCATCCTCACTTCCTTACTCATTACACGGTATAAAATCACCTTTGAAAAAAATAAGTTAGACTATCAAAGTAGAGATTTTATGCTTCAAAATAAGATCAAATAGATTGTTACAGGATTATGTTTTATAAAGTTGCAACATTTATATCTTTATTTTATAAAATTTAAATTGTAGACAATTTTTGATCGTTATTAATTTAATGCTCTTCATTATATTCTAGCATCAACAATTTTATGTTTTTCATGATTTTTTTAATTTATCGTGCTTAATAAAATTTACATGCTTAGTAACACTCATAGGTCAACCTATTTGCAAATAGAATTATATATAATTTTTACCTTTCTATCCTCATAGTCGCTGTAATCCGACAAATCGCTGTAATTACTCGGATCCCTCCGTTTCGTCTTGATTCCTTTACGATTAGGTAAATCTGATATGTTCCCGATATCTGTTTCACTCTTGCTATTGGAGATCTTGTGTCGTGGTGACCGAACACTTTCCCTTTTTTCTTTGTACTTCAATTTCCGTATTTCATCGATATCCTTGAGCTCGTCGCGCTTTCTGGATTCACTGCGACGTTTTCGTTTTCTCTGACTATGGCTGCAATTTCGTCTTCTTTCGTAACGTGACCTCCTGCATTAAATATTCAAATAACTTAACAATAACTTAACAATTGTATAATTTCGTAAAGATTTTGATAAATATTCCGAATTTTTTTAAATTTGAGATTTTTTAAACTCGATAAACAATTTGATAGATTAAAATGTAAGAAAAGATTTGCCTGTAGAGATAAAAGAAATGTTAGGAATTAAACAACATTCAATGAAATTAATGTGAAAATAGCTATAATCATTTTCTAGAGAAAGATAAAATATTCTCTTCTGTAAAAATAAAAAATGTCTTCATATTTTTTTAAATCTATATAATCTGTATAAAATAAAAAACCTCTAATAGAGATATAAAAAAATAGAGAACCAGAGATCTATGTCTATTTAACATGTTTTAGAATACAATACTTTAAAATTTATAAAATTTTGTAAAAAGAAAAACATATATTTGATATCTTTTTAGGAAACAATAATCTATAAAATCTTGTATAATAGAGATATGAAAATTAGATAAAAACAGTGTAATGAAGATAAGGACATATATGTATCGATATTGGCTTAGATTTCCGGCCGTGGCCAGAAACGCTATCATTACATTATCTTTGTCTAATTTTCGTATTGATCTCCGTCTTCTTTTATCTTTCATGCGTTGAGTTTCGTAGAATTGTAAGACCTTGATTTTCCGAATGAATAAATTCCTGAAGTTGAAGTTTTATATTTAGGGTCCTCTCACGCCACATATAATATACTCCAAATTTCATTTCGACGTATGTCTTATGTTTTCTGAATACTTGGAAGAAGGACGTATTCTTTGGAATACAATACTTTAAAATCTATAATGATATATTAATGAAACATGTTTTTCAAATAAAGGAAAAAAATTTTATGGAACAAACAGGTAAAACAATTAATCAATTATAAATTCATACAAAGTTTGTCATTCAAAGCTAGTGAAAATTATTTTTTCCTATTTCATTTTTTGTTGCCTTTTTTATTATTATTCTTTTACTTTATTTCATCAAAGATTTACTTTATTTAATCATTCAATTTTTTTTTATTATTATATACGAGATAATATCCAAACATCACGAGAAACTATTGAAACATCACGAGAAACTGAAAGCACTTTTATTAATCCTATCATTAACCAATTATTGTTTTAACAACTGTATTTCGTTGTAAATACTATTCTATAAATAGTCGATAAATATTTAATGTAGAATTTCCAGATACTCTATGAGCAGTTCGACAGTAACTGAATTTCAACATCTTGATAATAAGCGTAGTTGTAGTTTGCCTAATAGAACATTATGATTTAACACTTTATTCCAACAATTCGATCTATGTAAATCTATTATTTATCATATAAAAATTAGTGAATTACATCAACGATTTTATTATACAGGGTGTTTCACGAAAACCAGGCCACCTGAGTATCTTCTCTATTACTGATAATACGAAAATCGTTCCTGAGGTAATTTAAACTAATTGAAGAGACGAATCAAATGGAAACTATAATTTTTTAAAAAATCATAAAAATATTTTTTAATGTTCTTTTAAGGTTCATTTAAGGTTCATTGGCATTTTTTATGTAGGAAACGTGTGTTTTTTTCTATTCCATCACGTAGTTCAAGGAAAAATACGTTCAGATTTGTTTACACGATCTTCAAATGACCTTCATCAAATGACCAATCATAATAAAAATATTTTGATTGTTTTAATTGTTATATTAATAACTGCAAAAATATGAAAATATGTAGAAATTAATATATGCTACAAATATATTAAAATAATTATTTCATTATAGTTTTAGAAATAGCTTGTACGAAAACTATAATAATTAAGAAAAATATAAAGAAAATTGTAAACTATCATTTGACTGCTCATTTAAAAATATTCTTTATTCTTTATTGAGTTTTCAACAAATCTTCTACTTCTTCCTTGTCTTTAGAATAATTAAATATTTTTTGTGAAACGTGTCATATCTTAAATATAATTTCATGATAATTCAATAAATCCTGTTTATAAATTAAATTCATTAGTTGAAAATCAAAATATTTCGTCTGTCTGTTACTTCTCGCAGAAACAAGCTTGCATAAATGAAAATATATTAATGTTAAATCTTGAAACATAATTTTTTTATTTAAATTATCTTCATGAATTAGAAGTACCACTAACTAGAAATTACTAATCTAATGTGATAAAATTTCCGATTATAAGATTTTGTGGGATTGGGAATTCCGGAAAAGGACTCGAAACTTTTCTCCAGTGCCCAACAATCGTCGCCTGCGTGACCTCAGCGAGAGTTAGGTCTAGGACCTAGGAATGTTTATTCTACATTTCCAGGTCTTAGCACTTAAAATATTTTAGAGTATGGCTGCGTTGATGTGCATGTGTCTATGAACGACGAATGTTTCGTGCGGATGAGCAAGAGAAGAATCAGACAGAGAGTAGTGAACCGCGAGAACGGAAGGACACAGAATTGTGAGTCGCGAGAACGGAAGGACATAGAGAATAGTGAGCCGCAAGAGCGGAAGAACATTAAGAGTTGTGAGTTGCGAGAGCGAAAGGACTGAGAGATAGCGAAAGTCAGTAAGATCTAGCGAATTCAGTGTGTAGTCGTGTGAAGAAAACCTATAGATTTTTAAACAAAAATTCCTAAAAAATCCTACAAATTGGGATCTCAACCGAGATTCCTACAATTCCAAATATAAAATTTCCGATAAGATTAATACAACAAATCAAATAGAAATAAAAAACTGAATTAAAAAATTGTTTAAATAACATGACATTATATTTATAAATTTTTTAACTCTTAAGCACATAATCTATTCTTCTAATTATTTGTGTGTAATTTTTTAATTTAATTTAATTTTTTACACAAAATTAAATACATATTCCTTATTTAGAAATTAGAATTAGAATTATTTCGCTACGCAAAATGTATGCATTGTATAATATACTTTCAAATTAAAAAAAAAGTGCTACTATATATTTTTTACGACATAGATTATAATTAATTATATGGATAAAATATTTAAATGTTCATCTGCATATCTTCTTCCATATTAGTAAAGACTGCTTTGGTCTGTATGGCGATAAAACTAATCAAAAAAATTAATATGTCCATTACGTATATCGTGGATTTAATTAAAATGTAAGACAAATTAAACATCATTGTTCGCGCGCGTGTAATATCAGAGGTTTTCCCCTCGGTGGTAATTCAAAAATCACTTACAAGCCGAAAGAAAGCACGGACACTCTCTGTTCCCTTTCCTTCGGCTTCGGGAAATCGTGGGCCCAGGGTGGGACACGAAGGGCGGATGTCCGTTACTGTTTTGGGTGATCTTGCGGGCCCGTGTTTCGCACGTGTTCAGGAAACTTGGTTGGTTCCATGGTTCAATCCACGGTCGACGGTCTTGTCTGCTGTAGAACAAAGTTCAGCCAGACGGCCGAGGTTTTGTGGCGACACAGGCCATATGACTGGAGGCTCAGGTCACTTAAAACACATAACTTACAGGTCACTTAAAACACATAACTTACAGGTCACTTAAAACACATAAACTTTCCCCGACGCGCCTGCATCCAGACCGTGGGTATTGCAGGATGGAAACTTTCCCGAACAATCATAAAATGCATTTTGAAGGAATTTGTACATACGTATATTAATTCATCTATACGCACATGTAAAGTTTTATAATACAATGTGAATACATATTTAGTTTAAAGGAATCTTCTCCATAGAAAGTACATGTTTCAAATTAAACGAATTACATAAATATAACTGTTAAATGATTATGCCAATTTAACGATTAATAAAAAGAGAAGTTGATAGAAGTTCTTTTCGACGCGACATTTACGTTTAACATAGTTTTAGACAGACAAGATCTTACATATATAACTTAACGTATTATCCGGTGGACGACATTAAGTAAATCATCAGTCTCACTAGTCATGGAGTATCGTATCAGAGAACTGCAATGAAATAGGATTAAATATTGGCCAAAAGTTTTAGTCATCTAGAATATTTTTTGTGTATGTGTTAAAGTAAACATCGCAATTATACATTTATTTGGCTTGATTCACTAAAGTCAATGACTTACGAAACTAATTTATGCAATTTATTATTATGCAAAAATAAATATTTTGATATTGACAAATTTCCTTCATCAAATTTTTTTAATTTATATAACTTAATGCACCTACTGTTCTAATGTTCCCTTATTAATACGTTGACAATATCACGACACATACAAAAGTATTTGCACACTCGATGAAAAATTATCATTATTTTAAACCGTTTAAACTTCATAAAACAAAATCATACAACAAACCAATTGGCCTCATTTTAAAGCGTGAAACCTCTACCAATCTTGAATTCTTTTCCAAAGATGTTTCTATATCATGCAGCGGGTACCAAGCAAAAATATCTTTGTTATCGAAAACTATAAAAATTTAAACACCTCCGAAATTACAGAAAATTTTTTTTATGAATAGATCTACCATAATCTCGAGAATTAAAGTTTTTTCACCATTATATTGAATCTTGAATATCAGAAAAAAAACGAGAAAAATTAAAAAATCCTAACATTTTCCTATTTAATTCTAACGTTCAAAATTTAATAAAACGGCAAAAAAAGTGTTGTAAAACAAGTTTTAAGAGACTGTTGTAAAGAGAAGATTTTAATTTTATCATACATTCGATTACAAAAAAAATTTTTTAATTTTTTCAAAGACAGTTGAATTTAATTTTTCAATAGTTTTATATTTTTATATTTTTCAAAGGACACAAACGTCCTTGCTTTCCCATTTGCTACATGATGTAAAATTCTGTTTGAAAAAAACTAATATAGAGCTTGTTCGGGAGAGTTTCCATGCTACAATACCTACGGTCTGGGTACAGGCACGTACGGGAAAATTTATTGCCCTTTGAGTACCCTTAGCAGGCCGTGTCGCCCAAAACGCTGGTCACATGGCTGGACTTCTTCTAAGAAGACGAGACACTCGACCATGGATTGAAGCATGGCGCCAACTTTCCCGAACACGTGAGAAGCACGGGCCCGCGAGATCACCCAGGACGCCAAGGGGTATCTGGCCCTTCGTGCCCCACCATGGACCCTGGACCGCGATTTCCCGAAGCCGAAGGAGGGGGAACCGAGAAGACGTTCGGGCTTTCCTTCGGCTTCCAGAACAGAATCATTTTGACTTCCGACCAATGAAGTTACTCTCTTGCGATAAAGTTACTACGAGGGGACAAGCCCCTAATACTCAGCGTGCGAATTATACAGTCCACATTTATTTTCTATACTCGATCTCGTCTCGCTAATCACGCGCGCGAACAGAGCTGTTAAAATGGAGACTGTACTTTAAAATGAGGCCAACTAAATTGTTATACGATTTTTTTTTTATGAAATTATAAGAGTTTAAAATTCAGAAAATTTTTCATCGAGTATCGCGATTATTTTTGTCCACCTCTGTATATAGTTGGAGCTTATTAAGAGTAAAACTTAATTCGGTGTTTTTACAGTAAATTAATTACAAATTCATTATGAATTTTGGATTCTAAAGTACCAATTTTAAACATTTACAAAAGTATATGGTATTAGATACACTTTATAGTTTTCGCTTTTTAATCAGAAAAAGATACTATCGAAAAGTGCGATAATTTATAAAACTTAAAAATCAGGTGTCAGAGAAATTGTCATTATACGAAAATGTTCAAACTCGATAATAATTTCTCTTATACTAACTCAATTATATATCTAAAAATGTCATTCATGAATTTGGTATTTCCGAAGAATTATTGTTAAGGAACCTTGCGTAAATTTGTCTAGCGCTGTAATTCGGTGTGATCCATTCATCAGAATGAAATGAAATTTTGAGAGGATTCTGAATATAAAATTTTAGCTGCGAATCTTTATTGGTTTTCTGAGATATTAATAAAACTTTGAATACAAATTTTCGATGGTAAGATTTCAGAGATAGTAGCGAGCCGTAAAAGAATGCAGAATCATAGAAAGATCGCGAGAAAATCATATAGAGTTGATCGAGTAGCGAAACAGAGTTGACTGAATCGGAAACAGTTACTTGAGTCGTAGAAAGGAGTTGTGTTAAGTGGTAACTATTAATTATAGATTAACTTGTATTCGTTACCTTGTTCTGTCCGTTATTTATTTAATCTGTATCATCTGTATCATTATTAAATATATATATATATATATATATACTAATAATATATTATTAAATATATACATTAAATATATACACACACACACATATTTAAATATATACACACATTCCTTATATTTAATCTCTGCAGTACGATGCATTAAATTTTGTCTACACAAATGTCACTAATGTCTAATTAAATTCGCTGCCAGCTTGACCTGTATTGAGATTGTGTAGGATTATTTATTCTAATTCGGCTACCGTCAGATGACCGGACACCAATTATCTATAAGATATTTTTAATAAAATCTGTCAATATTAGATTAGTAATAAGCATAGTAACAATAATCATACAACGCTGAGTAATACAGGTTTGGATTGGTAACGTCAGTATAGACAAAATTCATTGTACCTAAAGTTTTTTATTAATATCTCAGAAATAATAAAAGATCCGCCACTAAAAATTTTATATTTGAGGTCTTCTCACGATCTCAGAATTTCGTTTCTTTAATGAATGGATCACACCGCATTGTATCATATCGCCCAGTTAGAGATCATTGAAGAAATTGCATTTACCTAATTGTTTCAATATTTTATGTTCATTTAAAATTATACACAGACAGTGCCAGATTTTCTCGGGAGGCAGCCTTAACTAATAGTTGTTTTAAACAAGTTGTATAAGGCAGACAAGTGAGGAATCTAGTGCAACTGTTGCTATCCACACAAAGCGAGTAATACAGCTCAAGACATCTTTGATTTCTTGCAAAAAACTTCGCACTGTAAATACATAAAGTAGCTCCCAGTCTCTATTCCTCAAAGCGCACTAAGCAGGATATATGCTATTCAATTTGAAAGAATATATGTATATGTATAAACAAAACAAGATTGCCACATAGAAAATCGATGTTCATCAGTTTTTCATGTAAATCGAAAACAAGATACATCATTTGCTTCGTCTAAGCTACAGCAGCAATAACATTAGATATTTCGCTTGTTTTGAATATTGTATATGATACGAGGTAGCTCAACTTGAGATAGTTGAAATTAGTTCATGAGAAAGTCTCGCACTGTCTGATTCTTTACGCAAATGCACCATACGTACATCCTCGCACGAGCCTTACTTACGATGGATCATCGCTTGAGTTTCGCAAAAACATCTTACAATTTAACGCGCGATCAGTAATTACAAATCAAAATTATATCTCTCATCAGTCGGAAAAAACATAAAATCATTTGAACAATCAAATCTATTATTAGTAATTAATTTCAATTATTTCCAATTGTAAGTATGTTTCAATAATCAGAAAGAATCAGCTGAATCATTTAAACGCAACGTGAGAATAATGAAATTTAAAGGAATCATACGAACATTTTAGTCGTCTATCGTCTAAGGCATTGCAACAGTCCACAAATAATTAGTCACTTAACATACTTGACATAACTTGAACTTTATAATCTTAAAACTATGTACACTTTCGTTTAGAAATCTTAAGATACTTTTTATTTTTAATCCTCCAAACTAGATCGTTAACGTCCTCATGAAATTTTACTCATAAATTTTTTTAAGCAAACTTCTATTCTTCCTGAGGATTTTAAAGATTTAATTTAAAAAGTGATTGTATAATATAGCAAAGATTTCGTTAAGTAATCCAAATTTTTTTTACATTTTTTGGAAACTTGAGGGTGTAAAGAAATTAGATTTTTCTTTTTCTATGCTTTAATATTTATTGTAGATGATAATGTTTTTCAATTGCATTCATGGGAATAAAGGAAATTTGTTGCGTTATTTCCAAACTAACAACATTCAAAAATAATATTAGTAGAAAATTCAGTATATATTCCTGCTCAAAAATGGATAATAAACTTTTTTAACTGCATGTATACAATTGTTAATATATTAACATTTGACAGATTCTTTCTTCTATAAAATATTATCTAATTTAATAGTTCTGGCAGATAATATAATTTTCGATTCTTCCAATTTTGAAACAAATATATTATAGTACTTCTCTCAAGATTTTTGAAGGGAAATGCGAGGCTTCCTTGAAAGCCTATCGCAACCGATAGCTGTCAGAACAGATAATTGCCTCGATCGAGTTTTCCATGTTTTAAATAAGATATGCAGGGCGAGCAAACGAATTAGTAGTTACTGCAAAAAGCAGCTATAGCATTTACAGCGTCCACACGAACTGAGTGAAGCGTCGTACAAACGATGAGATTTTCTTTGTTACATGATTTGCGACTGAGTTTCATGTAAAATCATGAGGCACTCTCATTGCCTCTCACAATCAGTACATTCTCTGAAATAGCTAGCATAGCGTTAAAAATAGCAAAATGAAGTTTAAGAATATATCTTCATAAAAAAATTGCAACTGCTACAGCAATTGTTCTATTAATTGAAATGAAATTAAAATTATAAATTAAAAATTAATGAAATTAAAATTAAATTAAATTATATTATATTAAATACAGAGTGGTTCAATAAGAATTGATATTTGAATATCTTCGTTATTTCTGAAGATATAAGAAAACTTAGTTAATAAAAATTGTTCATAGAACAATTGGTCTGCAATGTGACAGTAATAATATTTTTGTTGCCGGAAAAATTTTTAAATGAAATTATATCGACTCGACATTCTATATAATCCTATATGTCGAAAAATTATTAATTTTGATATTTTAACTTTAACTTTATAAAATTTATTGCATGACATAGAAGGATAATATGAGCATGAGAATATCGTTCCTGTCTTTTACATAGTAAATTTTGCAAAATTGAAATTGAAATACTTCTTAAATTAATCATTTTCCGACATACACAAATTAATATTTTTTTATAGAGGATATTGAACTGCATTGATTAATGGATTAAAAGATATATGATAAATATATATAATTACATTTAAAAAAAATAGTTACAGCTACAAAAAAATTATCATTCTCTTTCTATACTGAACAACTTTTGTTAATAAAGTTTTTTCAAAAATAACTGAGATATTCAAGTGCTAATTCTTATTGAAGCATTCTGTTTACTAAAATTGTACTCAAATGAAATTATTAAAAGAATTGTGGCACAAAAAGCCAAAAAGTTCTTTTAATTATTTATAAATAATTGAAAAGCAATTTTATTTCATTTCAAATTTGATTCCATTTGGTACTTACACTTTGACATATATCGAAAATTTGAAATAGCGATATATAAAGTTTTAAAGAACATATATATTTAAAGATGACAGAATTTTTTATTTAATTATTTCATAAGATATTTCAAAGACTTTAATTTACAATATTAAGAATTACGGCATGAGCTCTGTTACTGTATTGAAAGCAAATGTTCTTTTCAAGATATAATTTTTCATATTATAGTCTCATGGTGAGACATTTGCCTTTTAAACGGACCCTTAAAAATGGTCTCATGGTTTCAGGTTTCAGCCTGGCCACAAGATTCATAGTCTAATCTAAAAGCTAGTCACAAAGCATGTCGTGAGGTAAATCTCATCGTCTATAGGACATTTAACGAACTGTGAAATACCATTAATCTTGATAAAAAATCGATTCATGTGATAATCTCAGGTACGAGATCGTTACGTCTCGTAATATCTATATGTACATAGCTCAGGTCATCTTTTTAGAATTCGTTCATTCACTCTACCGCGATAGAAACAGAAATCGATAAAGTTAAGGAACTTTTAAATAGATTCTATTTGAAACATGGATCATAGAATTTTTTTAAAAAATGTTCTTACATTTTTACTATTACAAGTTTCAATGAGAACAAATAAATAAACATTCTTAAAAATAAAAGTTTCAGACAGAATAGAACTCATAAAATATAAAAATAATTTGTTTATTAACATTAAAAAGGTAATATTTGCAGCAAATACCGACACTAAATACTATTCAACGAATAGTACTCGAATCTAAAAATGAATTTTTAATTAAATGTTCTAAAATAATTTCTTCATAGAACATTTCTTTTATTAAATAAATTCTCTAAAATGTCTTCCACTATTTAAAAAGTGTTCCTAAGTGTAATACTTCTTTCTATAAAAATTAACAAACAAAACCCAGTACCTTTTTATATGAAATATTATATGTAAGTTCAAACAGAATTTTTTTAAAAACAAAAAGAATCTGTTAATTTCAATTCCGGCTTAGAAAAATTATATTGATCAAAATAATCTTACGTTCTACAAAAGTTAATCACTTGAAATATTGCCTTTTTAAGAACTTTGTGAAATCATTAACAGGTAAGAAACGTATTGAGCCAATTCACAAGTGTCTTTTGACATAAAATTGATTGACATTTTTGAAGATCTTAGGTGCTCATTAAACTATTTAATTGGTTTAGTTTTGAAGAATTAGTTAACATTCTACTAATCGTTTTCAAATAACCAAAATGGTCTACTCTTCAAGCTTGAGTTAAGACTCTTTTTTTCTATCGTGAATTGCTTAACAATTGCTTAGTTTTGCATATATTACATATATGCAATGTCATATATAATACCCATATGAGTAAATCGATCGCAGCTCAATAACTTTAATAATTATTTTTTATTTTTATAATTTCTTATAAAATCAAATAGTCGAAAAAAAGTCATCAATATTTCATAAGCAGGAAAAAACGATAGGGTGTAAGTTTTATAACTCAGAAAAAAATCAAAGAATTAAATTAGAAAATTATTGAAAACTCTTCATTTCGATTCAATTTAATTCTTTAACATAAGTTAATAATGTGAAAATAATTGAGAGATCCAAATTACATTTATTAATTACAGTTAAATTACAAATATTTATGCAAATTTACGTTTTTTTTAACACAGCTAAAAAAATAGGATATAAAATAGGACTAAAGAAAGAATCTAAATAAAGATTTGTTCTATTCTCTAAATATTGTAACAAATTTATATAGTGTTCGCGAGAGTTTTGGTTTGCCGGAACCGGGGCCTTCGACCGGGGTTGTGGCGTAGAGCCAACTCTCCCGAACACAGGTTGCGCCATGAAGACAACTCGCCTTAGCACATTCGTGGCGTGAGGACAACTCTCCCGAACGCGTGCGCGACTCCACGGGCGAGACGCCTTCGCCTTTGTTCCCACCTTGCGTTCGCGACTCCCCAAGGGAAGGGGAACCGAGGTTACCTCTGTGCATTCCTCGACCCAGGATTTTAGAATCGGTTCCGAGCAATTAGGGTGATCTTTGCGACACTAAAGCTACTAACGAGCCCCGCCCTTATCTCAGCGTGCGATTAAATCATACAGTCCACTCATCAACATACAGTCCACACAACTAAGACCTCGCCACGCTACTCACGCGCGCTAACATATAGTTTTGCATTTTATACATTTTATTCTATTTTTTCACGTTTTAACGTATAAACATTCGCATAATATATCAATTCTTTAAATATGTAATGTGGTGTTTTGAATATAATAGAAACAAAAAAAAGTCGAAAAACAAAACCAATATTTCGAAAAAGAAAAGAAAATACAACATTTTTCGTTCGAGCTGTAAAATATAAGATATCATAAAACAACGTAATTAATTAATAAAACATTAACCTATTTTCCTCTTTGTTGCTGGATTGACTTTTCGAAGACGTTTGTTGCTTGCCGAACGTGTTCGTTCCATCGACGGATTTCTGTTCGTTATTCTCGTTCACGACCTGTTTAATCGGAGCTGGATTTAACACTGCCTTGTAACGACCACTTCTATGCCGCAACAATCCAGCATTCAACGCGTGCTTCAGAGCCCGATGAACCTGAAAGCTTTTTTTTGTAAGAAGCGACAAATGGGAAGGTTTCGACCTTTCATTCTCGTATTCTATAATTAAGAGTTTAAATGTAAATGTCAGAGGTGAAAACAAGAATATAGGGTGAAGTTACCTAATGAGATTTTCTTTAGTAACGTAATATATTAATTTATCTTCGCTACAGAACTTTTAAATGTTATATAATAGTAATACTATTTTCGTATATGATTAACCGTTTATTCGCTTTTATTTGATACTGAAATTAAGCGTTTTAACTAAATACATATTTGTGAAATATATTGGAGATCATTTTTTAAATGGTTGAATTAAATTACAAGTATAATCATTAATAACGTTATATAAATACATAAATACTGTTATATAGTGTGTGCAATGGAGTTATTAACTAGTTGTATCATTCAATATTCAATGTATTAAATAATAAAAATTTAATCTCGAAGCTATTTAATAGTTAGCATATTGTTGTTTTTAAACATATATAAAATCTTCGGAAGCTCTTATTATGAAATTTTCATATTATCGAATTTTTGTTCAACTAACAATAAATTTTATTTTAAATAAAGGCGAAAACACTGAAATAGAAATTACAAATAAATTTTGTATGTATTTAGTTTTGTTTTTAGTTTCACACTATGTGTGAAAACAAATAGAAAAAAAATAAAGTTTAAGAATAAACAAACTGGGTCTTACATTACGAATCTATTCTTTTTTATCTATGTATTTATATAATTTTCATTTTTGTTTTATCATAAAGAAACCGAATCGTTTTTGTTATACGTATTTTACTCTTCAATAGGTTGCAAAAGAATATATAATTTGCTCTTAAAACATGTGTCGAATTTTAATAAAAGTATTCTTACTGTTTATTTTAATAAAAGTAAAGTATAAAGTAAAATATTATGTTAATTTTAATAAAAGTAGTGACCTTAAGAGTTGTGATTTCTTTACGAAATAGATCTTATATTAGGCAACTTTACCTACTTTTATTGATATCAGTATTTGTATGTATAATAAACATAATTTATTTTATTTGTATATTCTTCTTGTTAATGCAATTTTTCCTTTTGATTCCTCTACATTATATATCTTTAACCTCTGAACAGCCGAAATGTTGTAATCTAGGTTACCTTTGATCCATATCGGAATTAAAAATACTAAATATCACCTAGTAACGTTTACATTATATAAGAAAAAAATGAAAATATTCTATAAATTTATAATTTGTAATTTTTTATAATTTATAATTTTTTTGTTTATTTACAATTAGAACAAAAAATAATCAAATATCAAAAATGATTCGGTTTGACGATTCGAAGATTAAAGATAAAATATTTTAAAATTTTTATCACAAAAATTGTATTAATTATTAAATATTTCAATATATAAAAAATGTATCAGATTCTAAAAATAACGATTTGTAATAATTATATAATTGTAAATTTTTGGATGATATTTTTAATTAAAACAATTAGATTATTATAATTTTTTAATGGTCATAACATTCTTTTTTAGAAATGGAAAGAAATGAAAAGCATATAAAACATACAAAAACATCAATCGAGTTATAATTTTATTAGCACGTCAGTTTTATCATAACTTGCAGCATAAAATTGTTCTAAAATTATAATTTATAAGTAAAATTTAATTGAATTTCCACATTTCTCGATTATAATATAATATAGTGTAAAAATAGATGTAATCAAGCGTCCTTTGAGTTTATAATTTTTGAAAATTCTGTTATTGAAGAAAATGGTGGAAAATGCTGCTTCCCGGAAGGATGCAAACTTCGAAGCATCTGATGGATCATCAAAGACATTTGAAGATTCTTAGAACGCTCCAAATTACTTAACAACATCTATAGCGTGATTATGCAAATCTTGTAAATTTAGAGAATTAGTTTTCCAAAAATTTCTCACTTTCCGAAGAATCTTAAATTTTTAATTTCCTTAAAAAGAAAGTTTTCGTGAATTCTCTTAATGAGTAGTTCTTTGTTTAATTAAAAAATTTCAATCGAACATATTCTTAAATAAAACATAATTTTGAATAGTTTAACTATTAAAAGTAAAATAATTTCCATTAAAAATTTTGCGTATAAATTAAAAAATTTTGGTTGTTAAAATTCGAAGATATTACTTTTCTTTCGTTTTAATTTTTAAACTTCTAGTTATGTAAAAAATTTTGTTCAAAATTTGCTTGTATGCAGATGTTAAACAATTTCACAAGTAATCCACATATTTTTAAATTTTTTAATTTACTTTTCATAACATAATAAGAACACTAATAAATATTCCAGAAATTCAAACTGTTTGATCTAATTTACGTATCTATTTAATACTATTTAAATTACATATAATGTAAAATATTTTTTTCGTTCTTGCAAGTAAAAAAAATATATTGGAGTCACATTTAAATGAAACACCTTGTATATCATTTCTTTTGTTGCTGTTGCCGCATGTGTATTTATTAATTGAAATGTGAGGAGAATGCAATGTCTACGTGCACTACACTATACTATACTGTCGTATTGTACTCATAATACGACAGTATAGTACTGTTTCGTAAGAAAAGTTTTATATTTCTTTATTCCAAATGTTAACACGAAGAAAACCAACTACAGCAGAAAGAAAATTTAAAAATAAATTGAAATTACAATTAGTGAACTAACGGCCATGAATTAAGCTGTACATCTAACAGTGATATAACGTATATCATATCAAGCTACCTTTTAAGATTGTGAAAAGATTAATATTAAAAAATAAACGAGACAGTGATATGACAAAGAACTTTGATTAACATTGTCGAATTACTAAAAGTGCACGCAATTAATAATTTACATTTAGCTCTCTGTCACCTGCATTGTTACATTTCTCGGCGTACTCTTGGAAGTTCGTCGAAGGAAGTCGAGGACATTTCAAGCGGTAGATCCTTTTCCCTCGCACAGATGTACCACAGCATCAAGTACACGATTCATTAGCCGTGGATTTGACGCGTACACCATGGTTGATTTGTTTCCAATTTCATGCAACTATGTTGCACATAAAAATGATAGATATAGTGTATACATACATACATATATATATATATATATACATACATATATATACATATATATGCATATACAACAACAACAATGAAATAAAATATGATAATATATAATAAATTTTACGAAATTACTAACTTTTCCACTAGCTTTTCATTTTATATTTTAAATGTAAATAATTCTAAATTAAATAACTTCTTTTATATCAAGTTCTATAATTTTGATTATTTATAAATAACATTTATAAATTTAATGTTAACTTCTCTGATCCAATTAATATATCGTAGAATTTTTGTTTTTATATTAACCTATGCTATAGACTATTATGATATAATTGTGATTGCAATCTAATGTCACCTAGTGATTGTCACCTAATAGTCAAATTTATAAATTTACGAGGGAAACAAAAATGTTGATAAATATTGATCAAACTTTGCAATATTTATATTTGTTCCTGTAATTTTTCGAAGTCCTATACGCTGTGATTCGCAATTGGACTGCAAATTCATATTTTTGAGGATCTAATTTAAAAAAAAGAATTTCGATAGAAAATTGTTCTATCTATCAAATATTATAGAAAACACCACATTTTGGATAATCTACATATTATTTCATATTATTGTTTCATATTATTATATTCATTATTATTTCATATTTACACTTTCAAATTTGTTACATATAAATACATAAAATTTTCATTTTTTACATGTTACGATAAAAATTTCTAATCAGATTTTGTTATATTTTCTGTATTGTATCTATGTAAAAATTGTAAATATTAAGCTAGCTACCGAAAATTTCATAAAAATATGAAAATAAATCTATCCTTCTGGATTATAAAATTTAACCAGTATATCAATTGCATATAAATACATAAGAAATATATATTTATACATGTATAAATAAGTATACTTACATATATGTAGTGAAGAACGTAACTGAATCAGTAACGATAAAAGATTATCGATAATTTGAACTTCATAAAAATTATATAAATTATATAACAATCCACTTGATTTCATTTTAAAGCATAAAACCTCTATTTTGACAATTTTGTGTTTGTTTTTTTCAAAAATAATTTTACATCATATAATGAATGGGAAAGTGAAGATACTTTTTCTCGAAAATTATAAAAATTCAAACATTTCTAATAACATTGAAAAAATTTTTTCATAGTTAGATCCACTATCATTTTAAAAAATGAAGTAGATTTTAGAATTCGCTCTACAATTTTTTTCAGAATTTTATTAAACTTCAAATATTAGAATTAAATAGACATTCAAGAAATTCTAACATTCCATAATCCTAATAATCAAAGCTCAATAGAATAGTGAAAAAAAATTTTACAAGCTTTAAGAGATCATTGTAGAGAACAAATTTCAGTTTTCAAGACTATAATGGATCTAATTTAAAAAAATCTTTTCTCATTGCTTTTAAAAATGTTTGAATTTTTATAATTTTCAAGAAAAAAGTACCTTTACTTTCTCACTCGCTATATAATATAAAATTATATTATATAATATAAAATTATCTTTCGAAGACTGTGAAAATAGAGATCTTAAGTTTTAATGTGAGATCAAATAGATTGTTATATGATTTTCTTTTACAAAATTATAACTTAATTATTATTAAATTATCGACATTTTTTAATCGTTATTAATTCAGTTCTTCACTGTATATATTCATCAAATTATTCATCCGTATTGTTTTTCAAATATTTTAAAATTGTATATATTTTTTATTATTATACGAACAGCAAAAATTATAAAAGAAAAAGATTTTCTTATTGGACTGCAAATATTGCAAATTTAAAGTTTTATGCATACCATTAAAAAATGGTATTTAAATAGAGGTTACTTTTATCGTTATATATCATTGCATCATAACATCATTGTACTTTGAATATTTTATATATTTTTGCATTAAATGCATTCTTAAATTTTTAAGTTATTTTTATAAATGCATAAAAATCCACCGTAATTAATGGTAATTTTAAAAAATTAAATAGCAAAATGCTACTTACTTCCTGAAGATTTAAAATAACATAGGTTTTTGAATCAGTGCCGTCATAGTTAGAATAAATAATTAACAAAATAATTGATACTATATATCATGCAAATAGAATTTTTCCAAACTGCAAATTTAATTAAAACATAACAAATTTTACCGAGATCAACAATAAATTAATATATAATCTAATACATTGCTGGGCACTTTTATTCTTACTTTTTTATTTCGATTTTGCGACCAAATATTGCTAATTTCAATAGGTATATTGCAATATGTAATATTAGCAAAAATTATGATATAATTTACCAAAGCTAAAATAAAAAGGATGTTACATACTCCACATAATTCTGTTTTTCAAAAACAGTCAAGTTTTATTGAGTAAAATTATATTTTGCGAATTACATATATAGATATTTCCATATATATATATACTCCATACATAGATATTTATACACGCACATATATATTACATACATATATAGATGTTATATATACATATATATCTTTCATATTCATTCTCATAATAACTAAAAAAAATTATTTAAAAAAGAATTTATTTTACATATCAAAACAGTTTTGTATATATTTTGTATATTTTTATAGCAACATAATAAGCGTAATATCAAAAACACAAGCTTATTATTGAAACTCTATAAAGCATTTACATCATAAAGACATCATAAAACATTTACATTTAGAAATTAACATGTGTACATATAGAATATTCTTTGGAAAATGAAGTCTTGTTTTCATTATGAATTGAAGTATGCATGTGTCGTAAATTAAATATGCCAATATAAATGAAGAATATTTGAAATAGGACGACCCGAGGAAGAATGTCAAAAGAAATGAATGTTTCAAGAATTTGTACGAGAAGAGAACATTGAATGTTAGCAAATGTCTTGTATGATCTTGAATATTTCAATAATCTGCTATAATAATATAAACATCTGTTCAATAACTGTTGTACTTTGACAAGCTGTAGGCTTTCTTAAAGGTAATCCTATAAGTAAATTTTGAAAAGATTTGTGTAATTCAGATTTTTTGTGTAATTCGAAATTTTACATAATACTACCAAGTTTAATAATAAAATATATGAATTTTTATGATGATTATGAATAAAATGAAGTTTACAAGTTATACATCTTTCGATTATTTTATTTCACAAATAATTACACAATCGTAAATATGAAATTTATAATCTATGACCTGTAAAACTAATTATTATTATTGTTGTTGTTGATTAATAAATTATTATAATAATATATTTATGATAATTATAAAAAAGATGTATTTTTCTTTTATAACAAATGATTTAACGTCAAACCTGTGCTTATTTTTAATTTCGATCATATTTTGCAGTTACCTTAGCTTCCTTTGATGTTCAGCATCATATCGAGATTATTGTCACGTACTATTCAAGCACATATTTCGCTCATAAGTATCAGGATACTAGGTAGATAGTTTACTAGCAAAGAATCAATTAATCGATTAAAGAAGATGGCAAGAACGTAGGAAATTTATTTACGATAGTTGTAAAAAAGATTAGTAATGAATCAATAATTGAATAACGACTTTTTTTATTTTGATTTAAATAAGTCCCCATTGAAAAAAAGATTAAAATATATTAAACAAAACACTTTAAAAAATCTAAAGGATCTAGTATCTGATTTAAAATCATTGTTATAAAATATAAAAATGTATAACATCGAATAAAGTGAAGAAAATAATAATACATATATCGAAATAATAATATATCTTTATTAAATATTGCTTATTCTTCTCAGAGTGCAATTCGAGCAGACTTTCAATCACCATGTCATATTGTACTAAGAATAAAACATCTCGTTTTTCCTGATAACTTATTTTCAATGATAACTTTTTCCTTGTGTTCATTCATCAAAGTTTAAGTTTTTTATACTCCAAAATGTTAAACAAAATGATAATTCTTATAAATTTCAATAATTTCCTAATAACTTTTAAAATTTATTCCATTATTGTTTATGAGTTTCACATTAAACAAAGATATATACGCTCTAGGAATTTAGTAAATTGGCTGTGATGAAAGGCAAGTCAAACGTATCCTCGAAAATATCTTTCTCCCCGCGTTGCTTTCGCACTCGTGTATGTACTCTCGTAGAACGATGTGTTTGTCAGTTAAGGCTTGTTTGCTGAAATTTGTGGTCTACTCGTTTTCCAACGTGAACGCCATGGAAAAGACCGTTTTGTGTCCTAAGTAAGTTCCAAAGAGTAAATGATGTCCATGATAGCTACAAAGGAAAACGAAAGGCAGACGAATTAATTCGCTAATTCAATTCCTTCCTGTACCCGTCAATTGACTGCACCCGCACGTCCGTTGAACCGCAGTTACAGAATAGTATTAATTATCGTCGATCGATCGCGTTGAAGTGTTCTCCCTCGGTCGTGAATGCACGTATTCGAGCGTGATGTGGGATCATTCAATGCACAACTTAGACGACGAATTTCATGAAAGAAAATAAAATGATTTAAAGGTTTTTAAAGAAATTCCATGTCGTCAATGCAGAAAAATTCACTTAGAATCAGAAGCGATGAAATATTGTGAAATTCTTGGTGTAATCTTGCACAATTTATACAAATTTTCTCATGTCTGAAATATCTATTTTAGAAGAACGAATTGTTAAAGATAAAATAAAATTATCGAACAGAATTAATTATGTTATGTGAAATAATTATTATTCATAATTTTGATGTCTATGAAAAGTCTATAACGCAACGAAAGAAAGTATAATATGTTCTCTGAAAGAAGTGTTTTGTTAATAAAAAAAAACTACATAATTTAAAACAGTACATTTTGCAGCAACACTTACTTGTTTACAATAATAATCAAACAAAATTCACAATAAGACACATAAATCAAAAAAAGCGACGTAATTCCTCTTTGAAATTATGGATAAAATAGATAAGATTTCCATAATTAATTGAGGAGTTGCAACACTTTTGTGAACCAATAATTCGAAAATCGGCATGCGATATTATATTAAATATCTATATTTTATATTTTTTCTTTTTTTGGTACAATATATCTTTTATTATAAAGATTTATCTTATTTAATATTACGTATTAGGTTTTAAATTAAGTATATGATATATATAAAGGATGTTGCTATCTCAAATATCTCCGCTGTTTTTAAAGAAATGAAAAGAATTACATTAACGGAAATTATTTAATACGAAAGTTATCCAATATTTACTAAATATAATTTATTGTTTTAATTAAATAAAAATCCGAAGTTAGTAATAATATAAATAAATTATATATAAATGTTAGGGGTGTGCGAGAACCCGAAAATATCGGGAACCCGATGATCGGGACGAATCGGGAAGAGATCGAGTCGGGTTGGGTCGGGTTCCCGAAAATTTCAAGATTCCCGAAGGAATCGAGTTTCCCGAAAAAGTCGAAATTCCCGAAAATTTCGAGAACACGGCAACCGTTTCTCGAACTGTGCAGTGCTGTATAGCAGCCCAGAAAATATGTAAATATACAATCACACGTTTGTTTATATGACACTCTTAAAAAGAATTAAATTAATAAATTTATATTAATAAATTAATAAATTAAATAAGTAAAAAGTAAAATAGCATAATTTAGCCGAAAACATCTGGAATAAACAATCCGAAACCATGAATGTATTCATTAAAACGAATATAAATGGTTAGTGGGTTCTCAGAATTTTCGGGAATCCCGAAATTTTCGAGTATCCGTCCTGATCCCGAAAAAATTTCATGTCCCCGACCTGATATTTCAGGTTCTCGCACACCTCTAATAAATATTATAAAAATATATCTAAATTAATTTAGATGTAATTTTTGTAATTTAAATTTATTTAAATAAATAATATATATTTAACACGTTGAGGCCCGCGTCGGTCCCTGGGGACCGACACTGAACTTTCCGTCTGGACCGCGTCGGTCCCTGCGGACCGACAGTCGACTTGTCGTTTGGAGAGCGTCGGTCACTGGGATCTACAGTAACAAAGTTAGAAAATAAATGTAGCAATTTCAATAAAATTTATTGAAATATTCTAAACAAAAATATGGTTTGTTTTCGTATTACAAAATGTGACGACTTTTTTAGTCAAATTTCTGGCTATCTTGCGTCCGTATATCGTTGAATTATTCTTGTAACATCCCGAACAATATCTTCGGATTTTGTGAACATCTCCTTCTTTCTTTTGTAATTGATAAACATTTCTTTTTTCAATAGGCTTGTCTTTTTTTTAACTGATCGCCTTTTGGACGTCTTTTATACGCTTTTGAACTTGGAACACGTTTTACGTTCATATCTCTCTGTTTATTTTAGCAGTCTCAAAGATCGCCCAAGCGCTCGGTCACTGTGGGCTGAACGGAAAGCGCATCAAATTCGGCGCGGGGCTCAACGTGTTAATTAAAAAAATTTTTTATTTAGAAAAAATATTTAATAATATAATTAATAATAATATATATAAAATATTTTTCAAAAATTATAATAATAATATTAAACTAAATATAAGTTAATAATCATATTATTATAAATCTAATAATAAAATATAAAAATTTGATTTTATAGAATGTCTACAATATGGTATTAATGATATTTTTGAAATGAAGATTTCAATGTTATCTCTATTTTTTTAAATAGAAAAATGTGTTTTTCCATTCATTAATCAGTTCGATAAATTAACGGAAATATTTTAACTTCAGTTTTATTTAATATATACATAAAAAACAAGAACGATATGAATACAAGCATATTGCCCTTGTATTTCCTTGTCTTTCATACAATAAATTTTATAAAATTAAGATTGAAATATCCTAAACTAAAATCTCCTAAACTAAAATCTCTTAAATTAATAATTTTTGAACACACATAAACTAATATTTTTTTAGAATATGTCGAGCTGCATCGATTAATGGATCGATATCGATAAATGGATAACATATCATTTTATTTAAAAAAAGTGAAGGTGATACTGAAGGAGTGGAAGTTTAAATCTCCGAAATCTATCCATCTACAGAAAAATCATTACTGCCATATCATAGCCCCCTTAGTACTGAATAACTTCCATTAATAAAATTTTCTCATATTTCTAAAAACAATGAAGATATTTGAGGTGAAACACGCAGATGGGATTCTGTATATATGTATGTATGTATATGTAATCATACGTGCATAACACTCGAATATATTTTTGTTAAAAAACCAATTATTTTTTATAAATATTTTATTTCAGAAATAGATATCGTTTAAAACGTTAGGCGTTTCAAGCCTTTTAATTAATGAACGAATCAGAACATATTGTGAGGGAGGATCGGTCCCAAGGCATCATGAAGCAACGAGTCTTACTGGCTCTCGCCAACTTGATCACTTCCTACGCATCTTTCTTGTAAGTACTTTCTTGTAATTATTGTTACAAAATCTTAAAGTAAAACTAGACGTTTATTTGAAACTGTTTTATCATATTAGCTACTTATATTAACTATCTGTTCAATTTAATATTATGACGATTTATCTATAATATTGTACACTCTATTGTATAACGCTTTTTCGTTACAAAAAGATAAGATAATATAACAATTTGCAGTTTAATACATTATTTTTATATTATATTCCTTATACAATATATATTGCATTATTACATTATTCTTATATTATCCCTTAATATAATATTGTAGTATCGTAGGTCATTATCGCAGGTTGTTGTTATTATATTTTTAGCTGCGTTTAATTATACTAGATGATCTGTAATGTTTGCTGATCGTAGGAATACATGAAAAGAAAGAAGGTATGAATGTGGTAGGAGAAGCGCGATATTGGCATGAGACGTTTTTCTTTTTGAAAAGAAGAAAATCGAGCGAGTGGAAAATAGAATTGTCGATTTGAATTGTAAGAAAACGTCGATTGAGTTGTAAAAAGGAGTTGATTGAGTTGTGAAAAAAGAGTTTATTTGTGACTACGTCGTTGTCGCAGGCACGTACAGGGAAAATTTATTAGTTTTTAAGGACCCTTAGCAGGCCTGTGTCGCTAGAAACCCTTGGCTACAAGGCTGGACTTTGTTCTAAGCAGACAAGACCCTCGACCGTGGATTGAGGCATGGCGCCAACTTTCCCGAACACGTGAGAAACACGGGCCAGCGAGATCACCCAGGACGGCAACGGGTATTTGGCCCTTCGCGCCCTACCCTGGACCCGCGATTTCCCGAAGCCGAAGGAAGGGGAACCGAGAAGACGTTCTGGCTTTCAAATCAGAATCATTTCGACTTCCGATAAATAAAGTACATTCTCTTGCGACACAAAGTTACCACGAGGGGACAAGCCCCTAATACTCAGCACGCGTAATATACAGTCCACATCTTTTCTAAGCTCGATCTCGTCTCGCTACTTACGCGCGCGAACAAATGATGATTATGGTAAGTTGAAGGTAAAAATTTATTTAAGGTGATTTGAAAAAATTAAAATTATCACTATAATCTCGATATGTTTTATACTAAACACGCTAAACTCGCTAGATCTCACTGATTCTCGCAACTCTCAGTCCTTTCGTTCTCGCGACTCACTACTCTGTTCATCCGCACAAAACATTCGTCGTTCACACATGCACACAAACGCAGCCATACCCTAAAATATTTTAAGTGCTAGACCTGGAAAGCTAGAATAAACACTCCCAGGTCCCAGGTCTAGCTTTCGTTATGTTCTGCTGCAAATAGATGTCACGCAGGCTATGATTGTTGGACATTGGAGAAAATTCCCAATCGCATAATTAATTACCTATTGTTTAATCATCAGCATTACTATTAAATAAATATTATTTATATTTAATCTCTACAATATTACACTATTCTACAATTTAATGTAACATGTTACATATATTATTTTTATTAATGTTTATGCCTTTCGAGAAAGAAAAATCCTGCAATCAATAATAATTAAAATAGAATCAATGTTAGGTATCAAACGATTGTAATTCATAAAAAAAAGCTTGTAGATATCAAAAATATCTACGGCTATGAAAATTGCATGTCAGTCATTTGATAGCAAAAGCACTCGAGTATAATTAAGTCATGCGATTGATTTTGCATGATGGGTTGAGCTAAGTTGAAAATACATATATTCTCCCCCCAGTCTCTCCGTTCGTTCGATGAGAGACCGTAACTGCAGCGATGGAATATTCGGAGTTGGACGAGCGTTATAATGCAGGTCATGGAAAACCTGTTTTACTCAAATCTTATTGTCAGACAATTAACCCAATTTGAACCGGTCTCTGAATAACCCTCCATTTCTTGGCGTTCTTCGCATAATTGTTCATTTCTTCGTTGCATCATGTGGATAATTTAATTAAGAGTTTTGAAAACATTACTCGATGTTCGACATATATTTTTGTTGGATTCCGCGTAAAGAATTAACACACTTATAATTCCGAAGAGGTTTATTCAGTATTGCAATAGTGGTCGCGTACAAGATCTTTTGTCGATGAGGAATATTAAGGAAAAGAATTAGAATAATAATAATAATGACTTCTTCTTCCGAGCATGTTAGTATATATATCGTTTTCAAGTGGAAGGGGAAGGGGCATAGATAACCAACTACTGGATCTTGCCCTTATGACTAATTATTCACAGTCCATTTTTATGTGGACTGTTACTAGTGTAGTTCTTCTGCGTGTTACTAACTTAGTGTTTGCACTGATTCAATATTGTCAGCCAGGGTTGATCATCCAACACCTCCCCCCAAAGATTGAAGATGATGACGTGAGAAAGAATCTTCAACAGTGTTTAAACTTAAAATTATGATATACGTTTCGAATTACAAATATGAATATAAAAGTAAAATGTTTTTACAATTAATATATGTATATATATAGCTAGGGAAACGCTTATAGTGAATAATATATAATGAATATAATATATAATATAATAACGTAGTATATAAGATTCAGTGATGGTACAACTCGGAAAGTCATGAATTATAATAGTGTAGTTCTTCTGCATGTCCAGGTTCTTCCCCGGGTTCTTGCTGATTGGGGAATTTCTGTCTCTTCTTCTTCTTGAATTGTGTGTTGTTTGAGTGATGTTTTGATTTTGATTATAGGGCACGAGCTCCTGACCATGGCTGTTGTGTTCTGAGTGCATATCAGAGTTAAAGTTGCAATTGACAAAGATAATTGGTGGGATGGTATCGCTGTTATATTCTTTGTAAAGCAGAATATATGCCTCAAAAATCTTAGGCAACCGGTAACAATTTAACTATATTACGATAAATAGTATGGCTCCAATAAGAGATAATATTATCGTATATCATTTAGTGTGTCGTATTATAAATGGTTTGTTCAATTGGTCGGTTACTATTTGGTTGAACTCGTCTAATTTTTTATTGGCGTATCCAAGTTTGGAAAAATCTATAGTCGTTAGTTTGATCGGAGCTAGTTGAATTGGGACTGTTTTATTGAATCTTCGTGTTAGAAGGCAGCAATCATCGGTGATGTCAAGCTTCGGAACATAGTGTGATATGTTGCAGCTCGTACTACTGATTGTCTCTAGCACAAAGAAATCCGTATAATCTTTACACGACGACTCCAACTGAAGAATCCCGGTCTGATGCAATATAACGTCCTCCGTATGATTGGAAAGATTCTTACAAATTATTGTGACTGTGATAGGCTTTTGAAGTATGTATATCCATTGGTTATTTTTTATGTATTTCCAGGTTTCCACTTCTGCTTGAAAGGTCTTCGTTCTGCAGTCTTTCGGTAGGTGGGTAAGTTGTGGAAGTAAAAGTTGCATTTCACACATAAGCTCATTGGTCCTCTTATTGATGTGTATTCCGTGGCATGAAATGTTAATCCACATACTCGATACAATTCGATAGATCCTTGATGAAGGTGGAGTAGTTTTGGGTTGAGATAGTAATAGGAAAGGTTGTCTAGTTTCTATAAAAAAATATAGTACTAGTGTTATATTGCATTGGAAGTGGAATTAACTCGTATAAATTGAATATTGTTTTATCTACTATAGTAATCTTTATAGCGGAAATTATTACATTCTCCTTTGATACAACATTTAATTCTATTGGGTTGGCAACATTGCCGCTTTTGTCGATAGATTCACTCTACACTTTCTTTTGTTTTGTTAACGTGGTCAGAGCATCTAACCTATATTTTTTTCTTACTGTGTGGACTTCTACTTTTAATTAGTAAAAAAATTATATCGATTAGTTCTTTAGTTTTGTTTTTATCCCAATTTAAAAATGGAAAAACAGGACGTGCACTTCCGACACATTTTATTGTATTACTTCCGAAAAGGCAAGAACGCATCGCAAGCACAAAAGAAGTTATGTGCCGTATATGGAGATGAAGCCTTAAAAGAAAGGCAGTGTCGAAATTGGTTTGAAAGATTTCGTTCTGGTGATTTTTCACTGAAAAATGCACAACGATCTGGCCGCCCAGTCGAAGTGGATGAAACCCATATCAAGGCCATTATCGATTCAGATCGTCACAGCACAACACGAGACATTGCAGAGAAGCTCAATGTATCGCATACATGCATTGAAAAAAAATTAAAAACCCTTGTTATGTCAAGAAACTTAATTTATGGATCCCTCACCAGCTAAAGGAAATTCATTTGACGCAACGGATTAGCATCTGTGATTCGCTTCTGAAACGCAATGAAAATGATCCATTTCTGAAAAACCTAGTTACTGGCGACGAAAAGTGGATAGTTTATAAAAATGTTACTCGCAAGAGATCGTGGGTGAAGCAAGATCAACCAGCCCAAACAACATCAAAAGCAGAGATTCACCAAAAAAAGATTATGCTGTCAGTCTGGTGGGATTACAAAGGAATTTTGTATTTTGAACTCATGCCACAGAACCAAACAATCAATTCAAATGTGTATGTTGAACAACTCGACAAACTGAACGAGGCAATTGAAGAAAAGCGGCCGGTATTGTCAAATCGGAAGGGTGTTGTTTTCCATCATGATAACGCAAGGCCCCACACATCTTTGGTCACTCGGCAAAAATTATTGGAACTGGGTTGGGATGTTTTGTCACACCATAGAGCCCTGATCTTCGGATTACCATTTGTTTCGTTCCATGCAAAACTCTTTAAATGGTAAAATTTTTAATAACGCGGATGATGTCAGATCACACCTAATTCAGTTTTTTAATAGCAAAGACCAGACATTTTACGAACGGGGAATTTTTACACTGCCAGAACGATGGAAAAAGGTCATCGACAAGAACGGGCAATATCTAATTGAATAAAGTTATATTTTTTAACAAAAATTCTGAATTTTCCTTCTTATTTGAAATCGGCAATGACTTAGTTGCCAACCCAATAGAATTTTGTAGTATAAATGTATGATCGAATAGTCTGGTTGAATGGGTAATTCGTAATATCCTTCGTTTTTCGTTAATTCGTCAAGTAATATTTTTGGAATGAGAATTTGTGGTGATAATATATCGTGTACCTAAGCGTAATGCATTAATATAGGTATTGTATTCGTTTGCTAATCTATTGGTATATAGAGATAAGGTTATTATGTATTGTATGATGTTGTTTTCTAATTTTAATTCATCTAGTTTCCGATTTGTTGTTGCTGACAATTCATTAATTAGTTGGATGTTTTTGTTTAATTTGTTTTCATTTAATTTCAAGAAATTGACTGAATTATTAAAATGTTTTATCGTGCTGAAAATCACTTAACTTTGGGATTTTAGTAAAGTCTGTGTTTGTCTATTGTCGTTTAACAATGTATTGATACTATCGGTGTAGTATTGTGCATCGTCGGCATCAGGGGTATCGAATAACCAATTTAGAGCATATGATACACTATTAATTAGTCCGTTTTCGTGATTGAAGCCTCTAGCCTGATAAATGGTGAATGGTTTCGTCTTTAGAAGTTATGTCAGAGAGTTGATCTTTTATCATGCTTAAAGTCTGTTGACAGTGGAGACTACCATAACTATACTTTGACAATTCTTCTAGTGCTAATTTACAGAGATTTCCAAATTGAAGGTAATGCTACTTTGACGTTTCAAACGCTTGGTTCAAATGTGTGAAATTTATGTAACTGAGTAATGTTAATTTACTGTTAGCGATTTTTGCTTCGCCCATTTTATTATGGACCATGTCGCTTGATTGATTAAATGGAGTATTGATATAAGCATAGGATACTACACAGGAGAAGAGTAGAGAAAATACTGGTGAGCGATATCTGAAACAAAAAAAATGTTTCAATAAATTAGTATAATACCTTTTTTCGTGTACCTATTTGGATTTCTACTGTTTTGTTCGGGAATTTTTTTTCCTTTTTTTTTCTTTTTTTTATTTTATTTTATTTTATAGGGATCTTTGAAGTTTGGGGATAATTTCTTGGATAAATTTATTTTCCCTTGCTTGTTGTAAATGTATACTGAGTCGTTGACTTAGGATTCTTTAGGCTTGGCTCTTTTATCGTAATATTCTTTGTTCTTGGTTTTTGCATTTATTATATATTCACGTGCAATTTTGAATGATGTATCTAATTTATATTTTAAGGAATTAATATAGTCATCGTAAGTGTAATGAAATTTAGGTTCTTGAATGATTGATGACGGTAGATATGCTTTGGAACTAAATAGTAATTTGTATGGTATAGAATTGGTAGTTTTATGGATTGACGTGTTATAACATGACAAAGGTAAATATTTGTCCCAGTCTGTAATTCCAAATTTTTTATACAAGTTTCAATACTTTCTAATAAAGAGAAACTATCTATATCAATTTTATCAGAGTTTTCTGCATTATTTGATTTAGCATTAGTTGTAACATCAGTAGTTGCAATTATTGTAACATTTTATGGAAACTGGGTATCTTTTGTTTCAATTTGTTCAGAACTTCCAACTTTGTCTTCATCAGATTTAGTGTCATTAATCGCAATTGTAGTAACATTTACTGATGGATGAATATCTGTTTCGACTTTACCAGAGTTTTCGACGCTTTGTTCATCTTATTAGTCGCAATCATTGTAACATCTTGAAGTTGTTGAACAGTTCCTTCTATTCTATAGAATTCTTCTATAGACTGTTCTATAGAAATTGGAGGGTTCGGGAGTTGTGAGGCTATTGGAAAATTCGACTGGTGAAAATTTACGGTTCTAGTATTATTACTTTGTTCTTGGTTGGTAGTACGGTATTCTGGTTGTCTAACTCTATTTGTGTAGGGTCCTACTTGTTGATTTAGTCGATGAGCATTATTATATTGACGTTTTCTACATTCTTCTAGGGTTTGACCACAGTGTTTACAATATCGAAACTGGCTATCTTGACGTGGTTGAGATGGGAAATTCGAAGGAGCTTGATTAAAATGGACGGATCGGAAGTTACTGTAATGGCATGTTAGAGGATTACAATTGTTCCTATAACAATTAGCAGTGGTGTGGTTTGTGCGGCCACAGTTTCTATATCTAACAAAATTTTCTTTATAAGTTAATCGCAGAATTTTTTCTTCTGCGATAGCAGCAGTGAAGGCCTTATTAATGTTGTCAAATTCTCTGTATCTTAACATCTGAGAAATGGCAGGATGACTATAGTAGACAAATCGATTTAAAGTAATATTATTTATCAGAGTAATTGTCCGTTCAACGTTTCTTCGTTATGTTTGGAATTATAAATCGCGCCTAATACTTTTGAATTTAAATCTTCCAACCTCTGATAGAACTGTGATACGTTTTCATGTGGTCCTTGTCTTATTTAATTCTTCTAATAACTGATCAAGTGGTCTTGATAGACAGCGTCGATCTGTTTTATGAAACTACGTAATTTGTATCGGTCGCCGTCGAAAGATTCTGGCAATAATTTGATCAGAAATTCCAAGGAAAGTTGCGAGGTTTCAACTGCATGTTTGTGCTCGTACTTGGTGCAGTTGCCATCGTATGATATAAAAGAGACAGAAGGTTCTCAGGAAAAAATTTTTGAAAGGAAAGAGACAGGAAGATTTTAGTTGAACTGTAGTAATAATTGTAATCAACACTTACCACGATAGCCTTGTGAATGTGTTTCCTCTTCTCTTGGGTTTATATGTGTTTCCTTTTCTCTTGGGTTTATATGGTCGACTAGATTGCAGTTCACGTTTCGTGTTGGATATTCTTGAATCAGGAGTTCGACGAGGTCGATGAACGTCAGACCCACACTTTTGACACCAATTTTGTGTTAGATTCCACGTAATGGAATTAACACACTTATAATTTCGAAGAGGAACTTTATTCAGTATTGCAATAGTGGTCGCACACAAGATCTTTTGTCGATGAGAAATATTGAGGAAAAGAATTAGAATAATAATAATAATGACTTCTTTTTTTTTAATATGGGGCTTAGAGTCGCATCGACTACGAGGTCTTTAGCGACATGCTGGACTTTTCTGTTTATAATTGGTCTAGTAGTTGGGTCTCTTTTAGATAGTTGATAACATTTTTTTGATGTACCTGGCAGGTTAGCGCCAGGTGATTGGATTTAATCCGTATTTACTTCTTAGGTTTAGATATTTTCTGCATTCATGTAATTCGTTGGTTGCAGGTGTTGAAGATTGGTGGTTCTGGCAAGAAGGTATTCATGTGTGATCTTGGAATGTCCGATTCAGTATTTTGGTTCTGTTTGTCGTAGACCATTCTGTGCCATTCTTTTCTTTTGAATTTGGTCGTTGAAGATAGTAGGTCTTGGTGTGGGATTGAGAAGTTGGTTTCGTTTATTCGATCTGTTGTTGCTTCTTTGGCAAAAGTGTCAGCTATCTCATTTCCTTCTATTCCTTGGTGTGAAAGGATTCAGGTGATTATTATTTGTTTGTGGTCGTTGGTAAGTTCGGTGCATGTATCTTGAATAATATGTGTGATTTCGTGTTTTTTTGTAGTATTAGTGTTTGTTATCATGTTTATTGAGAACAAGGAATCTGTGTAGATTACTGTTGATTAGTAGTTATCCTCTTGCATATACCTTAGCACTTCTAGTATAGCGTAGGTTTCGGCAGTCAGGATGGATGCTTGATTGGAGAGTCGTTGTTTTTTTGTGGTATTTTTTGTAACGATTGCGAATCCAATTCCATGTTTGATTTTGGAAGCCATAATATAATTCTTATAGGTGATTTTGATTTTGGAACCCATAATATAATTCTTATAGGTGTTGTTTAATTTCAGAAAATCTTGTTTGTGTTCTATGTTGCTTTTTTCATTCTTTTTGAGGTTAGCTAAGTTAGTGTTTGTTTTTGGTGTTTTTAAAGACCATGGAGCTATTTTTCCATAGTTGCGTACAATGAAGGTGTTGAAGTAATTTCAAGTGTATTGGAATATCCTTTTAATCTGATGCAGAATGGTGCCGGGAGTCTTGGTTTTCTGTTGTGTTGATTAGTTAATCTGTCGGTAAATGTATTGTTGTATGCTGGGTTATTTGGTGTTGACGCTATTTTTATTGCATATCTTAAGCTAAGTAGTTTTCTTCTCTGTTTTAGGGACATTTCTTTAGTTTCGAATAGTATACCAGCTATTGTGCGGTAACTTCCTGTGGCTAGTCTGAGTGCTAAGTTCTGGATGGTTTCAATTAGTTTGATTATGTTAGGTTTGGCTGAATTGTATACTATTGATCCGTAGTCCAATTTGCTTCTTATTAGTGCTTGGTAGGTTTTTATTAGAATTTCTTGATCTACTCCCCAACTGTAATGAGGGCTTTTATGATGTTAATTCTTTGGGAACATGCTTGTTTGAGTGATTTTAAGTGGGGGAGCCATGTCATTTTGTGGTCAAAAGTCAGTCCGAGTAGTTTTATGTTGTTGACTCTATTTATCTCGACTTTTTCCATGTATAGCTTTGGTATGTTTTGGTGCAATTTTCGTTTTTTGATAAAGACTATAAATTTATTTTTATGGGGGGAAAATCCTGATTTTTTGACCATAATAGTAGTTCGTTCAGGCTTGCTTGTAATAGTTCGATTGTTGTGTTTATGTTTTTTCCACTACATGTAAGGGTAAGGTTGTCTGCGAACAAGTTTCCTTGGACCGGAGGTTTTATGCTTTTGGTTATGTCATTGATGCTTATTAAAAACAGGGTGACGCTGATTGCCGACCCTTGTGGTACTCCTTTCTGTATTATAGTTGGATTGGAGAGGTGACCTGTTGATTCTCACCTATATCTGTTTTTAAGGAAGTTTTTTATGAAGCCGAGCGTGTATTCATTTATTTCTAGCGAGATCAGGGTATTTATGATTTTAGTACTTTGTATCGTGTCGTAAGCTTTTTCGATGTCTAAACATATTTTAATGAGGTGTTCGTTGTGTAGGAACGCTTCGCGTATGCTTGTTTCTATTTATTTAAGACATCTGTGATTGAACGATATTGTCTAAAACCATACTGGTTGATTGTAAGCATATTATTGGATTCTAGATAACATTTTAATTGTTTATTGATGGTTTTCTCCAGGATTTTGCATAGGCAGTTGGTTAGGGCTATTGGTCTGTAGTTTTCTGGTATGTGATTGTCTTTGTTTGGTTTAGAAATCGGTACTACGATCGCTTTTCTCCACGCGTCTGGAAATGCTTGTTGGGTCCATATGCAGTTATATATTTAAGAGGTATTCAATTCCAGCACCAGGAAGTTGTTTTGTCTGGTCCTAGGGATGAGTTTTTTGTTAAATGTAGAGTGGACATGAGTTCTTTTAGGGATAATGGTGAGTTTATGGTGGGATCAGTGGTGGTATGTTGATCTATTTGTATGTTATTGTTAGGTATTATTTGGTATTATTAGGTATTATTATTTCGTGAAGGGTGTTGGGTCGTGGATGGTGATAGAATATTTTTGGAAGGTCTTTGAGAGTTCTGCTATATCTTCTGATTCGGTTGCATATTTATTGTCGCCCAGATCGAGGAATTGAATTGTTGAATTGTATGTTTTACCGTTGATGTTCTTGATTTTTTTCCATATTTCATCAGTTGGGGTTAGTTATGGTAGAAGTGTACATATTCCACGATAGTCTTTTGCTGTGTCTTGGTGTGTCTCACGCAGTTTCTTGAATTTGGTTTTCTGTCGTGGGGTGTTTGAAAGTTGAAAGCCTGGTGGCTTTCTTTTTGAGCAACTTGGCATTCTTCATTCCACCAGGAAGTGGAATGCTTTTTTTGTTGTCGTTGTTGTTTTTTGGTTTCCTTGGAAGGAATGCTTTTTGCGCTGTTGTATTGATACTTGCTTCAAGTGTTTCTATAGCGTTGATTGGGTCGATGTTGTAGAGAAAGATTTTAGAGATCACTTATTTTTTTTTTTTTTTTTTTTTGTATTTAAACCAATCGATTTTTTTAAGATTCCATTTGGTCGTTGGTTAGGTTTGAGTCGGGGAGGAGTGGTCACTGTCATGTAGGTCTTCTAAGCTATTGCATTCCAAATATTGTGCTATTCTGCTACTGCATATTGATAAGTTTATTGCACTGAGTGTTCCAAAACTTACCGTGAAGTGGATTTGGTTCCTGTATTGAGAAGGATGAGATTCGTATCGTCTAGTAGTTTCTCTATAGTTTTACGATGGGCGTCGGTTTTTGTAGAGCCCCATAGAAAATTGTGGCAGTTGAAGTCGCCTACTATCAGTATTGGTGTTGGTATCTAGTTGATAAGATCCTTTAGCTCTTGAAGGTTTAGAAGTAGACTATTTGTAAAGTATATATTACATATATTTATTGGGTTTGGGAGAAATACTGCTATCTTCTAGATTAGTGGTTAATGGAATTTCGGTAGCATTTAATGAATCTGTGATCGCTATGGTGGTTCCTTCACTGGCGTGATTTGTGTTTTTTCCATTTTTTGTGAAGGTGGAGTACCTTTTAAGAGATTTTTGATCATTTTTGAAATTAGTTTCTTGAAGGTATAGTATCGTTGAGTTATGTTGTCTGAGGATTGTACAAATTGTACTAATTTGTAGTTGCTCGAAATGTCTATAATATTCATTTATGTTCCATTGAATTATTTTTTTCATGGTGTATCTGATAGCTGGTTACTAAGTTAATTTATAGAAATATAAATATTAATATAAGAATAAGTGTTACGAAATAAGTGGTTGGGGATTTCTTCGCTTGATTTAGCTCGATAGTTCACTGTCCGCCTTCGATGACCAGTTGAGTATAAATGGGTCTTGTGTCATCTCTTTGTAAAGTTTCCGTAATCTGATTTTTATTAACCACTCTTTTAGTAGGGTGTGAATTTTTATTGGCGTATTTATGGTGTATTGTTTGGAGATTTCGATCGGATTGGGTGCTCCAATTGCATTTTCTATAAAGTTTTTCAATTGGTAATCCAGTATTGGTTATTGTTTTTGTCGTTAATATATTTAATCGCAGGTCCTAGCATGTCGTCAATTCTATCTAGCGTGAAGGCAAGCAACTCTGGGCATTTGGGTTTCTTGAAAGTTGGTTCGAAACTCTTGTTGTATTTTTTTAATGATTGTGAATTTGGGCCATTAGGGTCTAGGTCGAGATCACTTGGTTTTACCGGATTTTTATTGCTTGCTTCAGACGCTGTGGATAGTGCTTTTTTGTTTCCTGTCTTATTTGTTTTTGAGTCTATTGTTTCTTTTTTCCTAGGTTCAGGTATTTCAAGGATATCTTTTGTTGATGGATCGGATTCGTTGTTAGTGCTTGCATCGGTTTGCCTTTCTGTTTCTGGTATGTAGTCGATCGTTGTGGACTGTGTAGGTGAGGATGAATTTTTGTGAATTTTATGTAAGCTTGCAGGTTGGATTTGTTTGGGTTTTCGGTATTTGGGCATTAGTTTGCAATGTGTCCTTGTTGGCAAGTGAAGCATGTCTGTTTTTCCGTAGTGGTGAATATTCTGTATGTGTTGTTTTCAATTGTAATTGTAAAGGAGTTCGGGATGCGTTTGGCGTCTTCTGGATCTAAATAGATTTTTGTCTTCTAAAACTTAATATGTGAGATAAGTCTGAATCGGTGATACCTGCTTTTAGGGGAGTGATGTTTGATAATAATTTTATCTTGTTTCTTTTAAAGATATTTTCAATTTGGGTATTTGGAATTATCGGTGAAACGTTAAATAATATAATCCGTTGGGCTGGTAGAACCATCGGTCTGATATCTATGTTTAAATTATTTATGACAACTGATTTTTGTTTGAAAGTTAGGTTTGTAACTGTATGTTTATTATCTAGGTACATGCATATTCTTCCATTTGATATTCTTGACAGGAATTTGATTACTTTGGGTCCTATTATGTTACCGATCCCACAAGCATATTCTTTGATTGTGATACTGTCAGTTGATTGTAGGATTATAGCTTGTTCTTGGGTCGGGATGTATTCTTGTTTTGTAACGTTTGCATAAGAGATTGTAGATTGTATTCGGTTGTATTGATGGTTCCATCGTTGTGTTGGGTTTTATTCGGAGTCATATTGATACACACACACACTCTCACACACAGCATACACACACTGTGAACTTGTGGGTACACACTGCTGTGTTGGGGTCACCAACACCGCTTCAATTCATCTATTTAGCACTTCTCACTCTATAATGGTCTTTGTTTACGATTTGGTGAATCCGGTCGCGTTGGCTGCCGGAACGAATAATGACTTTTTCTTCCGAGCATGTCCGTGTATATATCGTCTTCAAATGGAAGGGAAAGGGACATAAATGACCAACTACTGGATCTTGCCCTTATGACTAACTATTCACAGTCCACTTTTATGTGAACTGTTACTAACTTAGTGTTTGTACTGATTCAATATTGTCAGCCAAGGTTGGTCATCCAACACTCTGTTGCTTCCAAAGAAACGCGAGTATATATGTAAAATAATTTTTCCTTGTTCTAATATCGATTTTTGTATAGTAATATTTACATATAAAACTGTAAAATAATAAAACTTAATGTAAACTGTTGAATTAAACTGTAACGTAATTTTTGTTGTTGTAATATCGATTTTTGTATATCGATATTCAATTTCATAAATAAATAAATTTTATTAAATTTAATTATAATGCTCTATTGATGAATGTGTAAAAGAGTTATAATATTCATCGTAGACTACAGATGTTCATGCAAAAAGATATTTTAACAGGTTTTGTTTTGCATTATTTTAATTACAAATCATATGCTCATCATACGTTAAATCGAAATCAAAGTTTCTTTTACGTTTACCTCACCATATTTTATTACAAATGACGATGTTGAAAAAATCGGTATAACTAAATTATGTACCACAACAATATTGGAGAATAGATATATAATAGATAAATATGCACTTGTATAATATACAAATATTCTTTCTCAGCATTTAAATATTAGCAGTTAATGGTAACTGTTTAATAAATATCAATAATTAATATTATTAATGGTAATTGATTAATAAATATCAATAACTGAGTGTTATAAATATGAAAAAAATATAATATATTATGATAATTTAGATATAATAATAATAATGATAATTCATATAATTTATAATATATAATAGTAATAACTAATAATATAATAATAATTTTTATATATACTGTAATAATTTATTGTAATATCAATTGTGTGCAAATTGTTGAATTTCCTTTATACCAGTCCAAAACTATTGAATAATATATTACTTATAAATTCTATATGTTCTCCGTACATATTTGCATATTTCTCATTCATATTTTCATATTTATTTTATGAACATAAATTTTATATGCATTTTACATGTTTCACAAGCTTTGTTCATAAACATCTCTAATAATAAATCATATTAGTAATTTGAGATATAAAAATTTTTCATATTTATAAATATATAACATAGCCGATCTTGTGTATATACATATTATATAATGTATCACATAATAATTACTTTTTGTAAACAAATTTTGGGATTATTTAAAAATATTTTTACTTTGTAAACAAGCTTTAAAATTATTTAAAAATATTTTTACTTTGTAAACAAATTTTGGGATTATTTAAAAATATTTTTACTTTGTAAACAAGCTTTAAAATTATTTAAAAATATTTTTACTTTGTAAACAAGCTTTAAAATCATTTAAAAATATTTTTTTGAAAAATTTCACATTGATATAGCAATTACTTAATCGATATACAAATCATAAGCCGATATACAAATACAAATATTGCCGCAAAATTTATTTCATTTGTTTCTTTTTTTTCTCGCAGTTTTTGAAAGCACTGAAAATAGATTCTTTCATTATTATAAATATTTCGAACTCATTCAATTTTAAATCAACTAAAAATTCCCAAATTTGTAAAAATACATGAAAATTTGAATTTTCTTTATTAAGGAAGTTCTTAATAGAAGAAAGTAAAGAAGTGAGGAAGGTATCTCTTTGTTTGAATCGATCGTCAGAAGAAAAATTTGATCAAACAATAATTTCTAGCAAATTTTACTATTTTCATGAGAAGTAAAATATTCTCGTCAACCTACAAAGGAAATACGTTTTGGTATTTACATAAAAGACTAGCAAGAAATCGAGAAGAACGTTAATCAGCCATATGAAAGAAAAACGTTCTGTAAAATGCATCATTTGAATTTTTCTTCGTAAACAGGTCAACCGTTTTTTAATCATTTCAATATGTAAATCCTTACATAAGGATATCCAAAGCTTTTTACGTGTATCTCTAGAATGCACCACTTATATCGAGAAAAGTCTGTTTAGTTGGAAAAAAACACGGCGAAAAGAATCAAGAGATCGAAAGGTATGATGTCAGCAAACAAAGGAGGAGACCGTCGTTACAGGCGATTCTAGAATGTAAACTAGGCAGCAACGGTAGTGGATAATAGTAATAACGTGTCCTATCGAACAGCTGTTTTCATTGTGACCTAAAAGAACGGACAGGCATTAAAATGCCTCTTTATTTCGGTTTAAAAGCAATCTGACCGCAATTTTCGTTCTACCCTGCCAAAATTCTCTCGGCCCTATTTTCAACCACGGAGTGTGTACACTGTACCATGTGTACACATGTGCTGCTTGTGCTGTGAAATATAAACGAAACGGCATTGAACACGAGAGAAAAATGAGGATCGAAAGTCAAAAATTTGTTACCCTTCTGTTTTTTTTTCTTATTTTTCTAATTTTTTTCAAGTGAAGATAAAAGAAGACAAGTTTAAATAATTTGCATTCTTTTGGAATCTTTTTGTTTTTAATTTTTTTCAAAATCTTTTTAAAGAAAAAGAATAACAATATCCCGCTATTGTGAATGAAAGTAATTTCGCCATAAAGCAGTCTTACAGATGAAATACGTACATATGTCAAAGAAAGAATAAATTATATGTTGTTTCAAAGGGAAAAGGAGAGAATTGTTGATTCATTGATCAAAATGAGTTTAATGAAAAAACATTCCGATTCGTGGGACGAATCAAAAGATTTCAGTACAAAAGACAATGTATAAATAATTAGAAGAGTTTGAAAAATTTAAAGACATGTTAATTTACTAATACTGATAAATCAAAATTACTATTTATTGTTTGAGTTAAACCAAATTTAACGAAACATTCAATTATTGATACAAAAAATTTTCTAAAATATTATAAATTATGAAATATAAATACTCGAACATATTAAGATATGTGGGAAGTTTAATAATTATTGATATCGGGATTCCTCACCGATTTTGATGACCTTGAAATATGTTATCCTAATTGTCATTCCGAACAACTTTATATCTATGTTATCGTTGTTCGGCTTTAGTTTTCGAAATATCCACAAAAACATAATTTATATTTATAATTTATATTTTTTAAAGGATAAACATCACCGATTTCAATCATTTTTGTAATAGAGTATTCGAGGTTATATAGTTAATTATTTAGAATTTCGGTCAATAACCTTAAAATAAATTATCATTTTTTTCTACAGATGTTTTTTACAGATTCTTTAAAAGTCATTTATTTTTCTAAAATTATTTCAAAATCATAAAAGGATAATATTTCTAACTTTAATTCGAATGATGTTGTTTTAAAAATAACTGATCATTTTTAAAAATAAGTGTTAGATTTTTTAAACAGCCACAAGACGGAAGGCAACCCCTAGGTGTAGAATACGCAAAAATATTTTTAATATCACAAATTTTATTTTATAGGTCTTATGTTATAGATTTTATTTTATAAGTTGGGCGAGATTATCTATTGTATATATTAAATTAACCGCGCTGTAAGGCGGTCGACAATCTACACTAGTATTTTTAAAATTTCTTGCTTGATTTGTAAGTATGAGTTAGGTTTGAACAACAGTCAACAATTAGGATCGACAATAGTCGAGACTGTCCTTAACAGTTGATTTCTCATTGATATGAGAAATTGAATTGCTTTTAGGATCTATGTTGATTAGATATTTTTTGCGTTTCTCAGTATTATTTAAATTTCGGATTCTTCTTTTTTAACATCCTATATCGTATGTATATACATAGTAATCGGTTCCCTGAATAATAGGATAATTAATGATTTGCAACAGGATGCCAACACGATTAAGAATTATAAATAAAGAATTTTATTTTCAGCTCAAAAAATCATTAGTTTAGTTTTATACTGACTTTATTAATACGCAAAAGATTTAATATGTATTTGCAAAAAAATTAAATCAACTTTTCCTGGAGAATCAAACAGTATTTATTTATTTAGTATGATCATTTAATTGCACGATGTATAACATAAAATTCAATGTATTGCATAAATATGAGAGTAATTAAATTGTAAATTTATTCCTTTGAGGCAATAATTGCATCGTTAACTTGTAAGAAATATGACGTACGAATCACGCAGCTGCGCTGTGAAATTGCAACAGAATAGCGTCGTTCGTGTGCATTGGGCCTTAGAAGAAAGTTACAGTGCTTTCTAAAATTAATTTATTCAATCATTACTAATACAATATATTGCAAATAAATCGAATCATATCTTATTAACGTTTTTCTTTGTATTTTTAAACTAGTTTTTAGTATCTTAGAGTCGATCGGCTTTGTAGGTTTTCCGAAAAATACTTTGAGCCAATATACTGGCTTTCCATTTCTAATGTATTTTAAACACATGTAATGACATTTTATTTTCATATTTTTATATTTTTATATTTTTCGAAGTATTTTTGGATCTGAAAAACTTATAATATATTATAAGGGTTAATATATTTTTATAAAAATCATACACATATTTTAAAGTTTTCTTAAGTAATTACCTTTTCACATCATATTTTTAATTTTGTAAATTGTACGCGAAAAGACAAATCAATCTTTTGTATATTTGTTTCTTCGAATTACTTTGATTTCTATTTAATTTTTTTCAAATTATATAGTTCATAGCAATAGATAAATTATTTTGTAAAATGTTTTAGAGCGGCTACAGGAGTGAAAACGTCCACAAGGCAAAGGACGCAAAGCAACAATCACAGCAACATCAGCGAACTGCTGGACAATCTGCTTCGCGGTTACGACAACAGCGTCAGACCGGACTTCGGTGGTCCACCAGCCACGGTTGAGGTCGATATCATGGTGCGCAGTATGGGTCCGATTTCCGAAGTCGATATGGTGCGTATCACTTCGTTTCCTTTTGTTTCTCTTAGTAGCAACAATAGATCTACTATTCGATACCTCGATAAATAGTTGTACAATTGTTTGATATCTTATTCATCATGGTAGAAATTCCATTTCATTCATTGAATAATTCGATAAGATTTGTCGATTCGATAATTCGAAATACATTTGTCAGTTTTATAACTGTAGAAAATGTGTGAAAAAAAAATATTTTAAAAAGGAGTTTATTTTGCTTTATAAAATTGATGTGGTGTAGTAATTATTTATGTTCATTAGGATACATTTCATCACATATCGATAGAATGAGATAATATAAATTAAATGTAACACAGATATTAGAAATATAGAATAATACTTTTTACGTATGAACAGTGATTATAAATGTGTTAAGTATGAATATCTGTTCAGGACATTGAATCTTCAGAATTGATCTTCAGAACAATTTCGATCTAAACAATTCAAGAACATTTCAAGATCATTAAAATCGATGAGATGTCAAAAAAATTACCATTATTATTAATGTACATGTATGCGTTGTTTATTTCAATGATATTTTTGTTATCTGAATATTTTTACATGTTTTTTTCTCGATCCTTTGAATATTTTCAGTCTCAACTTGCGATCTAAAAAGTTTTGTAAAAATCAATATACAATGTGGAAAGAAATGTTTGATCTTGTTTATCATAAATAAATTCTACCTTCAATTTGACAGAAAAGCATAAGGAACCTGCCGCAAAATTGATCTTGAATATCAAGGTCAAAATTTTTTTTATTCGCATTGTATTCTACTCATTACGAAGATCAAATTTGTCCAAGGAATTATGGGTCGCAATCTTAATCGTTCTCTTGAAAAATGGCAAGAAAGTTTTTTAATCATTTAACTTTTTGTGTCTGCTAGTGATTTTATAGTTCCGGGCGTCTTAAGTTTCATTTAACAAATCTTGGCTGGTAAAAGTGACTAGTGTTTGAGAGAAGCAGGTCAAATGTACAAAGATACAATTCCTGATCATACAACTTATTTTTTTTATTGTATCGTGTAGCCGGTAAATTCTGATATGTAAAAACGTGACTTTGAAATGACATTGATGTCCAAAAAATTTTAAGTTTTTCTTCTAAAGAATGATTGGTCACTTTCATATTGCTGCAAATTCCATTGAGAAAAATGTATACGATTTACAAATTCTGTTCTGTAAAGATCTTGATATAAAAATAAATGATATGAGTAAAATTTTTTTCAATAATATCCGTATTACGTTAGTTTTAAAAATGCCATTCTTACACTCAAGTTGTCATAAACTCACCTGTGGATTTTCATTAACTTTAGCTATAATATTTTCTTTATTTCCTTTGTTATTAACAATTTTAGTCATCATACGCTTTTTCATGACACTGCCAGTTTGACAACAATTTTTGACTACCTTTGAATGTGTATTTCATTACAATTAGGAAATGTATCTTTGTACACTCAAACTGCTTCTCTTAAACACTAGTCACTTTTAATGAATATCATTTTCGTGCGTTAAATATTCCATTGTAAATTACTGACAAATTTCGGAATTTCAAATGAACGACGACGTAAATAAATAGTAAACATGTTTTTTTACATGTATTTATTAGGCTCTCGATTATCGCGTCTTGGTCAAGATCTATAATCTCGATAAAGATAAATTTATATGTAAAACTTAAATTTTCAAGGTCATGTTTTTTACATATCGTATTTTTTACCAGCTACACGATACAATAAAAAAAATATATATAGTTGTATGAGAAAAAAAACATCAATGACCTTGAAAACTCCGAAAAGAATGAGTTTGAAAAAAAATATTCTTATCAGTTATTGGCCTTTTGATATCATTTATATTAAGCAAAAAATATTTTTTGCATCATTACAATTCAAAAAAATATTTAGGTGACCTCACTTAAATGGATTAGCCTGTATATAGAATACATATACAATGTACAATAATATACAATATTATATACTATTTAAAATACATACATATATTAAAGATCTTTTCGAACAAGTCAATATTAATCTTCCTGTTATTCAATAAAACTAAAAAGCGTGACTAAAAAATATTAAAATCTTTTAATGTGTTAATTTAAATTTTAAATGCACAGTGATCTCGATTGGTATATGCATAACATGTAGCATACATATAGATAATGTATTCAAATAAACTTGTACTATCAAGATACAAAGTATCGATATAACAAATAGCACGTAAAATATATATATAATGCAACCAACAAGCTAAAATAGTACTTTTACAATAATTAATTTATCTATTTTACGTTCATTCCGTGCATTTGATAATTAACTCTTTTTTTTTTTAAATAATTTTATTCGTAGTATATAAATCGGCTATTTTTAAATGCCCTATTTATTTAAAATCCCCTAAATTTATTTTCAAATCCTTTAAATCATAGTATATTGTTTATAATGAAGAAGATATTTACTCATAGTATACTAGTAGATACTTTTATAATGATTATTTATGTAATAATGTAAAACTTCATAATCGATTGATAGATATACGCAAATATATACGAAGATTTTATCCCAATAGTTAGATAATACATTGTTACTTTAAAATACCACAATAATAAAGAAAGAAACTTTGTTAGCTAAAAAGTTTTATCAAATACTTTATAAAAGTAACAAGAACGAAATTTCTGCACAGACTTATTCAATGGATTGTTACTTCCGCCAGTCATGGGTGGATCGACGTTTAGCTTTTCAAGGTGGCAAAGAAACTCTAGCGCTCAGTATATCGATGTTGGCAAGAATCTGGAAGCCAGATACGTACTTTTATAACGGGAAACACAGTTATCTACACACAATAACTAGTCCTAATAAATTCGTCAGACTTTATCAGGATGGTAGGGTACTTTATAGTTCAAGGTAAGTGAATATTTTCTATAGATATTATGATTTATAATATTTTTCTGTAACATACACGGTCCATGTAACTTGATCACGAATAACTTAAGATATATGTTATATGAGAAAAATTTTTATACAAAAGTTGCATGGTTTGAATGGGTACATTATATGATGCATATATTTTTTGCATAGGTGGAGGCGTTTCAGAGATTTCAAAGTCATTATTTACACTTTTCTTTAAATGGAATGATATATTTTTTGTTCAAACAGTTCGACATTATTTATTTAAAAAAAAAAAATTAACTTAGGTATATTGAAAGTATATAGGTATATTATTAGTTTCGGAAAAATATTTCAACTTTAATTTTATAAAGTCTATACATGAAACACAAGAATGCTGCCCAGATCTTTCCTCATTTTTCATACGAAAAATTTTACAAAATTGAAGTTGAAATATCTCCCTTTTTAATATACATAGGTTAATATTTTTTATAGAGAATATTTCATTTCAAAAAGTAGAGATAACATTGAAATCTCCGAAATATTTTCATATATTATTAAACAAATACTGCACCATGAAATGTACTTCTCTAAACCATGTATCTTTTGTATAAAAAGTTTTTTCATATAACGCATATAAAACACATAACGCTTAGAAAGCGTTTATTATACTTATTCGAAATGATCAAGTTACGCGGATCATCCTATATGCTGTACATACATTTGTAACATTTAGATATTACTGATGATTATTTTTTCTTATTGTCGAATTTTGAATTTTTGAGAACAATTTCAACCTCTTAAAAATCTCTTATCGTGAAAACTTTAATGTAGTATTTTAATTTTGAAATGATAAAGACTTTTCTGCTGGAATATAAAGTAGAAATTTTCTGTTTAAAACTGAATTCAAGTTTCTCGAGAAACCAGAGATTTTCTTTACCATTGACGAACAGAAACTGAAACTTTTAATTTGGAAATTTCATATAAAAATCTTTTACCTTCAAAATTTTCAACACGTAATTTTTTTCTCTAATAATAAAAAACAAAACAAAATATCAACAAAATTTATAAATTGCATCTCTTTCCCTTTATGCAATCTATTTTATTTAGAAAAAGAATCGTAATTGTATTCAAATTGTTTAAAAATTCAGATTAAAATATCCAGAAAACATAATTACAGAAAATTCTGTAAATGGAGCGATTGAAGGATAAAGTGAAAAATTTTACAAGATAATGAGGAAAACAATAAAAAGGAAAAATAGGACAAGAAACATATTAGTGAGTGTGTTGGCTTTAGGTGTGTAGATGGGAGAGTAGTCTGTGGTAGATGTGTAACATATATATGTATGTCGTGTATGGCATGGGAAGTGTTATTATTGTTTCGGTACTGGGCCGGTAAGAGTTGAGTCGTAAAGGAGAAGTCGCGGTGTGAGGAACTGAGAGAAAAGAATAGCGAGTTAAGACTAGTGAAGAGAATGAGTGATCGAGAGAGTCAGGAATCTAAAGCTTTACTGTTTTGTATCTAATTGTGCTTGTTAAATATATATTTTTAATATTACGTCGTCCCTTATTTCATTCACAATATTAATGTACGAAGTAAGCCAGAATCTTGCAATATCTTTCGATCAGTTGCAGTCTGTGAAGTTTATAAGATTGTTCAAGTTTTCTGTTTTATTGCTATACATCCATTTCATGATCGTTTTCTGCTTGATTGAGCATGACTTTTACAATTTGAGCTGACTTGCGTTTATGTTAAACAGATTTATCGTGTGTACACTAGAAAAACATTTCACCATGACTTATTGTTAAGAGTGAATGATAAATTCGCTTTTGGTCAGACATTTTTGGATCGAATTCAACAACTTCTTAAAATTCAGTTACTCACATAAAATCCCCCTTCCAATAACGTGATTTACTACGAAAGTATATACATAGAATATTCAAATATCTTAAATGATGTTAGTTAAATAACTGTAAGTACAAGACATAATTAAATGTTTTTTGTAATGGTGATTTTAAAGTTCATTTTTGAATGTGAAAAAACATTTTCGAAGGAAATGTAAAATTATTTTTAAATTTAGGCATAAGTGTAGAATTTAATATACAATAATATTTTTAAATTATTAATTCTAAACCAACAATAGAAAAATTTATGTTATTAATGTACAATAATAAAATTTTAGTACTTCTACCAATGATATTTCATCATTCTATTCATTTTAAATCATATGATTATAATATAAATTAAAAGTTAGCAATTTATGAATTTATTCACTTTATTATTATATACATAGATCTATTACTATATTGCAACAACAAATATTTATTATCACCTATTTTTCTGATAATAATAAAAATACTCTAGCAAACATGTAGTTTAAAATTATACAAATTATCTATTAGCGATATTTAGATTTTATTTAAATCTCAATTTAAATTCCTTTTGCTAAATATCTTTAAACTTATTTTATAATTTCAACTTAAATATTATAATTTTTCAGTTAAATAATTAAAAGGTCTGTTTTATCGCTAAAGAAATATAATTTAATGATACAGTGAGTCATAGAAGCATGGGCGCACTTTCTTACAATATTTTTATGAAAATAAATAATATATTAATAAAATCCCATAAATAGTTTACTACATACAAAAATAATGTGAGTTATACAATAATAATGCGAGTAATACAAAAATTCGCAAATTGAGAAGATATTGATATATGAAGGATTTTTAATGATTTAAAGATAAGCGATCTTTTTTCAATGTTGTCGTCATATCATTCAATAACATTTCAATGCTTACAAAAGGTTATTTTGTCATTGTTCTAATAATATTTTCCTATGTTGTAAATTACAACTCATTAAATGTAGATTAAGCACTGAAATTGCAAATGTGTCTATACTTTCTTGACTTTTGAATTTTTATATTCCTTGTATTATTATTATACAACTCATTATTGGAAATTGCTGTTATGCAATTTACTTGTGAATGTAATGAATTATTTATGGAAATAAATTTTACTAATATATCATTTGTTTTTACAAAAACTAGGCGTACCAATACTTTTTTTGACCTACTGTATAATAACATCATGTCAGTCGAAAAGAAAATTCAACAATCCAGTTGTTTCAAATTATCCATTTTCATGGACAAATACAAATACGTCACATATATGTACAAGAAAAGGGCAGAGGAAACAAACAGAGAGAGGAGGAAAGTGAGAGCAAGAAGAAGAGAAAGAAAGCGTGAAATCAAGTGATGTATATTTCCCCTTTGTTAACCCATTCCCTTTCTCTTGACCTAGTCTTCTGGATCGGCTCTATTGTGCAGACCAGAATTAACCCTTGAGCTCAAGGTGCCTCTGCACACGGACGCATACGCGCACCTCCTTCGTTTCTCTAAAAACTACATGTCAGGCACGGCTTGCTTTTTTAAAAAGTGCATCGTCCTTCTTAGAACTATCATCTTTTGTGTTACGGTAACCGAGAGACAAAGCACTCGAAATTACCGTCTTGATTTGCGCCAATGTTAGTTCTAGAGCGGAATGACTCGAATAAAAGTTTATACGAGACATTTTTCTAGGCAGACGTTTTCAAACGGAGCTATTCAGAATTTAAACATAAATGTTCATTATTTCATTCGACGACATTGATCTTTTATAGTTAAAATGAAATATTTATTCAATAAATCCATTATTTGTTTGTGTCATGTAAAAGTCAGTCAAGATAGTATATGATATATGTAGTTCATACGAAAGCAAGGAATAAAAGGTCGTGTCATTCTGAAATGTTTTAAATTTGTTTATAATGAAGATTTCATATTTCCTATTATTACTTTAAAAACCATTCTTCAGACTACTTTTTTTTTATTTTGATTAGAAGATTTTTTATATTTAAATATTTTTTTATTGCTGAAACAGTAATAATTATTAGCTTGAAGTTGATTTCAATTTTATAAAATATCGCATAAAACATAATCATAAACCATTTTATATAAATTCAATAAAGACATGTACGAAATTGAGAATTTGTTTGAATTTTATAATTATTATTCTATTTATACATATAATTATCTTTTCATGTCTGATTGATTTAAACGACTGTTAAACTGTATCTTTTCATTTAGTTGAGAACGATTCTTTAGATAGGAATGTTTTTTATGATTTTAAGCAAGCAAGATTTTTTAAATATTATAAAGAAGTTATTCAATATTTGCCAGATATAAAAATATTACAAACACATAGAGTATAACTTTACATATATTCTACACAAAGAACATATTTTATCTACGTTTACTTTAATTTTAATTTAGAATTTTTGTTGAATATGTAAGTCATATACATGTATCACATGACATTTATATAAGTCAGTAAAATTGATAAAAACCGTAATAAAATAACATTTTCTTAATGTCTAACAAAACGTTGGCAAATTCAATTGAATGTCATCAACTATACAATAAATTTTGGTAAACCACTTGTAAAAAGATTTCTTAACTATCCGTAGAATGTGACCTAAACGGAAAATCGAATTCCTTCGGAAACTCTATACACTCTCGTGACCGATCGATAACCATTAAATGTCGATCACGTCTGCACTATTTGCACAGCATTTTATTAGCTACTAGTACAGCTTTCCGTAAATATTTATTCGAAGCTTCCAATTACTTTGTCGAAATTGAATATATCTAAACATAATTGGTGGACTAATTTTATTGAAACTTGACTAAGTCTTTTAGACGTTTTTGTAATATTAATGTTAATCTTAATTTACTCACAATTATGTAATCCAGAGAAACAATTATTCTGATAATTTCCTGATAATTAATTTTATAGAGTTTAAAGGTAAAACTATTTCCTACATGTAGGAAATTCTTGAAAAATTATTTATTGTTTTATTGTTATTTACAACTGCGATATTTACAAATTACGATTGTTATATATAATCGAACTACATCTGAAATATGCTTATAAAAGTAAAAATAGTGTACTTTCCCGAGTCAAATTAATTAGGTAATAAAATAAAAATTAATCTGGAAAATAGAAATTTAAATATTATAAATTATATAATTATTAATAGAAGAAACATTAAGAAAAAGAGAATGACAAAATAGAAAGAAAGAAACGAAATAATAAAGAAGCAAAAAAGGAAGAAAGGGAAACTGATAAAAATTGAAAAGAAAGAAAGAGTGATAAATATAAAGAAGAGAGGATGATAAGGGAGGAAGAAAAATTATGGAAGACCCGAAAAAGCTAAATAGATAAGAGAATAGATAGAGAAGAATTATGTAACGAAAAAAGTGCAGAAACGAACTTATAAGTTAGTTTATTAGAGTTCCGTATAAAAAGTTTAAGACTTTTCTATGACTAATAAAAATATGAATATTTTAATTCAAATAAATATGTTAATTTGAAGAAAGTTTTCAAAATAAAGCTCATCATAAGCGATTCAGTAAAAATTCATTGACAATTTTTTTTATATGCCCTTAACTCTGTTTATTTGTTAGAATTCATCAACATGAATTTTAAGTGCTTTATAAATTTCTTTTGAGAATATTTTAAAGTTCAAGTTTTATTATATAATGTTTAGTTTAACTTCTTGGTCTGAATGAATCTGAAAAAATCTGAATAAATTTTCCCGTACATCCGATTTCATTTTTTATTGCATAACTGTATTTTTATTGCTTAACTGTATGTTTAACTTTGTCATGAAAATAAAATAAGAAATTTCAGCAAAGTGAACAAGTACCTACATGTTTAAATTTGTAAGATATTAATTCAAATCTCTTAACATATTTTTTTTTTTTTGTAAAAAGTACAAGAATAATTATTAAATCACTAATTAAATCACTAATACAAAATTTAATATTAAATCACTAATACAAATCACTAAAACAAATTTTACAAATTATAAATAATTTCATTATCCTATTTGTTATATACATTGATTTTACATTGAATTGTAAAATCTATAATATGTATCCGTATAATTTGTAACTTGTCAATCTAATGATATTACTAACTATTATATTAGGGAGCTTTGATACTATCTAATTTGATACTATACTATTTTTGATCTATCGATTCAACAAAGTGATTAAAAATGAAAACAATGATTAGTAGATTCAAGTTTTTAAATAAGATGGATATTGCGTGGAAACAATACATTTTTCTATGATGTGATATTTCATTAGAGAAATTAAAGTTTGATACGTATTTACTATTTATAAATATCCAAACATTTTGATCAAAAATGGAAAGTAACAAATTAGCAACAAATTAATTATTGGTAGTAACACTTATTTTTTTATAGGTATATTTAACAAATGATGAATTACATTATTCATTAAAAATATCTATATCTGCCGATAATACATATAATACTGAGTTAAATTGAAATTTCCAACTTTTCTACCAATTTCTTTACATGTTTAGAAAAATTAAAAATTAAATGAATAAAAGATAAAATTTAAAGCTCTTTAAAGAACGAAATATTAGATGTCTTATTTTTGTTAGCTATAGTAAGATTTGATTACCGAATATATAATAATTATATAATTTTCCTGCCTTCATTACATTATTTATTGTTTTAATGACATTAATTAATTGAATTAAATTAAATTAAATTAACTAGGAAAGTTTTTTGTTCTATGTCTTTTTCTAGTTGTCAAACTACAACAACTGTGAAATTTTTTCTCTAATTATTGATCAAAAAATTATTTACTATGGCTTTAGGAGTTTTACATCTGTTGAATAAATTGAATATAGTTTTTATTATATAAAATTTTATTGTGTTTTTATTATATAAAATATAATGTTGAGCGAAATGTAGAAATGCGATTTCAAGATTGTTTTAAATCGCGAAAAGAAAAAAAGAAAGAAGAAGGAAGAAAGAATATTATGGTGGATATGACGTGTTACGTACGACGATAGATCCTATTTTTCCTGCATCTAACTGTGGAATATAAATACATTACAAATAAAGTGAGTTCGAAAACTAATAAAACTTTAATATTTTTCTTTACGAGATCAAGTTGTGAATCCATAGTCTTGCAATTCAATATTAACAATCTTTAATATACATATAATACCATCATTCTACAAAGAAGTACATAAATCAATATGGCTTGGATCATGGCGAATATTTAAATCGTACAGATTTTCGAAAATCAAAGGATTGTTGAAATTTGTAATATTTTATCATGTCAGAGTTTCAAATTGATTATACTTTCATTACAGAACAATTCATTACATTTTCATTTTAAAGAATGCAAATATAAAAAAACATTTCATACGCCATCATGTTTGTTATAAAAAACAATACTAATTTTTTCTTTTTCATTGTTTTTTGTCATACCGTTTATAAGAAAAATATTCAGTAGTAAATCCGTAAACATTCTGTATATATTTCATCTTATTCTGTCTATACAGCTATTTATTATCCAAAAAAAAATAAAATTGTTTAAAATAAAATTCCTTCTGTTTCGAGACATTTTATTTTAGTTACCAGATTTATCTAGGTGGAGGTATTTCCGAGATCTCAAGAAAATTACATCCACTTTTTCAAATAGAATCATGTATTTCTGTATACATTAATTGAAAAAGAAGTAAAAAAATGCTTGAGAAAGAGTTTAGAATACAATGAACATTTGAACATTTCTTATAGATATTGAAAAATGCAGTTAAATATTTCGAAAAATATTAAGTTCTTCATGTCCTAATACTTTTTTATTCAGAGCATCATGAGGAATCAACTACATTGATGCATTTCTGTAAAAAGTCATATTGCAAAAATGTAAGGTTTATTAACCAATGCAAAATTTTTTTACAATATTTTTCTATCTTTAATACAAAATTACTATTAAAGAATGAAACCAAATTTACTAAATTGACACTGTATATAATAGCAACATTTTTCCAATAGTATTAACAAAAATTTAATATTTTAAAAATTAATTTTATTAAAATTTAATAGTAAAGCTAGTTTATTAAAATTGATTGATTCATCGACTTATTTATTAAAATTTTCATCAAGAAGCAATGAATAATTTAAATATAAATTTGAATACTTTCACTGCACACATAGCATGCTAGCTAAAGAAAGAATTCATATAATATCAATTATAAGATGAACAATAAAAAAGTTCTGTATAAATTGCTAAATAGTTGCTTTAAACATATTTATTAAAAATGGCATTATAATAAGATAATATATAAGATTCATATTTAATTAATTAATAATATTTCGTATTAATATTAAGATTCAACTATCGAAATTTATATACAATATTATGTACTATACATAGATACCTTTGTTTTTATAGAAAAATACAGAAAAATACAGAATGTATAATATTAAGTGTCAGATTTTTACGAGATACGAGATCAAAACAATAGATCGATAATTATTTTAAATTTAATAATCGCTAGAAATGCCCTCGCCCACAGTATCAAAAACTTTTATTCGATATTTTATTTTTATTTTATTTCAAATCTCCTATGTATGTATGTCACAACTATCTATAAGCCTCATGCATGTTCTCTAGAAAACAAGATCGCGAAATAACGGCATTATTTCACGGATGGTCGAGTAAATAGTTTGATCCTTCAATGGACAGCATCTGCTCATTTCCAGAACGGAATAGATCTAAAATACGGCGCTATTCATCACAGATAATCTGCAATAGACTCACTGCGATCTTCCATGGCCATGGGAATGGAATTTCGTCCTTGGAAATCCATGATTTTAGATTCTGTTTACATGCAGAGAAAAAGATCGCGTACGTGATCCTTAGATCGAGATGGTAGAATTTCGTCGTGTCTGTATGCTAATCGGGTTCGTTATTTTCATGCAAACGAAACAGGCCATGAAATCTGTTCATAATAAACGCAGACTAACAATGCTTTTTCTCCATTTCCTTTTTTTTTTTTTCCTTTTTTCTTTGTCCCCTTACTTACTTGGGAACCACTTGTCTTGAAATTTCTTGTATTTCATGAATTTTTGTGGCCGGATAAAACGGCTGATGTTTAACCCCCTTCCCTCTCCCGGTTTGTTCCGCTCGTTTAAGACACTCGTTTGTTTGAGGCTGAACTATTCGAACGGAGGAAAGGTTGGATTGTTCAGAGATTGAAGAGGTTTCAGGATTAGAATTCACAAGGTAGAGAGGTTTTTTTACGGAGAGTGGTGCGTTATTTGTACGAAAATTCAGTCAATAATAATTGATAGCACACGATTGCTGCGTATGAAAAGTCGTTTTCTCATAAATATAGATTTTATATAAAATATCATTTCTTTGAAACGTTATATACTTAATTAAAATAATTTTATACATTTTTTTTTCTAATCAACTAATTTCCTTATTTAAGATAACTCGTTAATCTCGAAAATAAAAAATTCTTCAAACACTAGATTTTTTAGTTTCTCTAACATGGTATAATTTTTGTGTTAAAAAATTATCTTGACATTTGAAAAAACGAATATAATATAAAGAGAATAAGCAAAAAAAAGCAAGAAAGAGAGTGAGATAAAATATTTTGGTCCTTGAAAATATATTTTCAAGGTTATTTTCAAAAGTTTTGCAAAAAAGGTCTTGGTTACTTGCAACAGAATTGATTATCATTTATTCATTAATACTTTTTATTTCATTGTTAATTCCACATTTATTTATAATATGATTCTGCCATAAGTTTAATTCCAGATGTATGAATAATAATGAATAAATGCTCCGTAAATGATCATTAAATAGTCGTCATTATCTTATGCAAATTCAACAGTGTTTTCTGTTTATTTTCATTAATTGCTTCGAACATATTTTTAATTATTATAAAACTTATTTATTATCATAAATTATGCGTTTTAAGACACTGTGTAATCAATTGTGAATTAACTCGTTTTTTTATACGCAAATTGCCGGTCAATAATATGTTAAGAATAGATCTTTTTATTTCCTTGAAAAATCTTTTCACTTTAATATCGGTTTTAATTTTTACATAAAGTTTTTCTAAATTATTACTTTACTTAAATACATCATGTACGTGTTTTATTCATACATTCAATGTTCTTATCATTTTTAAATATTTACGTAAAATTTTCTGAAAAATCTGAAATTTTCTTCGCATTTACACAATTTTAATTTGCTGAAAATTTTATCGTAATTTACAATTTATTTTTTAGATGTGAAATGTTTATTCATTAATTTAAAAAACTAAAAATATTAAATATAAGACGATTCATAGAAATGTTGGAAGTGTTCTGTTTGAAATAAAATCGTATTATGTTTACGTAACAAAAGAATTCCTTATATTTATTATATCACGCCACGTCTACAAATAATACTAAAATTGACCAGAAAACTAGAAAAAAATCACATTAAATGTGAGGTAAAAATATGCGGCTAAGTAAGTAATATAAGCTAAATGAGATAATTCTCGGCGTATTTTTAACGGAAAAATGAATAAAAAAGAAGCGAAGAGAAGAGGGTCACGTTTCCCTTTGAACGGAGCTCGCAAATATTGCGTCAGACGACGGTAAGACGAAATGGCGAGGTAACCAGAAGGAGGCTGGCAAATGTGAAGAGCCCCCGTAACTCGGCAGCGTGTGTACACTTCACGCTCGAGATGATTTATATCCCCTTGGACGGAATCAAGGATCTCAAAATGCTTGGTTGCTGCTACGATTCCGTTCGTCCATGCGTAGTACTCGGTGAAATTCTCGTGCCAACAGACAGTTTCCAATATGATCTCTCCTTGCTGTGTTCGTGTATTCGTACATTCTCCTCTTGTGTACGATGCAGACCACAGTTCTGGATGTGTTTGCCCCGACGATTATTCACGTCATCTGGATTTAGTCGGCGGCAATTACTTGTCGAAATCAATGTTCGATTTGAATGTGGCTTAATTGTAAGTGTAACAGCAAATTTTCCAACTATTGGTCTTTATAGTTTGATAATCTCGTTTTCCTTGTCAGAACGATATCGAATTCGATCAACGATGAATATCAAAACCCTAGGTAACTGTGATATCAGACGTAAAATATCAGTAAGGTATTATTCTATAAATTCTGAGAAATTATACAAGCATAAATATTAAATTGGTACATATAAAAATGACGAATGTTCTTGAAATGTTCTTATTTAATCCAAGCAATTTTCACATGATACTTTCTCACTGACAAAGAAGATTTATATCAGTCTAATTCTATCATTCATAAATTTCTAAAACGGTTTCTTCATTTATAAAATAATCTATTATGTATTAAAAAATAGTAATTGTTCGTACGAAATAAATAAATATCATGAATACTAATTTATTTTTAATAAATTTCATAGCATTTTTCCAAATTGGAACTCATGTAAGAAAATCACGTAAATCAAATAAATAGTTTAATTACTCATGATTAAATATTCTAATTATTCATTATTCATGATGTTTAATAATGGAATTTTGATGACAAATTCAAATTTTGAAAAAATGATACTTAATTTAATATTTATTACAAATATAGTATCAAAAAAATTGAAAATACTTTAATGACTATAATTTCAAAATGGATAAAATATAAAAATAATTGTTTTTAAGACACATTGACATATAGAGATTTCATGTGATATAATTTATAAATTAGGTAAAAATAGTTAGCTATAGTTAACAAATTAATATGTACCTATTATAATAAATTTATCTATTGGAAGAAAATGTACTTTATACAAACTTGCAAAATTATATTATTCATTATAATTTCATTATAATTTATTAAAGATATAATATATTAAAGATATAATATTTTGGAGATAATATGCAGACATAACAAAAAAATTATGAAAGAAAATGAAACTTAAAAAGAACAAAATAAAATAATAAGTTATATTATTTTTATATATATTTATATATATACATATAAGTATGTAATATATAATAATAATAATATATAAATATAAATAATAATAAATTAATAATAGATAATTAATTAATTTAATTAACAATTTATTCTTATATTAATTTTAAATTTATTATTTTATTTTGCTAATACTTTTATAGTTAATAATTTACTAAAATTATTTTGGTATAAAAAAAATGTATTACATATATTTATATATATATACATATATTTTAACTAATTAAATTAGTTAATATTACAAATCAGTAGCATTTAGCAAGTAACAAAACATGAAAAACTATATTCAAATTTATATTTATATGACAGACTTTTTAAAGGATTAATTATTATTATTTCTTTCGTACATCAGAAATTTTTCCCTGCTTATCTTTTCTTGATACAGTACATTCGATCATTCGATAATTGGACAACGATGAAAATTTATTCACAATATCCGATTTTTACGATAATTACAAACTTCTACGCAATACAACCATCCATAGTTGAATTCAATCTCAAACGATAGGGCTGATATACTCGCTGCGTTGAGCAGATGTTCGACTTCCCATTTCATGCTTGTACATACTTGTCTCGCTTACTAATATGACTTGATTTGCTCCTAGAGGGATGGACATTAATCCTATTACATTTTGAATTAAATGACGCGATATCCGAGGAAACAATACATGATTATTTAAGAAAAATGGTAAGCAAAATTTAAATAAATATAAATCTATTAATTTCAAATTTAATCGAATTTGATGTGATTCAAATACAATATTTGAAATATAAAAAGTTAAATTATGTCATTTGAAATATAAAAATTAATTGTACTTAGTTTTAGCATTGTATAAATTTACTTAAGTGTTTGTTTTTTGTATTTATTGTTTGCCACATTTTATTTATTGCTTGACGACAGACATTTTACTTTTCTTTAGAAGGATTGGATAATTTGTCAGCAAAATATTTTTGCTGTTCTAGATTGTCAAAAAATCTGCAAATGTTTTGAGTTATTTATCAACAATTCTATTACATTATGCAGTCATTGTTCGCGCGCGTGATTAGCGAGACGAGATCGAGAAAATAAGTGTGGACTGTATAATTCGCACGCTGAGTATTAGGGGCTTGTCCCCTCGTGGTAACTCTATCGCAGGAGAATATCTTTATTTGTCGGAAGTCGAATTGATTCTGTTCTGGAAGCCGAAGGAAAGCCCGAACGTCTTCTCGGTTCCCCCTCCTTCGGCTTCGGGAAATCGCGGTCCAGGGTCCAGGGTGGGGCACGAAGGGCCAGACACCCCTTGGCGTCCTGGGTGATCTCGCGGGCCTGTGCTTCTCACGTCGCGGGCCTGCGCTTCAATCCACGGTCGAGTGTCTCGTCTTCCTAGAAGAAGTCCAGCCATGTGGCCAGTGTTTTGGGCGACACGGCCTGCTAAGGGTATTCGCAAAGCAATAAATTTTCTGGGTACGTGCCTGTACCCAGACCGTAGGTATTGAAGCGTGGAAACTCTCTCGAACAGTCATCATTTAATTTTTTTTATATGAAAAATTGAAAAACAGTATCATATACCAAAGTTTTAAAAATATATATTACAAAATAATTTGTTAATTATTATCGATAATTAGGAGCGCCATTAGAAAGTATTAAACTGACAAGTTACAATTCCCAATACACATTCACGTCGCGCAGCGGTTTGTTTCAATTTGTAGCATGCTCATTTGGAATGCAGCCAGCATTTTAAATTTCAGATCTTTTTCGCTCTATTTCCTACATAGCCACAATTCTAACAAGTGATCGTACGTTGTTAATTACATCTTTTTATATTATGATACTATAAATTTAAGATTGATTATTCTATCATAAGATTAATTAAGTTATATTACGAAAATTTCAAATTGTAAAATTAAAAAAAATATTGAATATTCTTAAAAAAAGTTAATATTAATATAACAAACAAAAAACAATAATAATATTAAAGCAGTACGAATATTCTAAACAAATAAAAGAATTGATAGGAAATTTAATTTCACTCTAAAAAAAAAAAAAATTACCATTTCGTAAAAGTCAATAGTACATTTTGGGAATATATTTATTAATTCACAAAAACACTTTTATAAGAATTAGAAATGGTGAAAATTAATTGTATAGCCAAAAAAATTTTCAAACTTATCAAATTCTGTGAAAAATTATCGTAGAAAAATTAAAATAGAAAAATATATATTAACCGGATTTTGCGGACGAGAGGCGACTCTCGGTCGCCACGGCGTTTCGCGCGGCAGGACGAGTGGCGAGTGAGAGGCGACAGTCGGTGTTTATAAGATTTCGTTACCTCCAACCGATAGAAACGCAATATTGGTTTTTGGAAAGGTTCCTTAGCTATTGGTGTTCTTTCATATGAAGTGTGAAATGACACATCATAACAGAAATAAGATAAAATTAATGAAAGATTCTTCTAAGACTGTGGCTCTGACAGTGGCTCCGAAATTAGTTGAGACTTGGCGATCGTGGCGAAATCATCAGAAAAATTTGTATAGAATGATTTTGTTTGAATCCCGACAAAAATGGATTTTACAAATGAACTCAGTTCTAGTGAAGACGAATTTTGTCTTGATACGATCCAAGACGAAATCGAACGTATTCGTAAAGAAATTAGTGAGATAGAAAGTGAAAGTAGTGATGAAGATCATGACATAGTAGTGGGTGTAAGAACTCAAAAAATCAGAGTAATAGATAGCGAATCCGAAAGTGATAGTAATACCCCACAAGCCTCTGATAAATCAGAATGGACAGCTTATGATGAGTCCAGGGAAATACCACCCAGAATAAAATTCACACCGGGCGAAAGATCTGCAGGGCCACAGGTATCCTCCAATGTGAAAGAACCTTTGCATTTTTTCAAGATGTTCTTTACCGACGAGCTGATCGATCAAATAATAATAGATACAAACAACAATGCTGCAAAAAAGTTAGAGGGAAGGGCGCTATCTTCACGGTCGCTCTGGCAAACATGGTACAATGTCACGAAGGAAGAATTTTGGGCGTTTATTGCAGTGATTGTAAATATGGGGATAATACCACTGGCCAATATGAAAGAATATTGGTCAACAGATCCAATAAGCCACATTCCATTTTTTGCTAACACCTTTACAAGAGATCGATTTACCCAAATTTTTTGGATGTTACATGTACAAATAGTATCGGCACGAGGTAGTAACACAACGCGTTTACATCTCATAACTGGTTACCTTGATTATATAAACTCAAGACTTCTGAATTATTTTACACCCAGTGAAGAAATTTGTGTCGACGAATCTGTCGTAAAATTCAAAGGTCGAATTTCATTTATTACATATAACCCACAGAAACCGACTAAATGGGGCATTCGAATTTATACACTGGCAGATTCCAATACGGGTTATATTTGTGGAATTTTACCTTACTATGGCAGCCTTACAACAGAAACATTGATAAGACCGGACCTTCCAGTATCGACAAGAATCCCCTTACACTTACATACAATGATACTGAATAAAATTCCAGGTGCGCAAGGGCACCACATGTTTACTGATCGATATTACACTAGTTACATTTTAGCTAATGAATTACATAAACTGAAGTGTCATTTGACTGGGACAATACTAACTAATAGAAAAGAATTGCCAGATTCAATAAAAAAACGACAATTTCCGAAAGGAAAATCAATGGTAGCGTATCGTAGAAATAATAATGTGATTTTGGCGTGGAAAGATAAGAGGATAGTCACGCTATTCACAAATTATTACAATGCAGAAATGAGTACCGTTGAACGAATAGTCCGGCATGGTGTTCAAACTGTGGTTAGAAAACCTAATGCTGTCATAAATTATACCAAATTCATGGGCGGCGTTGATTTGGCAGATCAGTATTGTTCAACGTACTGCTTTATGAGAAAGTCCCTGAAGTGGTGGCGCAAATTATTTTTTTGGGGATTGGAAATTTGTTTAATTAATTCATATATTCCCTATAAACAAGTAAAAAGGCAGAGAAACGAACGGCCACTTACACATTTGCATTTTCGAAAAATTTTGGTAGACAAATTAAGAGGAGATTTTCGACAGCCACGAGGTCGAGCTTCAAGATCAACCTCCAACTCTGACGAAATTCGTCTAAACAGAAAGCTTCATGTAATTCTTACTGGCACAAAGAAGGATTGCAAAGTTTGTTCTAGTCGAAACAAACCAGGTGGAACACATGAGACGACCTATTATTGTGATACATGTCCAGATAAGCCAAGAATGCATCTTGGTCAATGTTTTATAAATTATCATACGAAACAAAACTACAGATCATAATTTTTGTAAAGTTATATTCTTAAAGGTGTAAATATAGATAAACTATCGAAATATAACGTTTTTGTAAGATAATTTATATGTAAGATCATTTTATTGTACCATGTAAAACACTCGACATATTAGGAAAAATCGCCTCGTCCTGCTACCTCCCCGGCCGAAAAAGTCGTCGAGCGCAAAGGGTTAAAATGTCAACGAATACTTGTCATTGTTTTCACAAATAGTAATTCTATAGAAAAGATATTTTATATCTAATTGTAAATTTAATCTTACTTAATATAATATTTTATAGTATATTATATTTTGCAGTATGTTATAAAATGATAGAATTTCAATTATGTTCGGAGTATAAAAATGACATTAATTTTTTTTTTAATTGTATTTACATTGTATTTAGTAATATGTATTATTGACAAGGTTTTGCAAAAAATATGTAACATTCAATTAACACCGAAGAACATTTTCGTGTTTTGAAAAATATTAGAAATATAAAAGAAATTAATAAATTTTATTATTGATTTCTCTAATATCTATTTACATATATCGAAAACCTTTGCTAATTCATAGAGAGAAACTCCTTACACACAGAACAAATAGAATAAAGCAAAGCAGAATTTATAAATGTGCTTCGAATAGAAATTTCCAGAAAAATGTAAAATTAGTTAAGAGATCGTTTCATGAATACATGAAAGTCGGTTGGAAAAACACGAGTAGAAATTGACGACTGTGGCAAAAAGCGCGGAAATTCATTCTCCGATATGCAATTTCCAAAATCCAACAGTTTACAGTCTACGGTCTCGCAATTTTTTTCGTCCCGGTCTTTCGGCTTCCCGACGCGTAAATAAATATTCCCGGACCTGTTGCGGCCGTGATTCAAACGTCAGCCGGTTAGGACTGCAAGCGGTCCACAATGAAACCTATTCGAACTGATGAACAATAAAAATTATTTTCCCCGCATATCGTACACCTTCTTCAATATAGAGTGGACCAATAATTATAATCACTTCAAAAACATATTTCTGTTGTTTTTGAAAATATGAGACTAACTCATGTTCTAATAAGTTGTTCTATACGAAAGCAGCCGGTAATAATTCTTTTGTATAGATCGAGGGAGATTCGAAGATTTCAAAGTCACCTCTGACAGACATTTTAACTCTAATCCTGTAAAATCTATTATATAAAAGACGAGAATATTGACGAGTATTCTTGCATTCATATTATTTTTATCTTTCATGCATAAGTTTCTTTAAAATGAAAATTGAAATATCTATTAAACTATTAATTTTTCGACATATTTTTATGGAGAATATCAAGAATGACGATTAATGGATTAAAAAATATATGATTCCATTGAAAAAAATAGAAGTGACGCTGGAATTTCCGATGTCACATACGAAAAAATCATTAATACATCATGACCTCCTTTGTATTGAATAATTTTCGTTAACAATTTTTTCATATTTCGGAAAACAACAAAGACATTTGAGATGGTCATAGTTATTGGCTACATCCTATGTATCATGTTTGCTATTATTGGGAAAAGGATTAGTTAAACATTAAATCGTTCTTTGTAATCAAACCATATTATGTTCAAACATAAATTTTTGACTTTTTCTACTAAATTCTGACTCTCTTTATTATTCAAGAAAATTTAGTAGGCCAGTGAACAAAATTAGATGAACAAGATGCCTCATATATTTATACATTTTGTATATTTAAAAGAAGAAAATTAAATTTTATATATCCTATATCTTGCATACTCTCTTCAGAATGAATATACAAAATCTTAAACTCGTATAACAGACAAATTAAAGAAAGAAATACAAATATGAATTGGATAAAATTATAAAACGCTTGATCTATTTTCCATTATTACGATTTCTATCAGTTATTGAACTGCATCTTGCCTACACTGCAAGTAGACATGGAAATAAAAATCTATCATTTGTTTGTAATATTATTTCATTATTTTATGATATTATTTCATTTAAGAGAAAGAAAGTAATGCATCAGGAAAAAGTGTTAAATAAGAGTGGAGTCGATCGACTTCCGTTCTATTGCAGACAGAAAAAGTTATATTAACAAAATTGCAAATTATTGTGCTGAAAAATCTAGAAGTTTTAAGAAATAATTCAAGAATTATCCAAAATAAATCAACTTAGTTACAATAATTGTAATTTTTCTTTGTAATTACCTCTAATTATTTTTTTAAATTGTAATTATGTTTCTTGCAGCTAAATTTAATTGTCATAAATGACAAAAGTCATTTTTCGTCATACAATTACAATTAAAAGTTATATAATTAGATAACTAAATTTTATTAGAACATCACAAAAGTATTTAATATACAATATTAAATACAATTATTTACTTTATTACTTATTAAACGAAATTCGTCTCTGAACGCCAATTTCTTAAATGTTAAATGATTTCTGTTAGAAATAAATCCGAGGACTAATATTGTTCTATCTGAAATTTTTTAGTTTTTATTAATTTTTAATTTTACAATTATACACACATAGGTGGTTCTGATTAAATTCAGTCAATAAATTGATATATTGCAAAGATCGAAGATTATCTGAAGCAATTTTTTATTTCTATCTTTAATTTTATTATGTCATAGGTAGTATACAATTGTATTTGTACTATTAAGAAAACTCACTACCATTTTTGTTCAACATTCATCTTTTTCCCATTTCAAAAGGACATATTGAATGAAGGTATGCAAATAATTGCGTACATTTCTATCTTGATTGTTTACGCGATTCAAATAACGAAAAACACGAGATATGGAAACATTTCTAAAAAAGTACAAAAAAGATAGTGTTTTTCTTGGTTTGCTGAGCAAATCTTTCCCATTGGTTTTGATATATTAACGGGTTACTACAATGTGTCTATTCAATTTCGAAAACGTTTCCTGATTAAGACGAAAATTCTTCATAAACGTCATTTAACACACTTTCAAGTAATCAACATTTAGAATTATTGCAAACTTTCCAATCAAATATAGTAACGGAAACAATTGTGTATCCATTGACAAGAGGAAAAAAAATGTTATTTAAAATCATAATTCAATGGAAATATCTAATAAAAATAAAATAATTTTAAACTTATATAGATTGTGCAAGATTAAAAGTTGAAATATTATCGAGAATTGTTTCAGGTAAGAAATTATACTTCATATGTTAATATCATTATCATATGATATTCAATATCATACTTCGATATAACTTCGAAGAGAGAATTGTTCAATATATTGTGAAAAGCATAACTGTACATAGCAATGATAATGAAAAGTTGTCGATAATTTAAACTGATATAATTCCGTAGAAAAAGATCATATAAAGACCAACTTGATCTTATTTTAAGCGCAAAGGCTCCATTTTGACAGTTACGAATTCCTTTTTTCCGAAGATGACTTTACATCATAAGAATACTTTTTTCTCGAAAGTTCAAGAAAAATTCAAATGTATATAAAAACATTAAACACTTTTTTCGTAACTAGATCTACTATCATTTTGAAGATTGAAATCTCCCTGACCCATCTCCCTGATCAATTTAAATTATTGACAATTTTTCATTGTTATCGGTACATTGTTATGCTCTTCATATTAAGTAGTATTTCTGTAAAAAACGCGTAGAAATCATATGAAAGTTACGTAACATTTCCTCAAATAGAATCATTTAATATTTAATGCGATATTTAATTTATATCACATTAATATTTAATATCAAATAATATTTAAGTCGATTCCTATAAAAAAATGTTAATCTATTCATATCGAAAAATTGCTAGATTGAATTTTACAAAATTAAAATTAAAATATCTACTAAACTATTGGTTTTATTACATAAATAAGTTAATACTTTTCATAAAGAATGCTGAGATAAGTTCTATATATAGTTATATTTAAAAAAAGTAAAGCTGGTCTTCATGTGCGCTTACATTCAAAATAATTAGTTACACTAAATGGAAAAATATTACTATTAATGGAATAAGATTCCTTTGAAATATTTTTTACAATTAACAGTTTTAAAAATATTGTAACTTCCAGTCTTAGGTGAATCATCTAATATACATATTGTGACAATACACATTAATATATTAACAATTCTAACATTGATTATATAAACTGACTTATATAATCATATACTATATAATATTACTATGTATTTTTATGGCTAAATCACAATGTTTAATACAAAATCTTATATTCAAGTATCTACAATGATTAGAATTATCCACGAATTATTTATTTGCGACAATTCTGCAATATTGCAAGTTCTTCTGAAACATTTCGTTCGCAACAGTTCATCTGCTACTAAACTAATTCGTCAGTTTGTGCTCGACTTTATTCACATTTATACAAAAATTTTAAAGCTCGAGTAAATGTTTGAGAGAGATCTGTTATTTGCATTAATTACATATTTGAGATAGTAAAAAAAAAAAATAGAAAAAAAGATGAGCTGAATTTTATTTAGAAAATTCACATATCACACAAACTTGAATGATCACAATATAATTCAATTAATTTAGCTGTTCGCGCGCGTGATTAGCGAGACGAGATCGAGTTTAGCAAAGACTGTGGACTGTATATTTCGCACGCTGAATATTAGGGGCTTGTCCCCTCGTGGTAACTTTGTCGCAAGAGAATGTACTTTATCTATCGGAAGTCGAAGTGATTCTGATTTGGAAGCCGAAGGAAAGCCCGAACGTCTTCTCGGTTCCTCCTCCTTCGGCTTCGGGAAATCGCGGTCCAGGATCCAGGGTGAGGCACGAAGGGCCAGATACCCCTTGCCGTCCTAGGTGATCTCGCTGGCCCGTGTTTCTCACATGTTCGGGAAAGTTGGCGCCATGCTTCAATCCACGGTCGAGTGTCTCGTCTTCTTAGAAGAAGTCCAGCCATGTGGCCAGTGTTTTGGGCGAAACGACCTGCTAAGGGTACTCAAAAGCAATAAATTTTCCCGTACGTGCCTGTACCCAGACCGTAGGTATTGTAGCATGGAAACTCTCCCGAACATTAGCAATTTTCAAATTCATCTATTCCAAGATAGATGTTCGTTAATCGTAGATTAAATGAAAACTGAAACATAAAGGTAAAATTTATTTATTACTATTATTTGTTACTGTTACACACAATTATATTCCGTGAATCTTATTGTTTAATTCATTTAATAATAGTTATTATTATGTAATTATATTTAACAATAATTACGTAAGATTAGAGAACTTGGACAAAATTAAGTAGCGTGTACATTCGAAAGCAAACCTAGACACAATCTAATTTTCTTGCGAGAAAACTAGCTATTTAAAGAATTGGTGAAAATGAAAAATTTTAGAATGAGAAATTTAATCGGACTCGAGATTCGTAAATAAGTAGTGAGCAAAGCTAGAAATCATTATTTGTAGAAAGATAGGATAAAGACAGGATAGAAAAGAAACTGAATATCATTAATTAATTCTTAAAACTACGTTGGTATAACAACACGTTACTGAGGTATTTAATATATTTTAAATTATTCGCTTTAATATATTTTAAGTTAACGCCTTCCCAATCTTTTACCAATATAAAATGAAGTCAATCTTCCCGTAAAACCATATTTTCTTTCCAGTGCCGAAGAAAAAACCTCTGGATAGATGCATCCAAAATAAAATAAGGATTATAGTGGATTGGCGAGGAGAGAGGTGAGTAAAGAGGAGAGCTGTGAGGCTAGCAGAGCAGGCTATCATACGCCGCTTTCCTTGCCGCTCCACTATAAACATTACATTACATTGGTTCGATTTTGTCGCGACGCTCATCTTGCCGCTATCCTCGTTTAAAAGAATCTCACGTTTTTTTCCTTCGTTAAATAAGCAAATAAACATTATACACTTTGACAACAGTATTAATGAGATTCAATGCAAAACTTGTTGGTTTATCGCATTCCACTCAAACAGGTGACAGTCAGATGGCTAGGTCTTGATACGCAAAAACGTACAAACTCATTTAAAGAACAGCACTTTCTTTGAAAATACTTCCTTTGGAATTAAATACTTCAATGGAATGTACTTTTCTAACAGTTGACTCAAATAGCGAATTACGAAATGCAACGAGGCCCGGTGCAAACAAACGATTTGCGACAAATTCATCGCATTTTGTAAGAATACAAATCTACATGGTGCAATTCAGACGGGTAAAAATATTAATTTGTAATTTATATGGAACAAGTATATACACGGGATATAAATTTTAGCGACAACCAGGCGGCAAGTTTGCGTCTACCAGAACGGAAATTTAAGGCGTTTAATATGGAGAAATTTTCTTTACTAGTTCGTGGATTTATTGTTAGTGTTGTTGGATTCCGCGTAAATAGAATAACACTTTTTATTTCGTAAAGGTTTATTGCAAGTTGTGATCGTGTCGTGTATAAAATCTCTAGTCGAATTGAATAAATGAATGAATCTCTGTCTGCTTCTTCCCAGCAAGCCTTTATATAATTTTAGTTATCATCATCGTCAAGTGGAAGAGAAAGGAACACAGGACAATGTTTTATAATGATACAAATTTTAATTATATTTTTTTATTAAAATAGATTTTTTTTTTTAAATTGGTAGTATGCAATACAATAACACTTTTAAACTAAGTTATAAATTAAAAATAAATATATTTAAGTTATTATTTTCTTATTTCTAACGGCTACTAGATTTTGCTCTTATGACTACTTATTCTACCTAATTCTATAGTCGCCTTCACTGTGTTTGAACTATTTCCTCTTCGAAGAAAGAGGATTCTTCCACCTGAATTTATGTAATTAAATTATACTTTATAGTAGTGTTTATAAGTCAACAAGTTTTAATAAAATCATGTTCCTAATATGGAGAGCCCAATATTAGACTAAAAACAGATTATCTCTCCATAATAGGCATAAAACATTTCGTGTAATTATTCTTAATTAAACTTCACTCACTTTAGACTAATTTTATTTTAGAATTTATTTTATATTTAGAACAATTTAGACTAATCATGACAATAAAAGTTTATGAATTTTTGAATAATTTTAAAAATATAATTCATAAACTATGTAATTACTTACCTTTCAAAAGATATGACAGAATACAATAGAGCGTAAAAATTTTTGTTAAAAACAGCTGTTTTAACTGATCGATCTGATCAAAACAAATTTCGATACTGCACTAATCACGTTCGTGGATGGAATGCACTTATTATCTTTTTTAAGATTTTATCTCTCTATATTAAAAACCCTACCTATATTAGGCGCCTTTTGTCTATTGCTTGGCCGCAAACAAAGAGTTATCGCACCACAATGAGACAATATATTATTTTATATGGATCAAAGCTTTCTAGATACGAAAACGAACACAGGTATATTATTTCTCCTGGTATATTATTCAGTATTACTATTCACAATCAGTTCGTCACATAATAAATAAATAATCAATTAGTTACTTGCATAATTTCAAAACAGAACGTTTCACGAAGTTTCAAAATGCGTTTGCATTTTATTAACCACTTGCGCTAGCAACTGATTGCGAACCATAACGAGTAACCAAATCGTATACAATAATTCGTCGCTTTCTTTTTGAACTCGTCGGTATGCTCACTGAATAGAAATTATTGAGAAGTAATAAATTTATTATTTGTTTTGCCTGGGTTATACTTAAATATACTTAAAACTGAGAAAATATTGCATTTTGGGACAAAAAATTCTTGCGTGGCACGTCATCATTCCAGCGCAAGAGGTTAATATGATTAGAATTTTGAATCTTTATGAAATTTCTTCTGTAAAATGAAAATTATTTATATATCTCAGATATTTAAATTTATGAAAAACAACACTAATTTTAACTCATATGGAACAAAACAATTTGATGAATATGAACAATTTATATGAACAATTTTAGACAAATATCCGATTAAATGAATTTTTGTTACTTAAATATATTTATATGAACACAAACTCTTATTATACATATATAAAAATCGCTAGTAGGAAAAATGAGTAAGTTTTTATTTTATGAACTTCAATTATATTAACTAGCGCAATGTATTTAAGGTCCATTATATTATCAATAAACAAAATAAATTTTATTTTAAACATTTTTTTTATAACGAAAATTATATATATGCATATTGTTCGGGGTTTCTATACGAGAATGTCACATGGTCTGATCGTATGTATGTATAGAGAGTTTATGGTCTTCAAAAGACCTGAGCCTCAGCCTGAATTTCAAGACGCCAACAAACTCCTGACTGTCTAGTCGATCTTTGTTCAAAAAAACCTAGTCCTTGACCAATGCATAAATCAAGGCATTCACTTTTCCGAGTGTAAGCAAAATGTTTAAACAAGTCGCACCCAAGTCGACGGTTAACATCGTGCTATATGCCCCACCTTGCAGTCAAGAAATTTCTCGAAGCCGATGGAAAGAGAAACAAGAGAGCTTTCCCTATTTTCCATCGACTTGCAAGTTGAAATTCGTTCGTCTGCCAAATAGCTTAGTTCATCTCTCGCGATCCACTTTATTACCGAAGGAAAAAACTCATCTCAGGTGCGCGAGAATCATACAATCCACTAACAATCAATTTTCATAAATTTCGTTCCTCCTAAACTGAGCGTAAACACATAGTTTAGATTTAAGAATTGCGTAGGATGTTTTAAATGGGATAACCTATACACTAACATCTTGCCATATACTGCTACTATTTAAAGCTACACAAATTATTATTAAACTTGTATAATTAACATTAATAACAATAACAATAATAACAACAACAACAATAATAATAATAACAACAATAACAATAACAGTAATAATAATAATAATAATAATAAAATTAAAGATACTTGCGCTTTTACACACAATCCATCGATATACAAATATTTGTAATGTACATACTGTAATTAAATTCAATATATACGTGTTTATCCAAATTCTAATTAGAACTCAGGATATATGCTTTATCTCCTCTGGGTTATCTATGTAATAAATATTGCTAGTTAATATCAGACATATCGTGTTATGCTTATAGCACTACCAGCCAACAAAGTTGAAATTATATGATCATAATTTACATCATCACATACTTGGTTACAGACCATAGTTCATTTGAAATTTTACAAATCTCAATTATAGATCCGACCATGATAAATCATTTCGTAGGTGTCGTAGAACTGTGCAACGGAAACACATGAAATAAAATTTTAATGTTCTGAGGTTTCATAAATTTAAAGTCATAGATTCAACATCCATTGATTTATTCATAATTCATAAAACATTTAAAACCAAGAAGATCATGCATACGTGATCTCTGATTTTAATATTAATTTAATCAAACAAAATAAGAAAAGATAGAAAAAAATAGGGAAGAAAAAAGGCAAAATCAAGAAACATAAAATGAAAGAAAAATGGAAAACTGTGGAGGAAATTGTAAGAAAAAGTTAACGAGAGGATCGCGCCAAGAAAGATGTAGAGTAGATGAAGGGGCTATCGGAAAGAAGAAAGTCTAATGCAGCAAACGTGAGAAGAATACTCAACAGCAGGCAGAAAGCAACGAAGAAAGAAAGAACAGCAATAAAAAGATTTTTTTACCGATTAGGAGAAAAAGAGGAAAAACGTGAACAAAATAAAGAAATTAAAGAATTAAAAAAATAAATTGACATGATTCAATGAATGAAAAGTGTACAAATCACAGCAAAAATGAAAAGAACATTCAATAATAAGCAAAAAGAAACAAAAAAGAGAAAACAATACAAAAATTTTTGACAAACAGAATAGAAAAGAAAAAGAAAACATGAACAAAATTAGAGAGTTCAGAAAATAAATTGACATGATCCAACGGACGAAAATATTGAATAAACAAATGCAAAAATTAAGGGGAGAAATGGTAAGGGAGAAATAGAGAAAAGAAAATGCGAAGAAAAAGCAAGATATTACATGAGGAATAAAAGGAATTATTGAAAAAAGTAATTTTAGAATTAAAACTGTGGAACAAGAAGAAAAAAGAATAGCTAAAAAGACAATATAATAATAAAAGATACTAATTGAAAACCCAAAATATTAAAAAAGAAAGTAAAAGAATTCTAAAATTGGAGACGAAAATACGAAGTATCCATACATATAGAATGCAATAAATATGTACATATGGAAGCAAAAAAACAAATTTGATAACGAGAATATAAAAAGTTCAAAAATATTTAAGAAATACAACAAAGGAACAGAAAAAGAAAGGAAACAGGGTAAAAGTGAGATATACGAAAATAAATTATAACATGAAAAAATCAAAATTAAATACAAAAGAAAGAATAAAAAGAAGAAAAAAAACAACTGAGATAAAGAAAAGAGAGAAGATTGTTAAAAATATATTTATCGTTCCAAGTTGTAGTCAATAAATGCAAGGATTGAGAACTAGCTCAATAACTTTGATGTGATTAAGTGATAAAAACTTGGATAGATGAAAAAATTTAAATATAAAAATAAAAATATGTAAGAAAATATATTTCAATGAGGAGGAAGAGCAAAAAGGGATAGTAAAGAATAAAAAAAAATGACCAATTAAAAAAAAAATGATGTAAAAAATAAATAAACAAATTATGGAAAATAAAATTGTATACAACAAAAAGAAACGGAGAATAATCACATGGATAATAATAGATTTCAATATAAAAGATAAGGAAAGGAAAAGAAAAGAAAAGAAGAAATATGATACAAGAAAGAGGAATGAGAGTTTTGAAGAGAATGAACATTTATCGAAGAAGTGTTTAAATTTCTTACTATTGTTATTTCGTTATTTTTTATTATTCTCGTGTTCTTAAAAATATTATTGTAATTCAATAGTCATAAAATAATCCAGTTGTTCTATTTAGTAAAAAATAGCAAGTCAATATATGACAACTCTACTTATTTTTACCACCATCAATCTTTCTTTTCTGCTCATATTTTTTATCCTTACTCTTTTTTAATCCTCGCTTTCCTACCTGTATTAGCGCAATTTTTCTCACTAACTTTTCTGTTTGCTGTATCAGCAAGCTGTTCTTCAATTATGAAGTTTTCTCATATTCTAACAGGGAACTTCAGCATAGCTATCTGCTATTGCTATGACTTCCTTATTAATCTCATTTTATTTAATCCTTTTTTCGTTTTCTTTATAAAATGCTAACTTTTTTTAATACTGTTTATTTTATCTTCTTCCTCTTTGCAATTGAATTTACTTTCCTTATGTTGACTTCTTATTAATTCTATGACTTTCATTCTTATGTTATCTTTCAACTTCCTTGAAATACTCGTTTTCCAGATTCATTTAATTCTTATTTCTCTATAAAACCTTTTGATAATATTGTCTTTGATGATCTATTGCTTTAATGTAGTTTTTCTCTTCCTCTCGATTACTACTTAATTCTCTGATTATTTCTTCACTATTTCAATTACTATATTCAGTCTGATTCTGTTCCATTCTCCTACGTCTGCATTTTTTAATCTTCCTCTCAAGATTTTTCTATCACCTCTTTTCTCGCTCTTTGTCCTTTTTTGTTTGCTTCCTAAATAGTCTTCCTCAATGTTCAATATCCATTTCATCCACTTTTTATTTTAAGTTGCGAACTGATTCATTAAAGCTGCTTTTTTTCCTCTTTTTGTTGAAAGATGTAATTCTCAAGATGTATGTCTTCTTTTATTTATTTTGTGATGTTTGCTTATTCTTTTTATTTCTTTATCTCTTTATTTCTTTTTTTACTCGAAAATAATTTATTTGTGAAGGAAATCAACATTTCCTCGTCATCTTCTTAAGTGTCCTCTTCCATTTTGCGTTTACTCTGCCTCTCGTCTATCTTTCTACTTTCTTCTTTCTACTTCTACGATGTGCATTCCATTTTCTTTCCATTATCTTTTTTTTATTTCGCTATTTAATCTAGTTGTGTATATTACTTCGCTCGCTACTTTAACGTAAGCAAGTCGTGCAATATCAACTTTTGCTATCTGTTTTTATCCCTTATTATAACTAGCATTCTACGATTACCATAATTTCTTTAAAAAAAAAATAAAAGTAAAAAATTTTACTGTTTGCTTCCTTAGTAAATGCCGCCACCACGGGTACCAGATGTTTTATCACTAACGGAGGTTGCAAAGAGTCCCATCTGAAGTAACTTGTGTGCGGTAGTCTTATTGATAATTTTGAATGGTACCTTCCGATCTCGATTGGTTGGTGTTGTTCTCCAATGGGAATAGTGATTTGACAACCGAATGCTGGCTAAATGAAATTTTCGGATAAAGCCGGTGTGTAATTGCTCCATAATTCTGGATAAACGATAAGATTTTGGGAAATGGCCTATTTATGACGAGTGAAGGTTCTGTAGTCTGATTTATTTACAGATAAATGCAACCGCGTTGTGGCGATTGCGCTGTTTTGATTAGGCATATCTCAATCCATGTATGATGAGGTTTTATAAGTGTACGTACAAAATCAACTACGACATCTTGTATCTATTTGCTTCTCTATTCTAAGAGAAACAGAAACATTGCTCTAGTTGTTCTCAGTCAATATAGCAATATTGTTCTCAGGTATCTTATTAGTGATGGAAACTGCCCGAATTGAAAGCGACAATCCCACCTTACTAGTTTATGATAATCCTATCGATAATTTTGAATCTCCGAGATTCTTTCCGATTCCGGTTAACTAATATTGAACTCATGGACGTAGTAGTTTAATAGTCAAATACTGGTTAAGTGAATGTCGAGATGTCTGTGAGCAACATTCGAACTGCTCCGGCACTTGGACAGACAGTAGGACTTTAGAATGGACTCGTCCCACTTGAATGATGATCCTACAGCTTGATCTATCTAGAAATACGGCATGAAGCTGTGATGGTCACGCTAGCGTTGATTGGATCTATCTTAATCCTGCGTCCATGCGAAAACTGTATGTAAGAATATAAAATTAACTATTAACTTAACATATCTGTTAGAGTAAAAGACATCTTTTTTTAAATTTCTAATAACCGTGTGAGTTTCGGCTATTCTTTTCGTAATTACTACTAATCTTTTTACAATGTCGCGTGTCTTTCATATATGGGACCTGATATACCATCTTTTGTGTTGCACATCGTGCAGGGGATTTGATGCTTCTCGTAGATAACTCTATATTTAAAATCGCATCTATCCCCTTCATAGTCGACTTCTCATAAGTAACGATCATACTAGTCTTGCAAGTCCCTTCAGCTGTCGAAATTATAACATCTCCGGCAGAACCGCAATTTACTGTACAATGAAGTACGTATCAAGATTAATCTTTAACGAATGGTGCATCATAGTGTTCCAAGATGTATCTTCTTACAATGACTGAAGTCTTAGAATTACGAATTTTTCATAGAAATTGTCATTGTAGTCTAGTTAACCTTTTGCACTGGAATGACGTGCCACGCCTGTCGGAAATTTTTTGTCCCAAATTGCAACTGTAGCGCGCCCGGATGCGTGACGAGATCGTATTCGATTAATTGTTGACTGGACTGTATATTTTTATTATTCACGCGCTAGTATGGGTGGGGCGTTAGCCCTCGGTATCGCTTTGTGGAGGATGTCGCGTTTACAAGGCACGCGGTTGGAATCACGCTACGCCGATGAGGCCGAAAGGACTTCTTTCGTACTTTGACCCGACACTTGTTGATTCCGCCGATTGCGTAAGACGACTCAGGGCGACTCGTGACGAATTCCTTTCCGGGTCCGAGGGAGGCGTATTTCAGTGTTTTAAAGGCCTTTATTTTTCACTAACAAAGATATATACACGAGTAACAATAATAACAATAATAGTAATAACGATGATCACAATAATACCGTGATTGCGTCTAAATACAAGAAGTGTACGAAAGTAATTATTACTCTTAAACGTGAGTTATGTAGAAAACGCGGCAGACTGCACACTCACCCGACGTGGACTATTGAATACTAGACCTTCAAGGAACTGTTGTTTTAACGCGTCGAAGTCAGTTCTTTTATACTGTGGTCTAGGTATGTCCTTTTCCCTCAAGGGGTCGGAAAGCGGGTGTTGTCTACGGTCGGGCCCATGAGAGGCTTTTTGACGATTACCTCATGGTCCTGCCGATACTGTAACCTGGGTCCACGTCGTGGGAATGTTTATACTGCAGTCTGGGCTGTGTCTCCTACACGTATATATCATCTCGGTGCCCCTACTCTAGGGTGGTCACGTGGGTGGACGAAGGCTGGGGTAAAAGTCGTACGATGTGACTATATATGGGCAGGAAGACAGTTGCCCAACGCTTGTTTTCTATTTTTGATCCAGGAAAGTCTTTACGCTCGGCTTTTGTGGATAATACAATCCTGGTTCGCGAATGTTCCCTACGCCACGACCCAAGTAGAGAGGGTCGGTGGCGGAAAAGATGGAACTCTCGCGAACAGCAACATTTTTTCAGTTTTGTGTATATTTAAATATAATCCAAACAAAACAAATGATAAGTTTATTATTTCTTAATAATTTCTATCCAGTGATATACGGACGAGTTCAAAAGAAAAAGAAAGCGACGAATTATTGTGTACGGTTCGGTCACTCGTTATGGTCCGCGAACCAATTCCCAGTGTAAGGTAAGACCTCTGTTCCTGCAAGATATGGTCACACGATTTATGTTAAGCGTTTCTCCATGAGAGGAAGCTTTCGCTTAATCACGGAGAATGTAAAAAAACTTTGTCTTTATACATCTACCACAAGAAAGCCAAGGCTTAAGCAGGGTGACATCCACTGTCCGAGCATCAATCCTATCCCATTTGATCATGAAACCCGTATAAATGCAATCAAGACCATCTAATCACTTAACTATCAAATCACTATCCACGAATCTACGCAAGAGACACCAAATATAGATCACGTATTCACAGTTGAATTCTTCGACTTATAGCATATTCACAGACCTGAAACGCTGTGCAATGCACAGTGATTTTCACAATTCACATAGTTAAAATTAAGAACACAGTCATATCGATTTTTTTCAACAAAAATAATATAATATAATAATATGCATATAATAATAATAAATTATGTAATGTTTAATGATATAATATGTAAAATTCAAATTGTTATATAAATTGGATTTATGTATAGATTTACATGATTTTTAATACCGTAATAAACCTAATTTCTCACACATAAGTGTTCCTGAATTAAATTTCGCTTACTATCATTAACTTTTCCTAATTATCATTTGTAATTTATCTTATCTATTACCATTCAATATCAGTCATTTGTTACTGATTTTTTTCATTTGTTATAACTAATATATAATAATAGATAATTCATTTTATTCGACTAATATACGATATACGATTTATTATGCTGTTTTGTTTACTTTTCTTCTTTTTTTCCTTTCGCCTTTCTTTATCTCTTAAAATTAAACCTACTTTTGATAAAACTTTTAATTTACATTTTTGCCTTTACAACTTCGTGACCTTTGTATATAAAAAAAGTCAATTTTGAATAATATGCCAACGTAAATACACTATACTACAATAAAGTTTAATGTATTTTAAAATTATTTTTTCAAAAATGATTTTATCACAAACTCCAAAAATGTAATTCAAATCTAAGTTTTTGTTACAAATCGAATATAATTTATAGGGAACGCGTTCCTTTGACCTTGGTCTTACTGCTAGGACCAATAAACGTATAAACGTAATGTGAGGGACGCATCCTCAAGCAGTAGCATTAGAGGCATAAAATAATTGTGAGAATTATTTTATGGGACTGACTTTGGACGTAAATGACTTACCTTCCCAATCACGCTATCAGAAAGGACACAAAGAAAGTTGGCCTTATATAAGGGCCGACTCGAATGCACCAATAAATAGTACACAATACCTAGCAAGTCACGATGTAACGAAGACATGACCACCTTCACCGTGAATTTTTAAATAATTAATGTTAAAAATTCTTTTATATGTAATTTAAAAACTATTATAAAGAAATTAAAATTATTATATATAATTATTATTATTATATAATATGTTGACTTTGACAATTGTTATTCTTTATTTTGAGTAATTACTGTTGTTATTGTTATGTAAAATTATATATCACATAAATTCTTCATTCTTGAGTCCTTCGACATTTATAAATAAAGCATTTATTGCAAAGTATTCTTGATCTTGAAATTCAAATACAAATTCCTTTCTATTTCAAAATTATTAGTTTGCACAAAAGCATTTATAATATTTAAATTTAAAGTGTAATATAATATCAAATACTAGGTTCTGATTTAGTAAGCTAATAACATCTATAATATGTCCGGTTTATTTATTTATATCTACACTATTGAAAATACAAAAAAATACAAAATACAAAATACAAAAAAAATGAAAATACAAAAAAATACAAAAAAATTTAAACGAAAGTTGGAAACTTTTTTAAATATGTAACATGATATATTGGTTCGGTGTCGTTCTCTACAAAAAAGTATTAACTTATGTATATTTCGATAAAAAAGCAAAATAACAGCAATTATATGTTCTCCTGAAAACGTGTAAAAAGCTTTTCTTTAAAATATTTTTTTATATTTTCAACAGTTGAGACGTATTGCGACGTATACGCATGCAGCATACTGTATATTCATGTCTCTTTCCATTGTATTTCAAAAAATATACCACTTTTTTTAAAAATCGACATTATTTTGACTAGAATTTGATTTATACTCTTTTGCTCGCCTATTAGAAATTTATCGTAAAAATAGAAAACGTCAAAAAAGCTATGGCATGGATTGTAACTCTATGTTAATGTTTCACTAATCTTTGAACTTATTTTATTTATAATATATCTATTTATATTTTGCTATTAGACAGAAAGTTAATAGTGTGTTATTGAGCAACAAGAAAGTATTCTATAATATATAAAATATAGAATAAAACCTAATTTTATGAGTTTAAATTATTGAAGAATTACCCACTGTGTGAAAAAATGTTTCAAGCAAAAGTTGAATAGCGTTAAAAGAAGACATGTGGGTTAATATGAAAATCAACTACTTTTTTCAAAGAGAATTAATATATATATTTTATTCTTTCATTTCATCCCATCAATTTTATGCAATGTAGTACATAAATTTTATATAGTAATTACACAATTTTTATTAATTACATTATTATATGTATTCTCTGTTATCAATTTTTATTAATTATATTATTTTATGTATTCTCTGTTACATATTCTCTGTTTTTGAACAATTATAAAATAAATCATAAAATAATTTGCGCAAGATATGTAAGCTAAACTTTCGCGGATAGAGAATTTTATAATCGAAATTTCACAGTCAAGACAATTCGTTGAACATATTTGAAAGTCAATCCTGACCTGAGTAATCTATCAGTAGTAAATGTAACACATTTCAGCATCGAACAAATTGTCCGATTAGTTACAGATCATCGCAGGCTAACTTGCTCGATATTTGGTGTCATAATTTGGTCAAATTGATTATTAGCCAAACTGATTTTTCAGCTATTCTCCATATTTGCTTCAAGATGTGCACGATTACATGAGATGAAACTTATTAAAACTCCAACTCTAACAATTCTAATAATTAAAATTCCAACAGAAGTTTTTCTTTGAATTTCTTTTTTCTGTATTTCTATAAGAGAAAAGGCTCTAATGCCATAAAAAAGTTTACTTACTTTACCATTAATCGTCTCTAGATGTAATTATGCATCTGGATATGGACAATGTATGACATATCAAAACTATTATGCAAAAGCTTAATGGAATTCATGATAATAATACAATTGTTAACTTTCTTAGTACCCTACAATTTTTCTATATATTCTTTAGAAGTACAGAGCATTATTGTAGAAAAAGAATGTGCAAAAAAACAGACATACTGTTTTTTTAATAGAAACATTTCGTGAAAACAAGGCGTCAATAAGAAAAAGTCGAAGTATTCAAATCTTCAAAATAAGACAGAAATCGGCTCTTGGACACTAAACGAGCTAATAATCAATAATGGAATAAAATTTAATCTTGCTAATCGTTGAATTGTCCTTTAAAAGAAACATTTCATGTGCTTCATTCTGAAAACTTAAATTAATAGAAATAATAGAAGTAATAGAAGAATGAACAGAGAAATCCATCAGTGGAAAATTATTTCATATATCGCTTCGTATCTCACGAAGCCACCAATTGTCCATCGCTCTAAAAGAACAATAGCTAAACCGTGGCTCGTTCTTCATCGTCCGTTGAGCTCGAAAATGTTCGTTGTAGCGGCGTTAAATAATATTTCCCGATAGTACGATTTCAGATTTCACCGTATGCACATTGTACGTGCGAATTAGTAGATACCCCCGTATGCTCGACGATTCACGATATCACAAAGCAACACATGATGAACAACGCATAATTATTACAGAGTTGAAAGTTCACGTATGAATTATTAACTGCACTATATACGATGAACAAAATCGGTCGATGCCAGATGTTATAGTCTTGTAGAATCATGTCGAATAGACAAATGAATCTGCGTGTGACAATTTTTTATTTTAGTTTTTCAATTTTTTTCGGAGATAATAATAATTAGACGAACTTTCTTTCTTTATTTTAAATCTCATACAATAGAACAAGTCAGATATTGAATTTGACTTACTAACAAAGATGGGTTTTTAACATTATAATGAGTCTATCCGTAACAATACTAACTGATATTAACTTCATAACTGCAACTATATCTATAATTAAGTAAGCAAATATAAGTAAAAACACGTAAATTTATTGTATATTGATAATAACAAACCAATATTCCAATAAAACGTTTTATTAGAAGTATGACTTCAAAAATGCTTTCTTTATATTTTATATTTCATGGAAAATTCATTTCTTCAAAGAACTTTCAATTACATTACATTATATACATTAATTATCATTCTCGTGGTGATTGAGTGTAAAATATTTCCATGTAATATGTATATTTATTATTAACAAATTTTTCTTTTCTAATGCTATAAATGTTCAATTTTAGACTTACGATCAAGGCTGGCTGTCCAATGAATCTCGAAAATTTTCCAATGGATATACAGAGATGTCCGCTACAATTTGGCAGCTGTACGTGTTCATTTTAAAGAGAAAAACATTTCTCTATTTTCCATTATTCATTACATTTTACAATTACATTATTCATTACATTTTACAATTACATCATTCATTACATTTTACAATTTAAGAAACGTAGAAAATTTAAAATTTAGAAGAATCATAAATCTTAATTTCTTTCGTTTCTTCTGTTTTAATTAATCATTACTTGTTTTAAATTAAAATGAAATTTTCACATTTTCATCGTTATTTTGTACGTTGCAATAATTCTTATTAAAATTACTTTCATCAGTATTATTAGAAAAAAAACAAATTATTGAGAAAGTTTGAAAACTCCGAGAACATTTCTCAAGGTGAAAAAAGAACATTGAAAGGATAGAGTATTCCCATAACTCAAAAACATTCGCGGTAATTGTCGGTTTTTTGTGTGAACCTGTCGCAGAAGAAATGATAGAGATTTCAGATCAGTGACATATACACGTAAGTACTAATCCCTCGGGTGACTTTTTGACAAAAAAGAAAGACGACGCTTCAGCGACGAACGAATTCGACTTTTATAGCTTCTTCACTAGACAATCTAGGTGAGAAATATTTTCTTGATTGCAGTCGGTTACACGAAACGAGACGTGATCTACAAGTGGAACAGCGCCCGACAAGTAGCAATTGCTGAGGACATGAAATTATCCCAATTTGATTTAGTTGCCAATCCTACTGCAAATTATTCTGCATCGGCGACGCTTTCACACGGTGAGTCAACATTTCCTCAAGCGGCATTTTATTCGAAACTTTACATAAAAACAGTTGTTAAAATCGTTGGAAATAGGAGCTATTTCACGTTTCTATTCTTTATTGTTTTATTTTTACTTTTCATTTTTTTACATTGTACTCACTTATTAGAGATTTAAAGAGATGCACAGAAATTTGTAGAGATTTAAACAGATTTTAAAAGTTTCTCAGATTTAAAGTTAAATTGAATGGAATAAATTCAAATAGTTCAAATTTAATGGAATAAATCTTTATGTTTAAAAAATAAGATATCTGTACTTTCGGAATCTCTAGCAAATTTTTTTAAAATTGTCTTCATTACGAATGCACAAAAAAGAATTAATTTATTATTTTAAACTGGTTATAATTAATTAATAATTAACTAATTTGAGTTTGCTACACAATATGAAAATAACATTGTAATTTTATTTTAATTTTATTTGAAAACGATAAATCATCAAATAATAATATTTTTCTCTAAATTAATATATATATCGTACTTAACGTAATTATATATATATAATATATATATAATAATATCATCATAGCAGATAGAAAATTGTAATATCGAATGCTCATTACGAGATTTAATGACTGAAAGGAATTTTGCTTAAAAAAGTATGAATTTGCAAAAACATCCGCAATCTAATTGTTGCTAAGAAAAATTAGTATATTAACTTTATATAAATATTATCTATATGTTTTATGATAATATTATAATCCAATTATTTCAATTTAAAAATTTAATTCTTTTTCTAAATATTTTAATGCATTAAATTATTTTGTAATAATTTATTTATTAATATATTAAAAAATTAAATGTATCTAGTTGATTGTATTTTTTAAATTATAGAAAACTTAATGAAGCAATAATAATCATAATATTAATACATAACAGTTAATAAAAAAACTAGCTAATAATATTGAGAACATATATTCAAAGTATTCAAGGATGAAAATACTAAACATAAAGCTAGTTTGTCGTATTTTCCAAATCAGAAGTAATCTCATTGTTCTTTCCATTCTGTACATAGAATCTCCATTGGTCACTTCTCTATGCATACTAATATCCGTTCCCGAAATACATGGAAGCAGAGGAAACGGAATAACGGTCGTAAAATAAATCATGATCTCCCGCATTATGGCATATTAAGTACGCACTCTTCTATTATAGTTAAATAAAAATATTATAATTAAACGAGTGACATACAATTTATATTTGTAAATTCTTTAAAATATTTCCTTGATAATTATAAATGCAATGATATTTACAATCTGTTACAATTACAGATATAATTTATCTAACTGAAAAATTATATATACCTGCATAATCTAAAAATAATACGTACAGCAAAGTGTAAAACGAATTTCTTTGCGCCTTAATAATGTAACTGTTTTATCTTGATTTATTACAAAAAAAAAATATTAAAATATAATATTATGTGATATACTTATTTATGGTTTTTAGTAATGTAAAACAATAAATCAAATAGTATTGTCAAATATTGTTTGATTTATTGTTTAAATGAACAATATATCCTTTATAAAATATAATAGAAAACGACAAATGGAATTTCGATGCTTCGGACGAATAAATTGAAGACGTACTACACTACGTGATAGAATTTTCAATACCTGAATAAGAATGTAACATACCTATACGATAAGATTTTAATGGATATTTCAATACTAATTGAGAATTTTCTGCACTCTTATTATATAAAATCCTAATTCTTTTAACGAAAAAAATTCATTATCGTATTCGTTATTATCGTTATAAAATTTGTTATTCGTTATTATAAATTTAAAAATTCGATCTAGCTTTCATTTTGAAAAATATTTTATTGACTTTTTTAACAATCATGTAAACCTTATAATTATATAAGACAGTAACCTATCCATTAAAAAAAACTCTATTTAAAATATCTACGAAGAAAAAATTTCAATCCTGATCGACAACGAAAGATCAAACCATAAAAAAAAAATAAAAGATAAATGACAGTAATGTAAAAAGAAGAAAATCGTGTCGCGCGATAAGAACCGTTGAAAAATGTTAGTAACTAAGACTTGTACGAATTAAAAAAACAAGGAAAAGAAATGATTTCTTAACGATTGCAAAGAAACTCATTGGGAACTTTTATTGAGCCATGCTTACGAATTCTACAAGAATATCGAAGCTATGAATGAACCAGTCGGGAAATGGGAGGGATTCAAGCTGGGCAAAAAGTAGTACGAAAGAACGACGACATAAAGAAGAAAAAGAAAAAGGAGACAAAGAAACAGTAAAGGGGGAGAGAATAAAATAGGGGAAGAAGGATGAAGAAAAAAGGCAGGGGATTCTCATTGAAAGTTGGCAGTGAGAGAAATAACGATTAATTGCAGTATTCTCCTGTAGGAAACTTGTTCCTCTTATATTTCCATCGGCTGACAACAAGGAACAAGGAGAGAGGAAAGATGCCGACTTTTAATTGGATTAGCATCGATTAATACTCCGCAAATATTGCATTTAAGAGTGATTGCATTGGAAGGCTCGTAAGGATATTTAAAAGATTGTGTTAACGACAGATTATTCGAAATGTCGAAATCCCCGAAAATCTAAAAAAGAGAATTCGAGATTTCTTACTTTTTTCATGATTCGAAACTCTCGAAATTCAGATAAGAAAAACTATAGAATCAATTAATAAAGAATCATTTGCAACGCTAATAAAGAATGTTTGATTTAATGTTTGTGTGTCTCAAATATTGGGTGTGAGATGTTTCGTGTACGCACTTTTGATTTTTAAGAATATAAGCAAATGTGCAATCAATTGTAATTCTTGAATGATAATATAAAATTCAAATTTAAAGAAATTATCAAAAAAAAAAAAAAATCTTATTACATCAACATCAATACATATATACTATGAAAATTTTTTTAATACATGTAGAAAAAAAAAGATGTAGATTAAATTCAAAAAGAGTTTGAATGTTAGTATTCAAAAAGAAAGATTTTTGTATATTGTAGTTTTTATGTTTTTGTTTGTACTTTTTTAAATCGTGTAACCAATGAAAATTTAAATAAAAATATTAACTTCAGTTCTTAAAACAAGAAATTCCACTTATAAAATAGAATCAGTACTTAAAAATCTTACAAAGTTTCTGATTTGTGTTTTAAGAATCTAAAAATCAATTTCAGACTTATTTCTAATGCAGGGCAGGAGGAGCGTGATGAAATAGATAAAAATTTGATAAAGTTGTTCTTGTTGTAAACAAGAGAAAAATACAAGACAAACAAAGCGAAAAAACTACATTGGATGTCGATAGATTTTGTATCAAACTAATGATCGTGACCGTGTTTGATTTCGATTTCGATCGATTCGAGTTGATATTTGATATTGAATTTAACTAGAAATAAAAATTGAAACGAGTGGAAAACATGTTATCGATATACACATAAAAGTGGATGGATAAGAACTAAAAAAAGTGATGAATAAAGTTGGTTTATATTGGCATAATTCTTATAGATTTTTTTCACTTACAATTAGAGTATGAAAGATAGACTTATATAATGAACATATTGATCACATTGATATTAGGATATATATTGGTCATAACTTCTCTGGTAGGTTAGGTTCAGCACACTAAAATAAAAGAAAAATTTATACGTATAAATACATGTCCGAAAATTTTTTTCTTGATAAATTGAATTTTTTCATTTAATCTTGAAGAAAAAGTAAGAATAAGAATACAATCTGAGACCATTATATTAGTATTTTAAAGAATGTTAGACAACAGGACTAGCATAGTGAATAAATAGTAAATTCTTTTATTTTTTGATAATACTGAAAGTATTATCTGATTCCAGCGGAATATTCAATGTTGCTAGTATACTTTCATCTGCAAAGGCACATGGGTAATTTTCTTATACAAGTATACGGGCCCTGTGTTTTATTAGTCGTCCTTTCTTGGGTCTCCTTCTGGTTAAATCGAGAAGCCACTGCAGATCGTGTATCACTAGGTAAGTTTTCAATTAGATCATATTTTATAGTTACACGTTCAACAAAGATGAATTAATAATTAATAAATAATATTTTCAACTTGTATCAATCAAAAAGTAAACTTTTGAAAAGAGTTATTCAGATTATATTAATAAGTTTACAAAAATCATTTCTACCAAAACATTTCATCATTAGAAATCTTTAATAACGTCAATTGTCCTTTCTATATTCTTCGAAATAATGAAACAAGTTATAAAAGTAATCGGTAAAATACTGGAATACAATATATCTTTATCTCAAATTTGTAAATTTGTAAATAATATTAGATATTTTTTGTAAGATTATATATTTAATTTTAATTTTTCTTTAACAACTTAATAATATTGAATAATATATGAAAAAAAGTTTTTGTATTTGTTTAAAGGTATAACAACAGTATTAACAATGACATTTTTGGGATTGGAGGCACGAACAGATTTACCTAAAGTTCCTTACCCCACTGCCCTGGACTTCTTCGTTTTTCTCTCGTTTGCTTTCATTTTCGCCACTATTATACAATTCGCAGTGGTCCATTATTTCACCAAATACGGTTCCGGCGAATGTTATTTCAGCTCCGATTTAAGTGAAAGCGAGAGTTCCAGTGATGAGGAGGAAATAAATACGAGACGATTGAAGAAAGAATCGGTAATACATTAATTTATACAGTTTATATTCTGTTGCTTAAGTAAAAACAGCCGATGGTTAAATAATACATTTTTATAATTAGCACTGCCCATGAAACAAACGGATTTAAATTTATTTCCTTATAATTTTTTGAGTTTAAGTTATATTAATTGTTTGAAATTTGTTTTAACACTAAAATAACTGATATTTAATACATAAAATATTATACATATAAATCATTATAATTTAAACAGTAATAATTAAAATAAATAGATTCATACAATTACGTTTTTGCCCAAATAAAAATTAATATTAATTTTAACAAAAATATTCGTATCTTCTCAGCAATTGAAATCTATCATGAAATATTGGGTTGGCAACTAAGTCATTGCCGCTTTTGTCGATAGATTCACTCTACACTTTCTTTTGTTTTGTTAACGTGGTCAGAGCATCTAACCTATATTTTTTTCTTACTGTGTGGACTTCTACTTTTAATTAGTAAAAAAATTATATCGATTAGTTCTTTAGTTTTGTTTTTATCCCAATTTAAAAATGGAAAAACAGGACGTGCACTTCCGACACATTTTATTGTATTACTTCCGAAAAGGCAAGAACGCATCGCAAGCACAAAAGAAGTTATGTGCCGTATATGGAGATGAAGCCTTAAAAGAAAGGCAGTGTCGAAATTGGTTTGAAAGATTTCGTTCTGGTGATTTTTCACTGAAAAATGCACAACGATCTGGCCGCCCAGTCGAAGTGGATGAAACCCATATCAAGGCCATTATCGATTCAGATCGTCACAGCACAACACGAGACATTGCAGAGAAGCTCAATGTATCGCATACATGCATTGAAAAAAAATTAAAAACCCTTGTTATGTCATGAAACTTAATTTATGGATCCCTCACCAGCTAAAGGAAATTCATTTGACGCAACGGATTAGCATCTGTGATTCGCTTCTGAAACGCAATGAAAATGATCCATTTCTGAAAAACCTAGTTACTGGCGACGAAAAGTGGATAGTTTATAAAAATGTTACTCGCAAGAGATCGTGGGTGAAGCAAGATCAACCAGCCCAAACAACATCAAAAGCAGAGATTCACCAAAAAAAGATTATGCTGTCAGTCTGGTGGGATTACAAAGGAATTTTGTATTTTGAACTCATGCCACAGAACCAAACAATCAATTCAAATGTGTATGTTGAACAACTCGACAAACTGAACGAGGCAATTGAAGAAAAGCGGCCGGTATTGTCAAATCGGAAGGGTTGTTGTTTTCCATCATGATAACGCAAGGCCCCACACATCTTTGGTCACTCGGCAAAAATTATTGGAACTGGGTTGGGATGTTTTGTCACACCCACCATAGAGCCCTGATCTTCGGATTACCATTTGTTTCGTTCCATGCAAAACTCTTTAAATGGTAAAATTTTTAATAACGCGGATGATGTCAGATCACACCTAATTCAGTTTTTTAATAGCAAAGACCAGACATTTTACGAACGGGGAATTTTTACACTGCCAGAACGATGGAAAAAGGTCATCGACAAGAACGGGCAATATCTAATTGAATAAAGTTATATTTTTTAACAAAAATTCTGAATTTTCCTTCTTATTTGAAATCGGCAATGACTTAGTTGCCAACCCAATATTAATAGGTATGATTGTTCTAGTGTTAAATCACAAACAATTTCGTGTAAATGTTACGATAAAGTTGTTTAATTATTTTATAGCAATAAATACTTTTGACATAAAAATATAAAGATTACATTTATACCTAGGAAGGAAAATAATTTTATTCCGCAAGTGGTATTCTGTGAGTTAAATGAATCAAATTGCGTTAAAATTAAATTTACGTTATTCTATATTCAAATAAAAATATTATTATGCTAGTTATAATGTTGTAATTATATATGAGTAGATATATACATATTTTAGATATCATCATAGACAACGCGTTATTATTAAAATATATTCTGAAATAAATTCATTCTTGACATCCACAATATTACTTTTACGATTATATACTTTCTCTTTTACAACAATAAATATTATATCATAAATATTATATCTTTCTATTTTTACTGTAATATTGCAGTATTTATTAGCCTATTATCAACATCATCCAAAGATTGCTACTTATTACATTTTAATAATTATAATTTTTTACTTTCTTCTTTCATTGAGTTGCATTCAAATCCAAAGTACTACAAATTCTCAAATTCTGATTAAGTATTCAGTAAAATTTGAAAATTAATTAAAAATTAATTAATAACTAATAAAATTAATAAGCAGCAATGACAAAGAATCGCTGCCAATGACACGTTTATTTATTCCCACTAATAAATAATAAAGGATGTATTGTAAATACACAAAATTAGAATAAGAACTAATAAATTTTAAAATAAGAACTAATAATTTGACTAATTTAATAAAAATATACCTAAATTCCAATAACAATAATACTTCACATATATATAAGAAATCGGCAAAACTTCATTATCTCAACATTGTTCCATATTGATCTGGAACATCTGCAAATCTGGCTTCTCGTTTCCGAGTAGCCAAATTGAAATCTATAATAGATTATTTTGCCAGAATAACAATCTATTATAGTTCACTCCGATATTATAAATTAACAGATATATACATAAAGAGCATAACTGTATCAATGGAAAATTATCAATAATTTAAACTTATAACTTCGTAAAGAAAGATCATAAATGTAACGATCCACTTGGTTTTATTTTAAAGTGTAAAATCTCTACTTTATAGTAGTGAGTTAATTTTTTCTAAATGATTTTGTATAATTTTACATCATATAACAAGTGGAAAAGTAAGGATACTTTTTTCTCGAAAATTATAAAAATTCAAACATGTAGAAACATTAAAAAATTTTTTTTCATGACTAGATTTACTATGATTTTGGAAATTGAAATCTTTTTATAACGATCTGTTAAACTCGCTATAGGATCTTTTTTTATCTTTTTATTGAACTTCGAATGTTAGAATTAGATAACGAAATGTTAAGGTTTCTTGAATGTTTATTGTTTAACTTTGATATTTAATGTTCAATAAAATGATAAAAGAAAGTTGTACAACAGATTCTAAGGCATTCCTATAATAGGAGAGACTTCAATCTTCAGAATAATTATGGATTTAGTCACGAAAGGATTTTTTAAATATTTTTTCACACATTTGAATTTGTACAGTTTTCGAGAAAAAAATGTTTTCTATTTCTAACTCGCTACATGACGTAAAATCATGTTCAAAGAAAATAAACTCATGATTGTTAGAGTAGAGGCTTCGCTTTAAAAGAGCGTGAATCAATTAAACACCCAAATCATTATATGATCTTTCGCGAAATTATATCAGTTTGAATTATGGCAATTTTTCATTGTCATTGATACAATTATATTTTTCGCTATAATTGTACGTAAACTTGATAATGAGTATTAATTATAATTAAACAGGTTGTTCCACAAATCGCCAAAGTATGAATATTTCTTTCTTCTCAGAATTACATTTTTGGTAAGTTTCTATTAAATACACAAGATATCAAAATATAAAAACGCAAAAAATGAAGATCCAAAACTTCAATCTTCGAATACAGCACAAAAATATCTAATGAAACTATTATAAAATAAAATTATATTGAACTATTTATTAAATAATCAGTTAAATAATCAGTTTATAGCAAATTAACATAAAGTTTGTTATTATCTTGAAAAGCAATAACTGTTAGCTTTTCTAAGCAGAATATTATGTTTTACTATCCTTTTGCATTGAATAAAACAAAACTAAATACTTATAATTATTACAAACTAATTTTACACTTTTTGCATTTGTTATCTTTTCCTACAATTAAATAATATAACACAATAGATAATATATAATATATATTTTAAATTATAGGCAATTAAATTATATGTGAAAAAAATAAAGAAGAAAAAAATATTAAATCAACATAGAATTTAAAATCAATTTTGTCAATTTAAAATGCAAAAATCGATCACGTTTATTATAGATATTCGATATCTTTTTTTTGCATTCAGAATCACACCTAAATCATAGATCGATTTATACATATTTTTAGGTAGATTTCCTATTACATTTTATACAACAGTTTTCTATTATTACTGACAACCAAATTATTTTTAATACCATGAACGTTATGCTTTATCACTTGAAATATCGCAATGGGCAATTTCGGCTACTCTATTTCGTCTCTAAAGAAATCCAGTTTAATTTATTTATTTACATTTAATATACATTTAATTTATTTATTTACATTTAATATACATTTAATTTATTTATTTACATTTAATATACATTTAATTTATTTATTTACATTTAATATACATTTAATTTATTTATTTACATTTAATATACATTTAATTTATTTATTTACATTTAATATGCGTATCCCACCTGAAGAAAACTATCTAAATATCTTCTTTGTTTTTTATATTGTAAAAAATCTTTATAGCATGATTTAAATAGTGATTTAAATGATGAAAATATCATAGAAATAAAAAGTATTTTTGTTGACACATTTTTTCCAGTTCTTTGTCAAAGTGTATAATTAAGTATACAACTGTCATTTTTTATGTAAAAAAGAAAAATACATTTGAATATGCCTAAATTTTAATCTTTAATTGATCTTGAACATCAAAAATGCAATGAAATTATAAAACAATGTTAGAATAGAATATGTATGTATATTATATATAGAATATGTAAAGTTATTTATATTGTTAAATATTGTTAGAGCTTCATAAATATAAAAATAGATTTTGAAATGGTGTATACATGTATGTTGATTTTTTATTTTATTAATGCATATTATAGATCTTTAAAGATTTAATTTCTTTTTCTTAACATAAGTAAAATTGAATTTATTATAAATGCATCGGTAATAATTTCATTGTTGAGACGAGTTGCATATAAAGAAATACTAAAGTGCTCGATTCATGATACTTTAATTTACATAGAAAGAAGTGCATACAATTTCCATATAATAGTAAAGAATATGAAGTATAAAAGGAATATTAAATGGTGACGCAAAGTTACTTCAATTGAATCCCAGAAATAACTGAATTTCTGAAGTTATATGTAGGTTGTTGCAATGAAAACTCTTAATAGAAAAAAATTTTTCATATTGAAGTAAAATTACCTTTAATTTAAATTATATTATCATGCATGAAAAATTTAAATTCATTGGGTAACTTCTATTTGAAAAATAAGAAAGTTTAATAGAATATATCCTAAAATATGATAATTATTTTTATAATAAAGGTAATTTCGAAAAATGGCAATTGAAATAAAAAAATTTCTTGTAAATAAAACATTACAATTAATATACTTTTATATTATTAATTAGAAAGAAGAAGAGAAAATGTAATAAAAAGTAATAAAAAGTAAAAAAGTAAAAGTAATAAAAAGTATAAAGGAAATGCTAAGAAAAATTTGCTTTATAATCTTGTTTATTAATTTGTTATATCTATGAAAAATATTACACATAATGCCAATATCTATTTATCAAAGCATATTAAAATAAATTTGCAAAAATGAATGACCGCAAAAAAAGTAATTTTGAAGATAATAAGAATCTTCTGTCTACAAAGCGAAATGGAAATTGATTTGCACATGTTATACACATACACGATATTTTTATCATTGTCCTATATTCTAAACATTTAATCCATTCTTGATTGTGGGATTTCTCGATAGTCACTTTTCTCTTTAATGCATTTCTTCTTTTTTATAATTTTAATGACTTTCTGCATTTATTTTTCGGATCGAGTCTGTCTCTCCATTTTCCTTTAGAGAGTAATATCACATCAAAATTAATTGAATGACAATATCTTTATTTATTTACGAATAATATTTATAAATAAATAGATAAATACCTTAGAAATTTTCTAATTGAAAATATTCAAAAAATATGATTGATAATATATAATAATTGATAATATAAACGTGTAATAACTTTTAAAACAACTTGTTTAAAACAATTTAGAAATTCTCTAATTGAAAATATTCAAAAAATATGATTGATAATATAAACGTGTAATAATTTTTAAAACAACTTGTTTAAAACAATTTGTAAACACGAAAAACAATAACAATATAAAAACACAATAAATTGATTTTTTTTGTTTTCTTTTGTTTTGAATTTTTGTTGTTTTCTTTTGTTTTGTTAATATGAACTCATAACAATACAAAAGAAGCAATTATCCCGTCTTGACTTTTTCCCCTTCCATAAATAATGAACTGTGTTATTACAAAAGAAATACAGAAAAAAAAATTGGTATAAATTACAAAAATATTTATTTCGCATATAACAAATATTAAAATCTGTGGAAAATATTTCAGAGCAACAGGTCATCAAATTTCAAAAACAATTTGCTTCTCACGCTTCTCATGATCAACATTTAAAGAACATTTATTATTTTAGGTATCTCATTCGCACAAAAGAACTGTCGGAAACCTAGCAGCACGAGGACATCCAAGTCGGAATTTTACAATGAATGAGGACGGTATGATTGAAGTGATACCGTTATCAGCAATTCCAGAACCTAGCAGAAATCCTACAGTGGATCACTGGCAAATGTCCTGCGTGACCTGCAGCGCGCCTCCTCCTCAAGCTTCTCCGATCAGAAAAGGATCCGACCGAAGACGACGTAAGAGAACGCCTAGATACAATTCTGTATCGAAAATCGATCGTGCTAGCCGCATCGTGTTCCCTGTGTTCTTCTTAGCTATCAACGTGTTCTACTGGTACGCATATCTATCGAGAAGCGAGCGTATCAATTACTACAACGCGCATTCGAACGGGACGTGAGACCGGTCACTAACAATAAATAGGACAACTAAAAGAAAACACGTGTACAAACATTCTCCACGGAATTGCTCGTTAAAGGAGACGTCAATCGACCAATCTACGATACTAGTTTAAGCGATTACGCGCGTAATAAATACAGAATTGTTTTTCTGCAATAAAGAGTTTGCAAGGGCAATGAAAGCTTCGAACAAGTGGATGAATATATAAGTTTAATTGTATTATAAAAAATGGAACAAGAATGTATGCACTGTAAGTATTTATATTTATATTTTTAATTCTCTATGGATTTGTGATGAAATTGAGTCGTTTCTCAAATTCCTAAATGAAATTTCACTTTCAAATATTTTCGGACAAATGTTAAACATTTATGACATTTGAGAAACGATTAGATAACGTAGTAAACATTGATAAGCGTCCCAGAATTTTTTTGAAGAACTCAAACAATAAGAAAATCATGCTTCGATAAACGATCCAATTTCTATGTTAAAAAAATATTTTATAAGTTCGTCTATCAAGGTACATTTGAACATATAATATAATTGGTTGCATATTTTTTTGAAGAAAATAATATATATTATGGTTGAAAAGTTCGTTCATCTTGCTCAAATATCATATTTTACATAAATATGATATTAAATTGATGTTGGTAGTTTGATGTTAATAATTATAAAAAATTACAGAAAATTGAAACCTATTTTTAAACTGATTGCAAAATGAATCAATGTTTGAACAATAATCTTTGTATATTTTTGAAGCTGGTTTGCATTCGAAGAAAATATTATTCCTTCTTTGATGAAATTATAAATATATACTTTATTATAAATTTTTATCGAACAAATATTGTTCATAATTATATCATTTAATAATAGCAACAGGAAAAATGACAAATGTTAATAATATTAAGTTAATTATATTCAACTTATTAATAAAAATTAATAACATTTGTTACTGAATTGTATACTGCTTTCACTAAGCACTTAACAGGTCAGAAATATAATTGTATCTATAATAATTAGATTAAAATAATAACTATACTGGCTTATATAATTTGTAACTATTGGTGTAAAAATTTTCTTCATAAAAAACTGATTTTTTAATTAAACGATAACGAGATCTAGAGAATATCGAAACAAATGAATTATTGTTTAATATTAGCAAAAGGAAATAAAACAAAATAACATATATTTCTTTAATTAAATAGATAGGTAAATATAATACTCAAGGCTCTTTTAAAGAAACACGAATGAATTTTTTACTTTTACATTTTTTTAATTATAAACGTTTCGGTTATTAATTTTTCTTGATGATTGTATAATATTGTATACTCTGTTATATTTCAGAATAAATACAGCTAGTGTTTCTTCTAATTTTCTTTAATAATGACATTTATTTTATGGGAAATATTATATTATTTACAACTTTTTATTCAATATTATTAATTTGTGAATAATAATAATTCCAGCAATGCAAACGAAAATGATACCAAATTAGAAACATTTTATGAATATTAAATAAAATTGAAATATAGATGTGTAGAAGTAAAAAGATAAACATTGTTTATATTGATTTAAGAAATGGAAACTGATTTATAACCATTCGAATTTTACATTTTGTTAAATCTTATCTTGACACTAAATGTATGAACTACAACGCATTTTTATTTCTAATATTTTAAATACAAAAAATAGACTTATAATTTATAAATTCTGTGCCAAAATGATTTCGATGTTATTTAAAAAAACTGTTAAATTAGTTAAACATTATCATTATTCATATCTTTGTGGTGATAAATATTATGTTCAATTCAAAATAGAATGATATAGAAATATCACTTTATATATAACAGTTAGATGCAAAAGATTTTTTTATAATTCACTACTTCAAGTCATTCAAGAATTAATAAACATATTTTTTGTTAGAAAATAAAATTTGTTATTATTTGTTATGTGATGAAAATGAAAAATTGACTACAAAGATTAAATGAGATATACATACTTACGTATGTATAAATATTTATAAAATATTATGTTCAATCTCCTAAGTATTAAATTATAAAACATAGATATAAAAATGTTCCATCATATCCGTGCCAATTAATCATTCTAAATATAAAATGATAAATTTATTGAGAAACACCAATCTACTTCTATATCGTATAGATGATTTCCTCAATTGAGCCAACAAATGAGTAACGAAGGACACATAAACGATTATACTATGGTTATGCTGGAACGGAATAGAGAATGTAGTACTAAATTACACTCATCATTTTCATTGCAGATAACGACTGATTATTATAGATTTGACCTTTGTTCAACAGTCATAAATAGTAACAACAAATTAAAATTATGTTTTCATACTTTAGTCGTTAGCGTATTGTTAGTAAGATTTTCTTCTTTCAAAAACATAGTATTCGAGCTGGTCAACTATTTTTGAAGAAAAAAATTTAACTTTAATGCCTTCCTCGTTAGACTAAACAAATATATTACATCGAAAATAAAGAAAGAAAACTCTTTTTCTATTTTCTCCTCATTCGATTTTTCCTTTTCTTTAATTATCAATAAAACAGAATATCATATCTTTAAGATTCAATCTATTTGGAGAATAATTAATTATCTTATCTTAATTAATATTATCTTATCTTCCGTACGTGTACGGAAAAAGATTTTAAATGTAAATAATGCGACAACCTATAGGATAAATATATGGGAAATTGTTCAAGATTTCTACTTGAGCGTAGATTGCATTAATTGCAAAGAAAAAAAATTGAGCCAGTACGATTTAATGACGAAATATCGATAAAACGTGCGAAATAAATTTTAACCATTAGAAGAACGTTTAGCGAATAAAATGATAGAAAAATTCAATGATAATTGCGTATTAGGTGCGACAATAAATATCAGTTTCGAAACAATCCATTGTTATTTATGTAACATTCACAAAATATATACATATAATATAACATAATATATGTACATATAATAAAAAATAAAGTATGTAGCATTTTTTAATATACAGTGTGTAACATGTGTATACCTTATGATATCAGCTGATTAAATAATCAAGAATATAATGGATGTACAATAGAATTCTTTTATTTCTTGTGACAAATTTGCAAAAGAATAAAACGAAGTATTATTCATTTTGTTTCATGATCAAAAAATCATGGTATTATTATGTTTTATGGATAATTTAAAATAATTTAAATAACTTTAAATATTTTTTTAGATTTTTAATATTTAAAGAATTTTTATTGTTTAATAATTTCAAAAACATACTGATGAAATACAGTTTATTTTTTGACATAAAACAAATATTGTTTTACTAACAAAATCAATTAAAACATCTAACAAATTATGAACGGAAATGGTAAAAAAAAGTGATATTTTTTCTTTCTTGTATGTATTATATGTTGTGTGTACGAGATATCTATAAGGTGATAGAAAGGTAAAAACAAAATTTAGAATAAAATCGTTCGAAATTTAGTTTTAAAAATTTGTTTAATGTGAATTGATAAATTATATAAATAATCAGAAAGTTATTCTTATATATGAAATTAAGTCAAAAAAAAAATACAAATTTTTCCATTTAAATTCTCGTTCTCAAGAAAATAGAATGTAAATATATTTATATACATAAATTTACTAGTAATTGAGAATATAGGAGGGAGATCCTTCTGAAATGTCATTCTTTGACAATACTGTGATAGATACATATATATGTATATATGTATTGAGCAAAAGTATCACATAAATAAATAAAATTGTGTAATATAACAATGAACAACAGAAGCAAGCTGCTCCCTTCACTTCTTTATATTGTGTTATATACCATATATCGTGCATATATATGCAAATTTACCGCAAAAAAGGCAATAGTATAAGAGATATTAAGATTTTATTATGTTACGGAGTAATACTTCTATAGAATCGAATTTAACCGTAATATTCTATGTATTTCAGATGTTAAATGATATTTATTGAAGAGGTTGTACGATAAATGTATACTTTGATATCACTCTGATATCTTAATAAAATATCTTCTAAAGTGTTAATTTTTGCATAGAATGATAAGCTAAATCAACTGATGTCTTAAAAATTTTTTATACGGCCCATTTAAAAAACAAACTTGACCTTCAAATGTCTTTTATACAACTACCTACATGATTATATGAATTAATGCCTTCGTAGAAACCATTTAAATTTTATTTATAATATTATATATATATATGGAGTGTCTAATTGTCAAGAGCCATATCATAAGATCAGTCAAGGTTGGAATAATTAAATCATAAATTTATTTATGAGTAAGTAAATCGAGATTTAGAATATTAAATTTAAAATGTTAAATTTTCAAAATCATAATATTTTATTATTGTCAACTGACAAACACAAAAACATGAGAAGCAATTAAAAAAAAAAAACAAAGGTAATTTTCAAACAAATTCGATATAATCAAATTCGATGATCCTCGCAAACTATACAAAGTGAATGGTACACAATACTACACAAAAAACTTTTCTTTTATTCTTATACTTCCAGAGATATAGTGTTAAAAAGAAGATGTAAAAATATAGTTCTACAAGTTCTAAATTTAAAATTACAATATCTCTCCTAAACTAATAATTTTTCAACATATATGGATTAATTCTTATAAAGAATTAAGACTCTTTTATAAAGAATGTCGAGTGGCATCGAACAGTGAATTAAAAATGATATAATTCCATTTAAAAAATCATATTTCATTTCATATTACCTTTATGCGTTATCAACAGAAAAATTGATTACATCAGATTATGATCAAAACCACTTCTGAACCATTTTTTTTATATAATACGTACTTTTCGAGGTAATTCGCATTTATAAATTAAAATTGTATGCATGTATATAATAAAAGCAATTACAAAACGAATTCTTTATCTCTATTTTATTTCAAATAATTAAAATAGTAAATGATGTATTTATATAAAAGATAATATAAACATCATATGTGCTTTTGACATTTATTATTGTTGCTACACATATATACTATTACATATATAATAAACCATAAATTCATTGCTAAATTAAATATAAATCTATACATATAATTTATATAATTCTTATTGTATACATCAGACAAGCATTTTTTCAAGCATTTACAAAAATATTTAAGCATATAAATACATATAAAATGATAGTCTATACTGACTATAGGATATAGGCTATCATATAGGCTATCATATATTATTCTTTGGCAAATCTTCAGTTTCTTCCAAGAACAATAATAAAAATAGAAAATAAGAGTAATAAAACATCCCAAAAATAACAATAAAACTTTTTCTATATTTGTACTATCATCTTATATTTGAATTAAACTATTAATCATCAATATTATATATATGTATATATTTATATAAAATAGTATATATAAATAGTATATTTTAACATTGAACGTGTTATTAAATATAATATTATATGTATATGTGTAATATACAGCATATTCTTATATGCAAATTTCTATATGCAATTATATAATTTTTATATAATGAATCATATAATTAATCAGGAGAAATATGCATAATAGAATTTCCCATATTTATCATCGTTTAAATATTTCGCATATATTATAGGAAATAAATAATTATATTAATAACGCAAATAATTAGAAAGACAGAAAAATATAAATAAGAATGAGATAATTACGATATGCAAACATTATTGAATTGTGCTAAAGCTGTCTGATTTTCTATCAATCATCAAGATGATGTAATCATCATTTTTAGTACATCACCTAACTCGTTTGCATAATAATCTGGAATTATCAAATCTTTGGAATTTGTAGTAGAAGTGTTCATGATATCAATATCATTTTGTGTTGTAATACCCGTTAATACAAGAAGAGTTTGAAATCCACAACGCTTTCCAAGAAGAATATCGGTATCACAACTGAAATAGAATAATTGTGTTTCAAAAATATCACGAAATACTCTTGTATAGTATTATTATTATGAATGATACTTACTTATCACCAATCATAAGCGTTCTTCGAGGATTTAAATCATATTTCTTTATAATATACTCACTTAAAAATGATTCTGGTTTCCCCAGCATTACTGCTGATCTATTAGATGCTGCTTCTATAATCTTTATGAAGCATCCAGTTCCTATATAATTAAAATTTACATTTAAACCTTTTAAAAAATATTTGTAACAAACAAATGAATTATAATAAATATTTTTGTAACCTGGGAATTTATTAGTATTTGGTGAAGGTCTTTCTGTATCACAATTTGTCCCTATAAAATAAACACTTGGATCTTGTAAATAGGTAGCAGCTTTTGAAAGCTTAGGAAAACTAAAGTGTTTGTCAAAGCCTACAATAACTGCCCCAACTTCTGGATCTGGCTTAAAATTTTTTATCATTTCTACTTCATCCTCTTCCATTATATCTGGCTATGATAATAAAAATAAATTTTACATTATTAATTTGTTGCAAGATTATACAGACAATTATATATTCTTTATTTAAAAATACTTACTCCGACACCACAATGTTTGATACCTTCAGTTTCCAGTTCCTTAGCAATACCAACACTTCCAACTATATATGCTTTTTTATCAAATTTTTTTTCTTTAAGATATACAGCAGACAAAAATGAAGTACATACTATTTCATCCTGAAGAAAAATTTTAAAAAATAGTTTATATTATAAATCTTATTTAATTCAAAAAATTACATATATTTTACTTACCACAGTTGCATCATACTTAAGATCTTTACATTTTTCGACAAATTCTGATCTTGTTTTAGTATTATTATTCGTTATATAAAAAAATTTTTTACCTAATTTCTTGAACTTATTTACAGTTTCTGGTGAATTTTTTATTACCTCAGTTTCTTTCCATAATACGCCTAAGGTTTACTAAGATTAAAATACCATTTATAACATTGCATATTGAAGTATTTTGTTCATTATTATCAATTATTAAATACTTCAATAATTTTTTATAGAAATTGTTTATGCTAAATAATCACTCACCATCACAGTCTGATAAAATTACATCAATGGAATCTATGAAATTTTTAAATTCTGCATTTGATAATGATAATATATGTTTTGCTGTCATTTTACAACAACCTACAGATACGACTTTTCAAACTGAAATGACTCTACTATTCATGCAAAGTACACTCTTTATCAATTAATCACTCTCAACTAAAGAGAGAACTTTAAACAGAGTATACCTCTTACTGACGACCACGCATTTGCAACGTGACCTTGTATGCTTATTACATAATACAAGGATATAAATTGTTCGTATTTCATTCACAACGACCAATATATATAATTGACAATGATTACAAATCGAGAAATAAAAACAATTTTAATTCATATATTTTATAATATAATTCATATATTAATTTTTCTATTGAATTTTAATTACTAAGTATTTTCGAAATGTGTTTCATAAAAGATCATATACGTACATATGTATTTTTTCAATATTTGAAAATCAAAAACTAAATTACATTTAATACAATTTAACGAATCATAATCATTTAAAAAAAACAATTTTGTTAAAAAGAAGGTTAGATATTAAAATTACATTTTCAAAAATGGAATGCATACTTATGTATGTATATAGTACATGTATAATTTTTGTCAACTAATCATATGTTTTGAATAAATGCAACTACAACAGTTTTAAATAATATTTTAATTATACTATAAATATAATATTTTTTTCGTCATATATATTCTATTTAGACATAACATATTTTCTTTTAAATTTTTCTAAATAAGGTAAAAGATTACCAAGTGATTCAATATAATAATCAGGAATAAATTCTTTCGTTTGTTCACAATCTGACTGTTTCCACCTATCTATATCTTTTAAACAAGTAATTCCTGTTAAAACCAATAGTGTTTTGAAACCACATCGAGTTCCTAATAATATGTCTGTATTATGTCGATCTCCAATCATTAATGTGCGCTTAGGATTCACTTGAAATCGTTTCATTAATACATCTGCAATATAACTTTCAGGTTTCCCCATCACTACAGCTTTTCTCTCTGCACAACTTTCTATACATCGTACCAAACTTCCAGTACCTACTTAAAAGAATGTAATTATTGAACATTAGATTATGAAATATTAAATAAAATTTTTACACCATTCTATGAAAAAATCATAAAAGATATATTGAATCATATATACCAGGTATAACAACATTATTTGCAACAGGAAATCTTTCATCTGTATTTGTAGCAATGAAATGTACACTAGGCTCACTTAAATATGAAGCTGCTTTAACCATTTTTGGATAAGAAAAGTGTTCATCAAAACCAACTATAACTGCACCTATTTCAGGATCCTTATTAAACGTATTATATGGAATGTTTTTATTAATAGGATCTGGCCCTACACCAACATATGAAATTCCAACTTCTTCCAGTTCCTTAGCAATTGCTGTAATACAAATTATTACATTCTATACAGTTAATCTCATATAATATAAAATTTGATAATATCAATATACTCTTATGAGTATAACAAAAATAAAATAAGACAAGAGTTAACAAAGTTATTATTCTTGCCTTCAGATCCTATAATATAAACTTTCTTCTTGAAACTTAAATCTTGTAAATAACAAGCAGACAAATTTGCTGTACATAAAATGTCTTCCTTAGTTGCTTTAAAATTTAAAATATTACATTTTTTAACAAATTCTTCCCTAGTTTTTGTACTATTGTTTGTTATATAAAATACCCTTTTACCAAAAGATTGAAAAGTATTTATAACTTCTGCTGCATTTGGCAAAGGATTCATATACATCCAAAGTACACCTAAAACATAAAATTAATATTATATATTTTATTAATTTGTAAAAATACAATAGTTACTACAAGATACATACCATCGCAATCAGTAAGTATAGTATCAATAGAATCTAAAAATCCTATAACTTCATCCTCACTGAGTGTTTTAAAATTTACTGCAGCCATGCTAAAAAATAAATTTTATTGAGACAAATTATAAATGAAATATAAATAAAAAACAATTTTATATAAAAATAAAACAAAATAAACATTTTATATAAAATTTTTATAAAATTTATAAACCTAAATGTATAAAATATAATTTACAAAAAAATATAATAAATATATACACAATGCAAAGTAAAAATGAATATTTCAAATTTTATTTTAATGAATTCCGGAAGTGAAATAGCTTCCGATTAAATAGTTCCTAACAGTGTAGCCATTATTAAAATTAAATAAACAATAACTTGATAAATTGATATCAATGTCAAGATTTGTGGATTATTTCAATAAAAATTAATTTTAATAATATATTATATAAAAAATTGTAAGTAAAACTCGTAGCACTTTACAAAGTAATACAGAGGTTAGATTATACATAAATTATCTTTTAGTTTTTATTAAATACATTCTATTTAGATTTTTATTTTTAATTATTGTTAATTGAACAAAAAATAATCATATTTATATTATCATTTTATAGCGATATATAAATTGTATAAAACTTACATATTTATTGAGGTTAGGGTTATTATTTGCGGCTCAAACTATAGATCTCTTTTTTCTTTATTTTATCATCTGCGTTTATTTTTAATTTTTAAATTAAACAAATAATTTTTATTAGAAAACATTATATTTCTAATTTAATATATTTTCTTTAGATAATTTTAATCTGATAAACTTTTAGTTATTGAAATTTGAAATATAAAATAATATATTATTTATGTGATAAAATTTGAGATAATAATCAAACACTGATGAACATAATTATGCAAATCTTAAATGAATTATATAAAAGAATCAATAATTATAAATTATAAATATGATAATGCATTTAAAAGTTAAATATTTTAAACAAATTTTTATATTAAAATTTTGTACTACACTTTGAAAAATAAATATTTTAATATGAAAAAAATTAATTTTTATTCCACTTATATCTGTATAGGTAACTATAAAACTAAACATAATTTATAAACTCAAATTTATAATTTTTCAAGTTTTACAATTAATATGTTTTATTATATGTTACATACAAAAATTAAACAAATTTCATAAACATTCTATCATTACATTGTTCTTGTATTAAAAACTTTATTATATTTTCATATATTTCTTTAAATATGTTTTTTTCTTCTATTATCGTTATTTTTTTAAAATAATATTTTATTTATTAAAAATATAATAAAAATAAACATAATAAACATACAAAATTATTAAATATTAAAAATATGATGTATTAAATTATTGATAGTTAAAAAAAATTATTTGTTTCATACAAGGTAAATTTTCTTTACCTTATACTTTATTTTATAAATATATATATAGTTGGAAATACTAATATTTAAAATTTATTCTATTTTTTTTTAACAAAATTAACAAATCATACAAACTAACAAAATTATTTTAATAAAAACTAACAAAATCATCACAAATTTTTCATCAAAATTTATTATAAAATATATTATACCTTAGTTAAGTACATATTTAACTACATACGCGAACAATATTTATGTATGTATAAAAACTATGTTTGCAATTAATCTCAAATTTTCAAACTGATTGCGAATACAAGAAGAAATAAGCTAGATAATACTAAATTTAAAAAAAATTCATAATAGACAAAAAATTTAAGAAAGTATTAAGAACAGTTACTAAATCTTGAAAAATCTCTGTAAAAGAAAATGTAATATCCTACATTGAATGTTATTATTATATACATTTCTTATTGTGAACATAGAAATTTTGAAAGTATATGTTAAAAAACCAAATTCATAGTTTTTAAAAAATGTACTATAAATTGATTAAATACTTGAATTCGTCGCACAACATCAATAATTAACAATTCGTGATAATTAAAGCTAATGTTCTATTTATCTTATCACTTCTATACTTTCATATACTTGTCATTTCTATCATTTCGTGGATATTAAATCAACATCACAATCACAAATATAAACTTAGATTCAACAGAATAAGAATCAGTACATTATATTAAAATGAGTGTAACTGATTTATCAGTTTGTTAACACGTTGTAGTTGATAACATAAAAGTATTATTCTGTTTTTACATTTATATATTCATTCTTATGTTCATTTTTATATCATATATTTATAATAAGGGAGTGACAGCAGAAAGTAAAGCTATCTCTTTGTTGTAAACAATCAACTTGAGGAGTTTTTTCAATCCCAATTTATAATTAACGTTCAACTATTGACATGTAATTATGTATTTCTCTAAAATGTTTTTAATTTGAATTGAAATGGCCCCAAAGTGTCAGTCTTTTCGTTTAAATTTTGTTAATTTTATTATATATAATTAAGCATAATTCTACGAAATCCGAAATGACCTCATAAGAAAAAATACTATCTACATTCCACAGCCAATGGCTTCTATAACGCAATTATAATAACCGAAAGAGCATTTTATCCGAATATTTGTTAAATACTTGGTCAAGTAACGTTACAGTATCTTAATGTTACTTTTGTAACAGGTAATTGTTAATTCTACTTATTATATAAATAAGAAAATAATAATAAAAAGAATTTAAATAAAGAACATATTATTAATAGCTATATAAAATTATATTATCTGAAAAATTACTCAAACAAAATGCTCAAAATTATTAAAGCAATAATTATAAGTCTTATAACTAAATATTGACGGGATTTCCCTATAGTAAGTATATTATTACATCCTAATATATGTGAATATAAATTGTTATGTTAAACTTATATACTATATGCTTTAATAATAATTCTTAATTTTAACAGAATGAATTTATAATGTTTGATTACCGAATTCTACACATTGACAACTACAAATTACAAATACTGTCTACAATTCTAAAATTCATAAAATAAATTCATTACAGTTTTTATTTCCTTATTTACGATCGATTTATCAAAAAAATAAATAGGAACCAGCCTACAGATCATATACAGGATACTGATAAAAATTAATTGATAGAGAAATTCATTAAAAATGACAGTTCAGGTCGAATGAATTTTGAAATAATGTATGTTATCTTTCATAATTTATACATATTGGTATCTCATTACCAGTCATTAGTCATAACATCGACAAAAAAAAAAAAAACTAAACCATTACTTTCCTTTTCTTTGCATATGCTACTTTAACTACATTCACAGTCTCCATTAACAAAGTATCTAATATAGTTACAGTAAGACCATTTTTTACCGCAAGTTCATCATGATGGAATTTTGTCCATTCATCTTCCTCAGCCTGGGCTTCTCTAGCTAACAATTCATCAACTCTGTCTCTTCGTTTCCTACTCCAACGCATTACCATGTTTTCCCGTTGTAATTTTGTTTTAAAACCAAACAATGTGGCCAGTTCTTTATTCACATAAGCATTGAGCTCTTGTATAGTCTTAGGGATTTTCATTGTGGGTTTCGTCTTCACATTTGGTTTCGTCCAACTTGGACCTGGTTTTTCATATTCAGTCTGATAAACTTCAGCAATTGTTTCTTTGCATAGATCAAAGAGGAATGTGTTGTAAATTCTTCTGTCCTTTTTTACAGTCTCGTCATTTTCTTTGGTTAATTCGCAGATTTCAGAAGGAGCTTCTAAGCTCATAATATCTTCTCCAGTCTCTTTAGCTTCAAATATTATTGCTGTGGCTTTTTCAGTAAATGCGGTTAGTTCTTCTATATTAGAAGGAATTACGGCTGGAGGAGGAAAAGGTGATACAAGAGATGTTGAAATTCTTGCACCACTTCCAGGTGGTGTATAAGGAGGTGGTGGTTTGTTTGGTATTTCTCTAACATAGAAAGATACTTCTTCCGCTTCTAATTTCTTAATCTATTATAAAGAAACATTTCTATAATAAAATGATTTCTACATAAAAAATATACAATAGGACACCAAAAATTGTTACCTCTAATTCAATTTGAAGTTGTTCAATGCGAAGCAATTTTGCTTCCCAATCTGCAACTTCCATACCAGGTTGTTTCAATGAGGCTGTGTAAATAAAAATGTGGAATAATACAAAATTATGAAATTTTATAAATAAATTGTCTAGGAAAAGCAACACGAATCTTTACATTACGAGTTCACATTTTGATTAGGTGCTTTGATGATTTTTTTAAAAAAGAGGGAAACATCCAAATATCGATTAAAAAAATATTCTGATGCATTAATAAAATAATATATTATGCATTAATAAAATAATATTGTGATAAAATGATACATTCCAAGATTATATACAGGGTGAATGTGATCAGTAACTTTATTACCTTGATATCTTTTATTTTATTAATCAATGCAACTTGATATTCTTTATACAAATAATATTAACTTTTGTATGTGAAAAATGATTAATTTAATCAAAAATTATTAGATATTTTTAATTTAATTTTATAAAATTTATGTATAAAAAGGGATAATCGAGGATACAAGATTACTATCCCTGTCTTTTCTTATCTTTCATACTATAGATTTTATGGAATTAAGCTTAAAATGTCTTCTAAATTAATAATACATAAGTTAATACTTTTATAAAGAATATTTTGCTGTATTGATTAATGGAAAACATAAGAAGTGGAGCTTAAAATGACCTTAAACCTCTCGACATACAGAAAACTATTATATTATGGCCCTCTTTGTATTAAAAAATTTTTGTTAACAAAGTTTCACATTTCAGAAAACAATAGAGATGTTCAAGATGATTAAGTTATGTGCTTCACTCTGTATATGTTTTCAATAGCCATTTTTTTTTAAATTTTGAGAAAATAGATATAATGTTTTATATAATGTGTTGCATAATATTTACAGGCTTTTTTTTGTGCATAAAGAAATCAATAAATACAGGTCAAGCACTCATGCAACACTGATTTGTATAAAAGGAACAAGTCAATGTTTGTTTCATTCAAAGTTTCGTGTTGTATTACCTTTAAGTAATTATCTTGACTTTGCTATTCTGAAAATAAATAATACATAGCTATACGAGGCAATGCTTTGCACAGGAATATACAGCCAACATAAAGATCAAAATGTGTCTCTGTAATATTGGTATGCAAGAATATATTATCATTTATGTATTAAATTATATAAATAATATTAAAACTAAATTAAATTTAAATGATTATATCCAACATATATGGCTTATACTGTAAAAATATTTATTCACTACATTCTTATATATTCAATATCAATATGATTTAAAACTCAATAATTTAATAGTTTTAAATTTATATACATGTGAAAGAAAAAGAATTCCATTTAAAAAATTAAAAAATATTTACAAAATATAAAAAAATACCATTTAATTATGAATTAGATGCTTAAAGCTGTATTTTTAATACAGTTCAAATTATATAGTCTCAATTTGATAGTAATGTAATAGTTAAAATTATATATAAATAAAAATCATACCTTTTAATTTATCTATCATAACTTCTATATCCTTTTCAGATGTTCCAACAATGGGAGTGGTATGGAATGCATTTTTTGAATCTGTATTTTGATTTTCCATGTTTGAATTACTCAATAAATCATCATTTAACACATCAATATTCAATCTTGAATCATTGAGATCTCTAGGAGAATCCATTTCAATTTCTGATACGCCTTTTGGTGTATCTCTACCTTCACTTGATTCAGATAATACATCTTGTTCTTGTTTTTCTTTTTCTGCAGTTTCATTTGAACTAATGATTATTTTAATCAATTGATCTTTTTCTTCTACTGTCACTGCTTCAGGCTGTTGGTTTTCCAAATTATCTACTAGCGATTGTTCGTTTTTATCAATCGCTTTATCATCAACTTTTGAAGATGCAACGCTGTTTGTATCAGAAATTTCTGTTTGCAATTTTTTATTGTTTTCTAAAATATATCTATTATTTTTAAATTGACCTGTATCATTTTCTGAACTTGATGAAAATTTTTGTGCAATTTCATCAAGTATTTTTAATACATCTCCTGATTTTGGTATTGGTTCATATTTTCCCAATATAGATGATTTTTGTGAAAGAGCAGATTTTTGAATTTCACTTTTATCAAATATTTCAGAAACTTCAAGACTTTCTTCTGAAATATCTTCATACTCTGGATCTTTCAAAATGTCAAATGTTTTATCTACAATACTTTGTGAGGCATGCAATGTAACTGCTGCTTCCATATTTTCTACTGTTTTAATATCATTTACTATTAAGGGAAGAGTTACTTCATATTGTATTTCATTTTTTTCAATTTTAACACTTTGAATATTTGTTTTATTATGTGAAATCGATTCTGATTCGCCAGTAAAATCTGTAGAATATTTAATCTCTTTTTCTATAACATCCAATACAGTTTCAGTTACTTCAACCAAATTGTCAAGCTGTTCGCCATCACTATCTTGTTCTATTATAGGTTCTAATGATTTTAGTCCTTGCACTGTTTTTTCTTGTGTTTTCTTTTTATTATCACTTTTACTTATTTTTATAAGTTCTTCTTCTGCCAATTCTATTTTGGCATCAATTTCGAGTTCTGATAAACTTTCGCTTTCCGCATTTTCTGGTTCTAATTCTGTTATAATAATTTCTCGAGATTTAGATTCATTAAAACACGTATTTTCATCATCTTTGATTTCTGTGTGTACGTCTAGACCTATAGCGGTCTCTGTATTAACTTCATTAATTATTATCTTCTCATTAACATTTCTGCCATTGTCAATATTCATAATATTTTTTTCATGAATTATTTCATCTTTATTTTCTTCTAAACATTTATTTTGTAAACTCAAAATTGATTTCTCTTTTTCCTCTACCGTGACTTTTATTTCATTTTTACTTGTTATACTATTTGCATTTTCAATTTTTTCTTTTATTGGATTATCCTCAATGCTTTTTTCAACTTTATCCAATATTTTAATCACAGAATCGTAAATAGCTTTTTGAAAATCATCGGTTTCTATACTGTACACAGTTTCTTCTTCATATTGTTCTCTATCATTATTTTTAGTAATGATATCCAATATATCTTTAGCTTCATCATAGGAATTTTCAAAATGAGAATCTATAATTGTTTCCTCAAGTTCAGTTCTATATGTAACAATATTACTAGATTCACTTTTCGGAATAAATAGTGACATATTTTCTACATCTTCTACATCACTAATTGCGTTACTTTGATTTTTAGAATCATTAATTCTTTGGAATGTATCTTCTGAATTTAACAGTATACTCGAGTCATTGTTCAATAAGTTTGAAGTTTGATTTTGAAAATTTTCGCATGTAGAATGGGTACCAAATGAATCAGATATAATTCGATCATCTTTATCAAAAGTTTTATTAATAAATATTTCTTGTGTCTGACTTTCATTCTCATCGATTTCTTGCTTGCTAATATTTAAAGTGTGACCAGAAGCATTTTGTATAGATTCCTGCACAAATTTCTGAGAAACTTCTTTAGATATTAACTCATCAATTGATACTTCATTTTTATTATTATCGCCAAATTCTTTGTATTCATTTAAGATTAATTTTACACTTTCCACTTCTGAAATTGGATATATATCATTTATATTTTTGTATTTACTATCATTTACTGTATTTTTCATATAATCTATGGAATTATTATTTATTTTGGTTAAATTTGATAATTGTGGAGAAATTTGTCTTTTTAATAATTCATTTATATATCCTGTAACTATTGTCTGTTTTGAATCATCTTGCAAAATATTGGGAGATGAATCACTTTTATTTTCTGAGTGAGTTTCTATAGTAAATACATCATTTATTGTTGGGCTATGATTGAGATCTGTACATTGATTTGAAGATTCATTTTTTTCACTTGAATTAGATTTTTCTGAAAGCAAAGAAAGACTTTTATTCGATTCTAATGATTGACGGTTTTTTAAATTACGTGAATTAACCAAATTTTCTTCAATATTTGTATCAACATTTTCTTCAGAATGTATTGTTTGAAATTCCATATCATTCATGCATTCTTCACTCTGCATTGTTTTTGAATAGGTTTCGGATAAAGACCTGATGCCAGCAGAAGTATCACTAGATATTTTTTCATCTTTTTTATATGAGCTTAAATTGTTATTCTCAATCAACATTTCCGAGCGACTGATATCGCCCTTAGTTCCTTTAATATGTTCTGATATTATAGATTTTTCGATTTCATTCAAAATTTTCTTGCTTCTTGTTTTATAATCAATTTCTTGGTTATTTGATTTAGAAAGCGACATTTTACTTTCTGGCATCATAATAGATATTACATTATCAACTTCTTTCGCCATACTTTTATTGTCACTAAAGTTAGTAACTGATTTCAATTTTGTATCATTTGTCATATATTGTGAAATATCAGAATTACTCTTTTTCTGATATAATTTTATATTTGTATTTTTGTTCTCTTTTATGATTTCCACATCAGAAATTTCATTATTTTTATCAGATACTGAAAGTATTTCTGATATATCCTTTGATGTACTTTTTTCTTCACATTGTAACTCGTATTTTGTTTCTTTGTTTGATTTTTTATTAAAACGCGACATCATTTCTGAAAGTATTTTTAATTCATTTTCTAGTGAGCTTATATCCTCGTTCAAAATCTGATTATTTAAACGTAAAAAGTCCATTTTTTTAGAGAAATCAATATTGTCATTAGTAAGTTCGGTCTTGATTTCCGTATTAGAATTTTGAACATCGTTCGATTTTCTTGAAGATATATGTGAATATTCTGAATGTTGTAATTTATTAGCTTCAAATTGTGATGAAATAGTTTTAGCCCGAGACTGTTCAGAAAACGTGTCAAAATCGGATTTATATTCCTTTAAGTCAGATTGAATTGTAGGAATTGTAACATCGTGTTTAGAAAGTTTGGCTTCGGATTGTGTAACTATATCTGTTTCGGATTTCGATATATTGTTTTCAGTTCTAATAGTTTCAGAAACATTTTGTTTGTTTTGGATTTCATCTCTTCTAGTTTCACACGAAATATTTTTGTCAAGTCGTCCGCCTGAAACTAATGACATCGAAGCAGAAGCAAGTTTGTCACTTTCAATTTGTTCTGATATATTTTCATCAAAAACTTGAGTGCTATAATTTGCCATATTCATTTCAGCAAAACTCAATTGTTCCAACATTCTCGTACTTTTCGAAGATTTAAGCACTTCAGAATCATTTCTATCGGTTTTAATAGTTTCCTCTTGTAATAAATTAATATTTTTTATGGAATCTTTTGCTGATAATCTTTTTGTAGAAAATAAATCAGATTCTGACCTAGACCTTAACAAATCGCTACACTTGAATATATCTTGCAGCTTTTTTAGAGGAATCTCAGGTATTTTGAAATCCGCTAATGATTTTGACTCTATCGCTAATTTATCGCTACCTTTAGAAAATCCTTTTTTTGATTCCAATTTTTTTCGCATTTCGTAAATCGTTGTATCATATTTCTATTTGAACATAAAAGATGATTTAGTATATATAATCAATAAAATTGATCTTATCAAATCTATTATAAAATCAATCTGTTCAAATTTACTACCAATATTAAATTATTTACCTTAATTTGATTCAATAAGTTAGCCTCTAAAGCCCGAAGTTTTTGTTTTGTTTGTTTTCGAGCTTCCTTTTTTAAGCGTGACATTTCTATTCGTTTTTTAGCTAATTTTTCCGTAAGTAACTCTATTCTTCCTTCAATATCGCTCGTGTCCGATGAAATAGTAGTATCTATAAAATGACACACATTCCTCTCTAATAATTATCAAAATTAAAAGATTTATATAAAACAGATAATTAAACGTAAATTATTAAATATTATATTTTATACATATTTCTATACATTTAAAAATATCTGTTCATTCACAAAGAAATTTTGTTATTTTATATATATATATAATATTTTATTATTTTATTTATTATTTTATTTTTTAATCATACTATTGTACGATACACCTTACACGCACACACGCACGCACGCACGCACGCACACGCACACAAAGTTATAACTGAAAAAAATCAACAATAAAGTTACCTTGATGTAAAAAAGCACTAGATGCAGCAGTTATAAGTTTAAGTGCAGTCTGTTCCATTTGAGTAACGTGATCTTCTTCAGTTTTTAACTTCGTATGCCAAGCCATCCAGTTTTTTACACAATTTCTCCGCGAAGTAAGCGCAACTTCACGTGCATTCAAAACTCTAAAAAATGTAATCACGTCTGATAATACGAATACACTTTCCATACCGATTATTACACAGAAAGTAATACAAAATTGCAAAAGTTCGAATTTATTAAAAACAGTTATTTAGTTGCGAAAATTAAGCCAGATATTCTTTGCCAACAGTAAAATACTGCAATAACGCCGGTTCACTGAATCTATTTTTATAATGCTTCATTTCATAGTGTGAATACATGAATACATTTATTACTAGACTTCTACATGTATCTCCAGTGATTCGTAATTTTACTAATTTAATTTAAATGTTATATTAAGAACGCTTTTTAAAATTGCGATAAAATATATAAATTAATTTAAAGAAAGATATACTCACTGCTCAAGTTTTTCAGATATTAAATTATGATCTTGCGAACTAACAATCACGGATTTGGAGTAATTTCTGTTATTTTCTCCAGAACTATGATGAGAAATAGCAAAGTTGCCAATTTGAGGTTCCGTGGATGTCTCATCAAAATTATGTTCATTATTGTCTTGATTATACAAGAAATTTTCGTAGGAGTTTATATTTTTGTCAAACATTTTTTGACAAAATACATTCTCTTTATTGTCATAATCATCTGCCCTATCTGTTAATTTTAAATTCTTCTCTTTCGTATGTTTATCTGTAATTGCAGTTTCATCATTCTTATCATCTTGAATAAATTCCTTTTCCATTTTTGTCCGTTTATTATGATGTTTGACAAGCTCTTCTGACATTTGAAAATTGGATTTGGATCCTAATATATTTTCCGTATCTATACTAGATGACGATTTGCTTTTTTGACATTTTGAACTTCTACGTTTAAAATTTGACTTAGACTCAGAACTATATTGAGTATTTTTGGACATGTCAGTCAGAATTGATTTACTGCTTCGTTTAGAGCTTTTTGAATACGTCTGTAAAATATCTTCAGACACTTGTGATGATTTTGATGTTTTCAATATGGTGTCTTGACTAACAGAACTTATTTCTTCTGACAAAATTTCACTATTTGTAGCAACAGTTTTCAAAAATTCCTTTGGAGATACTATACTCTGAAAATGATCATCAATTGTTTGAGAAGGCTTTGACTTCTTAGATAATTCTTCTACTAAAGTTTCAGAGTCTGATTTAATGTGTTCAGAGATAGATTTATTTGGATTCTGTTGTGACAATTCTACCTCAGAAGATTTTTCTTTCTCAAAAAGATATTTCCCAGAAATACTCATGGGACGATTTAGGATTAATTTTGGATCAACAGAATGTTGATGAGATTTCAATTTTATAATGTCTGCTTTAGGCATTTTTTCTTCAAATTTTCTTGACTTTATCTCATATTTGGATATGTTTCCATTTTTCTGTGCTTTATAAAGATATTTTTCTTGAGATATATTACTTTGTACAGGCTCATCAGATTTATCGAGCGACGCATTAGATTCTTCAACGAAATTTGAAAATTTTTTATTACTCTTTGGTAAGTCAATTTTAGAAAAATGCAAATCATTTTCTGATATCTGCATGCGTGCCTCTATTTGAGATCGATCGTGCTGAGATTTATCGGAATCAAGCAAAGAACTCATAGAACTATTACTTCTTATATCATAACCCTTCATAGGTCCAGATAATTTCCTTGGAGACTGACTATCTGCACTTCGTTTTAATTTTGTTAAAATATTTTTAGTAGATATTTGAGGATTGAACATGTTTCTCTGTTTCTGTAGCATAAGCTTACGTTCTTGACTTGCAATTTTATGAAGTTCTTTTAACCTAAAAACATAATTAAACTAAATAAACATAACTAAATAAAGTATTTTAAAGAACTGCAATACCTATTCATTTCATCTTTTTCTTGTTGCAGTTTTAAAAGTAAAGCTCTCTGTTTCTTTTTCACAGAGCTAACACGACTATCTTGCCCAGTATCTTTTAATGCTCGTTTTTGTTCTTCCAATTTCACTAATTTTTTAGTTCGATCAATTAAGGTTTTTTCACGAGATTTGAACAACATCTCAATTTTGTCGTATCTTTGTTTCTCATCTTGTAGTAGCTGTGCAATCTACAAAAATACATAACATGTTTGATCATAATTTATTGTATAAATTTTTATCTATTATTTTTATCTATTATACTTACTTCTAGATCTAAATATTTATTAAAAGAACAAATTATGTCTCGAGTAGAGATGCTAATTTCTGTTCCAGTCTCTGTTCGTATAGACGATGTTGTTTCGTGTAAACTTATTTCGGACATCGTTCTTAGCTTACTAGACAATGATATTTCTTCTATTTGATCTAAATCTCCAAATTGCTCCACCGAGTCTAAAGAAAGATGTGGAATTTCATTGTCTCCAACGAATTCTTGTTCATACGATATTCCATATATTTCTGAGCATCTATTTTGTACATTTCGTCGAGTTGAACGTATATCTGTTTGAGTTGCCATATCATTCATTGTTTGAGTTTGTACTTCTACAGCTTTAACTATTGGTTTAATTACTTTAGTCACATTATCAAATTCACTTGCTACAGTTTGACTTGTAATATGATGGACTTTTGGAAACACTATATCAATATTAATATTTTCATTAGTAATTAATAATTTTCATATATTATAACAGATAATTTACTAAATTTTCTACCTTTATCAGTGACAACATGTTTATGTGATATATTAATTTCATCAGAATGTTCCATATCATTAGTATTCTTTTCATCCGTTACTTTAGAGAAATATGATTTCACTTGGTCATTTGACTGACTATGCTGCAATGGTAATTCTTTATTTTGATCATGTTTAACATCATATAAGCATTTTTCAACATCTATAACCTGTCTCAGTGATTCATTAAATGAATCAAGAAGGTGCAATTCAGCTTTAAATTGCATATGTAGTGCAGATGGATGTAACTATAATTATAAAATTAATTTTATAAAATTACAAGGATTGAATAAAATAATATATAATATAATGTAATATATAAAATACAATAATAATGTTTACTTACCAATGAACTATTTTCTGGCTTTTCTGTATCAGTTTTATTCATATTATGTTTTGAATACTTAAACTCAGCTTCCATATTACTATTTTGCATAAATTCCCGCTTTCGCTTAGATCGAGGCATAAGATTCATATCTGGTGTAATTAAATCACAAAATTCTTCTTGTTGTGGTTGATTTTCATCTCTAAATGAAATTCTTCTTGGATCTAATAATACGCTTGATAAACTGTTGTTTAAATTAGATTCATTACTATTACTATTACTAGTTTGTTTGATCGTAGTAGCAATGCTTTCTGTAAATGATGTTTCTTCCTTTTTTGTATTTACATTAGTAGATTGTGTCAATGAATCATCTACATACTTTAAATCTTCAGTAACTTTATTTGATTTATTAACACTTTGTGCAATTTTTTCAGAATCTTTATTTTTTATCTGTTGTGTAGACACAACGATTGGACTTTGACTTCTTAGACTTATGTCTGAATCATTTACACTTTCTACATCTTGAAATTCTTTAGAATTTATTATATACATTTTGCTATCCATTTTACTTGTTGAAGGTTTTATTTTTTCGGATTTCTTATTTTGTTCCTTGAAAAATATGTTTCCTGTCTTCCCTTGTGTTTGACAAGTTATTTGATGTTGTTTAACTTGTCTATTTTCTGATAAAAACGTACATATCTGATCATCTATCTGTTTTAATGTATGTGAATCGTTCTTATGTTTAGAATCAAAATTTTCAAACATATTTCTAGACTCTTTCGCTGTGATCTTACCTGATAATTCTGAAGATCGTTCAGAAAGTGACTCATTATAAGAAAAATCTCTTGATTTCAAAGATCTAGTATTAATAGATCTATGTTTCTTATCGTTGATCTTCCTAGCAGTTGATGTTGCAAAGTTTTTTGGTTTTGGTTTTGTTGGAGCAAAATCACTTTCTTTTGGAATATGAAATGACAATCTGTCATTTTTTAATTTCATACCTAATGTATTCTCATTTACATTGTTAGAAATATCTTTTTTAGAAGCATGTCTTGGACTTTTAGATCTTTTAGAAAAATCTTGTATCGTTTCATTTTGGTTATAAAACAAAGATTCATCTTTTCTAATTCTTTTGGACCTGTTTTCCTTTTCTCTAGAATTTTCTCTAACACATTCTTTCTTTTTTGATAAATTCGAAGATATGGAAATATTTGGCACCTTCAACGGCTCTATCTCATTATTAATGGTTGACGAAACATCTAAGATTGAAAAATCTAATCTTCTTTGAACTCGTTCCAAACTTTTTGTTGATTTTTCTCCTCTTTCATGTGTCTTTGTAGGTGTTTCAAATTTTTGTGAGATTAACTCTTTTGATGCGCAATTTTCCCTGTTGGAAAAATCCAGTTTCTTTGCAGAAATTTTCAAATCTGGAACCTTTAGTGGCCTTACGAAATCCATCGTCTGTACAACTTTATGCAAATTCTGTGTACTATCAGATTCTAATATTGCTGGTTTAACTGCATTTTCATTATTGGAATCATTATTGGGAGTTTCCCTATAAACTTCAGAACCATCGTTTAAAGCTAATTTTCGTTTCACAGCACTAATAAATGTGAAAGGATATGGTTGAACAGAATGATATGATAAGCTTTCTAAACTTTTCAAGTCAAATTGAACTGGAACATTAGATGTTGCGTCTTTAGATGATTGCTTACTAATGTAATCTTGCTGCTGTTAAAATTATATTTTATTAGGCTGTACTGTCGATAACGATATAAATGGTAATTGTAAAATTATAATTATCATTTACAAAATCATCGTAATATACGTAGCGAAATGATAAAATATAATATAAAGATACTTAATTTAACTTAAATTCTTTTAACATTTAAATTCTGTTTAACTTACTGCTGCAGGTATTTCAGCACGTTGAACAATAATGTCAGGGTCAGTGAAAAAAACATATTTCTTTTTCGCACTAATATTTTCTTTTTTGGAGTTACTTTTCATATTTTTATATATGAAATATAAAATATATATGTTGCATAGCAGAAAATATATATTTGGTTGTTACTTGCTTGTCACATACTTGCAATAAACTACAAGCACAATTTTTAAGTATTAAATGATTTGAAACAAAACAAATTCTTATCTAATGAAACAAAATTTAATTGTCAATACATTTTATAAATTAAATTAAACATTTTATACTTTTAACATACATAACAATGATACTGATATATAATTTCATTACAAATTTAATCTACTAATATAAACTTACATTCAAATATTTACTACAATTGCCGTTAAACACAAGATGCAGTTAATTCATAGAAGAACGTTAAGATTCAACGTATTTATAACCTAATTTAAGGCGCCATGTTTAATATCATAAAATATTAATTTTATAAAATCTTAATTTTATAAAATGAATTTTCAAACAACGAAAATGTCAAATACTTCGCAAAATATTCAGGGAATAGCTAAACTTTTGTATATCACGTATTTATATTTTCATGATAATAAACAGAATAACACTCGTAACGATCATTTGTAAACGACAATCACGTGGTATCACATACCTTGTGATTTCCTACTTGCGTAAAATTGAAAACATGGCAACAACAAAACCGAAATAATCGATAATATGATTGTTTGCAAATGTTAGTGATGTTAGCAATTGTAAGAACTATGACTATCTCCAACAATGAACATAGTACTGCGAGGAATTTATATATCTTTTGTAGAAAGCAAGATATATTCAGTTAGTAAGAGATGACTAATTTTATACGTACTGTTCATTGTTATAAATCGATTACAATAATCGAAGTACATTTTAAATACATTCGCCATCTTCAAACATCATGTTTACGTATGTTAAAATTTTTCTATATGGTATTCACAAATTTACTGTCGTGTTTTTTCTCATAAACGGTAGATATGCAACCGTGAAAAAATGAAAGAGGGTATGTTGTTTGGAGGCAAAGTTGTATTGTTTTTTGTACTCTTATGTACTTGTAATGTATGTACATAAAAATTATATAAAAATTACAAGTACATAAAAATCTTATGTACTTGTAATGTATGTACATACAAATTTTTTCTAGTCATACTATTTTTTGCGAACTAGAGTGGCTTTTTTGTGATTTTCAATTTTTTAAATGGAATGCTACATCTTCTTTTTTATATTATGTAAAAGCGGATATGAAGATGAATTCAACAATGACCTTGATACCATTCAATGACCTTCACAAAATCAGGAACGAAAGAAATAATTCGGATATTGCGTATATTAATGAATGTACTTATCGGTATTTCATAGTATATGCTATACAAAAGTTTTCCATGACAAACCGAAATTAAATAATAATAATTAAAAAAAACAATGTAGCATGAATCGTAAATGCTGAAATTATGAAGCAAATATTAAACGAAAACACGAAATCTTTTAATAATAAATTTTATAAAACCAATCATATTTTTGTGCAAGTATAAAATAAAATTTTCAGTAAATATATAATGCAAAAAAGAGCCAAACGGTCAGACAAAAAGCGGTCATCAAATACTATTCAAGTCTAAAATTATGTGTATTAAAGGTACATATGTATATTGCATATATATCAAACAAAATGATGCATAGAAAAATTTAATTTATAAAAGTTCGTGATAATGTATAGTTCGTATAATCTACCTTTAAAAGATAATATTATTTTTTAAAATAAAAATTAATGGATAATATTATTACTTGAAATACTATCTTACATTTCAATGAAATAGTTGTTTCACATTAGTATTCGTATAAGTCAATAAAATATATATTTGGAATTTCTTTATACAAATACTATTTCAAAAAAATTGAATAGATACTAAAATATAGATACTAAATAGATACTATTGTTATATATTATGCTAATAAGTGTATTACTTAGTATATTATTTATTCCGTTATCACTCGAGAAAATAAAAATATTTGACTTACTTCAAAAATTTTTTCCTCCCCAGCTCTAAATAATCGTAAATGTAACATTTACAAACTATATTTAATTAATTATTCAATTAATCACTTAATCCTCATCAAAATAAATTATTTATTTATCTCGTGTATCTAACGTAATGATAAAACCTATCACTGCAAATACAAAATTATTCTTGCGCGAACCGGATTGAATTTAGTTTACTTTATTTTTACTGTAATCAATAAGAATTATTTAAAATGTATACTTTTATTTCAAAACATCGGCGTGATGAAAGTGAAATTACGTTCTGAATTTCTTGAGAATTTTGCTGTAGATTTGCAATTAAGATATTAATTACTTCTGTATTATGCCATGGATAATTTTTTATGTCCTGGAACGACAAATTTGTTGTTATGGATACATTTTTATATACACATACGCTGTATTCAACAATTACGTATAATTTTTTTAATAAAATTTTATACAGCATTTTCTCTTATTTTCATTTGTAGTTGTGCTCCTACGATTTGCTTTGAAAAATTAGACACCCTGTGTATTTGAAGTTTTCTAATCTATGGCGATCTTGAAACATTATCGTTGTATGATACGTAAATATTTAAATAACACAATAAACCACAGTTAATTGCTAACTATGATTTCACTTTTGCGCAATTGCATTTTGAACCAAAGGAGATTCTTTGTGCAAGAAGTTATTACGTTTACCCAAATATCTACGTATTGTATATGTGGCAATATCAAGGTTAGAAATTTTTTTTAAGAAATATTTTACTATTTTTATAAAATTACCAGTATATCTAATAGAAGACAATAAAATTTGCCCTAATTAATCTTTCTTACAAAAATTGTGTACTTACAATTCTTTTGTATATTGTTTTATAGTTTATGTAATACATCTTAAAACACATTTTGTTTTATAAAAAGTAATACAAGAATATACTTTTTGTTACAGAGATTCAAACCATGTTTGCAAGTAAAGCATTTTTCTGATAAATACAATGAAACTACTGAAAAGAATCTAATATATGTTGGACCATTAACATGGAAAGTCCGTAACATTAAAATATTTTCTTTGCTGTCATCACTGGTATCAATAGGTTTTCAACCTTTTCTTTATATGAAGCTCGTAGAAGAAGATAATTTGGCAAATGCAGGAACAATATTTGCACTATTTAATATAATTACTATATCTAGTCCTCTTTTAGTACATTTACTAGCAAAGAGATATGTAATCGAGTTGTATCATCATCCTAAAGAAGAAAAATATAGTGCTAAAATATTTACATTTTTTTGCAAGCAGAAAGAAGTATTTATATTTCTTTAAAGTTATTATTTATTTACACTGTTTATATAATATAATGATCTCTATGTTGCAGATAACATTTACTAAAAATGACGTAATTGAACCTACAACACCACGTACTGGAATGTTTACAACATGTATTGCAAAAGGTTATCCCTTGCTGCTTGATGAAAATCAGTTTTTAGAACCTAAACACTTTAACATCATTATGAAATATAATGAGCCAATAGACTTTGAAATAGAGAAATTAAATGTTACTGCGCTTAATCGACCTCCAACAGAAAATAAAAATGTAATGATAGAAGACAAAAATGTAAAACAAAAATAATTTTACTTGTATAGTTTTATTTATTACATGATTTCTTAGTCTAAATTTTTAATATAATATTTAAAAGCACTATTATAAGTTGCTAGGTACAAAATATATACATTATTACGAAGAGACTGTATTATTAAAAAATACAGTACCAAATTACTAATGTACGATATTTCTCTATTATTCAAATTGTAAAATATTACAAATTCTCAGTTGATATTATGATGATATCATTTGTTCATTATTTTAATTATATAATCTGAGAATAAAACATATTACGTAAACAGAAATAACTTATATACTTTACATAAGTTAACTATATATAAGTATACTCGTATTTAAATTTTGTTAAAAATTTGTTAAAAATTTAAATACAAAATATATAGTCTAATTTGGATCTAGAATCAAATGTTTTTTAAATATAGCCTCCATGTAAGAACAATTTTAAGATAATTTAATATAATGTAATTTGGTAACTGTGAAAGAACGGCGAATATGAAAGAGATCACAGAATGAGCGAAATATTTATGCAAAGTCAATTGTGCAATCACTGTACACTAAGCTGGGAGCAAATCAAAGTCATCTGAAACATGTACCATTGGAACATGAATATCTTCTATTTGAGGTGTTGCTTTGAATTCACATAATCCAACTTCTTTCAATTTCCATTCCCAATCCATTTTTTGTACAGCATGTAATGATTCAGCTTCATTGTGATGCCTAAGTAACATTGCTTCCTAAAATAGTAATTTTCTTTTTAGTATTTTATCCTAGTTTTGACAAACAAAATTTTAGTAGAACATATATCAATGTGTTACATCTTTTTGAATTGATATATAAAAAATGATATCAGTCAGTTTTCATGTAACTTAATTTAACCTGAATAATTAAGACAGTGTACTATTTGTAGTTGTCTATCTATATAATTCAGGTATAATTATCACAACAATTTTATAACTTTTATGTTTACCTTAATTTTTTCCCATTTATCATCTACATCTTGTAACCAACTCAAAAATAATCTACCATTATATCTACTCCTTGCATTTCTATCTTTCTCTTCCTGTTCTGGAGTAATAACATTATAAACTTCTTCATCCTTTAATATTGTACAAACAGAAAAGGGAAGGGATTGATTAGCTAGAGCTCTAGCAGCTCTACCATGTACTCTAAGGATTTCTTGTTCTACAGATAAAACTAATTTTTCTTTTTCAACAACATGTTGCATTCTAAGACGATATCTCTCTTTTTCTTGTTCAATATACAAGTCTTTCATGGCGCCTTGCAATCCGACCGGGGGATTAACATTGGGCTCTTTATTTGCATTCCCAGCTAATACGTATGTACAACGATTCATTAAATAATCTTTGAAACCCTGAGGTGGTTTTGGTTGAACTGGAAAAAGGCCTTTCCTCCTTCGTTCAATCTAAAAGTGTGAAGATATGATTACAATATGCTTTTTATAAAAGAATTACCACAAACATTAAAACGAACCTGTTTTCTAATATTTAAAAATAATTGGTAACAATTAGTAATCGGTTGATCATGTGGATGAACCTCTGGACCCGTATTCGTTGCTTCCGATGCTTCATTAGAGGCAGCTGTAGCAGCTTGTTGTGCTTCTTTATTAGGTTTCATTTTTCTTTTTCTAGGATGAAGTTCAACAGGTGGCACAGAAGCACCTACATTTGATGTCGTCGATGAGGTAGTAGTAGAAGTATTTTCAGAATTTTCTGCTCCATTATCTTTTTGACACTTTCCACTAGTTTCGTTGTTTTTTTCTGATTTTTCTGTTACAATGTTTGTCTTCGAAGTCGTGCTGCTATTTGAAACTTCCGTCGAAGTATTTTTATTCGTTTCAGAACCAGAAGTTTCAGGCGTCGGTGAATGATGTCTTTGTTGAGGTGACAAATTGTTGGAACGATCCGTCGAAGTAGTTATTGGTAGCGGAGACGAGTTCGAATAATTTCCGTTGCCTGAAGAAGAGTTTTCTTTTAAGGTCGCCGATCCGTTACCGCCATTACCGGATCTATGCGAACTTCTGAGCACTCTCTGGTGATGCGTTGATCTTTCTTCTCCATGTAAAGCACCACTAAAATCTTTTTTATCCTCATTTTTAGTATTTCCGCTTTCAGTAGGACTTGTTGTTCCACTAGTGGATTGATTCTGTTCCTTATCCGTTGAATCGTTACTATTAGAACTGGCAACTACATAGGGCAATTGGTGACTCCTATTAGATGTGCTCTTTCCGTTTCTATTCCCTTGCTCTTGCTCGGATGTAGTACTTTGTGGAATAACTATTTTCAAAGGTGGTACTTTAGGTGCTGAACTAGAATCTGATCCTTTCGATCGATCGTCTTCACCATCAGATTCTGGAGGTGCTGGTGTAGTTGTTTTAGAGTTAGTCGTTGAACCAGAAGGATTTGAAGGTTTTGGACTACTTGCCATTGAAGAAGCACTTGGACTTTTTCTGTCCGTACTAATCGAAGTTGCATTTTGGTTGTTTTTATTCGAAGTTGCTCCAGATCCTTGTTTTCCTGATTTTGTACACTGCAAAGAAAAATAGAAATATCAATATATTAATTTATCATTAATTCTAAATATGTAAACTAGTTTGATAGCGAATAACTATATATGAAAAAATAATTTTAATTTAAATTATATAACATAATATGACAAATATAGTAAAATTGCAGATTAAAAAATTGAATGACATTTTATCAGAAAGAAACTTCATAATACTTCATAATATTTCCTCATGAAATTTTCCTCATGACATTCTAGATATCTATACTTTTACTTTGCTATGCAAGTGATTTTTTGCAATATGAGAAAGTATATAAAACAAAATTCATATTATTTTAAGAAAGATATGCATTATAAGAATTGTTTCTAGCAATTTTAAATCACTATCTTTAATTCTTTAAACAAAGTATGGTCTTAAAATTAAACAAATAAATTCAAACTAGAGAAAGAAGTCTTGCAGGGCAAAAGAGATAAGTTCCCTCACAGATATGTTATACTACACGAATTTGTTTTTTTATGTGATACTTTCATTATCTTTACATTTAATTTTGCATTGATTTTATCTAAAATAATCAATCAATCATCCACATTCCATTCACGAGACTTTCTTTTAGCTTCCAACAATTTATTAAAATATTTACTAATATTCACTTTAGTCTTATTACTTTAACATCATTTTATTGTTTTTTTTTTTATTTAAGAAAAATAGATCATATTCCATCTATAACACTCAAAGAGAGCTTCCAAATCTAGTATGTAAAAAAAGAGAAAGAATATGCAGCATATCTTTTTCTTGATATCATTAATTTGTTTCTTTTTCTCGTACAGTATTTGCAAATAATTTAAATTTGTTCAATCAAGTAAATTTCACCGTAACTTTTTTCATCAATTATACAAAGTATCCCAAATCTTAAACGGTCAAACTATAAGGACTTAATCTATAAGTAAAAAGAAGAAAAAATGTTATATAATGTTCATCAGTAAACACTTTATATCACAAAGTTATAAACAAATAGATGAACTTGTAGAAAAGCTACTTTTTTCCGATTTCGACGATTTTTGACCACTACTACAACGAATTCTATTTATAATTGTGCGTTCGTAGCAGCGTATGCATAAGCTACAACGATTGCGATATAATATATACCCTAGTTTAAACCTACTTCTTATCTTTTGTTTATAGTATATGTGTCATACGATGATGATCTATGGTCGTCGATGTGTAGTGTAAATGATGAAATTTCGGTTATGTTTGTACTGTGTCACAATGTACTAGTTTTGTCAGCAGTTTTTTGCAAATATCTTGGAAACTAACCTCGGTCATTGGCTATATGTACAGGTAAAAGGTATTCAAAAAGGGTTGATTTCTACAACATATTTAAAAATCATAGAAATCGAAGAGGAAAACTTTTCTATAAACAAATTTCTTTACCAACAAATAATGTATGCATGAAATAAGTAGTGACATTTTCTCTTACCATTTGGCTATTTGATGTTTATTTGGAACAGTTTTTTTTTTTTTTTTTTTAATAGAAGTGAATACACATGAAAAATTAGTGCAAAAAATTAAAAACGTGGTTTTATGGAAAATCAGCAAAACATTCAAAATCTTTTTTAATTTTGTAGTTATTAATTCCATTATTCACCGATGTAGAGTTTATGCAAGCAGAAGATCAATACCAAGAACCGAGGAATTGAAAATACTATAGTCCGTTTAATGAACCGAGGCAACAGTTATAAACATACGCACGTGGTAGTATTTAACGGAACAGGACAAACGGAACAAGGACATGGTTCTTAAGTTCTCTATATACATTGCAGCGATGCATCGACTTTTATTTCATGGTGTATGTATGTTGTATGTTTATAATTCAGCATCGATATTAGATCCAACTTGCATCGAGGTGTAAGAGTTTATTTCTTTGGATTAATCATCTTTTTGCCTATTTTTTTTTATTTTTAATCTTATAGTTTATAATTATCTCCTATTATTGACAAATTGAGAAGAACCAGTAATGTGGAGGAGTAAATTGAAACCTAATGCAGGTTTCGTTAAATCTATGGAGTCGATGTATGTATTGTAGCATATTTGAACATGTATAGGAGGCTTTAAATATGTAGTATTATTTACGAACTGTCAAAATTAATCCCTGATATAAACAAATTACTAATAACTATTTGATGATAACCATCTGGTGCCTCGACTCGTTGAATTATAGTTACTCATTTTTTATTGTACTTAATATTTAACTATGTTGACAAAATAATACAGATAACGTTTATGTGCTGTAATATAAATTGCGTGGTTACTTATTTCATGCATACAATATTTATTTATAACTTTGTAACAAAATATTTGCTGACAAATTTTATATAATATTTTTTCTTCTTTTTACCTGTAGATTAAGTTACCTCGCAGTTTGACTGTTTAAGTTTAAGTTTGGGACACTTTGTACAACTAGTCCAATGACATTTTGTATAATAAATAATAATAGTAAACAACAAACCTTCTCTCCGGTATTAGTGGAATTTCTACCAGTGCTTTGTCTTCCTGTGGTAGTACCTTTCAAATTTTCTTTCACAGGTTCTGAATCTTTACGTTTTTTCCGACGATTCTCTTCGTCTTGCTCTTCTGTATTGTCGCTTTCAAACGCGCGTTTAGACGAAGGCGACGCCGAAATTGCAGGAACATCATCGGTAGTAATCGACGCGGTCGTTATCTCACTGGAAGATGTTGCATTACCAACAGTAGACACGTTGTTGCTACCACTTTGATTCCCTTGATTGCAGGCAGATTTATTACCATCTTTGTCTTTTTCAGAATTAGGATTCGGCGATGAGCTTGCACCCCTAACTGGTGTTGGCTCTTTCGAACTTTTAAATTCATACACATCGCTATTATCACCAGTAGACGAAGTGTTTCCAGAGGTACTGGAACCTGAGACGGCATTCACAACTCCTGACGAGATGTTTGAAGACGTCTTCGAAGTTTCCATTTGACTTTGATTCTGCAAATATTTTTTTTCTTTCTTTTCTTTTCTTTTGAAGTACATGAATTGTTTGAATTGTATTTGCAAAATTACACATTTTTTTGTTCATTAATGTTTTCTTACATTATATCATTTTAACATTTTTAATGTAACTGTAATATACTTATCATCATACTTTATAACAATGATCTCGATATTGCTTGTTAATCGATACATATCTTTTAAACGTCATTCTTACAAATACATAATTGAACAAAAGGTTAACGAGTCTTACATTTCAGTAGAAACTCAAAATTACTGCTATTATAGTTTATAGTATTTTGTTTTATGTGCAAACATTTAATATTTCTGAACAACTATACATTTCATACATTGTCGAAGTTTCTGCTTCAACCAATTAAATGTAATTAACAATCATTTCTCAATATTCCATATTCTCAAGAATATCAAAAGTTAACGCTATTCGTAACGATCGTTTCAAACCGTGGATTTCTATCAGACACCAATTAAATACCGATTTAAAAAATATACGTACATATATGTATGTATATATTTAATATTAAAAGTTTGTGCGCGCGCGCGTGTGTGCGTGTGTGAGTGAGTGTGAGATACCTGTGTGTTCATGCCGCCCTGACGGGAGTTAATAGCACCTCCTCCTTTCTTTTCATCCCTCGCTCCTCGTACCTGGTTGAGTCGAAGCGTCACCCTCGGCGAGCTTCCAGACTGCCCGGTTCCCGATCTATCGACTGTGGAGAACAAAACGTCGGTCAATTGCAAGAACGACAAAATATCGATGAAATTTCACAAAACGAATATTCAAGAAAGAACGTAAATATTGGGCCGAAGCAACCAAGAAAAAAGAGGTTATTGGTAAAAGGAAGAAAAGAAAATATAAAGAGTAGGCGAGAAGGAGAAGGGAACATAAAAAAAAAGGGAGCTGCTGTTTGTTGCAATCATCGAGATCGAGAGTATGATGATCTGTTAATCACGGAGATATCAAGGAAAACAAGTTCAAGAAGAGTGGGGGAGCATCCTGATTCGAGTTCGATTCATTAGTGGCTTTTTACTGGATGATCGTGCTACAGGAAAGTATGAATTCTTTATTCGCGTCGCTGTAGTACACAATACAGTGCAAGAGAAGCTTAAGAGAAGCTTGCATCCGGCAAAATTCAGACTCAATTTTTCTTGCATCTTACATTCGAAATTTCTATTACGCTATAGAAGTAAATCATTTTAATTATTATTCAAAAATTTCATTCTTCATGCTCATACATATACGTAAGTATATCATATATATCAATTTTTATATAGAACAAATTGAGAATCTTTTTCGTTATAAACCAAACATTTTGATATTTAATCGAAAAAAATAGTTTTTAGATTTTTATACGATTTGACAAGATAACATTTATCAGCAAGATTTATCTCGTTAGAAATTCTATCTCGATTAAGAAGCAAACGCAAATGAAATACTAAAATTACGGTGTACGTGACAAGTGTGCATTCATTAGGTATACGAAAAGATCCATCGTAAGATACAATTACGTCTACCGACACAATGTTTCGAGTGTATTTTAATAGATGGAATTGGTCCGAGAAAAATTCATAATTTGAGCAAGAAAACGGATTTCGTAGGAAAATAATAATGCAAGGCTTGTCCCGGTGATTTCACGGAACGCTTGTTTCGAGAGATTCTAGGATACCGTGCAATGTTGAAAGCAAGGCTGACGCAAGCACTGCTCTCGATCAATGTATAATTAAATCTACGAGTTAACGCGTCACTATATAATTTCAGAATTCGGATCAATACCTTGTGTCAAATTGTGTACAAACATCATGTTAATATCGGTTCGACGATAATTTCTCACGACAAATAGTAGTTTTATTAAGATCTCTTTTGGTTGGTCATTGATCGTAGTTCCCCCTCTCATCTGCTACCGCTTTTCTCTCTCTCTCTCTCTCTCTCTCCCCTCCTTTTGGAAGAGGGAATTGTGCCAATGAAACTTGGCGCTTGCGAACAGTGTATCCTAAAATACATCAACTTCACTAGTCAATGAGTTCGTGACTGCTCACCGCTTTTACTCACTGCAATTCACAGAGATGGTTTCGCTGTATATATTTTTAATTACTTTAGAAAATTCTGTTTAACTTCATTACATTGTTTGAGAAGAATATTTCGATTAATTTTTAAACCAATTTGACGAGTTGATAGTCTTATATGGCATCTGTAAAGGCCATTTTATACATAATTTTTATAACGAGTCAGTAAAGATACTCAAAAAATTGATCTCCAGGCATTAATGTTTCTCATGAAGCTTCTCTTATTACAAGCTTCAAATTAATTGTTCATCCGATCCAGATTGAAACACATGTATCGCTAATATTGAAATATTTACGCACGTAGCACAATGTATTATACTATAAATATAGGTACGTTGTAAATTAAACCATTAATCGGCGAAATCGATTAATGTAGCTGCACCCAGAATCGCACTCTTATAGAGTACCTTCGATTTTATGCAAAAATCATTTTCAAATTGATACGTCGAATTTTTTTTAAGCGTTGTACAAAAGCAACAAATTGTGTAATTTTCAGAGTCTTTTCAGACTGCACACACTTTTCGTTTTCGAGAAAATCGAGTTTCAAAATTTATCAAGTACACATGTACTAAGGCAATTTTTAACGAAACATACTCCCTTTTCTGTTTTATCCTTCTTATTTATTTTTACGCATAAAATATCTTCGTATCGATTATTTCGTTCAATACAGAATTAATTAAACTTGTAAATTTAACACTTGATAAATTTTCAAACTCGTTTTTCTCGAAAACAAAGGCTTAGGTGAAAAAGTTTTATTTTTTCTTTTCGACTCATTTTTTGGCGTAGAATCATCTACTCGGTTGTATCACTGCGGGATATCCTGTATATATATATACATACATACATATGTACATACACTATATTTATGAGCTAGTGATATATATAAGATAATTTTAAGATCTCAAACTTTTTATTTCATCCATATTTTAAAACATGTAAACTTGAACACCTGACCGATTTTATAATCTATATCTTTTTCACAGGCAGTATATGCGTTTATAAAACATTCTTACTGCGAAATGATGATAAGCAAATCGCAACGCATCCAACATACTTCTTCAAATGCAACGTATTATTATATTATTTTATAATGTATACGTTCTCCCACTTCCTACGCGAAAATATCTGTTTTCAGAGCATTAGATTACCAATACATTAGATTACCAATACATTAGATTATCAATACGTTAAAAGAATTACCGAACGGGACGATTTGTATATCATATCGTATTAACCAATATTTCCACAATTCACTAAATATTATGCAAATATGATGCAATTAACGTAATATATGAATTTTCATAAAATATACACAAGATATTAACTGTAATGTTAATGTCTGACAGATCAAATACTGAAGATCAATAAGATAGCTGAAAAGATAATTTCAAAAAATGTGCATGAAGTTACTTTATATCGTTGAAGAAATTTATTTACCTTAGGAGTTGTTTATTTTCGGTCTAACCTTGCGAACTGAGAGCGGGTTTTTATCCAATAAAAAAAATATAGTCTTTTTGACCGATAACGATACGAGAGTTCATTCATTAACTTGCTACGACAAAATATAATTCTGCAATTGGTGATACTGCATTAAAATTAGATTATAAGCAATATGTATTTACATATCGATAAATATGATTTTTAATTTTAATAAATTAAAATTTAATTTTGATGATTTTAATAAAAATTAATTTAATTTTAATAATCTTCTATCATTCTTAGAAATATCACAACATCGCGATTAATGTAATTTATAGATGAATAGTCTGTAATAACCGATCAACAAGTGAAGTACTGATTTAAATCTAGTTATCGATCAATACAATGACGGAACGTTACAACTGAGAATCAAGGTCAACTGAGATACCATCCTGCAAAAGTGTCACTGTTTTCTTCTACGGACTGTCCGTCAATTTATATTGTGAAAGATTTGCATATCGCTTGAGCTAAAGTTTAAAAGATTTCGGTACATCGAAAGCGAGTGTAGCGAATACGGTGTATTATATCGTGTTTTCAACATGGTCCGTGAAATGAACGAGACAAACTATGCAACCGGTTTTGTTTCTTACTGTGCACATATATTTAATTACCGCGATTAAATACTTCTCTCCCTCCAGCCTCTAATATTCGATTTGATTTCAAACAACCGATAAAAATTGCAACGGTGATATTGACACGATTTTTTGTCAGCATCGGTTTAACATTAGATGACTGGTTTAACAATACCAGAATATTAATCGCAAGCATAAATCATTTAGACACCTGTACTTTATTCAACGTAGTGAAAATTCGATTCTTGACTTCAGAAGAAGAAAAAGAAACGCAAATAATTGAAGGAAGCTTGTTAGAATACGGTGCGCTGTTGCAACACAGACCCCTTTCGGACGTACGATCACCCTAGTGGTGTCGATGGACGCAGCCCGCGAGCGCAAACGTGTCCAATGTACTTGCCAGTCAGTGTGCTCCTTCTCCCTCTCCTACTCTATCTCTCTCTTTCTTTCGCCATACCTTTTCCCTCTTCCCCCTGCCCTCTCTCTCACCTTGTACAAGTCTGCCTTTGTCCCTCTCACGTTCGACAGCGAAGAGACGTATTCCAAGGTTCAGCACTGGTGGTTCGCGAGTGACGCTTCTTTCTAGTTACGTTAATATATCGATGTCGGCAAACGGAACGATTCGATTAGAATGACGCACGTTAAGAGAGTAGAAACACGCGCTGAGCCACGTGGTCGACGGTACTCGGCTAACGGTACTTTTGGATCATACGTAGCAGTCAGAGGATTTCAAACATGTACAGCATATATATATATATTATATATATATATTATATATATATAATCACGGGTGCATACCTGCTGTCGCGATGGACCACCGACTACACAGCCCACAGCGATATAAAGATCCCCGATAGATAATCGCGGATAATATAACAAGCAAGAAGGACAATGTGACGATCAAGTGTTGAACGACGGACAAGAGGTTCAGTAGTCGAAGCAGCGTGTGTACATTACTGCCACTCGTACGGCTCCCACACAATGCGCTAGAGCGAAGACACTGGGAGAGTTAAGAGAGAGAGGAACTGGCTCGCGACTGTGTCGCCGCGTCTCCGTCTCGACTCGACCAACTTCTACCAGGCGCGGCACTGCATCGCGCGCACGATACCGACGCGTCACTACTGGGGAATGTCACGTCTAATTAAGTGCTGTTTCTGCATCGCTCGCTATTATTACCGATCGGTAGTGATTGCACCGCTCACGCGTGTACATCCGCTGCATAAGCGATACACATCGTATATGCGCACGCGCGTACAGCCTTATTACGACCGTGTCAAATGTTCATAATGCGTTTTATGTACTTCGGTAAAAAGAATAATCTTCCTAATTGCGACGATCTTTTGTATATTCTATGATGCATTTTATCCGGTGATAAAATACATCATAATTTTCCTATTATGTTATGATGATGGATATTAAATGTAAGATTTCTTTCTTTTACAGTCCTATAATTTTCGAAGAATTCAAAACGATGCAAGCGTGTAAACAAAATTCCACTCCATTGCAAATTTCACATATATAACCTTTATATACTATAATTTGTTGTCATATTTTTTATTATTTAAGTGGACTCACTTTTGCCATTAAAAGTTTAGTCAAAACTTGAATAATAGTATTATTTAAAAAGTCTAAAAACAGTTTTGTGAAAAAAAAAAAAACGATATATATAAACAAAATTATTTTTTCGTCATTTTTTAAAATGATGTCTATTTTATAAATAATTGGTTTCATTTTATGAAATAAGGTAAAGGTTTTTTTATATTTTCATTATATTCGTAATATATTCGAATAGCTATGTCGGTAAATGTGGTCTTTATCGTATCGGCACAACATTACGTTAATAATTATTAATAAATAATAAATATTAGCAAATGTTAAGATATATAATTTTTTTTTTTACTTTAATATCTCTTTTTAGTTCATCGTTTTAATATATAAAATTATCTCGTTACACTACTTATTAATAGTATTATTAGTTATCATATTATATAAAATTAGAATTTTAAATTAAATTAACTAAAGCATTACTCAAAACACACATCGCATTATGGATATGATTATGTATGTATGTTATTGTTTCAATAACAATAATAATAATTGAATTTAATATTATTTATAAATCTGTATATTTAAAATAACATTTATTTTTTTCTATATATTAAACATAAAAAGCTGCTATAAGCAAACTTATTGCAAACCAATATCAAATAGTGTATCAAGACTTTTTTATGCCATTAAACTAATATCACCAATAATTAAATTAATATTACTAATGAAATGTCACAAATTATAAGTTATTAATAAAATTTGTCGTATAAATTTGGTAATAAAATAAGCAAAGTTCAACGAATGACAAATTACTAGCTTGCTAAAATTGTTAATGAATTACTAATATTATTAATAGTCTTTGGATATTTATACGACATTTTTCATTAATACAAACTAAAAATATGTAATTTAAGTAAAGATTTGTTTCATAAACTAATTAATATCAAATTTTATATATACTCTAGCATTAGGAACTTTGGACGTTTCAATTTTTCATAAATGTATAAATATCCATCTATCTAATTCGTCTTATTTTATTAACTAATTACACTGTATTAATAAATTATTGTGAAGATATAGAGATTCAATGCATTAAAGGCTGCATATAAACTCACCTTTATTTTGCGGTGGTGTCCTCCGCATCTCACAGGGGGCTCCACTGTCCTCAGCAACGTGCGGTGCAGCGGCTGGCGCACTTCCGGTTGTACGTTGCTGCTGTTGAAATTGGGAATGATGTTCGTAAAGCTGTTGCTGTTGCTGTTCTTGTTGTTCTTTTGATGGTGCTGATGCGCCCGTTTCAGCCGGAGAGCATGGATTATCAGGGACAACTGTTGTACTTTCATCAGGTGAACTCACACCTGTAATATCTGTGATCACAAATAAAATAGGACATAAAAGCTGAGCGTACTCTTTCAAAAATTGCTTCGAACTTTGTTTTAGGTATCTCGATGTCGACAATATACAATGCAGAATATAGGAAAAATGTAACTATGATTTAAGATAGATGTTCAGTACACAGCAACTTCTAAAAAAACTTGGATTTTACTTGATCAATATTGCAAAGGAGCTAAACTTCTCTGTCTTATTAGATTAATATTTTCATTCTGTTTGAAATTTGCGTAGTTTATAAACACAATTAGAACACTTGATGAATTTTCACAGCTTCGACAAATGGTTACATACACTCTAGACACATTATTTGAAATATTTGACTGGTATCTTCACAATTTCGTGTGTACAAGAAAAAGATTACAGTTGTTCCTTCTACAATATTATAATTTTTATAACGACGCACAAACACACCTGATTAAGCGATAATCAATTGGCAAGACACAGCTCCTTTGAGAAGAGAAGTTTTAAAAGATCCAAAGTAAAGTTTTGATGCTTCGAAATATGACGGACGAACTATCATCATTCTCGGTGTTTTTCCAAAGCTTAATATTACACAGACAGAATTAAAATCTTGTTTCAATTTGTTTCCATAAATATTTTTAATCGTTTTGAAATCCGATCACGTTTTTTTTTATCTTTTTTTTTTTATTTTTTACAATAAACAGGTTCTTTCTGTTTCCTTTTTTCCTCGTGAGACTAATTGTCACGCCGATCTTGACGATTCAAAGGTAGTCAAGGCGACATCTGTCGGTCCGCCGGGGGAAAGTCCGTACGTCTACGTATTCGACGTGCACGCGAACACGGCCCCTCGCGAACTAGTAGCCATGTTGCGTCGCTATGTCTACGATTGGCTCCACCTTTCCCCGCACCCTTCACAAACGGTGAGCCAAGAACGCTCTTTTTCACCAATCAGATGCAAGCTGATCCCGCCACGACACTGTCGCTTGTGCGCTCTATAAGACAGTCACATTACAGAAGAGTGTAGCTGTGTTCGACTACGATATAGGAAGGCGGACACGACCTATAGCTGTCCTGTATCTGCTCATGTGTCAGTAGCAGCATTTCCTCACGTGCCGCTCCTGCGCTTAGCACACCAGTCGCATTATCGCTTACTTTCCGAGAGTGTCTGCGCGCCCTTCGCCAAATAGAGCTGTAGAAGGATACAGGGAATTTACTCGTGTACCCCAAGAACTTTATAAAAACTTTAGTTTTTTTTTTTTTTTTTGTTTTTAATAGAATCAAAAATGCTATTTTTGATAATGGATGTTACAGTCAGTTCCTTTCCTTTCTTTTCTTTTTTCTTTTTAAATTGTATCAACGGACGTCTGAACAGACTTGTGAAGTTTATATTGCTATGTTTCTTGGGGTTATTTCTGATCTAATCATATTTTTCATCGTTAAAAAAATTTCTTAATTTTAAAGGAAATATGACAGCGTTGCTAATGATATGCAAAGTTTTTAATGTTACATTAAAATTTTTTTAAAGACGGTAAGTTTTTTTGTTCACGAGAGTGAAATCCAGATATAAAAGCTCGAGGACTGTGCAGTACCTTTATAAAGTTCTATTAATGTGATTAAATTAATTTTACAAATTTGTATTTGATTTTATTATGTTATAATTTTTTTTTTCTAAATTAAAATTATGTATATCAAATGAGTTGTAAATTCATAGGTAGAAATTTTTTTTAGATATGTAATAAGAGAAAGAATACAAAATCTTTTAACATCTTTTATTTAGAAATAGTTAAAAAATAATAAAACCATAAAAGAAATTTGGGAAGTTACAGTTTTTTATTAATATATATATATATATATATATATATATATATATATTTTAGGCGTTTTCACGATGCAAAATTACTGTCACTAGATTTGTTAAAGTTATGTGGCAAATAATATTATCAATCAATGGCTTTGTGATGTGGACACAATTTTTTATAATTTCATTATAATGTTTTAATCAAGATTTCTAAATAAGATATTAAAAGATTACTCATTGTTATAAATATGTATATATAATCATAAAGATATATATACTTGTAATTTAATTTTCGACGCAAATAATTTTATACCTCATTGTGCTTGAATAAAATTTTTATTATAATAATAAGAATGGCCAATAAAAATTAAAATTTCCACGCATTTCAAAATATCATGCAACATGTGATGACCGGTGACTTGCAAATTGTTCATTTGAAATAAAACAGAATATGAATATTACGAAACCATTGATGGATTACTGATTCTATAAATTGGTCAGATTGTAACCAGTGTAATAAATCAAGATGGCTGTGTGCATCTTCCAAAACATGAGCGTCAGTAGCGATAAAAGCAAAAGCATTGGATGAAATCTGCGAGATATTTACGATCGTTACGTTTATAAAGTGAGATGAATAAATAAGATACGGAAAATGGTAAATAGGAAATAGAAAAGAAAGAAAGTGTAGGCTGGCTGGAAAAGTGAAAACACAATTCGGTAGAATGTTAAACTAAATTGCTATGGGAGGAGGACTGGCGTGTTTGGTCAACGTGTGGCTTACTGATGAATACGAAAAGGAGACACGCTCTCAGGGTATTTACACACGTGAAAAGCAACATTTACTTTAAAGGAGATAGACTAGCATGATAGTATTGTGGCCACTTTACTTTTTTAGCTTCTTTTTTCTGATTTATTTATCTCAAATGTCAAAGTCATGTGTTCATTTATTCGTCAGATACGATGAAAATGAAAGTAGAGACTAAGTTTCTTAACAAGAACGTTCTTTTTTTTATTGTGCAACAAAAATACCAGTGGTCAGATGAACGTTACAATATTAAACGCAAGAAAAACGAAAAATTTGTCAATATTTATCAACTGTTGTAAGATATATCGTTTATAAATAGATATGTCGCAATTAATTATAAGTGAAACTACCAAATTGATCAAATTTATATTCTTGATTATTACCTTAAGTTTGATATTAACACAAAATTGTTATTGGTATAGTTGAAATTATATTGTATAATAATATAAAATAAAAAAACGTTTGATAATTATAAACACATTTTTGAAATAATAAATTTTTTTTCTTATATTTCATCTTTCATTTCGTTCTTTATGCATATTTCAATTTTTAAAATTACTAAAAACACAATAAGAAAGAGATAAAAGAGTAACAATAGATAAATAAAAAAATGAAAGAGTGACAAAAGAGAAAGTAATAATAAATAAATAAAAAAATGAAATGGAATTAAAAGAATGCAATCTTATTGTTAAATTTTTGAGGACTAATACTAAATAGAAATGTTTTCAAGCGTCTTTTATCTAGATTTTAAATAAAAGAAAGGAAATATAGCCCATCGAGTAGTTGCTGTTCAAGATGCCTACAAAAATTGAAACCCGAACGTCTTGCGAACTATTATGTAAACTTATGAAGAAGTTGCAGAACCATTATGTAAACTTATGAAGAAGACATTCATTGGTCTTCTTCCCGATCAATATCTCTGTCATTAAGAATAAGATTAGTCATTTACAAGCAAAGATAAATTTCGTTATGTTCCAAGATTTTATACTTTTATTTTTTTTACACGACAGATGCTTTGTCGATGACACATTTTTTGTTTATCACAGTTTGATTTTCAATAAACAACAAAATTCTTTCGAAAGAAACAAAAAATGCGAATAACTGAACAGTTCGCAAACGGTAAAAGAAATCTTTGGGTAATTTGATATCGTAAAAAAAAATCGTGCCTGAAGATTTTGTATTTGAAATTTTTAGTCGATATATTTTAGTAATATATGCGAACCTGGTAATATTGATTATTTAAAAGAGATTACATAATCATTATTTCGGGTTTTCTATGGTCAATATCTAAAAAACATTTGATCGAATATAAAAAAATTAGAGAATTTTATATAGAGCAAGAGGAGAGAAAAAAAGCATGATGAGGACGCGAGATAAAATGAAATACTTGTTTACTTTGTACATTTACAAAAATGTGAATTACTTAAATTTTGGATCATGCAATACGTTCTCACGATCGTGATCTTATTCTTTAACATTAGCAAATATATAACAAATCTCTATCATTATTTTTTGAATATCATCAGTTGGATAATTTTTTACGTTTATAAATAAAATAAAAATATTATTTTATGTAATATTTGAACAATAAATACCGCAAGAATATCATTTTATCCACAGATATTCTTATTGTAATTTTCAAAACTATTTTTTTATAAGTTTAATAGATATTAATACTGTAAGTAATATTTTTTTGGGTACAAAATAAATAAACATAAAAATATAAAGCAAATTTTCCTTATCATTCTCTTCTTTGTCTATAACAATAAAATTGGTAAACTCGTCATTATCACGAATTTTAAATATTTTGTTTATTGTTGTAATTTTTATCTTGTTCTAGTTATTAAATACATGGTTATGCTACTAACAAAATTTATGATGATTTTTATTGAAATATGAAACATGATTAAGGTAAGTACTTTAATAATAGACGGAGTGTCTTATGCAACTGGATAGATGCATAGCTGCAGAAGAATATAAAGTAGAACAAAATTACATTGGACAAAATTAAACGATTTCGAATGGTATATATGCTTGTCCCGGAAGAGAAGAATTTAAAAAAATTACAAAACATTTCTATTTTTTCAAACTAAACTATTACATTCTTTTATGAGACTATATGATCTAATTCGTTTTTTTATTGTTTAAATTGTACTATTTTTATAAAACTTATTTTGTGAAAGATAAGAAAAAATGCAAAGTGCTACACTTGTGTACCTGCTTCCTTCATCTTTCATACATTAAATTTGACAAAATAAGAATGAAAGTATTAGTAAAAAATATATTATAATTCAAGCATTTTGTATATCAATATAAAAAATGAAAAATGTATTCATTGAAATTCTTTGAACATCTTCATTTTCAAGACTATGCATTGATATATATATATACACACCATTTAAAATTATTTAATTTTATCTAATAAAGTTTTTTTTTATCTTTTATTGCAATATATGTATGAATATATGTATGTAGATATAAATTATGTAATATCATAATGTACTATAGTTGATTTACTTTGCAGAAACTTTAATATGTCACTACTAAGATTGTCAATTGCAATTTGAATTTTTGTAAATTGTAATGCTTTGTTTCCAAGAATAATGTGATAAGTTTTAAAGAATTATTTAAAAGAATTATATAGAATACTTTTTTTTTTCTTACTCAGCAGAAAATCAAAGAAAACAGTAAATGTTATCAAGTTTAAGATTTTCACTAATTTTCATTTGGCAGTTTTATATACATCTTAAATTGTTTTCTTAAAAAGGAAATTTATAAATACCTTGAAAATAAAATATAATCTTAATAAAAATAAAATAAAAAAATTAAAGAATATTAATTATAATTTCAAGCAAGCACAATGCTTTTTGAAGGCACTACTGTGATTGATATTAATTATGGTTGACGTATTTAGCAATTAAATTAGATTGACTCGTATGAAATATTTGCTTTCAAAATGTTTTCTTATGAATTATTATATTAATAACTGAATCAATTGGTCGTAATAGATATTTACATTATTTTCTTGAACAATTATTATTAACCAGACTACTGAGTTTTTTTCTTTCAAATAATAAAATCTTTTTAAAATATATCTGAGATGGTATCGTTAAGAAGAGGAAGGAGAAGATATTTCAAACGGAATGAAACTTAAATTATTCTATAATATATTAACTAATTCATAATATATAATGTAACAACTATTTAAATATAATATTAACGCGTAATATTTCACTATATATAATTGCTATAAAAATAAACAATATTTAATAATTATTTAGAACAAACTTTTTCTGCTATTCTGATTAATTTCTAAGAAATAAATTTTTTTGTAGTTATTTTAATAATCTAGACATATTAATTTAAAAAAAAAGAGGAAGATGAAAGAGTGAGGCTAATACGCGAAAAACAAGGAAATAATTTGAATTTTGTTTTACAAATTTTCTTTTTCAACAATAAATATATCCCTTATAATGAGGCATCTATTTATGTTAAAAAGCACAGATATTTTTGTTTTAAAATTGACTGCATCGAATGGAAAGAACCAAGTAACGCGACGAAAAAATTTTAATACGAGAGATGTAGATTTCTATTGAAAATATAGCGAAAATAGTTGAAACCGGCGCGACGTCGTGATGAAGAAGCTTGTTAGTTCTTGAGTGGTCTATCGGCTTTAAATCACGGGCGGCGCCCGATACCGTCGCCTTCGTCTCTTCAACTAATCCGATGAAAACTGCATTCACTTTAATTGTATTACGCTAGAGACTTCATTTCAAACTTTGGTAAATTTCATACAGCGATATGAGTATCTTAAAAAGATATAAAAGGAAGAGAAGAAAAAATAACAAATTTCTTAACGATTCGTACTAGATATATAAAGCATATGTAAATATAATTGAGAAATGTAGGCACTATAGTTTTATATTCATATATGTAAATTTACTTGAATGTACATATATTGCGATGTTTTCAACTAGTGTATTATTTTAATATATTATTTTAATATTCGTATGTTATACTTTTTGAGTTAGTATATTTATCTTCAATAAATTCGCGTGCAAGTAAAAAATCATTTAGATTACCATATGGAATATTTTCAAAATCATTTAAATTATCACATAGAATATTTTCAACACATATGTATGTAAGTACATATGTATAGCATTACAGGAAATTATGTATGAATTTGATTAAAAATAAATAAATAATCAGTGATACTGAACATAATCTTTCGAGATGTTTTTGATTTTAATACGCGAGTCTAACTAACGCCTGTTAGTATTAAAGATCACTTTCTCAAGAATGTCTGACTCTGAGGCACACCGAATCTTCGGCTTTAAACCGAGTTCGAAATTCTCTGTGGAAACATTGGATTTGTCGTCGATATCGTCTCGCAGGTAAGCCAGGGCCGAATCTGTTAAAAATGACTACTATGTATCGTGGAAACATTTAGGGAAAGTAAGTTCACAAATCGAGTCAATTTCGCAAAAATAAATTGTGAAGTATTATTTCTTATCCTTTTCTTAATTGAGTATTTTTTTTTTAAATATCATTGTAAGACAATGAATACATACGTAAATGCAGTAATGTAAGAGATAAATTTCACTTGTCATATTTTATATTAAACCGCTCACAAAATTTAGATATTTTGTACAAACAAAAATAAATTATAATATTGTCGAACACACTGAATTTTTTAATGAATTTTATATGCGTATATCGTTAAGATTTAAAGAGGATTTATAAAAGACGAAAAAAAAAATATAATATGATACTAATAAAAAGAAAATTTCATCTACCGATTTATAATACTTCAAAAAAAGTATCAGTTGAGTTACTTTTCTGCTTGTTATTTTCATTTCAACATTATATGATTACTTAACTGAAATATTAATAATATATTACGTATTTCATATAAAAGTAGAAAAATTCAAAGAATACAAATTTATATATCTTTTTTTGTCTAAAAAAAAAAAGCTTCCTTTTGCAATATCTGACAATTAAAAATAGTTTCATACTAAATATTAATTATTAATAATTTATTTCTGCTGAAATATTCAGTATTATTATTTATAATAATTATTAATTGAAAAATATCATATTTGTATTATTAAAAATTGTTTTGAATAATTTTAATATTTAAAGGAAATATTCTACGTTTTAAATGCTAACTTCAAAGTCGTATCATACATTGCGGCCCTGTGTCAAATATTATTCCTAATATTACCAACAGAGAAAGAGGAAGGAGAGAAAGAGAATATCGTACGTTTGAAATTAAAACTAAAATTTACATATAACTTTATTACTAAAATTGAAAACATGAAAACATCTGTCTCATTTAAAACATTTTAATTATAGTTTTATTTTATTATTTAACTTTAAAATTCGTTTTGATTATGATTTTCAAATAGTTTCTAATTATGATTATGAGAAAATATGATTCGAACTAAACCAAATATTATAATTGATAACTTACAACTAAAAGATTTTAAACTTTACTATAAATTAGAAAACTGTATGATTTACAATTGTTTTTCAAATATTAGTTTGAACTATATTACAAAATCAACGATTGCAGATTAAGAATGAAAAAGTGATAAAAATAAATTTAAAAAATTTTCTTAAAAATGGAACACGCAGAAGAAATGATACATAAGTTTGGTATTTATCTAGTAGCAAACTTTGCTATAAATTTTCAATTTTTTATGGACACGTCTTTTAATATTTGAAAACATAGAGATTTTCTTATTATTCACAGTTTTTTTTCTTTTAATTATGTTATTTATATCACTTTTTTCTCTGAGACTTCCAAACAGTATTTTATTATTGTTTCAAGCTTTAACAATTTAAACTTAAAATTTAAATATTTCAAAACATATGACTCGTAACATTACATTCGTCGCGATCTAAATAATTATTATACACTGCTTTATTTACTTATTTATCCGGATACACATTTACTTTTCTACGATATAAACAATCAGATAAAGAAGAGAAAAATACAATAAGTCGTAACGAATGATTGTAAGCTATGCTGAATTAAAAATTATACAAATTATAAGCTATAAATCTAAACTATATTTGAAAATAAAAATTAATTGAAACTGTATAAATTATACAAACTATATTTAAAACTAGAGAAAGGTTTTAAAATGTGTACAGATATAAAAATAATTATTTATTAAAATAAAATTATGTCTTGTGTAATATTATTATCATGGAAAAAAGGAATATACTCAAATTTGTAAAGGGACATGGCACAAATAAAAGTAATATCTCGATAAAAAAAATTATATATTTCTAAAAATAAAAGAAGAAAAAAAGGAAAAAAGAAAGAGAAAAAAAATATTTAACTCGATGGCTAGAGATCCAGACAGATCACTTATGTCAATTATTCAATTCTTAAAAAATAAGTAAAAAAATATTATCACATACGATACGTATTCTAATACTAAAGTCAAGAAATTTTCTGAGACTAAAATCGAACAGTAGAGTTTTTGAGTAGCTTAAATCATTTCTTAATGGAAAACTCCAATATTTGTTATCAATACAAAAAACAAGTAATGAGCTCGATTATTGAATAAAATTATAAATCTCTAAAATTGCTATAATTTCTTTCAATATCATATACAATAACACTTAATATTATTTTAAATATCATCTAAAACACGAGTGCCAAATATCTTCGAAGTAATGAGAGGAGAAAAATTATATGGAACAGTGCGGCCCTGTCTTGAGTATTGATCTGTGCGAGAGTTGTCTGCTACCCCACCCGAACCCAACGCTGGATGTTTCATCCCTCCGCAGCCCCCAAACAACAAGGATGTCGTGCATTGTGACTACAGTATTGGTGAAAACCTCACTATATACATATATACGCTGAGGAGACATTGTCCTCCACACTATATACACATATAACGTGCGAGCTTACAACTTGACTCATCATTTGTTCTTCATTTTCAATATAACATCATGATATCTTATAACATCATTCGAATTCGACCTTTCTGTTGAATAATTTCTGGAATAATTTCATTTTACTGGAAATTCTAGCTCACTTATACAACCATACAAGATACTTTAAAAGAAAAAGTGACCAATAAGGATGTTCCTAATGTTGAATCTATATTACCTAGAACTGTTCACGAACAATTTGTAAACTATTCCTAAGCAAGATACAAGCAAGGTTCTTCACGAATAAGTCCACTGATATACTGCTTTCAAAACAATGTTTCATTGGTCTATACTGACTGTAGATATTAGTGCAAACTTAGACTGTTATTTGTTTTGCATACTACTTGATAGGTAGATATTAATATAAAGTTTTTTAAGTATTCTTTTTCTCTTTCTTTGGATTACAGTTATTACAAATAATTAATTGTATACCCGGTCAATTAAAATATAATGCTGATTATTGGTGATTAATGTTTCATGACCTGAATAGAGTTAATATATAAAATATAGAATATTCAATCACGAGTCAATTTTATTTTGTCACATAATTTCTGAAGAAGCTAGCTGCAGTATTGTTAAAATGTGTGGGTGACATTTCTGTCGAATTCAGCTTACACCGCAAACTTTAAATAGTGATAATTTTATAAATACGAATCGTAAAAATCTTGAAGTTTAGATTAACTTGATTTCCAGTATTAAATTATTTTTGGAGTAATATTTGCATTTCCTTTTTTTTAAAAACTTTCTAATGCATCTTGGCGATTGTTTTATAAAATACCATACAAAGTAACAATACAGAGCTTAATAGTTAAAAAATTTTCTTCTTTAAGATGTAAAGATACATAAAATATTAAAATATAAAAGTTTTATACGTTAATTTGTATGTGAAACCATTTTAAGTTAGCTGTAAGAAATTCACCAAACATGCGAAAAATCGTCTCGAGTTATTGGTTCGCCCGAGCGAAAAAGAGTTAATATTATAATAACATATAAATTTCTTTTTTACTAAATCATAAATAAAACAGAAGAAATCTGAAATTTTTGGAACATTTTCTTTTCTGTCTTATATCAGTGCCAAAAACTGGAAAAAATTTTGTTTTCTATACGTAAACGAATTTTCTTTATTTACTAAATAATTTTTATTCGATAAAAATAAAAATAAACATGTTACAAAACTATTTTTATTTGCTTCATTTACTTTTGCGTTAACATAAATGTGTTCTAAAATGCTCATCCAAATTAAATTTTTGTCATTGGATGAAATTATTTTTAAATGATGAAAAATTTAATATATATCTAATATCTGATTAATACATGAATACTAAAATAAATGCAATAATAGGAAAATATTAATTAAATCATTTAAATTGAAAACAAAGGAAAGAAAAATAAAGGAAGAGAAAAAAATCTTATTAGTTATGCTTTGTAGCTTATTTCATCTGTTTCTTCGACCTTAAAGGGTAATGGGACGAAAGGGGACAGAGAAAGAGTAGTCGAGCGACGAAGGTGGATTGTATATGAATGAACCCGGACCCGCTGACTTCCTGCGTTTAGGAAGGTCGTGCACCGTCGCTTTCATTTATCGATGAGAGTCTCTACACAAGAACGTCGGGGGTGACCGACCCTTGCAATGTTCTTTCACTTAAAAGAAATTTCTATTATGCTATTATTATATATTGTATATAAGAAAGATATAATAAAGTATAATGAAATTAATCATGCAGTACATGTTTGAAAGTTAAAAAAGTATGTAATTTTAGACATATGGATGGATTTCAAAAATAATAATTTGCTCTTTTTTATATATAATACATAATTAAAAAAATTTTTAGTTATATCTATCAAGAAAACAGCTAATTGCTATTTCTTGATGATAAAAAAAAGAGATAAGCAATAAAAAATAAGTTATAACGGCGATACGATTTATACAAAGAAAAATGAGTTCCCCAAAAGAAAGACTGAATATTCATTTTGATATCAAAATATCAAAGACAGAAGAATATGCATATTATATATATTATATGTAGAATGATCTATTTATGTATATAATAAAATTATAAATTAAAAACTTGAAATAGAAAAATGGCTTATGGAATACTTTTCCGAAAGGCTAATCGCAATAAAATTTGTAAGCATTATAGAAGAATATGGATAAATTCCAAATATAAAATGTTAATTTCAGCAATTCGTGCGTTCAAACCAATGGTCGATTAAAGTAAAATTTTTAGATTTTAGTTTTATTAGTTAGATTTAAGTTAGATTTCTTTTTTATTTTCGTTCTTCCTCATTGACAATTTTTTTTATTAGGAATTATTTATTTTTGTGACTTATTTCAATGTATGTTGTCGTCGGTTTTCGCTAATTTAAGATTTGCCTAGTTCAAACCAATGCCGACACTCCTTTTTAAAAAGATTTTCTTTCGGTTATTGGATGTTATTTCTTTATTTTTTATAAATTTAAATACTCCTCAAACCTAACCTCTTTTAACTTAAATCTACGTCAGAACCTCAAAAAATATAATATCAGTATTAAAAATATTTTTGCAAATATGTCTAAAGTTAAGACAAGGCTACAATTATATATGTATATATATTTACATATAAAAACGATCGTCGGATTTTTATATTTCAATTTTACATTCAGTTTTGCAAATAAAAAGAATTTAAATATTTTAAAGTTTAACATACAATTTAATCGAAGAATCATGCATATTAATAAGAATTTTTTAATATTTCGTTTAAACTTAAGATATTTTTTAGTTTAAGAAAAATAAGTATATCAAGCAAAATTGGTATCTTTTGGAAATACAACTATACAGTTGGTATATATTTTGTTTTGCTTCAAAGTTATAATTTAAAGTTATCGCAATTTCTTTCAAAAGTTTAGAATAAAAGAAAAGGTAGCAACTTTTTCAATAGTTCTTTCAATTTGATTTAATTTTGCTCAAAAATTTGTAAAATTTAAGCATTTAAATTTTATTTTAAAATATAAAATATTTTACTTATGAATATTTAAAATATTTCCAATATTTGAATAGTCATATCTTAAAAATGGTAAAAATATTGACCTAGAACATAAATTACTTAGTAAAAATAAAAACCTAGAACATAAATTCCAATTTCCAACATTAAATAGTATTCTTTAAAAATATAATTAATTTTTAATACAATATGTGTGTAGGTCTCATATTGTTCTCATTATGTTTATAAAATAAAATGAATAAAATGAAATAAACAAAATAGAACGAGAATATGACTAAAAAATATAAAGAAATTTACTTACTATTTGTTTCCTTGGTGTTGATATCATAACCGTTCACGAGCATCTGCCGCACTCGAAAATCTTCTTTACGATTAATAGATGCCTGGACTGCCGATTCCCCATTTTTGCTAGTCCAACGACCTTTCGACCCTCGCTGTTGTAATGTTGATGACCTTGAAGTAGTAGTTGTGTTTTCTGTTCGATTTCCGCCTGAAAACAAATAAATGAATCAGATCTTCGAGTATAATCATTTGCTACTAAAATAAAATAGTGTTCGAACATAAAATTCTCAATTATAAATTATATAATAGTCAATAGATACATATATCATAATTCAATTATCGTAACATTTCTTTAAATATTTATTTATTTGTTTGAAACAATATAGAAATACAAATTTTAATGATATGATAAATAAAATACTTTCTATTGCTTGATGCTCTTATATTTTAAATCATTGAAAACAATACATATTGCAAAGTTTGGATATACGAACTTACGAATACCGAACAGAATTGATAAACTATATTATAAGAATATGTATATACTGATATTAACGACTCCTAATGAAAATTGTAGTTGCAACAAGTTACCGGCAATCGGTGTCACTGTCAGGTCATTTCTCTCTTACAGTAGGAACTCGGGTGCACGTCAATTATCTACATTAACATAGCCCCTTATCTTTTCTTTGTCAAAATTGTGAGGCGCTGTTCGCTGCAGCAGAACCGCGGGAACGAGTTAACTAATACACAGTTACGTGGTTGGTAGGCCTGAATGGAAGGTACAGGCGGGCAAAACTCGTTCGCGCGAAGTAACTAGCTTCGATTTTGTATTACAGTTTGTTTCGATAAAACGACATACATAGCAGAAAAACTATGTGCCTATCGGGAGGCATAAATGCTACATAGTTCCCGCGAGTGTGACCTGTTTATATATCGCCAATAAAGAAATAAATACGTAGGCTCACGATCAAACAAAGAATTCAGCTGTCAGGAGCAGCATTCATTGACTAACCTATGCATGATGTAATGTAAAATTAACGTAAAATGACAACATATGTCCGTATAAACATGAAATAAATAAATAAATAAAAAAAAAAGAAAAATATTCGTCCAAATATTTTAAAATTCTTTAGTATGAAAGCGTATATACATGGGTGAATCACATGGAGCATTATTGCTCGATCTCTGTCTACGTGCTATTTTATCAAAATCTGCTAAATTGCCCGTGTGTTTCTTTTTTTTCAATGAAATACTCTTTCTTCTCACCTGATACTATTTCCTGAGAGGTCATTTGAAGAAGAAGCGCAAGCTGTTGTCGCTCGGACATCCGCGCTGGGTAACCGCGGAAACGACTGTTACCGCCTGCGGGCATTCCGTCCTCATAACTCATGTAACTCAGGTCTGAAAACGCACGTGGAGGATTATAACGAGCACTTCAAAGGAAAATATCACTGAGATATAGACACGCGTCTTTGTTTCTAAACCCGCAGTTGATTTGTCAAAAGTAAAGATAACCTAAAATCGTACGGTCGGTTCACGCCATTTTGACCTACCGAGCGCGCACAGATACGTGAATCGACAGTCACGCGACACGTACGCAACCACACGTGCCAAAACCGATTACATCCAACGAACACTGAGAATTGTCGCTCGTGATATATGCACTCTTGTTTCCCGGGCTGATGGTTTGATTTCACAACGCGGTATGTGTGTGCGTGCTCTTTCGAAAATGAGATTCGCGACACTACTCGGAACACAGTGCGCAATATGACGCAACGTTTGTATTGTATTTACAGTTGGTATCTCTGTCGGTAGTGTGTATCGCGCCAATATTCAAATTAACGCGGTACGAAACAACTTAAGTAAAGAAAACGGTTTAGTACAGGATAGATAATAAAAAATTGCAACAAAAAGAAAAATTTTTATCCTATTAGAAGCGATTTTATCTTATTAGAAACAATAAAATATTCCAGTGTGTTAATGAAACATACTTGTATAATCGTATATCTTTTTTAATAAAGAAGATGGATTTACATATATCACGTATCGTTCAATTTCAAACTTATAACGGGAGCTGTACCGTACAATAGGTAAAATTACATGTACATTTATAAAATAAATAGTTGGTATAACCAAATAAAAATTATAGAAAATTTGGATTATAATAAATTATTCACTACAGTAATTTCGATCTAGTAATATAATAGGCCATGCAGCCATACGCCATCACATACATTTACATATATATTAATTTTCCTTCACACTGTCCGTCATAAGTAGAACAACAAATTGAACTACACTCACATTCTCGTCGCACATGTGCACATATTCATTTCATACTATTTCACTTGTTTATTGTAACGACACTATAGTTTAATTATGAATAATGATAAGAACACATCGTTTAATTGTATCTAATGCAGTAGCTATCTACCAGTAACATCATACAAAATACATAACGACTTTCTTATCGTCAGACCGATTATATACGAATTGTTACTTGTTAATTGACATTTCCAATACTGCGAATGGCACGCGATTTTTGTTTGTTGTGTATAATTATACATTCAATACTTTTCACAGTAAAAGGAAAATATTAATCCAAAAAAGAGAAATTTATTTAACTTAAGAACAAGCAATCTCAATTTTATTCGTATATTGATTAATTATTTAGCTTATCGCAGACGTTTTAACATACTAATATATGCATGTATCTCAAAAGAAAGAGAGATAATTATAGACAAAAATAGTTGTCATCTTTCTTATGTTTTGCTTATGAATGTATTATAAACGGAATTATTTATAATAACATTATGTATGTATCAAGAAAAATAATAATAAAAAAAATTATAAATAATTTGGTCATTATTAGGTAGCAAAATATACATACATATTACATGAACTTTAACAGTAAGAAAACATATTTTATATAAATACAATGTTGGATGTAACTTTAATATAAATATAATTTAAAAGTTTTATCAAAACAGCAATTTAAACAAAGAACATTTTAGAATTTTTAGAATTTATATCAATTTTTGCCGATTTTTTTTAAATGATAGAGTAAAATCTTGAAGAAGAAAAATTATAGTAACAGTTTAAAGACTCATGATAATATAATAGCAGAACATTTTAACATAAAAAAATTGATATTTATATGAGGATAGATGTATAAATGTACTGCTTGATGCATTATATGTCAAATATCCTACTATTACATCCATTTCTATAAAATAATAATCAATAAATTTGTTTATTAATTTTGCACTTCTGGCAATAATCTTAGAAAACAGTATAATATAAATATATGGTACATATCTATAGGATGGCAGAAGAGAATTTTTGAAGAACATCAATAATTCTCTATTGGAATGAGGCATGTTTTGTATTGTAACAGGGAACATGTATGTATATCTAGGTGCCATAAATTTTTCAAAAAGTAGTTGGACAGAATGGTCATGTATATTATTGAATTCAAATTTAGTTCAGAAGCTAAGTCAATTATCGTTTTCACAAAGAAATTCCGCTTAGTCCCACTTTTATTGGTCTGTAAAGGTGTTTCGAGAAGTATAAATAAATAAATTTTTCACTGAAACTTTTCAATAGTTTTTATCAATGTGTTCCTTGGCATTATTTATGCATTTCTTTATCAAATTTTTCCTTTTTTTATATTTATATACAAATTATATTAAGAGTTAGAAAGACTAGTAGTTTTATGCTAACTTATAGTTTTTAATATACTTATATAACAAGTTATTTATGCAGTGTCGCTGCAATATAAATAGGAAAACTTAGAAATTGTTTTCCTATTTTCATATTTTGTGTTCAAAGATTTGAAATCCATTTAAGATGACTTTTTCACTTTTGTTTTCTGGTCATTTGGAGTGAAATACACATAAAGCTCTGATAATTTTTGCATCGAGAAGATGTGGAATTCTTATTAGGGAAAGTTTGTTAAGCTTCGCAATATTTTGCTTGGGGAAATGGATCACCTATCTATATTACATCAATACAGATATCAATTATTACTTTGATTAATTATAAACTTAGACTCAGTATTATATTATTACTGAACTGTAACAGCTTAATAATATTTCATTACTTTCTGATAGTCAGAGGGACGATAGATTATAACAGTACGTGATATAAATTATTACTTTTCTTATTTCCTAAAAAACATAATTTTTTTTTTGACACAAGATGTTATTACAGATTTTTTTTCTTATATAATAGCAACATTATAATAATAGAAATTTTATAACGAAACAAATTAACGCTTGAATCTGTGTTGTACATGTTTGTGCACAGGCAGTTTAATAATTGTACTTTATATATATTAACTAAAATTTACTAATTGAACGCTCCTTACTAAATTAATATTTTAAGAGATAATATAAACAAATTTTATGACTTTTGATTGATCTCGGTTCACGTACCGTAAACCCACTCATCATATAACCATCTTTAGTTTTTATTGATAATAAATAATCATAGTTATAATTTCACGCAATTCACTAACTAATTAACTTTGAGATTGAACGCACATATTGTTATTTCCTAAGCTTATAACTCTATCTACTTGAATTACGGTCATTAAGATTTTATTTATAATTATAATAACAACGATGATGATAATAGTGATGATTATGATTATGATAATAGAATGAATAATGATAAATAGCGATAGTTACAATTTAATCATGATTAATTTTCATTCGTATTACTATGCATTGCACACTATTTATTTTAATGGAATGTCTATCTTGATTTTCATTCATTTCAGAGTTCAAATAAAACTACATCTGATATCGAGTATATTTCCTCTTATAAGAGCCTTTATTTTCTCTCATTTTCAATTTAACTGTTTTGCACTTTATCTTTTTGTTTTGCAATTTAATTTGTTTTGCACTTTATCCATAACATAATCGATAAAAAATTAAAAATTATACATATGTTGAGGTGAGTGTACAAACGTACTTTATATTAATGAAAATGACGCTATGAATGATCAATTGAATGCGGATATACGTTATTCTGTTTCAATTGTTTGGAAAAATTTCCTTAACTATGAGCAAATGTCGTTACATTTCAATCAGTTTATGTGCCACTTTAGAAGTGTTTAATTTTATAGCGGTGAATTTCTCTACCAGTCTTTTCTTCTTCTCCGAACCTAGACATTTTAATTATTAAAATCGTCATATTGAACCCTGTGTTAGACTGTGTCTCATTTTCAACATTTGTGTATGGTACAAATGAATATAGAGCTCACGTAACTAATATGCGTACATACTTTTATTTCTTCCACGTGGGCGCACTAATTGCGGGGAAGAATTTAGAATTCATACTTTTTATTTTTTTTTTCGCTATTGTTTAACTCTGTCGCAAAATTTCATGTTAACAAACTGCCAATCTTGAATCTGTATTCTACATTTATGTTCAAAGATATACATATACTATTTTCCTTTAAAGTAGATTGTTTCACTTTCTTTTCTAGATGTTAATTCGTATAATATTTGCAATAATGGCAATAAAATTATTATTAGTGATCGTTTAATTTCGTCCCGAAAATTTTTCTTCATTTCCTTATTGCGAACATTACTACAGAAATTTCGATTAATTTTACAAAATTCACTTGCCCGCAATTATAGTTGATTAGAAGAGTTCCAGGTTTAGCAATCCAGAAAGTTAATCATCGCTGTTGCTGCTAACATTGTAAGGAAAGACTGTCAGTACGGTAGTATTCGATGATCTGATATCAACCGCTGATAACAAGGACGGTCCACTTGTTTCTATTGCATGCTAAAGCCTCCATAAGCTGGATCTTCGTGCTGCTGATCCCGATCCTAGCGTGCATATACAGAATGATTTCATTAGGCTCAATAATAATTTCAATTACCTACTTTTATGTAAAATAATTATCGAACGTACGTAGTGTTATGTGATCAATGCTAGATTTTCTATTGAAATACTGCTGATGAATTTAAATGTTTAAGTGGGCGAGTGAAAACTAACAAATTTTTAATTTCTTGTAAAAATATTAGTGGAGAACGCAATGGTACCGGCTTGTGTTTAACGACATCCTCCTTTATCTATGATTGTACCGACCAGCATGAGAAATGGCCACCATCTCTATGGGCAAGGAACCTCTTCGTTTGACGAGCGGTTCAGGAATTGAGTCCTTTTTTCCTAGTTCCCTTTTCCATTTAAGCCATGTGCCATTATCGTTTCCATCTGTGGATCCTCCAGAAAACATTTCTGGTCCTCCAGAACTTCTTCTCCTCAATATCTTTTTCCGATTACGAGGCTTACCATTTATACTACTCCTATTGAACATATCACGGCGTAATTCAGATATGTCTGCCGGCACTGAACCTCGCCGCGGAGATGGCATGCCGATGCTATCAACTATTCTTATTATTCCGTTATTGTTGCTACTTCCGGTATTATTGTTATTATTATTATTATTTATTGGGAGGTTCTCTCGTTCATCTAGAAACATGCAGCTAGCGGTAACAAAATTCAAGCAAAAACTTATTATTCACAATATTAATGTGTAGTATTACATACTAGTTAATGACAAAATATTGCCAAGAAAATTTCCAAGAGCAGTTTCTTGTGGAAGACTTGCTCTTCGAGGTGCTGCAACATTACCCTCTCGAGGTCCCAAGGCTAATCTATTAAAACCGCCACCTGAAAATGGAATAAGTATTAGTATTGATTATAGCTTTTTTTCTATTACAGATGCTTTGAGGATATTATTGTTCTCTTACCTTGTTGTCTAGTAATGTCACTTGGTACAGAACCACGTCTGGAAGTGTGATCAACTCTGGTTGTTATAGATGGTACTGCGATATCATCCAATCTAGATAGAAGAGCAACTGGAGCAGATCCGCGTCGTCTAGTCCATGACTAAATAATTAAAAATATATTTTAATTATAACTGTTACTTATTCAAGATGAAATAATCTGATTATATAATACAATATAATTCTGTGACACTGTTTCAAAGTCACGGTTGCAACTATTTCTTTATTGCAATTTATTAATATTCTATTTATTAATGAATAATATTTATTAATTCAAATTTATCATTGTTTTTAAATAAATAATTTAAAATAAGTTAATTTTGGACGCTGAGAAAAAACATATTAAGAAACTTTACCTGACTTCCCTTCCTAGATAAAGCAATTCCTTTTGTATCTTCTATCGCTCGGGGATCAACATTTTCCTTCATCTGCATATCCATACTTAGTTTGGCTACCTTCAAATTTCTTTCTTTCATTGGATCGGAGTCTCGCTTATTACTAGTAGAAACAATTTCGTTATTTATATCTCCTCTTCGCGAATCGCTACCACTATCGCTTGATGAGGACACGCTCTGAACAAAGGGCGGTGAGTCTGGTGGGCTACCAATAAAGAACACTTTATGTGTACTAAGTTCGGAGGACACTGGTATCGCGGTAAATCGTCTACCACCGGTATCAGTCGTTATTGTCTTAGTTTCTGGCACAGGAGTTGAGTATCTTCGTAATTCGGAGTTGGTACACTTTGGTTTTGTAGCAACGGTTATTGAACCACACTGTTCCGATTTGTTTAATAACGCTACCGTCGTAGTCCATTGTTCCTCGCTTATCGACTTTTCACTTTCCAATTTCGTTTTCGAGATGGAAGTAATATCCAACTTGGATTCCTCTTCAATACTATGACCATCTTTATTGGAATGTGAACTAGTTAACGGCGCGTAAAAAATATACGTAGAATCCGTTCCTTGAGCAGAAGTTGGTCGTTTATAACGATTTTTAAAGCTGAAATCTTCTATACGGATCGTTTGGACCGAATGACGTCGTGGATATTCGACAGCCGATGGTTCTGTTTTCTGCCTAAATGTTTCCGAAATTGCAGAAGCTCGTCTTTTATTTAGTATATCTATGTCTTTTGACAATTGAACGTTACTAGAGTCTATCTCCTTTGTTGGAGGAGTACCACAACGGCCATCTGAGCACGATTTCTCTTTTACCGAACATGAGGAAGAAGCCGAACTCTCTGCTTCTATTAAGATTTGTGAATAACATTGCGACATCTCCGCGGTCGTGGATAGATACCTTGTTCTAACATAAGGTTGTAATGGAGGGAAAGTTTGTTGCCTCGTTAGCTGTTTTGTCTGGGTACTTGGCTTTTGAGTATCCGATTGTAATACCGTGCTTAACCTCGTTGCCTCAGTGCTATTGGTGATACTAGCTATGCTGGTTTCTGGCAGAAGACTTTCAGCACTGACTGGTCTTTCTCCTGTATTATTGGCACTCGGAGAAAGTTCCGGTATACTGGTTTTGGATGACAATAAAGATAAAGAACTTGGATCTAGAAAACTCTGATCGTCCAGTTTCCACAAAAGATTTCTCGATTTGCTCTGTTCATTCGGTAAACTTTCACGTCTAACGTTACTTCGTGGAAGAAGAGTTAAAGGTTTCGTGATACTTAATGGTACAGAATGGCGTCTTCCAACGTGTTCCAGGCCAACTCGCGCTGGTAGACTTTGCATTTTAGAGGATTGAACATATGCAGCTGGTATAAGCAAACCGATATTTTCCGTATCTTCTTCTGCAGTTGGATTTTCTACAGAACTGACCGCGTCTTCTACTTCTTCGAGTTCTGAGATTTCCGTTTCTGTTTCCTTCGCTGTTTCTTGGAGAATTAAAGTCTCCCATTTTTTCTGATTTGCTCGAAGGTGTTCCATTAACGATACACTAAGACCATCGCCCAAAAAACGATGCCATTCTTCGTACAGAGGCGATACGACAAATTTAAAGAATCCAGCCTGTATCTTTGGTATGCTAGTGGTATGTCGATCGCATAATGGTGTCACCGGAAGGTTCAGACGACGTTCGTAATCGCCTTGACGAAAGAATTCTTCGCATACTTTGTGCGACCACTTCTGCGAGATGTCCCAAGGTCTGCATGGGTTCGATATATCGGCGCATTTCAGGGCTATTTGTAGAATAAAATGTCGATCATCTGCGCGCCTCATTTCCAACAGGTTCTCGTCCAAGTAGTGCTAGAAAAGAAATAAGATGTTTTTTTCTCTCTTTCTCTCTTTCTCTCTTTCTCTTTTTCTCAAAGAATTTTTTCAGTTTCTATAACGTACAATTTTGGATATTTGTATCTATAAGAGAAATAAGAGAAATATTAGATATTAATACTGGATTTTTAATATATTGTTTACATGTTACAGTATACAAACTGTTTCTAATAAAAACAATACATTACATATTTGAAGATAATTTGCTGAATTGAAAAAAAAATTGCTTTTGTTAATTTCCTCTATGAAATGTATGTCGAAAATAAAAATTATGTTTCATTATTCTCAGATGTAAAATAATATTCAGTAATAATAGATTAAATAAAATTTCTTTTCGAAAGTTATTTTTTTAAAAACATTTTTTTATCGACGAACAGCAAAAATTTCAAGTATTTTTTTTTTGCAAATGCGCCTAACAATATATTTTAGCGTTTATAATATAAAAACTTATTTTATGCACAATTTTCTTAAATTAAAAATTTTGTTACTTCTAATTAAATTATTTGTTACTTCAGATTAAAAATTTTGTCATTTTTTTCACTTATCCTTCGAATCACTTATACATATGATACTACTTTTTGTCTATAGATAACAATTGCAACATTCGCAGAGTTACGAATGTTAACAAAATTTATCAGAATACCTTGAATCGAATGAGAAATTCTTGTTGTCTGGTAATATCTGTGGCTAAAATCAACGAACTGATGTGCCGTTGAAGTTCTGGCCTCACATTCGTTGGTAACTGATCGGAAACTCCACTCTCCAGAAGGCATCCTATCGCTGATCTCCAATGATGATTCTCAAGAACTGACGTGTTCTGCAATCAATAAGTAAGTTGTTAACGATCGTTTCTCACGAGTTTCTCACTTTTACACAATTCGTATTAAATGTGTCGAAAATTGCGTCGACTTACTTGATAAAGAGCAGCCAAATGATTGCTCGTGGCAACTAGAAATGGTTGATTGACGCCTGGATGATCTAGATCGTGCGTCACCGCAGCAATCAGTGATGCCATAATCTCCAAGTTGGTTAAGTGCGTCCTAATCTGTTTTACAACGTTGCACACTTCATTACACTTCATCCTCTCGAAGCTATAAAATCATATGTACTTACTTTTTCCTCTTGCAAAAAGCAATGCATCGCTTGAGTTACGTCGGTCGCGTGTATACTGTTGTGGTAAGGATTTGTGCTGTGATAACCCTCTTCGATGAAGGCTGAATGGAAAAAGATCGAATATAAAATTAAATTCTGTTTACTATGTGTTTTTAGATCTCGCGTGGAGAATAAAGATTAGGTTAAATAGAAATGATAGTTTGGATAATACGATAATAAGAATAGTTTCTCGCGTGAGTTTGTTTAAATTTAATGTACAAGTGTAGAGAAAGACCAGATTCGTAAGAATTGTATTAAAAGATATTATTTTAAATTTTAAATTTTTATAATTAAATGAAAAGATTTTTTTAAAATATTACACATCATATAATATCAAGAATTCAGTATTATGATTATTTTTTGTATTATTCTTTATATTATTAATTCTTAAACATATCCTGAAAGAAATCTGAATCTTATCATTATAATATAATAATGAATTTTATAAATGCATTATATCACTGAACAAAATAATTATACAACATATTATATGAATAAAATATCAAGTATTCCGAAAAATTACATGTTTGTGACAAATTTAATTATTATATATTTTTGAGTCAGATTTCTGGAAATAAAAATCCAATATTTTCATATTTCACTTTAATGTTCTTTAATTACAAGAATTATTTAAACAAATTAATAATAAATAGTAATAACAGTACAAATTTTATCTATATAAATTTGAAAAAGTTGATCATGAGATTTATCTTTAGTGTTAAATGTTAATATTTTTCTAATATAAAATAGTAGGGCGTTAAAATAATAGAAACTTTTTAAGCTTTAAAACTTCATTCAAATATCGTTATATTAGAAGATAAGAAATTAGAGGGCAACATAGGATTTCATAACTATATTTCTTACAATCTTATAAGTATATTTGTTCAAGTTCATGTTTTTTCTTTTTTAAATAAATAAGAAATATTAAGCGAAGAAATTAATCAAGATACTAATTGTAAGAATAAGTACCTCAACGAAATACATTTTTATTTCTATGAAATTTCATATGTCGATAATTTACACTAATTAAATTTTATTAATAGTCAACAATAATGAAATTTTTATAACAAGAAAAAGATATTCTTCGAATCGTTGTTTAAATGATACAAAAATTGCAAATTTCTTCTAACCAAATAATTTATTGCAATCTTTCATTTAGAAATTTTTAAATTTTGACACGAAATTAATTTCTAATAAAAAGGATACAATAATATAATGAAATAAAATAATAAAAAGGATAAAAAATTGAAAACGCAATCGAATCGAAAGTGAAAGATAAAAAAAGAGATAAAGTATTGGAAAGACAACTGAACTAAAAATTATATATATTTATTTTTAATTAATTTATATTAAGATAGAACCGAAAACATAATTAAACTATTGATAAATAAATTTTTAGTATAATATGATGAAAGACAAAAAATTAAAAACATAATATGAAATATCTCGGGGCTATATGATACATTTCTTCATAGAAATTCTGCAGAAACCAAAGAAAACAAGTATGCAACAAAAATGTATATAACTTAAATGTATATTTAAATTTCATAACAATTTTTATACGAATAGAAATATTTCATAACAATTTTAATACGAATAGAAATATAGAACCATAAAAATCATTCCACCAAATATTTCTGAATTTTTGATTTCATAAAATAACTTTAACTTGTTATCAAACAAATAATACTGTCGATTTCCATTATCCCTTCTAGCAAGCGAATTTACCATAACTATTTTTACGTAGCCGAGTTTGTTTTACTCAACCGATTACGAGGTTTTAATATTCACATATCTTCCTCCAATTTTTATAGGTACAAATCCTGTATGGAAATCTTATACAGAATAAATAAATAATGAGCGTCGCGCATGGTCTATAAATACATACGGCGCGGCGCGACGCGTAAAGAGGGCTGTTTCTCTTCACGAGATTCTCCCCTTTTGAATATTTAATGGTGACGAATAGCTTCCGACCTGTATTCCAAGCGATGACGTAAAAATTTCGTGCAGAAACAGAGTAATGATCATTAATACAGGGCAGACGCGGATTCTACCTTTTATGGAAACACAGTATCAAAGAAACAGACATGATATATCAACGAAAATCATACGGAGAGAAAAAAATTGTGGAAAACGGTTATTCGATTCTACAAATGCACTAGTAAATCTATGCCATATGCGTGATATAATATTAGATTTTGCGGATATGAAATCAATTTATATGCTATGTTGTCATTATTTTATTCAATTGTTTACATGTATGTATATTACTGTACTTGGGAAATATCCAGAAACGTCATCCAATTTTTGATAATAACAGGGAAATGTCATTGAAATGTATAAAATAACGACAAATTAATAATAAAAGTAACTCTAATAGAATTCATAAATTATAAATTTTAAATCTTTTTTCTTTAATATCTAGCAGTATTAAATGTTATTGTTTTAATTATTTTTTTTATTACTTTAAAAAATTTTTTCATCCGAGTCACAAGTTAAAAACTGAATAATCTATAAAAAAAGAAAATGTTCAATCATTTTACGATATGTAGGTACCAACTTATTTAATTGTAACAACAATGAGAAACAAAATTATCATCGATTTATAATTTTGTTATTAAATTGTATTCCATCAAAATTAAGCAAATATTTGAATGCCTTTGAATATCTGTAGTTACATGATTTCTGTGAATACGATAAATATTTCTTGAAAATTTGACTTCTCCAAAAGATATATTGATTTCAGCTCTCTTGATTTATTTATATTATGATTTGAAATTGGACATTGATTTGACTGTGTATTCTGTAAATAAAATCGGATAATAAAATAAATTAATAAAATAAATTTACAGAACATAGAATTAATTAATTTATAAAGTTCATTTGTCGATCATCATTATAAAAATAATATAAAAGAATAAATAAAGCAAAAATTTATAATTAGAGCTTAAAATTGTGTTGAATGATCGAATGTGATATGATACATGTAATGTATTGTTATTAAAATTGATATCTTTAGGACTATAATAATTTTTATAATGTTGATATGGAAGAAATATGTAACTATACATTGAAAAAATTTCTCTTTTTCGATGAAAAGATTTAGAAATATACAAGATGTCTTACATACACTGCTACAGACTTTCTCTGAAGCTATTTAAAATTTGCAGAATAAAAATTATGCAATTATGCAGAATAAAAAACAAATGTTTCAAATAAAAGTTAAATCTGACAACACACGAATTGTTGGAATAATGGAAAATTAATATATTATTTCATTAAAAAGAAATAGAAAAATCATTCCTAGATTCTAGGATTTTATTTATTAAATTTACCTCTTTACTTCTTATAAATAGTTGTACCTAAAATTTTAAGTTGATATCAACAATAGTTTCAAAGAAAACGGCTCGTAACATCCTGTTTAAAGAAGAGATATTATATTTATTACATAGTAATAACAGATACTGTACTGTTAGTCAATAAAAAATGAAACATCAATGAATCATCTTCAAAACTTTATCAATACAAAATAAATTATCAATAACATATTTGTTCAAATAAAAAAGAAGTTTTTGATTATGCAAAATATTCTGTCAAATTCATCTTCGAAAACTATTATACATTTTCATTGAAAAGAATTTCTCAAAATTTTTCAACAAAACATTTTTAGAGGCATTTATCTTAATAAATTTTTTTTAACGTTTTTAAACATTACTGTTTCTGTTTACATCAATGTTTTAAACATTATGATCATTCTTTTCAAATTATTTCTTTCAATAACATTATTTACATTTACATCTTTACATATATATTCCTTACCAAATAATTTCCACACAGTTACTACGTCCAGGTTGAAGTGTTGTAGAAGCCCATACCAGTGAAAAAGATGAACGCATAGTACCGGCAGCGAACGTCCTAAAAATCAAATGTAACGTGATACTCGACAAGCATGGAATTTAAGTCGAAAGTCGAGGTACTGTGTCGTCAAGTTAGAATAATAGTAAAATGAAACAACTTTAGACTTTCAGAAAAATGTCAAATGATGAGAAGAAATGAAGGAAAAGATTAACAATCTTGTACATAATATGACTGATTTACGGTTCTATAGTTATTTCTCATTTATATAATATTTAATTTACTTATATATTTATATCATATTTAATTCTGCATGTAATTTGAATAATATTTTTTAAAATTCAAATAAACCCCCATTTTCCTGACAAGGAAAATTCCATAAAGTGTTTATTTAACTTTTATAGAGCAATACATCGCTTTTGATTCGAACGATCGCACTTATTTTGATTTTTATGAAATAAGGACATATTCTCTGCAAGTGTAATGAAATAGCTAGAATATCAACAGCATATGAAATGAAATGGATCTAAAAGAGAAATTATTAATATGTATAATATATAGATCAAATATATCGTATAAAATATAGTCTTCCTTTATCTTCTATAAATGCATCTAAATAAATTAAAGAACAAAAAGTCAAAATATTTTGTTAGATTGGTGAATATGTCATTCCTTGGAAGTACATATATTTTGATAGATTGATAACATACAAAATTTTATTTATCTTCAATTAAAACAGAAGAAATTTATTATTTTCAGTATTAAGAAGATTTCTAATAAAAATATCAAACATCATTAAAAGCATCAGAAATAATCAGAATATTCATTAAGATATTAATTAAGATATTAATAATATCTAGCAATACTAATATTTGGGTAAATTAAAAACATTCTTCATTTGATTTAGAGAATTTTGTAATGTATTCATATTATATAAATGATAAATAAAGGAATTTATTATTATAAGAGAAGCTATAAATGTAAAAACTATAATAGACTCATTGAAAAAACTTTTGAATTTTATAATTTATCTTTTTTATAAGTTTGAAATAATGGAACTAGTTTGTTACTAGGGAAGCGCATTAGATCACTATGGAGGTTACTTTGATTAAATATATGCAGGTACATTATAGGTGGTATTTTAAAGAAAATACACGAAACTATTACGAATAAAATTTTTTAATTTAAATCTAAAAAAATATATTTTGTATTATATGCATCAACAAGGATTTATACGTGAAAAGGTGAACTATTACATTAAAGTTAACTAATCGAAGATGCCACTTTCTCATAAATAAATGCTTCAACTTGAGCTAAATAAATCAAATTGCACGTTAATATTCCTCTTTGTATGTTTGCACGAATTTTTGATATTGGAATAAATCAGTTCGTTATTATCTAAAAGCAAAGATTTTTTTCTAGAAATTTTACTTCTTTTTTCCATTCTTAAGTATTGCTTTTCATACGTGACGGTGAACATTGAGTTCCGCTGAAAAATTCAATTTTTCGGCATGCACTGATGTTGAATTATGTACATATTCGCAGTTATTTATTGCAGTTTCTTAGCTGTTTATTTTTATGATACATTCTTTGCATTATAAAAACTTACTAAGTTTGTTGTGCTTATAGTGTATAGTAGCCGCTGAAGTTTAAGATGACAGCTTTTTTGATAGGCGATATTTTAAACTGTCATAATTTTGAGAAGAAAAAATGTAGTTACTGACGTTAATATTTGGACACTAAATATTTAAAAAATATTTAAAAAATTGATAAATGATGTTTTAAACATTGATAAACTTTTTTCGTGATTTGAAGTCCCTTTATAATGACTCCCTAGATTTTACGATTTTTTTTTTTTTTGCTATTTTATTAAACTTTGAATACTAGAGTTAAACGTTAAAAATTAAAAAAATTCCATTCATTTCGTCATCTAACCTTGATGTTTAAAATTCAATAAAATGGGAGACTTTAATCTTTAAGATTATGGTAGACTTACAAAAAAATTTTTCTTTTGTAGAGACGTTTGAATTTTTGTAGTTTTTGAGAAGAAAAATTTTCTTATTTCCTCGTCCACTGTATGATCTAAAAACATCTTTAAAAAGAACAAACACGGCACAAAGACTAGGCTTTACATTTTAAAATCAGTTCAGTTAAATTGATGTATGTCTTTTTTCTTTCAGGAGGTTATAACAGTTTAAAACATCACTTATCAAAATATTTATCATCTACTAACCGTCTTAAGTTTTTGGCTGCTACTGCATATAGTTTCAAATTTAGAATCACTTTTTTTTTATACTATTACATAAATAAGAAGTGTAAAACAAACATTCATTGTTTTCATTAACAATACATTCATTGTTTTCTGTTTGTATTGCATTTTGATAAAATGAAGTTTTTAAATAAGTACTTTGTTTTTCACTGTTATATTTTAAGTAAGATATATGATATAAAAGCTTAAAAATATTATATTATTCGGAAAACATTAAATACATGTCGGTTTCAATGGACAAATATATAAATAACATAGTTTTTGAATAAATTTTATAGTTTATAATTTACAATAGCAATGGAAGAGAAATATTATGAGTGTTTCATAAAAGAATTCTTTGTATTATACAGATTCTTCTCATAACACAATGAAATTTTCATTGTACTATTAATATTTCAATACTATTTCTATAATCATTGAATATTTTAAAAAATTTAAAAATACATATAATGAATTTTTTAATAAACGGTCAAAAGCTTTAAAACAATAGGATAAACAAGTTATTTAATCTAATAAAATAATACATATATCAGATCTTATTATGAAAAGGTAACGATTTTTAATATACCATTAAATTATTAAAGAATTAATATAATCTTGTATCTTTTTAAATAATAAAATTGTAATTGTTATTTCATTAATTTAAATACAGAATTTATATAATATAAAAGATATTTGTAATATTTTTCTGAAAATTTTAGATAACCAGAAAAGTTCTTGCCGATTTTTATTGATCGCAATTCTATTTTTCTATAAGGAGCTTTTAGAAGTAGGAGAAACTATTACTGTTAACATTTATTGTGAGAAGTTAGAAAGAGAAAAATTACGGAAAAAACAGTTAATATTGGTAGCGGGAAAAAAATTTTGTTTCTTCAGAACAATCATGACGTCCAATTTCATGTGACAAAGATTGCTCATGACAAAATAGTGGAACTTGAATGGGAAATTATGTCCCAGCCACCTCTCACCAACAATTTTTCACTTATTTCTGAGTCTGGATAACTATAATGCTGGGCCAACACTGGGATGTAACTGCTCGTATTCAACGAAAACAAAATTCATACTTCTGTTGACGAAGAGCACGCAAGCAGCTCGCTGCCAATTTCAGGCTTGTTGGCTTGGTGCTTCCGGGCAGTTTGTTGTAGATCTTGCCTGCGTATGTACGAAAATTGTGTCCACGTACGTTTCGAGTTTGCGAATAAATTTTTTTGATGTATCGCTTAACGAACATTGCTTGCTGTATGTTGCAAATGTAGCTCGCTGTAACCTGATCGCAGTTTGCTAACAGCAGTGCGGATGCGGCAACAAGCACTTCAATAATCAAAGTGATCTGAAAGAAGTGTCAAGATTTTTCCGCGGTGAAGCAAAAGATTTTTATAAAAACGGCATTTACAAGTTATATAAATCGTTAGGAGAAAGTTATAAAATGTGAAGGTTTATATTTTGATGAATAAATTCGTTTTAAAGCAAGAATATGTTCCTTTAATTTTTCGCATGAAAAAGCGGCAAAAACATTTCTGGATATCTGATATTCTGTATTATATTTTCTTAATTTTATTTAAATTTATATAATTTATAAATTTAATAATAATAACTTTCAAATGTTGAAAATAATTTAAGTAATTAGTATTTCAAATGTTAAAATTTTTATTATATCGTTTGGTAATTGTGAAGTGAAATTTTTTCTCATGAATTTTACGTTTATAAAAATGATAATAACAGTGTACTTGCAATATAAAACTATTTCTTTCGTTTGAATTCACGTAAGAGATAAATACCACTTTCAGGAAAGATTGCCTTCAAAAGATATTGTACAACATCAATGGAGTAGAAATAAAATGTTTAGATAAGATAAATATTCTCTTGTGGCAAAGTAAAGTATCAAGAAAAGATTATGTGCAAAAATCCCCGTAACAATTCGGTAGAACAAATAGCCTTCATATTTAAAATAAAATAAAAATAAAAAAATTGAAATTTTTTTCTAAACATAATTATTAAATTTTATTTTTATTATAGAATATGAATATAAACATAGATTTTATCTTGATATTAATAGAGTGCGGTATAGTATTAAACATTTAATAATATAAAATATAAAAATATAAAAATTATATATAAAAGTTTTTTATGCTATTGTAATGTGAGCTTCTTAAATAAATAAATGATTTGTTGGCAACAGAAATATTAGAACATAAAAAGAAAAAGAAACAATATGTATTATTTTAATATTTTCTTCCATTCCTACTAGGTAATGCATATTAAATTGTAATTAGTTGAAATTGATTTATATTAGTTTTTATTCATTTAAGCTCGTTGATATATAAACATCTTATCTTAACGTCAATATAAACGCGAATTCTTTAAATAATTAATATGGTGAGTTTTAATAATTGATTAATGAGTTTTAAATAATTAATAGTTTTCATTGTCATAAAATATACTTTTGGATCCATTATTTGTTAAAAAATAGTAGAAAAAGAAACTATTAAAAATTCATCAAAAAATCATTCGTGATATCGTTTCAAAAGTTCAATTAAAACACTCAATTTTTATAAAGCATAAAATATATTAATGATTCAAAAGATCTGATAAAATATTTAGTTAGAATATAAATATTCTTAACTAATTTACTGCTTGATTCGATTTTGAATTTAATCTTTTAATCAGTCTTCATTTATTTTCAGATTATTTTTATACATTCACGACAACGAGTTTTAATGAGTTGCAGTGGAGTTAAACTATTTTTCTTTTCTCTTCTTTTTTTAATTGCTTACCTCCCGTCACTGTTTCCAACGTGAAAGCGTTGAATCTCCAATTTCCGGCCTTTTGTAACACACACTGCAACAAATCATCAATATCAGAATAGATTAGCAACGAAATAAACAATTGTGGCTAAAAAAAATTGAAATGTTTCTGAACATAATGTCACTATAATGAAACAAATCTGTCCATTTATAATAAATCATTAAAAAGTTGGAGAGGTTGGAGAGGTTGGAAGGGATTCGTCCTATTAATCAAATTCCTTCGTGCGAATAGGAAACTATAATAGGAGTACTTTAGTAAATTTGAAGTATTATGTTAGGAAACATTTTGAATGCATTGAGCACGAAAGTCTTTAACAATGTTTGTTACATATTTTTTTGCGTTTGTTTCTTTTGTTTTAGAGGACTAATAATTAATTAATACAGAAGTGAATGAATTACATGTGCAGTTACTAAATTTTATAATATTTTTTTATTATACACATTCACAAAGTTAAAATTAAATTCATAAATTATAAATTTAGGCACAAGTTTGGACAGTATAATATTCAAATTCTACATATAAAAATATGCTAAATATAAAATTTAAATTAAATAATATAAATAAATACTAAATAATACTAAATATCAAATTTTGTATTAAGATTAAGCAAATTGTAATTAATGATATATAATAATTTATAAAAAAGAAGATTGATCATTTATATACAAATGAAATCAAATTTTATTATCGAATTTTAAAATATAGATTAATAATTAATAATGAAGAATAAGTAAAATTCTACTTTCAGAAGAATATGGCTATTTTCATTTTCAAATGATATTTAGAATTCAAGAGTACATTGAATTGATAATAGAAAATATGAATGTGTGTTCATCTTAATGTATAATTGATATCATTATAAATTTGTTATAATGATTATAATGATGATCAATGTTCAGTTTTTTAAGATGGACATGAATCTAAATTAATAAGAAATTCATTTTATTTAAAGTCTAAATGCATTTGAGATATATAAGGTCTCTGTTTTCTCCTACTTTAAAAGATGGAACAAGTTGAAACTTCAATGGATATACTGCTAAATGTATCTTTATGCCATTAAACACAAGATGAAATATTAATAAAATTATTAATTATAAAAATCAAATATAATTATTATTCTTTGTTTTTAATTAATAAATTAAATGAACAAAATTATATTTGAAATTTCAATATTTTAAATATTAAGAAACAGAAACAGAAATATTGAAAAATATTAATTACGTTTTGTAAATTTCTGATAATTCTACACGAATATTATATAATATAGAATTTTATCATAGTATGTTATATATTGAAGACCAGTATTGAACTAATGATAACGAAAAATTGTCGATGATTTAATTTCGTTAAGTGATAGAATTTTGTAAAAACAATTATATAACGATCCACTTGGTTTCACTTAAAATGTAAAGCTTTTATTTTGATAATCTAGACTTGGTTTGTTTCAAAGATGATTTTATATCATATAGCGGATAAAAAAGTGAAGATATTATCTTCTCGAAAATTATATAAAATTCAAAGTCTGTAAAAACATAAAAAATTTTTTTTAAATCCACTATGATCTTGAAGATTAAAATCTCTTTTTTACAGTGATTTCTTAAAACTTGTACGATTTTTTCAAACCGTTTTATAAACTTTGAATATTAGAGTTAAATGACAAAATGTTTGATTTCTTGGATTTTTGTCATTTCATTCTACTATTTGAAGTTCGATAGAATAGCGAAAGAAAATCGTATAGTAAGTTCTAAGGGATTCTTTTACACAGGAGACTTCAGTCTTCAGAATAATTGTGGATTTGATCATGAAAAAATTTTTAATGTTTGAATTTTTACAATTTTCGAGAAAACAATATCTTCATTTTCTTATCCGCTATATCATTAAAAAAACGAATTCAGGACTGTCGAAAAAGCTTTACGTTTTAAAATGAGATCAAGTGGATTGTTATATGATATTTTTTATTAACTTTATATCAGTTTAAATTATCGACAATTTTTCATTGTTATTTATTCAGTTACGTTCTTTATTGTATATATTTTTCTATACGAAGAACAGTAAAGAGAGAAAACAGAAATATTCAAAAAGTAAATATTTCAAAAAATAGTCATTTCCATTAGCTATAGTATATGTATATATATATCATATACATCGTTGCCTCAAAGGAATAATGATTAGAAAGAATGATGCAAAATTAAAACATTTTAGTTAACTGGTTAACAATACTTCTCAACGAAAATAAAAATACCATGCAATAACACAAAATAACTGAATATATATGTACCCTTGTGAAAACATATATACCCTTCTTACCATTGTCTTTTTTTTTCTTTATTAAATTATAAATTAAGTAAAATATTTTTTAAGTAAAATATTTTTTTATCTTTTAAAATGTTACATTTTTTGCAATTATATTATTATTTTTCCAGCACAGTAATATTTTCTTTTTCCTTGTCGAACGTGGACACCAATAAACAAGTAAATCTTCTAAGCAGAATTAATGATTTGCATCCAGTGTGACGATCAGTCCCGACCAGTAATGTCGTATTAGCATTTAACCGGTTAAATTGCACAAAGGTTCTGGTTATTCAACCGTTATCATTGGTTTTCCGCTTCAATTACATAACAGTTACAGTTCCTTAATTACTTCGGATTTTATCGATCTGATTAGCTGGACCGATTTTAATTAACCAGTTTTTATTTGAATCTAATAAGTTGTGCAAAATTAATTTATTTCAATCTAATAAGTTGCGTAAAGTTTAAAAAAATAGGATCTCATTGTTTATCAAAATTTAGTAAAAAGAAGTTCAGTAAGGAAGTGGACAAATGCTTTCTTTCTAAAACAACATATAACATACTACTTATGTATTGGGTTGGCAACTAAGTCATTGCCGATTTCAAATAAGAAGGAAAATTCAGAATTTTTGTTAAAAAATATAACTTTATTCAATTAGATATTGCCCGTTTTTGTCGATGACCTTTTTCCATCGTTCTGGCAGTGTAAAAATTCCCCGTTCGTAAAATGTCTGGTCTTTGCTATTAAAAAACTGAATTAGGTGTGATCTGACATCATCCGCGTTATTAAAAATTTTACCATTTAAAGAGTTTTGCATGGAACGAAACAAATGGTAATCCGAAGGCGCAAGATCAGGGCTATATGGTGGGTGTGACAAAACATCCCAACCCAGTTCCAATAATTTTTGCCGAGTGACCAAAGATGTGTGGGGCCTTGCGTTATCATGATGGAAAACAACACCCTTCCGATTTGACAATACCGGCCGCTTTTCTTCAATTGCATCGTTCAGTTTGTCGAGTTGTTCAACATATTGTACACATTTGAATTGATTGTTTGGTTCTGTGGCATGAGTTCAAAATACAAAATTCCTTTGTAATCTCACCAGACTGACAGCATAATCTTTTTTTAGTGAATCTCTGCTTTTGATGTTGTTTGGGCTGGTTGATCTTGCTTCACCCACGATCTCTTGCGAATAACATTTTTATAAACTATCCACTTTTTGTCGCCAGTAACTAAATAGGTTTTTCAGAAATGGATCATTTTCATTGCGTTTCAGAAGCGAATCACAGATGCTAATCCGTTGCGTCAAATGAATTTCCTTTAGCTGGTGAGGGATCCATAAATCAAGTTTCTTGACATAACCAAGGGTTTTTAATTTTTTTTCAATGCATGTATGCGATACATTGAGCTTCTCTGCAATGTCTCGTGTTGTGCTGTGACGATCTGAATCGATAATGGCCTTGATATGGGTTTCATCCACTTCGACTGGGAGGCCAGATCGTTGTGCATTTTTCAGTGAAAAATCACCAGAACGAAATCTTTCAAACCAATTTCGACACTGCCTTTCTTTTAAGGCTTCATCTCCATATACGGCACATAACTTCTTTTGTGCTTGCGATGCGTTCTTGCCTTTTCGGAAGTAATACAATAAAATGTGTCGGAAGTGCACGTCCTGTTTTTCCATTTTTAAATTGGGATAAAAACAAAACTAAAGAACTAATCGATATAATTTTTTTACTAATTAAAAGTAGAAGTCCACACAGTAAGAAAAAAATATAGGTTAGATGCTCTGACCACGTTAACAAAACAAAAAAAAGTGTAGAGTGAATCTATCGACAAAAGCGGCAATGACTTAGTTGCCAACCCAATAGTAGACTGTTTAATGATATTCTAAATCTTTACAATATTTACTTACGTACTATAATAATAACTTATTTTAACGTTTCAGATCATATGAAGTTTTATTATTAATAAACTGTCGATTTTTATGCATATTTACTGGAAATTAATTAACATGGAACTTATAGAAGATCAATTCTTCTACATAGAATTATAATCAATACTCTTCTTTGGATATTTTATATATTTTTGCATATTATGTGCATTACATATATTTTTGGATCTTCAAATTTTCCATAAGTGCATAAAAATCCACAATTTATTTATTAGATTTTAATTTTGTATACTCAAATGAAAGATGGTATCTGTTGTATTATTTTCTCTTTGAGTATCTCAAATTGAGATGAATTCGCTAATTTTTAAATTTTTGAAATTCGAACCCGAAACTTTCTAAGATTTGGAAATTCGAAACTCTTGAAACTTGAAGTATTAATTTTAGGAATTTTTTGTTTTAAGAACTGGAGTTAATAGTAATATAAATTAAACAAAATATCATAATTAAAAAAAAATATAACAACATATAAAAACATCTAATCTACATTTTTGTTTAAAAACATTAACATTCGAACTCTTTCTGGATCTAATCTAGTTCCTTTTTCATCGACTATGATGCCGAATGTACTAAAAAGTTTTTCAGAGTATATACCGTCGTATATTATCACGGTGATATAATGAGACTTCTTTTTTCTTTAGATTTGGATATTTTACATTATCATTTTAAAACGATTGATCATCTGCTTATATCATTAAAAATAGAAATCGATCACCGATCGTTTATGAAGCATTTCGCACGGAACATTTGAGATACAAGTGAATCAAATATTTCTTGTGTTGCAAATGATTTTTTATTCATTAATTTTATGCTTTCTCTTATTTAAGTTTTGAGAGTTCCGAATCGCGAGAAAGATATGAGGATTCAAATTAGATTAGATGATTTTATATTTGGGCGGTATTTAATAATCAAAAATAACGAAAAAATAAACAAATAATACTTTGTAATACTTTCAAGTTAGTTTAGTAATTCTATTAAAACAAAAAAAAAATCATTCTAGATTTGAGATTTTCGCAATGAAAATTTTGAGAAGAGTTGATTGGCTGATTGCAAAGAGTGTCCAACTAACAATAAGTCTTTCAGTTTCAAGTTTACGAGACGTCGAAAATCAGTGTCTTATATCTCCAAATCACGAAAAATCATTAACTCTTCTTAAAAAGAATTTTCAACGTCTAAACGTCTATCTTTTGGTTGTATTTTGAAATTTCGACGTTTCTTCTTTTACTGATATCAATTTTCAAAAAGTTTTCAAGTCTTAAAATTAGTATTCGGGAGAATTTCCATGCTACAATACCTACGGTCTGGGTACAGGCACGTACGGCAAAATTTATTGCCTTCTGAGTACCCTTAGCAGGCCGTGTCGCCCAAAACACTGGCCACATGGCTGGACTTCTTCTAAGAAGACGAGACACTCGACCGTGGATTGAAGCATGGCGCCAACTTTCCCGAACACGTGAGAAACACGGGCCAGCGAGATCACCCAGGACTGCAACGGGTATCTGGCCCTTCGCGCCCCACCCTGGACCCGCGATTTCCCGAAGCCGAAGGAAGGGGAACCGAGAAGATGTTCGAGCTTTCCTTCGGTTTCCAAATCAGAATCACTTCGACTTCCGATAGATAAAGTACATTCTCTTGCGACAAAGTTGCCACGAGGGGACAAGCCCCTAATACTCAGCGTGCGAAATATACAGTCCATAGTCTTTGATAAATTCGATCTCGTCTCGCTAATCACGCGCGCGAACATTGGTCCAATCGAGCCGGATACGCGAATCGGTTTGGATCCTACGGAGTGCACCCTATTAGTGAATAGTGCCACAGAAGCAAACCACGGGTCCCGTAGCAGCCGTTTCCAGCGGACGAAGTCATCCTCGAGGATACGATCGCGGACAGGCCACGATCGAACGTTGCAGAGAGCCATCTCCAGGGCAGCCATTCCAGGAAGGACGACTGCATATTCAAGGCTCGGAATCGAAGATTCTCCGCTGGTCACACAGAGTACAAGGCCAGCGTTCCCGTCATCCATTGCTACCTTTTTGCGGTGAGTCGAGTTTCATTCATTGTTTGACTTGCGCGGGAGAGGAAGAATGGAACAGACCAGTAGTTCTGAGCTCCAGCAGCTGATAGTAGAGCGCGGCCGCGTCAAGGCTGATCTAATGCGATTGCGAACCTTCTATGACACGCGAAGACTGACTCAACCGGTACCGTGACCTACTGCCACGATATGAGGCGATTCATGACCGCATAATCGCCGCCATTGCGAGTTCCTCTGACGTAGAAGCTCATGAACGGTGTAGGGATGAGTTCGAAGACATGTACTATCGCTTGTTAGGCACGATTCAGGACCGAATAGACAGCTCGCAAGCCTCAGCGACTTCGAGTAAAGCGCGACCCTTACAAGTCACGCTCGCGTCATCAGCCACCTCCGAAACGTCTGTACCCCAATTTCGCGGTCGCCGAGGAGAATGGGGCCGCTTTCGCGACAGCTTTGAGTCCCTGGTAACTCGGAACGCGTCCTTAAGCGACCTTTATCGTTACTTTTACCTAAAGCAAGCGGTAAAGGGCGAAGCCACTCGTGCTATCAAGTACTTCCCAGTCGCCGGCAGCAGTTTCGAGGCTGCCTGGGAAGTATTACGCGAGCGCTACGAGGACGACGATTACGCATACAACAAGATGAACAACATCGGCATCATCGGCAGCAGCAACAGCAACGCGGTGCTGTCCATCGAACTGACGAGGTTCCACCAGCGAAGCGTAACCTCTTGTCGTCCACGCTCGATGGCGATGCCGGTTCAAACGGTGTTAAACTCGACCTGCTTACTGACCTACCCACAAATTTGAGCGACGGCGAGCTGTTAATCAACAACGACGCCTCCAGGACACCCGACGATCACTTCTCGGGGACGATCGCGAACACTGCCGGTGATCTGACTTCCTCGTCGCTCGCCGCACCACGGCTCACCAAAGTCACTACCGCGGGGTCGCCGACCAGTTTGAAGGAAGTCCGACGCGTAAATCGGCACGTAATCGACTACAAGCGCATCGCGACCGGCGATGTCGATCAAACCGCTTACGAACTATCGGAAACACGTGTTTCAGCAACAGTGCGAACCGATATCTGGAATACATAACGCGAAAGGAAGTGCTTCACGATGACAACGAGCACCATCGTAATCGCGATGATAATAACACTAACGTTTCGCGCTGACATTCGAAGACTGGATCGGTCGCGCTTCGAAATAACGCGTTTCTAGGGAAACAGCCCACCGCTAGGACTTCGACAGCTGCGGGAGCCGCACCTGCAGCGAAACGCATTCGTGTAAACAGCCGGCGAAGCACTCCGCTAGCTGACCGCGCTGCACATGTTCAACGCCAGTCACAATTCGTTAGACTCGTCGCCGGAGTGACTGTTCGCGAGTATCAAGGAATTGCAAGAAATGCACCTCGCGTACAGCCGGCTCCGTGATCTTCACAAGGGTATACTCACCCGGCTGTACCAACTGCTCGTGTTGAACCGAGCCAGGAATCAACTGGGCATCAACCGCTTCGACGAGACGACGTTCCTCGCCCTGATCCGACTGATCGCCCGCGATCTATCGTACAACGCGCCCACGCGCATCGACGCGCGTACGCTCAGGGACGTGTTCTTCCTGCGAACCCTCGACCTCCGGAACAACACAGTCGATCGAATCGAGAGCAACCTGCACACGCTCGAGCCGTCGGAGAAACGGCTTCACAAGCTGGGAGCGCAACGATTCAACGGGCTGTTCGTACTGAATCGGTTGACGTTCTCGGGGAACGCGATCGCGAGCCTCGACTCTTTCTCGTTTCGCGACTGCTCCAACCTGAAGGAGCTGCATCTCAGCGGGAACGAGCTGATCCCGGCGGAGGACGCGCCGCGCGGCCTCGCTCTCCTCAAGATCTTAGACCACGGCGAGAATCGGAGCAGCCTTTACAGCAGCTCGTTCCGCAACCTCGACCCACTGACCGGGTCTTGATCCAGGATAACGTACCGGAAAACGTGCACGTGGTAATTTGTGAGAATCCGAACTCAAAGAGCGAACCGCTCTTCTCGGTCATCGACGACGCGCATCCCGCGATCGACTCGAACAGCATTAAACGGACGATGATCTCTCAGGAAGCGCGCGAACGCGACGACGCTGGTGGTATCCTCGCTACCAGCAACAGCAAGCGCGAGAATGGCGACGTGGATTATGATTATTCTGACTTAGCTCCTGAGACTGACGTAGACGCTATTGACGACGTTACCACGATCCCGGTCAAGAATCTCCCCAACGCATTTTACAAGGACAATGAAACCGAAGCTTGTAACGACGAAGATCAACAATTTGACAAAGTTTCGAACGTGCTCAACCACGGGCACATCAAGGAGTCGACGGACTCCAATCTGAGCGTCCCCGACGCGACGAGCCAGACAATCGCGGATAGTAATTTGCGTGCGTGCAACGAAGACAGCGACCCTTACTCCGACAACGGCACTAGTTCCGTCGGGGCTCGGAATGAAATCGAAAAAATAACATTTGACAAGGCAAACGATCCGATGGTATCCAAGCACGCGATCATAGAAAGTGTCATTTCGCATTTTATTCCCCCAATAGTAGTTTCCATACTACAATACCCACGGTCTGGGTGCAGGCACGTCGGGGAAAATTTATTGGTTTTTAAGTGTCCTTAGCAGACCTGTGTCGCCAGAAAACCCTGGCCACATGGCTAGACTTTGTTCTAAGCAGACAAGACACTCGACCGTGGATTGAAGCATGGCACCAACTTTCCCGAACACGTGAGAAGTACGGGCCCGCGAGATCACCCAGGACGCCAAAGGGTATCTGGCCCTTCGCGCCCCACCCTGGACCCGCGATTTCCCGAAGCCGAAGGAAGGGGAACCGAGAAGATGTTCGAGCTTTCCTTCGGTTTCCAAATCAGAATCACTTCGACTTCCGATAGATAAAGTACATTCTCTTGCGACAAAGTTGCCACGAGGGGACAAGCCCCTAATACTCAGCGTGCGAAATATACAGTCCATAGTCTTTGATAAATTCGATCTCGTCTCGCTAATCACGCGCGCGAACAACTGGTATAATGTGTATCAATTCGAGATTAACGATAATAATTTATGAACCAGCTTTGAACAAATTTGATCAAAGATAATAATATGCGTAATTACGTTAAATTGGAAATATTAACTAGTAAATCTAAAAGTAGTTAATAATACGAAACACCCAAGTCTAGATTGACATGTCACAAGCTTGAAGAACAATTAGAAAAAAAATTCTAATTTCTTTTTCCTCCATTATGATTTACCTTTGACATTTCTAAATTTTTAATCCGATATTACACTGCATATCACTAATATCGACAATTTTTTACCTGCGTAATTTTGTAAAAAATCATAATTCATATAACACTTAATGGTATTTTTTCAATATTCTTTCTCTCTTTATTCGAAAATATTCAATGTCCTATATAAAATTTATATTATTTTTTAATGCGTTTTTAACCAATTTCGCCTAATAACGCGAATAAAATATTGAAATAATACACTTACTGACAAAAGTAAAAAGCAGATTGTTTTATTGATAAAGTAAAAGGAAAATGTACTTTTATGCACTACATTTTTCTATATATCATGAATTTGCAGTGACAATTTATAATGATACAATAAATCGAATTCTAAATTGATTTTTATTCGTTAATACAAATAAAAGGAATTGTGAAAAATAATGAATAATAATTGAATAAATGGTTATTTCAACGATCCTAAGTATTCTTCTAAAGTAGTATTCTTGTCATGGTACAAAATATTAATCAAGTCAATCTCTAAACATAAATTCAATGAAATTTAATGGAAAAAATTAAAAGTATATAGTATGATATATCGACTGAGTTTTATTTTAGATTAGATCATCAATGCACGTGTTGGATTGGTCTATGGGAGCCTATGAGCATATCGCTATTCATATCAGTTGTTTATTCACCTATATGTTTATTCACTGAAGGGTTAATTAAATAAGGGTCAATACCGAATGTCATGTAGTTATGAGGATCTACCATTAGAACTTCGCAAAAATAATAAATATTTATTGTTATTGTCTTTATTAAGAATGATTATCATTAATATCATTATATTTGACTGACCCTTTATTTCAACATTAATGGCGAGTTTTATAAAAATAGATTCCAACAAATACTTATATTCTGTTACTGTATAATATAAGTATTACGTTTTCACAGTATTCTCGTTTCTAATTTACGTACATCTCTGAAATAAAGAATAGTTTTTTGAGATATATATTAGACTTTAATATTTGTCAGTAAGTGTCACCCGAATCTTACGTTCGATACGATTCTGAGAAAATAGTTTCTTTTTACGTAGGACGTACATATAAAGTTTATATTCCCCGGTAGGCGATTAATGCCTTACCTGAACCAGGCCATGGAAAATATCGTCCAGGATACCAGGTTCTTCGGTTAAGGATCTTGTGGTAAGCCTCTTACGGCGTCTCTTGTGCATCGTTAGGAATCGACCGGTGGGCCTGGGCCTGGAACGACCAATATCCAAACTCTCCAGCAGGATTCGGTCTATTTCTGACATGCGTCTGAATGCCGCGTCTGTCTTGGCTTCATTACGAACTTCCGCTAAAGTTGCCAATACGCTGGATGTTGGCAATGCAGCGCTTTCTGTAAAGTAATTTGAAGAAATTGTCACGATTGTCAAGACATGAGGGGATGCAATTTTAACGTGTTAACAGCAACCATTTGCGCTGGAAACTGATTGCGGACCATAACGAGTGACCAAACCGTATACAATAATTCGTCGCTTTCTTTTTGAATTCGTCGGCATATCACTGGATAGAAATTATTGAGAAGTAATAAATTTATTATTTGTTTTGCCTGGATTATACTTAAATATATTTAAAAGTGAGAAAATATTGCAATTTTGGGACAAAAAATTCTCGACGTGCGTGGCGCGTCATTCCAGCGCAAGAGGTTAAATAACGATAAATAACATGTTGACGTTTATCAATAAAAATGATTTCTTTTGTAATTAAATTACAATTGTGAGGTCTATTTTTTTAAAATTATACTCATTTTACCAGAAACTGTTATTATGTTTAAATTTCTAAAGACTAATGACTAAAATGAAAACAAAACGACGTTTTTATGAAATTGATGGAGCAGGATATAGATTTGAGATTTTTTAATAATTATAATTACAAATGAATTAGTATACAACATATAATAGTATATAAATTATATATATATATTTATATATAAATATTACGATTTTAATTATATTATATATAAATATAATTACAAAATGAACAGAAATACTTCTTTTCATCGGCAATCTTACACATTATGTTTGCATTGTTTAAATTTAAATTTGTTTTTCTAATTCGAATTCATTTCAAGATCACGACATCATAACTCGTATTGATAATAATAAAAAAACGGACGTTAAAATGCAAAAAAAAAAATTGACATTTAATAAGCTTGGGATGAATTTTTTATTGTCACACTAGACACACGATTTTACTAATTATTTTTTTAAATTTTCCAATAAAACGGAAAATAATTTGTACGTCCAAATGTGAAACTCTGTAAAATATTATAACGCATTAATAGTGATTCGCAAAATTCAAAGTTATTGATCTTTTATTAAAAAATAAAAGGGGATTGCCAATAATATTTTAAGAAGTAGTAGGTACTTATTCTTAGAATAACACACGACAAATAATGTTTCAGATGCGACTCTACAATTATTTGTCACTTGGCTCAAATGAGAAAAGTAAGAAAACTGGAGAAATGAATTTCGCAAAAGTTAAACGATGTATAAAAGCTTCGACGAACGCGGACAACCATCTGAGTATTTTAAAGAAATAAACTAAATCTAACTTTCAAACACAGATATCATGTAATTATGGAAAATGTTCGAAATAGGTATAAGAAGAAATGAAGGGTATAAGAAAAATGTATATATATATATATATACATGTATATATAGATATATAATATACACTCTCGCTCAAAACTTTGCAGAAACATTTTTTTTTTATAAAATAAACTTATAAATAAATATATATAATAATATAATGTATAATAAATTAATAAATAAATATAATTTTCTCTGAGAAATATGAATATTACATTTTATTCAAGAATTTCATTTTTAATGTATTTAATATTTTGTTAATATTACAATTTCAATACTTCGAAATATTATATTCTAAATTTTTTTGAATGGGGATGTATATATTTACATGAAAGCCACTGCTTCAATGGAAAAAGATAATGGAAATTATTTGCAAATTTTATTCATTACAAGACTTCTCATATTATAATATAAATTCACATTTTTGTGAATACAAAAAGAAATGATATTTAAATATAATTTTCATTTTAAATACAAGTATTAAAAGTAGTGTACAAATCGCGAAAGAGTTTCTATAAATAATAATAATTTAAAAAATATTTAACTTAAAGTTTATTTTGTGATACAACAGTAAAATTTAATTTATAGAGATTATTTTTAATATTAGAGATTTAATATTAGAGAGTTTTTTTTCTAATATTATTTTTAATATTAGAGATTATTTTTAATTTTTATGAAAGATTATTGTAGGAACGTATGATGTGAAGGATGCATGGAAGGGATTTTTAGGTAATTGGGAAGGAGCAAGAAAGTGATTGATGCGTTTATGAATTTCGTCTCGGAGTCACTGCTTAGAATCATCAGTGGGGCAGATGGCAGGCGACTTTCCTTAACCCCCAGAACGCTTGTTGTTATAACTATCTGCTAAAGGCTTGGCCCGATCACCCCCTCCTAGCGGGGTTCCGCACACTGCTTGCTTAAAACGTCGGAGATCGGTAGGACTTCGACGCTAGGCGCGCAGCCACTTGCGGCTTGTGCTAGCCAGTGTTCAAATCTCGTAGTTGAAGAATCCTAGGCCGCTACAACTATCTTAAGTACTCTCCATTTTCGACTTCACAAAATTAGGTTCAATAGAACGTCTTCGATTTGATGTTTCGGGATTTTTTCTCAATACTTTCTTCAATACATTGAATATTTACATTGTTTCAGACAAAATATGGTTTTCCGGATCTTGGATTACATATTTCATCTTATTTCTGAAAACGCTGAACTAAATATCGAATCATGAACTCAGAAGGTGGATTTCAATGCACGAAATAACGATGAGCGATGGTTTTCAAAATGAAACTCAGTAATTTTGATATTTAAGGTTGAATAATACTATCGGTTCATATAATAAATCTCTCGTGTATACTTTAAAACATCTGCAAAGAGGAAGAGAAAAAAAATGAAATTCATAAAAAAAAAAACTAATATAATAGTCAAATTAAATTGTAAGAAAATTAATATAATAATGTAAATATTGTAATATAACGAAATAAGATATTTTATTCTCGATTAATTACAATATTATCATATATTAATTATAATATTAACCAAATTTCAAAATTACTAAGTATACCAAAGAAATTTTTAATGAAATATGTTTAAACCGATTGTTCATTCCTGTCCAATACGGAATTAATCAAATGAATAAAAAAATGTTATTTACACATAAAAAAATGGTTTTTTTTAACTTATTTTTTATTTTTATACATCGAATTATCTAATCATCTTTCTAATTGTACCATGAAAGCCTACAACATCTTGTATGAAAGTAACTTTATAATTTTAGAAAATATTTTGAAGAAAATATTTTACGTTCATTGCTTTTTTTCTTTAAATTACTTCAATACAATTAATCCATAAAATGAACGAAATTCAATTTTATATTGTTCATTCTGTTTTATTTCAAAATAGAAGAATAAAAATCTTTTCTTTGATATGTATACATAATATCAAATTTGATTTTAATTAAATTGTCATTTTGTCTATCCATTACAGTTTTCAAAATCAATTTTTACTAATCACTTTTCACATCTTGATAATTATTTTAATTTTATTTTTTCTTTCGATAAATAATTAACTAATTCAATAAATAAAATTAATTTTCATTAAATACAGTGAAATATATATTTATTTCGAAAGGAAAGAGAGAAAACGAACTTGTTTCGTTTCTATATAACGATATCTTTGTATTTACATAAAATTGAAAGAGTTAATATTTAATTCAATTAATTAATTATTATATTTGGTACCTTACTGCTGAGAATTAATCTTAATGACATATGCATAAGAATTAATCTTAATTAAAAAAAAAGTGCCATTATAATTTCGCTTCTAATCTGTTCATGATCATTATTATACTTTTATTTAAAGAAATAATTAAGGACATATTTATTGCGTGAAGAAAAAGAAAGAAAGATAAGGAAACAGAAAATAAATAGAGAGAAAAAGAGAAGAAGAATTCAATTATATATTTATGTATAATGCTTTGTTTAGAAAATAAAATAAATAACGTATCTAAATATTTATTGAAAAATTCATCTTAATAAGTCCCAATTTTCTTCCATTATCTATTTCCATTTTTTAAAATCAATTTAAATATTTTGTTAACATAATACAGAAATAATGATTTTTATATTTTAACAGATCTCTAATTTCTTTTTACATGTCGTTTTATTTCTATTAAAGATAAATTGAAAAATACTTCTACACATATCTGCATTCTAGTCACGAAATAGTCTCCACAATTTTTTGGACACTTTTGATCGTCAGAGAAAATCTAAAATAAAAGTTAAATAGTTAAAAATTATAATACATAAAATCTGAAAAGAATTTTTTTTCACTAAAAAAGTTATCACCTTGACTTTTCTAAATGAAGTTATGTATTTTTTACTTCATAGTATTGTAGCTGATGTGAAGATGCATTCAGTGACCTACTATACTATACTATGTCTTTTTCACGACTTTGAATTCAGAAACCATGACATGTTCGACAATATATAACGACATATAGCACTGTATGAAGATTTCATGGAAAAAAGAAGAAATGTCAATTTTAATAAATTTTTAGTTAAACATTTTTTGCACGCTTCTCTATATAAATTAATATAATTTATGATGCAAATTAAAGTTCTCTGAATGTTACATTTAGTTTGATATATGAAAAAATGCGAAGTTCTTATATGTATATTAAAAAATAAATTTCTGTTTTCTAATGAAAGTTGACATTTCCCCTTTCATATGTTGTAAAAGATGGAAATCAATTCGAACATTTTACTTTCATAATTAGACACATTGTTCTCGTCGTAAATAAAATTTAATTTCCAGTTATTTATGTTATCGTATGTTTTTCATTTTCCATTCTCTTGATTAGAATGCTGATATTTTTAACATCGTTACATCGAAAGATTTGTGACAATTTCTACATTTAAGGTCATTTCAATGTCATGGCATAGTAAATCATCAAATTCGTCTGGAATTCAAATCAGCTACAACACTGTGAAATAAAAAATACACAGTGTCATTTAAAAAAATCAACATCATCTTAAATTTTTAATGAAAAAAATTTGTTCTTGAAATTTTGTTGTGTTGCAAAACTATTTAACTTTTGTTTGAGACATTTTTTATCAGACCAAGAGCCTAAAAAATTGCGAGTTCACCGTTCCATGACACAGCCTGTATATTTTAGTTGAATTACATATTTTAAAAAATGATTAATTTAAAAAAAAAAAGTATTGGTTTGAGTCAGATAAATGTTCAGCTGGTGAAAGCGAGGGCTAAACTTCGAAACACCGCTTTTTTTTCAATATTTTTTGTCTTTTCCAGTAGTACTTGGTGAGCAAAAACGAAATATCGCTACTATTTGAATTTGATAACCATCTCGGAACATTTTTTATTTATATAAATCCATATAAAATTGCCCACAAATTCCTTCCAGTAAAGATATAAATAAAATAAAATCGTTGCCATAAATATTCGCATAAACGAAAGCAAAGCCGTCACCTTCGTGCTCTTCCTCTTATCCAATCCTTTGCTGAAACACCAATATGATTTTATTTCCTGCGTGTGTGTATCATCACTAGCTAAGTTTAAATAATTATCTGGAATATACAAAAAAAAAAAAAAAATTGATGCTCTATGAAAAAGTTTTATTAAAGTTTCACCAAAAGTTTTACCAAAGCCGGCCATTGGCGCTACTATCATTTGGATAATTCACAAAAATAAATCATTCCTAATAAATTAGTAATAAATCAATCTACAGGACCCAAGAAAGAAAGTATCATTCATTGAAGCATATATATTGTCAAATATGGCATTACAAATCTGACAAAATCATTAAAATCGGTGATATTTTTCTTTCAAGAAGTATAAAACATATTTGTAAGGATCTCGGAAACTAAGGCCGACCGATATTTAGAATAATCTAGACAAGAAGTCATTAAAGGTCATTAAAATCAGAGACAAGTTTTCTAAATAATTGCCAAATATATTTGTCGGAAGTAAATAACGTCGGATATTTTTAAAGAGGACAAAGGATTTTCATATGTATAAGAATGTTTAGGGAAAAATAATGTTATATTTTCCTTGTATCAACACAGAGAAAGATATTTCCAGTAGATGTCACAAAGTTCTGCTAGTAATCGGCATAAATAACTCAATTTGTGAAACGAAAATTCGTTTTGCTTAGAAAAAAACTTGTAAGTTAAGTAAATTAAAGAGTTATGTATTAAGAAATATTAGATAAAAAGATAAAAGGGAAATTAAAAAATCAACAAGTATTTATAAACAAGGTCATTGAATCTTTGATATTCTTAAATGTAAACTTAAAATTTCAAAAGCTGTGTGTTTTGATGAATTGGCTCTTCATAATGGAAGATAATACGGTCACTGGAAGCAACAGCTCTAAATTGGAAATAAATAGATATATAATGTGAGTCCCAAAATGCATTCTCTGATATTTCATATATCGAGATTTTTTATGGAGTTCCTTCTAATTGGAGTTTTACATGGATCAACCCTTTTAGTGCCGACAAAAAAGTAATCCTGAGCGAAATATACTGAACCAAATTAATATAGTTTGCTGAAGATTGTGAAAAAAAATGATAAAAGTTTTATTTCAAGACAAAACTATAGGATTGATAAAAGGACTCGTTAAGAAATAGAAAGTTACTGTATTTAAAAAAATAAATAAATAATTAATCTATTATGCATAATATATAACAAGTATATTGATTCGTTCAAAACCATATATCATTGTTCGATATTAAAAAGGTTAAATGCATCATTTGTAAATTATAGACCAACAGTGAGTGTGTATCATATAAAAAATGGCAGATTTTTAATTACAAAGAGTAAAATTTAGTTTATTAATTTACTCTTAACTTCTAATGTTATTGAAAAATTATTTTTTATGGTTTTTATATAAGCGAATCATATTACCATTCTTCCCTCTAATGTATATTACCAAATAATAGGGCTAAGAGGGCTCTATTATTATAGTATAATAGTATAATATTTATATGTTATATACTGTATTTCTTAATCTGTTCACCTAAGTATCCAATGGATCAAAAATATATTTGCCTACTTCTTTTTTTTTTAAGTATCTCCATACGTATAATATCTTTGTTACACATTGTAATATTGTTTTATAAAAGTACATTCAATATTTTTAGTTTTGACAAAAAGAAATTTGTATGAAAAAGATCTAACATCGAGTTGGACTTTCAAAATCCAGTGGGTATATGTAATATTGTTTTATAAAAGTTTTGAATATTAACACTCGTCTGTGTGTTACTTGAATAACTAGGACAACATTGAATAACTAAAGGATAGACCAGACATCCAATGTTTTCCGTGTCCCATATTTTGGGGATCTGACGCCCGTACCATTTTCATGTCACATTTTACTATATCGATTTAGGTAAGTTTTGCACTGTAGCGCTACTAGTAATAAGAATTAAAATCAAAAAACAACTACATCGAAAATTATTCATTGAATTGAACATGATCGCATTTTCATTAGCATGACTATTCTTAAGAGATTAACTTAATACCTGACTATAATATAATTATTTTCTACATAAATTAGCATTATATATCACAGACTTATAAATTAGCATTTAGTATATATCAAGAGAGTGATAAGTTAACAACTACAGTTGCAAATGTAGTTTCAGTTTGTAAAAAATATAGAGATTGCAGTATTTAACTGTTGCCTCAAACTAATGGGGATTGTAAAATAATAAAAATCTAAAAGTAAATTATTAATTACTGTAATAGAAAAACCGTATTTCGAAGTATTAATTGTTTCGTATTCTTGACGACCAAAAGATTAGTTTGACTTTGATCGGTCCCGAGACAAAAACTTACAGTACTAATTGAATCTTCGTCGCGTACACATTGACTAAACTTTAGAAATGAATTTTTAAATAATATTTCTATATTCTAATTGTTTAAACATTATCTAATATTCCTAATAATTTATTTATAACAATTGAACAATTAATTCTCCTCTGCAATGATTCCAATTGTTTCTAAGTGTTATTTGAAATTTGTTATTTAAATTTAAATTTTTAACTAATAATTCATAACAATCGAGTAACTAATACATTTCTGTGATATTCTTTTTAATTTAATAATTTTAACTGTTTATTTATAACTATAATATTATAATAGTTATAATAATATAATAATAGCAATAATAATATTATAATAACTGTTAGCGCGTCCGGATCTGCATGACGAGATCGTGTTGAGTGGATAATTTTATCGTTTACGCGCCGATATGGGTGGGGGTATCTCTCTCGGTATCGCTTGATGGAGGATGTCGCGTTTACAAGGCGCGTGGTTAGAAGCACGCTATGCCGATGAGACCGAAAGGACTTCTTTCGTACTTTGACCCGACTTGTTGATTCTGCCGATTGCGTAAGATGACTCCGGGCGACTCGTGACGAATTCCTTTTCTGGGTCCGAGGGAGGCGTATATATCACCCCGGTGCCCCTACCCCAGGATGGTCTAGCCTTTGTTTTTACGCCGAGCCGCGGAAGCCGTTACGACGGTCTCTTTGTGGCTGACGCAATCCTGGTTCGAGATGGTTCCATGCGCCACGACCCCGGTAGAGGGGTCGGTGGCGGAAAAGATGGAACTCTCGCGAACAATAACTATAATAGTTGTTTATAACTATTATAATTGAATCAGTGATTTAATTTTTTTATATTTTCAGACATTATCTCATAGTTTCAATGATACAATTATAACAAATTATTTCCTATATTTCTAAATATTCGACAATTATTTAGCTTGTGTGTAATAATTACGTTAGATTTCTTTTCTACGTTCCCATAATAAATTTAATTTCGTTTTTTACTTATTAATTTATTAAACAGAAATATTTATATTTCAATATTTTAAATTAATTACTTATATGAATATGAATAAATTTTTGTGCATAGCAAGGTGGATGAATTGGGACGTGGATGGGTCTCTATTTGCAGCAACCTCTACGTGGTGAAACCCGGGTAATCATTATTATACAGTGATACAATTACTAATTACATTACTGTGATGCAATTATGAATTACGTTTATTACAAATAATATAAGTTAATCGGCTGCAATTGCGATTTAATTTTTATGTCATTAAAAAATTTGTTAAGTTTTTAGGGAGATTATTAATTTTTGAAATTGTAGAAGAAATAATTAAAAATACAAGTCTTGTTATAACTTTGTGAAAAAAATCATGCAACACTTGAACTCATTTTAAAATATAAAGCTTTTGTTTTGATTGCTCCGAGTTTGTTTTTTCAAAGATATTTTTACATTATGTAGCAAGCGAAAAGGTAAGAAAACTTTCTATTTTCGAAAATTACAAAAATTAAAACGTCTTTAAAAATATCGAGAATTTTTTTCATGACTAATCATGGTTCAAAAAATTCAAATTTTTTCTGTTTTCAATGAAATCTTAAAACTTGCTGTACAATTTATTTTCGCCATTCTATTGAACTTTGATCATAACGATTAACGATTTGCCGCAAATCGGACCTAATGTTAGTTGTTTATTCTTATTTTACATGTAATAGATTTCGTAAAATTGAAGGATCCTTCCAAACAGATGAATTCTCTTGAAATCAAGGTTTTATATCTGTGAAGTCTTCATATCTCTCACAACACTCTTCAAATTTCATTTCGATCAGTGGCCATTCAGAATTAAATAAATATATGGTAGCCAATCACCATAATGGCCAATCAAAATAACATAAAAAAGTAATAGTTAAAAATTACTTTTAGAAACAACGAAGTATAAATGATTATATATTTAATACATGTATTAATATAAAATGGAATAATTTTAGATACTGATTTCTTGTATCGGAATCTGTAGATAACTGACAACTGGCAACTGACAACACTGTAACAGATATCATTTTACTTAAACCAATTTGTATCATTTTGTTTGATATAGTTTTCTAATTCACCGTTGTTTAAGTGTAGAGTTGCCCTAAAAAATCAATGATTTTTTCCTGGTTGATATTTCAGACTCTGAGACATGAAGCTCACTTAAGCGAGACTTAAGATCACTGAAGGACTGTTAATGGTCTATCCTATCCTTAGTTTGTCAATGCTCAGGAATGTGTAGATATGTTGCTTCATAATTATATAAAGTGCAATTAAATTAGGTATAAACAAAATATTTCGCTTTCAATACGACAATTTCAAGTATACGATCAAAAAAAAAAAAAAAAAACAAACAAAGAACGGCTATGTTATAAAGTATCAAAATAATTTCCTGCATCATGATAATCACCAAATATGAATCCAATATTTGTGACACGTTAAATTTAAAAATTGAAAAAAAGAATTTGATGATTATTTATATATTATATTTTAGAAGTTTTCTTTCTTCACCGACTTCGATGATCTTAAAGATATTTTTTTTTTTTCTGTACATGTTATCGCCACTCTATTTTTTACTCGGCTTTACACTAGTTTTCGAGATATTCACAAAAAATTTTAGTAAACTTGTCGAATCCATTCTTTCCCGGATTTGCATAATATTCTTAATCATTTTTAATTACTTTGTTATGACGTATAAATATGTAAATTAAAAGATAATTTAAAAAATAAAGTAAAAAAATAAAGTAAAAAGATAAAATAAAAAAGTTACATCGTATCGATTTTAAAGATTAAAATACAATGTGATTTACTGACAAGTTATTTTTCTTCATAACAGGATTTTCTCTATATTTTTCCCACTTCGTTTTAACGTACAAAACGAAAACTGATTGAAAATTTCTATCAAGTTTTCTTCATATTTTTATATGTCTTATATGTCATATTTTTATATGTCTGTTTATAGATGCCTTTAAATAGCTAAAAGTTTATTACCTTATGATATACCCTTCAAACGATCCCCTTGAAATCTTTAACAAAAAGGAAATTATTTATTCGTGAAACAAGCATTTTACGCGTTCAAACAAAACATAATATATTCAAATCGAAACATATTCGAACTGGAGTCTGCGAGTTGGAGATTATGTATTACATGTCGCACGTTCGACGTGTATATGTAACTACTCTATATGCTCTTCCAAATATATCGAGGAAGATTATTTTCGTATTTATTTTATTATTTTTCTTGTTCAACGTTAAAAAATTTCGTTCAAATTCATAAAGGAATGGTTTTTCAACAAATTTATCATAACTTTTCTTAAACTTACAATAAATTTATGCTTGATACCATGTAATTTAAGCAACAAATTTTTTTAGATTTATTCACTTTTTTTAGAGATTTTAAGATCGTGGAAGTTTTTTTTAATGGAATTTATTATGTTTTTATCAGATATTATTTAAATAGATGAATATCATTACGATATGATAGTTAAGATCAAAACAAATCGAATGATTTATAATACTGTATCATTACATATATAATGATATACAGGGTGTAAAGTCCGTAAAGTCTCTTTACAATTTCAAAAATTTATAACAAAGGTAATTGATGAGATATCTTCATCAAATTTGTTCTATGTACTCAGTGGTTATCACGGTTTTTATCACATTGCATTTCAGGTACCCTTTTGATGAATAAGATACTGTTAAATGAACCCTTTACAAAATGGCCACTCCTCAAGAAAAGGCACAATGTCTATTATGGTTTATTGAAACCAAATCGGATCTGCAGACTCAGCGAAACTTCAGAACTAAGTATGGAAGAGATTCGCCGAATTTCACGTCCATCAATTCGTGCATAGCACAAGAAATTTATGGAGACAGGGACAGTGTTCGATAAAGGGAGGAGCGGACGACCAAAAACATCTGAGGAAAACATCGATCGTGTAAGAAATCGAGTACCGTCTTGATGTGCTTCATGCAACTAATGGTGCCCATATAAAGGTGTATTAAATGAGACAAAAACTTAAACATATATACTTATCTGTCTTTTCATTTGCCTTTGTAATAAATTTTTGAAATTGTAAAGAGACTTTGTGGACACCATTATGAGAGATTGTTACGATTCCGATATAAGACTGGAGATCTTGATAAGGGGACTGTATATTTTATGAGTGATAGATTCGCGTGGATTGGACGTCGCACGGAATTGATTAATTTCTAATTCTTCACGCATTAGCGGTGACACTAACAGTAATAGGAGAAATAGCAGTAAGCATAACAGACACGCGGGTCAGCGGCCGGGGAAAAAAGTAATAAACTATCGCGTCACAATAGTTGTTAAACTAAAAATAGAATAATAAATTATTTTATGTAGACAAGAAGCTTAACGTCATTCATACACATGATTCTAATAAGTAGAATTATAGGAAAGTGCTTGAATAATACGTTTATATTCCATAGACGTTGATGCATGATCTGGTGAAACCGTTTTGAGTTTTCAGTAATACCTATTCAGTAATGCATATTATTATCTATGTATATACAGAGGGTTTTCGAAATCATGATACAACAAACTAGAAGATGATTCCATATGAAAAAATAAGTCCAAAAAAAAGAATAAAATTTTTTTATTTCGTCGAACTTTTCCATTTTCGTTTTTAAGAAAATCGAGTTTGAAACTTTTATTATTAGGTATACTTGAACTTTTTTTTGCTAGACGTGACAGAAAAGAATAAATAACATCACATGCTGGTTGATTGTAGCAAACACTCTGCATAATATACCTATTTTTATCTATTAAGTTGTCCATAATTGTCGATTTATCGGTAAGAAGTACGACGCAAGAAAAATTTCTATTTCTTCATATTCATCGCATTATTTCTGACAAAAAGTAACACGGTTCTCAAAGTCATTAATATGAAACTCCTGAGGCAAAGAAATATGATACGGATGGAATTTTTGACGTTGCAATTTTGGAAATGCCCAAAGACCGTGCAATTTTTCGACAACTGGGATCATTGCTTATTGCAACCAGTATACAAGTCTCTTCTCCAGTAACAGGCTTCGATCGTTCTAGTTTTGGCATCGTTAATTCAAATTTTGTAAAACTTACATTTTAAAATGTTTTTTAAAATTTTTATAATTCAAGATGTTTAAATACTGAATTTCTTCACAAAATTATTATAATAAAATTTAAACAAAAATCTTAGAAATGAATTTTGCGAGTGAAGTTTAAAATTTGTTCTCACAAATTAAAATTAATATATCGTAAAGATTAAAATTTGTTTTCGATCGATTGTATTGCATTCTACGCGTTTAATCTGTTTTGTAACAAATATATTTACAAATTTTAATCGTTGAATATTGTAACAATTGATCTTATAATTAAATAATTATAACATTTGCTATGTAAAATAATTTTTTACGATAGCGCTATTTTTTAAATTATGTTCTCGAAAGTATAAATTTGTATTATTACGTATTATCATAGTAATTTATTAATTTAATGGTAATACTAAAAATAACGATAATTATAATTATTATTATGTATTTATAAATCTATGTATTAATCCTTGACGTTTTGATTTTCTCTTTCAAAAGAACAAAATATATGCAAAATCTCCGTATTTCAAACGCGTAATATTGAAAATGATTAAATTACATTTAGATGAAGGTTGGTAGCGGTACAACGAATAAATGTGGTTACAATTTATGATGATTATCATAAATTGCAATTTTTCTTTCACAATAAAATAAAAGCTTTGTAAAATCTTACGCTAATTATTATTATTATTATGATAATTATAAAGTAACAAAACAAACTCTCGATAGGATATAGGACATTTATTTAAGGTGAATTATTTAAGGATAATTTGTTTATTTCAAATAATTTTCATTGTAATTTTTATTGCATTTATTTAGACAATAAGAAAGAACATTTTCATAATAGATCGAAATTGGTGATTATGTGAAATTATTGTAGAACGGGATACTTTTAGATTATGTCCTATGCAAATCCTTTGGTATCAGTGCTACAAAGCATCTGGGTTGACTGAGGGAAATCAATAAAAGAACCGCAGAGACCTAATAAATAAATAAAAGTACTAAGGGAATATTTATTAAAAGAACAAAATAAAGCTTTACTTTCAAGAACGTTCTATCGTTCTAAAATCTACATTTAATTTAAATTCATTCAAATAAAAAATTTGTTTAATGCATTCGTTATTACATTACGAATCACATTACATTACATAGAGTGGGATAATAACTTTAATAATTTTGAATATCTTCGTTCTTTCTAAAGATATGGAGCAATTTATTCCATCAAAAATAATAAATATAACAAATAACAAGGATGACCTTGAAATCTATAAATTTTCATCTATAAAAAATTATTACTCCTATATTATAATTTCCTCTGTACTTTACAAAATTTCTCTGTATTTCGTATGTAAACGGATATATATTAAAATATTTTATTCCTATTTATTTAGTAAAAAATGAGTCTAAGATGGAGCAGTAACTTCCATATATCACTTTAAATATGTCTTTTTCTTTTCAGAAATATTTTATAAACGGATGTTAGTAGAAAATATAATAACTTTTCAGAGGTTGATGAAATCTGAAAATTTAATTTGAAAAAAATAAATAAATTTAATGTTAAATATCATAATAAATAAAAAATATTTTAATTAAAAATAGAATAATTATGGCAATATTTATAAAATAATTTAATATTTCATACCGTTTGTATAATTTTCTTAAATATAGTTTTTAATGTTTAAATAGATGATAATATAATGATAATAATCATAGATTATCATATAATGATAATAATCATAGACATCTTATTATAAAATGAAACATAAAGATGAAATTCGATCAAAAATTCTGAAACATTATTTATAACTTAAACAAGCAATTTCTTGTAACTTTTCGTTACATTCATTTACAATAATATTTAAAAAGAAAATTTTTTTACTAAATTTAAAAGACGTCTCTGTAATGATTCGTTTATAGTAATGATTCGAATTTTCAACAATGCGATATTCAGAAAGCGGAATGTATTGACGTCAATCATTGCGTTTTCCTTCGCAATTCGGTTAGTTCCTGAAATGTTATATCATCAGATGTGGATTCCATCAATTTCGTTTCTTACCTCTGGTACAAATGAACAGCTATTACAATATAAGTCGATGTTACTAATTTTCATTTGATTTTCATTATTTCTCATGCTTTTATTTTTTGCTTTATGCCCTTATATCGTTCTAAAATTCTTGTACTATAGTTTCAAGCTATTTAAGTACTTCATTTAACGCTAGAATTATCAAAGTGGTTAAAATGACCAACTTTGTAGATTCTCATACAACGGTGCATCTTTAGAGAGTTGAATGATTTCTCGTAAAATACATAAATAAAAATTTATACTCTTTATAAACCTTTTGATAATTTGTCGTATTCTGATTTCTCTGAAACAAATGAAATAAAGGAAAAATACATGAAAATAATACATTTGTTCGCGCACGAATGTAGCGAGGCGAGATCTTTGATAATGAGTGGACTGTATATGTTGTTCGCGCAATATCAGGGGTTTTTCCCCTCAGTGGTTGGTTTGATGTCGCGAGAGATGACCCGTGTTGTTTGGAAGTTGTACCGATTTTAACTTGCAGGACGAAGGAAAGCACGGAAGCTCTCTTGGTTCCCTTTCCTTCGGCCTCGGGAAATTACGGGCCCAAGGTGGGGCACAAAAAGCGAATATGTTTCGCACGTGTTTGGGAAAGTTCCATGCTTCAGTCTACGGTCAAGGGCCTTGTCTCCCGTAGAACAAAGCTCAGCCAGATGGCCACGATTTTATGGCGACACAGGCCTGCTCAGGGCACTTAAAAAATCCATCAACTTTCTCCGATGCGCCTGCACACAAACCGGGGGTATTGTAGCATGGAAACTCTCCCGAACAACATTTTTGAAACATCTTAAAGACAAATGCTTTTACTTTTTTTTTTTTAATGGAATAGCATATTAATTTTTTATCACTTGAACAGCTATCGGTGAATTTAACAACATTTACCTGAAACTTCTTTTTTATATAGTTGAAGAATTATGTGACGAATGATTTCCTCGAGTAATGCTAAAAAATAATGAAACGACAGAAAAATTTTTCTAATATTTTCTAATATTTATTAACCCTTTCGGCTGTAGCACCAAGTATAGTTGGTGTTTTAGATCTAATCTATGTGACGATTTATTTTATTGAAAGATAGTCAGCAACAGAAGTTTCATTGACACCAAAACCCTGACCGACATCAGAATTTATTAACAACAATTTTGACCAACATAATATGCTTTTCTCGAATTGATATAATGCGTAATTACAAGTTCGAAAGAACTAAATCCAAAGATCAATTGAAACAATATTGTTCAACATGACAAAATACGCATTTATTCATAAGTTCTTCAAAAATAAAAATGCAGGTTTTAAAAATAATTTAATGAAAAATATATTGCCACATGTGCCTACTATAATATTTATTTGTATACGTATATGCACATTATTATAACTAAACTGCGGATTTTTATACATTTATGGAAAAATTGAACATGCAAAAATGCACATATATGCAAAAATATTGTAAAACATCCAAAGAAGAGTATTAATTATAACAACATGTAGAAGAAACAATTTTCTATTTAGGTTTCATTTTAATTATATTCCGGCTTTAATTATGTCCATGAGAATTAAAAAAATGCATAAATTCGCAGTCTAATTATAACAAAATAAAATACATTTACAGTTGTATTTTTATTTCTGAAAACCTTATAAACAAATACATATCGTATCACAATAAACGGTGTTATTTTAATTGAGTTTTGAATTTACGTTTAAAGTTACGTTTAAAGTTACGCTTTATATCAATTCGGGAAAAGTGTATTACGTCGGTCAAAACTGTTATCGGTGAATTTTTGTGTTGGTGAAACCTGTTCGTTGATAATTTCAACGAGACCCTGATCATAGTCGACATTCAGTCGACTTAAATTTGAATTTCATTTCATGCAATATAATAACTCTAACTGTAATATAATAACTTTTTATATTCATTTCTACGCATTTCTGTTGCATTAACTATAATTGCAAAATAAAGAAAAATTAATCTTCCGTTACAAAGCAGTGAAAAATAGTAAAAATACTTTAATAAACTATCGAAAGAATTCGAAAAAGATTTGTGATTAATATATCTAGTAAATTTTAAAAATTTTTAAGTAAATTTCGTAAATTTCAAATATTTGATAATATGTTGCGATAAGTGTAATTGTAAAACAAATAATAAACAGCTGTATATTTATTATTATAGACAATTTAAATTATTGAAAGAATTCAGAAAGAATTTACACATTCGGAAAAGATCTGTGAGATCTGTGAGCGCAAGCTTATGGCCAATTACTAATTTTTTTAGAAATATGTAATAAAAAAATATGTGGATCAATATTTGAAAGTTAAATATTTGCTGTAAATTTGAATGTTTCCCACAAATGTAGTATAAATATGCTGGAATTGAAAATAAAAGAAAACAAGAAGAAAGAAATAAACGAGAGAAAAAAAGAAAGCGCAAAAAAATGCAGCCAAAAGTTTGAGGTAGAAGTTTCGCTCTCAGAAAATCCTATCGCAAAATCGAAGATTAACGATTTACGAACCCGCACATTTGGTAAACAGTCAATCGAGCAGGAATATTTCATTAGACAAGATAAATGTAGCAAACACAGAGACCTCATTACCGTTTACCGGCATCGTCGCGTCGCGTTGTGGAAAACACTCTGTTTCCCCAGATCATCAATGCGCTTGTAAATCTTCTTTCGCACCAAACTGGATTATCTGTAATCTCAATTCAACTATTTCTTTTGGTTCTAATCTAATTGCACGCTGTAATGATTCGTTGTAGAGGAAAGATGTTCAATATGGGGAAATTTTCTTTAGTCAGATTTAAAAGTTTAAAAAAAAATATCTCGAAATTTTATAAATTTTATATAATATTTAAATTAAATTATATTTTAAAAATTTTAAAAAATATATAGAAATTTTATAAATTTTATATAATATTATTTAAAAATATCTCAAATATATTGCTTTTAAATATATACCATGTAGTTCTATCCGTCATCATCATTGCGTTTTCATGTATTGTTAAATTAATAAAAACGTACAATCTCCCCATATCGGGGACATGGGATATCAATATTGGTGTTCTCAATGTTTTATAACGATACAAATTTTAATTATAATTATATTTTTTTATTGAAATGATTTTTATTTTTTTATTTTTTTATTCCCTTTTTTTGTGAAAATTGGTAGTATGCAGTACAATAACATTATTTTAAACCAAGCTATAAATTAAAAATAAATATGCTTTGTAAATTGCCATTTTTTTATTTCTAATAACTACTTTCATTATGTTTGGATTCCATTATTCCCTTTTCGAAGATATCTGAATTTATGTAATTAAATATTTAGTATTTATAAGTCAGTAAGTTTTAATAAAATTATGTTTTTAATATGACAAGCCTAATATTAGAGACAAGTCATCTCCTCGTAATATAGACGCAAAACATTTCATGCAATTATTCTCGCAATTAAACTTTATCCAAGACTTTAAAAGAATCACAATGATAAAAGTTTGTGAAATTATCATTTATAATAACTATTAAACAGTAGTTATTATAAAATATTATCAGACGTAAAGCATAGAAAGCATTGTATATAATTTGTATTCAATTTGAAGAATTAAAATTAAAAATTTAAATTTATTATGTTCCATAGGACTACAATTTGCTCTTTCTTTCAAATCAAAACCATAATTCCTATCACGAGTGCAACTTGATATTATAACAAAAAGTTCGAAAATTAATCGATGTTCGGTTATTTTTAAATCTGTTACACATATTCATAAACTTTTGAACGATTCATTACAGTATCTTTAAAGGCTATTTGGATTATTTGCAACGTTTTTGGACGACTAGCATAATTCAAGGAAATGAGCAGTTTCACTTTCCTTACGAATTCTATACATTCCATACAAATTTTTGTTTTATAACAGTTTCTTCGGAACAGTTATTTCATAAAATTTATCATTTGTCTTGACATTATTATGAAACGCAAACATAAAATAATGTGTAGGTACTATTACCTGCAATTATTGAAAAATTAAAATTTCCAATTTTTATCAAAAACAAAACTTCTAGCTCTTGTACGAGAGCACTTGTAGTGATTGTTGAGTCGTGCTTCTCGATGCGAGATTGTTGGCTGTACAACTCATTGCAGCGTGCCTCAATATGTTAATTTATTCTATCTGTATTACAAATTAATGTAACACAGCCTCGTTGAAATAGGTTAAGAACCAGTCTGTTTAGTCGAGAGTTGTATTGAGTCTATTTTTGAGTTCATGATGATTGATTTGAAGACCAACGTCTTTCACAGTACTGAAGAGCATTTGTCAATAGTATACAGAGTGACAATTTGACTAAGAGAGAGAGCTTTTTTTCTCTCCTTTTGCCTTTTATAGCAAAGTCGAAAGCTAGTTGTAGCCAGAGTAATCACTTATTTTGTAATTATTTCTATAATCAATTACTAAATAACAATCATAGTAATCGTAATCGTTAATCAATTAATTATTGTTCAAATAAATCAGTAATCTTGATTATTTTTTGTAATTTTTGATCATTAATCAGCAATTTTTAAATCATTTAAATGATAATTTATATTTCATTACAATCTGTAACGTGCTGCTTCATATTGCTATAACACATTCAAACGTGTTATTCATGTAGGGTTGTGCTATTCGATATAACTAAGTTTTATTATTAAATCGCTTGCAGTTTGAATAATAGACCTACTAGTAAACTAGACAGAATATTTACGTGTATTCCTTTGCTGCATAATAATATCTATATTGTTGAATTTAAAATAATTTGTCAAAATCTATATTCTCCGCTATATTTTTAGTATAAGAATGAGTTTAATATAAGAATCTCAAAATTTTGACCATTCGGTAAATTTATCATTGAAGTTTATCTTTATCATATCGTACAAAAGATTGTGCCAACAACGACTCAAGAACAATATACATGAGAAATTCAATTGATGGAATATTTTTTGAACACATTCTGATAAAATTATGCACATTACAAAACAATGCAAATAATAATTATATATTATTTATATATTACATTATATAATCTTATAATATTATATATTTATTATATATTATATTACGTAGAAACTACATAATATATACAGTATTATTGATAGAAGTAAACTACAATCATAATCAAAAGTGCAATTATTCTACGATTAATGATTTTGATTACTTCCCCTATTCATTAATCGGCAATCAATATTCTGATTCTAGATTAATTATAATCGTTAGTCATTAATCAGATTACGTTTTGTCCAACTCTGGCTGTAGCCAATTAGATTTGATTTTCTTCTGAGTTGCCAAGAACGAAATTTCCGGTGAGTCGCCCAAGGAATGGGAAGTTTATGTTTGTATCTGGATGCTAGTATACTGTTTGCTCAAGCGGTTCAATAGTAATTTTACATTTTAATCGTTCGTACCAGTTTCATTTATATGATGAAATTCTGTTTTATCATTCACGCGAATAATTCGAATTGAATTCATGACTGCAAATACAACAGATTCACTGCCACAGAGCAGCGATGGAAAAAAAATCGACTATGTGCTGTATTTTTATCCAACTTGATTAGATACTATTACAATAAAAGACTCGATTTACGTTTGTTGTTGTTTTATAATGATTTAATAACGCAGTGGTTGCTGTTCCCTCGTAAATCATTTGAATTCTATTCTTTATAAAAACCTTGGTCTCATTGTTAGTCACTCGTTTTTCATTTATTTCCAAAGAAATCTTAAATCTTTAAATCTTTTTTCTCTTTTTCTTTTTGTTAAATAGTAATTTAACTTATATAATGGTTACTTTATCATCATTATATAAGTGACAGACTATTTTAAAATTTGCAGATAATTGGATTTTACCTTGTTGTTTTATTTAAAAATTAGTTAAGTTATATTTATTGCAATGTACAATTGATATAAATATTAATCTAGCAGAATATATATTTTACCAAAAATTATTGAAATTATGGGTTAAATATTAAATAGATATTTTATTCACGTTTACTTAAAATTTCGTTTTATTTTTCGAATAATTTTTCTGTTGATATACTTTTTATAAAATAAAATTATTTGCGATATATCCTAAGTATGTATAAAGAATTATTATATAAAAGAATTTTCTGATAAATTACTGATATTGTCATGTATATAGATCTTATTCAAATATATTTATTTTTTATATAAAACTAATCTAATGTTTCGACATTTATACATATGACATAGAATTTGATCATTATTTACTTTGGTGCTTATTATTTAAAAATGTGCATTAAGTAAACAAAATATGTATGTTATTGTCAATTACAATTATTAAAATTACAAAGTTCAAAATTTATCATTATTATAAGTACCTGAAATTTCAAATCGTATGTTTCACTTGGTTCATCATAAAATGTCCCTCTCAAAACAAAGTAAATTTTAAATATCTTTTTCTATAACGAATATAGTTTGGGAGATAATTGTGTGGTTCATTCCAAATAGGATATTCTGCATATATATTTTTTTTAATGTAATTTAATGTAACGGAATGAACATTACATATATACAAAATGAACCATAAGTAAAATTACAATCGCAATTAGGATGATTGTTTATGAAAAAATAAACAAAGTATTTGATATAAAATTTTTTCGTCCAGGCTTTGTTTTTTGAGAAAATCGAGTTCGAAAATTCATGAGAACAACACGTACAATTTCAAGCAAGTTGGTTATTTATCATTATGATTGTTTCTCTTCGTTGAAAATGATATAATTAAAATGACACAAATTACTGCTGCATACGTAACGAATTAAGGACAACAAAATTAACAGATTCTAATGTACTTTCTAATTTATCAAATTGCTGCACAATTTTCTTATTTTAATTAAGTAATACTTTTAACGCTTTGATTGAGTAACTGTTTTTCGATATGTTTCCGCGATATTTCATAATTTTCAAACTCGATTTTCTTGAAAACAAGATTGTGGATGGAAAAATTTTATATTTATTTTTTCATGTAAAATCCAATGTGGTTGTACTACCACTTCCGGCTCACAAATATACATATGTATAAATATATATGTATATATATATATGTAATTATATAAATATAAAGTTATACTTGATTTTATTTGTAAACAATATACATTACATTTACACATTTCCAAATATTCAACTAAATAACTCGTTTATTCGTCAAATAACACATTTACACATTTCCAAAATATTCAACTAAATAACTCGTTTATTTGTCAAATAACAGATAGAAAAATCACAAGCGATTCGTGTAAATAGTATTTTCTGAACATTCATGTAAGCATTTTAGCAATAAAATGATATGCCTAAAAATTTCTGTATACGTTTTTATAATTATTCTTTGATAAATACTCTTAATAAAATTATTATGATGCGCATTAAAGATTTCGATAATTAACTTACTTTTGTGCAATAAAGCGATACTCGATTGTATATATAAAGAGAATAAAAGGTAAAAGAATAAGAGATAAAAAAACAATAATCCTTAATCAAAGCAATTATTTATGTTCGTTAGGATGTCTTATTATTAAAGATATAACCAAGGACGGGGTGATTCCGCGTGAAAAAATAATTTTTTTATTTAAAATTTTCGAGTAAGTCAAGTTTGAAGGTCCATCAACTATATTTAAATGTAGTTAATATAGGGAACAAAAGATTATTAATATAAAAACATCATAAAAGCTTTAGCGAACAATAGCTGAGCAGTTGACCAAGAAGTCATCACAAAAACCTACCAGGCACTAATTAGATCCAAACTAGACTACTGTGCAATAGTTTACAACTCGGCAAAATCTAGTATATTGAAAATCATTGATCCAATTCAAAATACTGCCCTAAGAATAGTTACTGGAAGCTATAAGACCAGCCCAATAAATAGTATATTGTTTGAATCGAAGGAAACCTCACTGGATCAAAGAAGGAAATATCTAAGCTTAAAATAGCAAAAATATCCTCTACTCCAGATAATCCTATAATAATATATTTACAAACAAATACGTGTTAAATATACACCAACTGCTAACCGAAAAATATACACCAACTGCTAACCAAAAAATCGAAGTTACCGATTCCGTTCTATGGAAGAATCGCCAAGTACACCACTCTTGCTGAAATCACATCGACACCAACCATCCTACGAAAACATAAGAAAACAGCTCCCTGGATCTTAAAAATTCCTGAAACAAATGTTGACCTCGCAAAATATCCCAAAGATCAAATAAGTAGTATAAAACATAGAAATAACTTCTAATAACTATACAGTAAATATCCAAATCACCAAAAAATATACACCAACGCAAACTGACCAGGGAGTTGGATTTGCCATTATCTGCGAAAACATGTTCCAAAAGCCGCATCTATCTTCATAGCAGAAGCTTGTGCAATTCTCGAAGCTTTTCACTATGAAGACGGCTAAAGGGAAGAATTTGCTGACCCACCATCCGCTTATCACCGTGTGAAGACGGCTAAAAGGGAGAACTTGCTGACCGACTCGCTGCCAAGTCAAACCTTCATCTTCACGAAATTGTTCGCATATCAAATCAAGACCTGCATAAATAGTGGCAGACTCAATAAAGAACAGTTCAGTCTGATTTTAACTACCAGTTGTGCTTTGTACTATATATTCACGTCATCCTTAATTTTCCCACAGGTAATTAAGAAATTGTACAATTAATTGTCGTGCGCCAAGCGTAACGTGTACGAAGTGTTTGCTTAGTGAAACGCGTAAAAGTCCCGTAACATTTTGGCGATTCTGCCCGGATCCACTTGTGCTACATTAGGAGGTAACAGAGCACTGAGACGCCTACGGGATTTCAGCACCTGGGACTACAAGCACCAGCCCCACCGATTCACCACACGGATCCAAGGACCAATTCAAGAATTTACTAAGGTAAAATCTTTATAAGATATGACTACGCAAAAATCCGAGTCTGAACTCTTACGCAACATAATGAGTAATATAGAAATAATCACAACGCAACTAAGAAGACAAGAGGAGACTCAGAAAAATCAAGGAGAGGTTCTTCGAAAATTATTATTCAATTAAGATAATGGAGGATGACCGAGTAGAACAAACGAAGGAGCTCAAGAAGGAACCCACCACGGAAGACATGAGATCCAGGGTCCCTACTGCAACAGAACCAAAGGTCACCGACGATGAGAGCACCATGAACGCTGCTGGAAACGAACCAGCAGGACGGAGCGCCAATATTCTCCGACAACCAACAATCATAAAAAATTTTAAGACAACGGACGCACTCCTCACGGTCGAAACGCTCTATGGAAAGGACGACCTCGGAGTCGAAGAATTTATTAAATCAGTGAAGTTTGCACGTAGCCGCGTCAACGACCAAGACAGCTTATTAAAAATGATAATCGCCCAGAAAATTAGCGCGCACGCCAAACGATTTTGCCACATAAGTTGCTATAACGAACTATATGAAGCACTTAAGTCACAGGTTTCAGTACCCATCAAAGGCTGGCAGCCGGACAAAATTACAAAACATTCGACAAGGAACCACCGAAACAGTACAGTCCTATACCAGCCGCTTTAGACATCGAGCGAATTAGAATACGCTATTCAGGACGAACATGCAAATCCAACCACGCGTAACATCATCTTAGAACAAGAAAACAAGCAGTCAAATTTTACATACACAATTTCCGCAAGGAGATAGCATAGTATGTTATACCTATGAAACCGAAAAGTCTGTTGGCGCCCAACAGGAAGCAATGGAAATCGAGATATGGACACGAGAATCAAAACCAGTGACGCGCAACACATTACAAACAACCAGACGAATAACTCAAGCTGCTCGATTTGTTCCATCACTAACTCCGGCTATCCCACGGTCGTTACCTCAACCAGCAGTATGCGAACACTGCCAGAAGCCCGGAAATGCGAAGAATAACTGCTTCAAACTACGAAATTTTCACAACCAGCCTTAGGAAAAGTTGCTACCTCGTCGTGTGAACAACGTAACTACCAGAGACGAGACTCAACTGGAAGAACCGGAATACGAGTGCACTACATGCCAGGAAGATTGCAGCACATACGAATACGAATGCTCGAAGGGAGCGATTCCTCATTGACACCGGAGCAAGAATCAATTTACTCAAGCGAGAATATGCCCGAAGACTAATTAAACGAACCTAAACAAATTCAATTAGGAAACGATCACCACACACTCTACCATTCTACACACATGACAATTTTCGGTATCAGACACACTTTTTTAATAGTCCCGAACAATTTTCCGTTAATAGAAGAAGGCATAATTGGTTTACCAATCCTAAAGAAATACGAGTTTTCGATTGACAACCTGTATTTCTTTACAAAAAACAAAAAAACAACATACTTTTATTACAGGAATTACCAACCTCAGTTGAAGTACCAGAGCAGTGCATAACTACGCCTTGCAATATTAACAATGAGATCACTCGTGTTTGCTTCATCAATACTGGTAAGCACCCATTACGAACCTCTAGCGAAATCTATCGACCTAAAGAAACCGCATCCGCGAACTTGTATCCAAACTACGCCTTGATCATATTGAAGTAGCGTACGGGAACTTTATAACTAAGATCGTCAGCGCTTATCATGACATATTCTCCCTTGAAAACGATTCCTTACCCTGCACCAACCTCACCAGCCACTCCATCAACCTGCATTCGGAAAAACCAATTAACATCAAATCATATAGACTTCCCGAAATTCACAAATTAAAGATACGAAGACAAGTCAATGTTTGAATTTTCAATGATGTTAGAGAAAGGCATCACTGAAAATTCAAACTCACCGTTTAACGCCCCAGTATGGGTAGTACAAAAAAAAGGACGCCTCAGGGAAACAAAAATGGAGACTAGTAATTGACTTCAGAAAACTGAACAAACAGACAGACCAGGACGCCTACCCACTACTAAACTCTGACGAAATATTACAGCACCTAGGCAATGCAAAATTCTTTTCGGCATTAGATTTATCCTCGGGATTTCATCAAATACCACTGAGCCTCGAAAGTAAAAAATATACCGCTTTTTCGACCATGGACGGACATTTTCATTATAACCTCATGCCATTCGGCCTTAAGAATGCGCTTGCGACATTCCAGCGTATGATGGACACAGCTTTGTGTGGGTTAGTAGACCGCTACTGTTTTGTTTATTTAGACGACATAATTATATTCGGTAACACTATCGAAGAATACAATAAGAACTTAGCTATCATATTTCAACGATTACAAGACGTAGGGCTAAAATTACAGGCAGATAAATGCGAATTTCTAAAACCAGAGCTAGAATATTTAGGGCACGTAGTTACAGTAGAAGGAATCAAACCAAATCCGAAAAAACTCCAAGCCATTAGCGAATTCAAACAGCCAGAGACGGTAACACAGGTTAAATCATTTTTGGGACTTACAGGATACTACAGGAAATTTATAAGAAATTTTGCAAAAATTGCTAAACCTTTGACCAACCTCACACAAAAAAACACCCTATTTCATTGGACAGATAGACAAAAAACAGCATTCGACACTCTAAAACAAAAACTTTGCCAGACCCCAATACTTTGCTATCCAAACTTCAAATTACCCTTTACATTGACCACTGACGCAAATAACGAAGGAATAGGTGGGGTTCTTTCCCAGAGTAACCATCCCTGCTGTTTCATCTCCCGAGCATTGAATGCAGCCGAGAAGAACTACACTACTACGGAAAAGGAATTATTAGCCATTGTTTGGGCAATCAAGAGACTGAGACAATACCTGTTAGGAAGATGTTTTGTAATTCAGATCGACCATCAATCACTCAAGTGGTTACACAATGTACGTGATCCCTCATCTAGATTTATGAGATGGCGTCTCAGACTAGAAGAGTACGACTATGAAATTCAGTATAAAAAAGGCAAAGATAATGTAGTAGCAGACGCGCTATTCCGACTACATTCTCTCCGCATCATAGAGGACAAACCAATAAAACTAAATATCAAAATTCAGAGAAAACTCTCGATATCGTTAGAACAGCTTGATGACGAATTACCGGAAATCGAGGAAATCCTATCAGCCTCCGACGTCCTGTACGAACTCTATAACTCCTGGAAGACTGACCCGACCAAAGAACGACATATCAAACTTTGCCCCAATAGACCTAACTACACACAAATCATTCATCAACAATTAGGGCCATACAATGAGAGAAGAATGGCTATTACAATTAAACTCCCTACTCAAAAATTTAGGATCGGGTTAGGAGAAGTCTTTTCAAATTTACACATCGTAACGATTCAATTAATGCTCAGATTTCTAATGAAAGACCGACCGGACACCTCGATATCCTTAGCCATGGAACCGTATGTCGAAATAGACCCTGACGAAAAGAAACATATTATTCGAAATGCATGATAACATCAATCGGAGAAAACAAAACCATTGAACGAATCAAAAGCAAATACTATTGGAAAGGAATAGACAAAGACGTGGTTTACACGAAGATTACATAAAAAATTGCAAGACGTGTCAACAAAATAAGCTTACCAGGATACGACCCCGCGAAGAAGCCGTAATCCCGGGCATACCAAACAATCCCAACTACAAGATCGCGCTCGACATTGTCGGACCATTTCCCATCACGAAGCATGGAAACCAGTTTATCCTTTCAATACCAACTAACCAAATACCTCTTACTTATACCACTAACTAACCAAAAAGCATTTATCATCGATAAATTAATCAATCATTACATTTACATATTCTCATCTCCAAAACATATCCTTACCAATCAAGGGCGGAATTTTGTATGCAAGTTGATGGAATCGTTCGAAAAGGCATTCAAAATTAAACACGTAAAAACCACTAGTTTTCATCGACAAAGTAATGGAAGTCTAGAGCGAACACATGGTATAGTAAAAGATCTAATAAAAACCTGCACTGACGAACGAGAAGACGAGTGGGACGAGTATCTCAATCTAATTTGTATGTCTTATAACACCTCAGTACACTGCGGAACCGGTTGTATCTCTTTTGAACTAACCTTCGGACGTGAAGCCAACATGCCTTCAGCTATAGCGATAACTTCTAGCTTAGCTTACAAAGAATTATTTAAATTGTGGAAACTCAGGTACCAGGAATATCTTGACAAAGCAAAACTAGTTATAAGTAAAAACAAGAAACGTTACAAGGAAGAACAGGATAAGAAAATTAAGATTAAGAGTATATATAGAGAAGGAGATTCGATCCTGTTACACAATGATCGAAAAAAACACAAACTCAGTAAAGAATAGCTAGGGCCTTATGAAATACTAAAAATAATAACACCTAATTATCTTCTTGGAGATCAACTCCAAGAAAACACTATTGGTACACGGTAATTGAATTAAACCATCATTCCAGGGATTAGCGGTAATAGGTCATTGTTTGAACATACAGCCCATAAACGACACGAGGATACTGAAGGAAATCATAGGAACTGGCTATGTATACCATAGCACAGTAAGAACAAATATAGTTTTTAAATTAGACGAACTAGAAGAAAACGCGCAATTAATGAACATACAGCCCATAAACGACACGAGGATACTGAAGGAAATCATAGGAACTGGCTATGTATACCATAGCACAGTAAGAACAAATATAGTTTTTAAATTAGACGAACTAGAAGAAAACGCGCAATTAATACACAGAATAGCCATACCTGTCCACGAATACTGCTTAAAAAACGAATGCACTCGGGATACTCTATAATACAAAGTAAAATAAGACAAGCAAATCTATACAAAAACTCAAGATCATACTGCACAAACGAACTAAACTAATAAACGCAATCGACTCAATATTCAAGACTCTGTTCGGGACGTTAGACAATGACAACTTAGACTTAATCAACAAAAATTTAGACAAGCTCTTCAATGACCAAAACAAAATTAGTAGCATAATACAAAATTAGACTATTATGATAAGACAAGCATTTATAGACGACAACTTTAAAAGCCTCACGGCCTGGCTAGCAGAACAATCCACGAAACTACAGGAAACCTGAAACACTCTAACATTTGACGAAATGCTGCTCACTTTAGAAATATTGTATTCAGAATTTGCAGACAAAATTAATGAGTTCTACAATACCATAATTTTAGGGGAAAACAGGATAATCGACTCATTAGCATAGACCATTTCATACAAGCGTATAAAGATGTAACAAAAACCAAACCTATTATTATATTCGCAGAGAAAGAAAACTTTCAAATTGTTATAGATATGAGTAAACTCACGGCAGTAATAATTGACAACACAATCATTTATAGAATCGAAACCCCTAGAAGAACGCGAATGGATCATCATCAAATATTATTACCCCCATACCATGTCAAATTCACAACGTATTCTTTTGATAGATCACGATATGATATTAGAACAAGCGGGATCACAGATCATAATTAATGAATATTACTTAAAGCAGTATTGTAAAAATAGCCCTTTAGGACTCATTTGCGAACGAACACAACCTACGCGACATGACTATCACAACGGTTGCCAGGCCCCGAAATCAAACGATCACGCTCAGTGTGGCAAACCGTATTTCATCAATACCATAACGTTCATACCCATGTATCCAATAGATACATTGCAATACCGCAAAGACCACTGGAGGTACAAGCCCTTTGTAAAAGAATTAATAAAATCCACCTAACCGGTCCCTCTATATTGTCTAGCGACGAAGAATGCGTAATACTATATGATAACAATGTAATGAAAATTGGAGATAGTAACAAAGAAATTCAGATTCATGAAGCACCATACATACTCAAATTTAATATTTCTTCCGAAAACATAAAACTATTAGAACACCTCATACCACATGCACCATACGTAACTCCAAATTTCAATAATTACAAAACCACACTCGACTTTATGTATAACCAACTACAATAAACTAAAACCGCCCAACGAATCAAGAGCACGACAGAAAGAGCGTTCGACATATTACGATACGCGGGATACATATCATTAGGCCTAATAACTCTGTACACCCTCCGCAAAATAGGATTCTTTAAAGCACTGACCAGGATTGTGCCGAACAAATTATGTATTAAAATATTCTGTAATACCACAAACATTACGCAAAATCCTCAAACTAGTTTAGTTCAGCCGATAGCCCCGGGTACCTACATGGAACTCCAACCAACCTCCTAGAATTCATGCATCGAGATACGACCCACACGTGAACAATCCTACAACTTGGCCACAGAAGACATCACCATACCCAAAATCAAGACAGAAGTTGTACACTTTAGAGGACTAAAGTGAATCTAGCAAGAGGAGTGTAAATACGGCTAAAGGGAAAAACTCACTGACCCACCATTCGCTTATCACCGTGTGAAGACGGCTAAAGGGAAGAATTTGCTGGCTCACCATCCGCTTATCATCGTGTAAGACGGCTAAAAGGGAGAACTTGCTGACCGACTCACTGCCGAGTCAAACTCCCACTCATCAAACCAAGACCTGTATAAATAGTGACAGACTCAATAAAGAACAGTTCAGTCTGATTTTAACTACCAGTTGTGCTTTATACTATATATTCACGTCATCCTTAATTTTCCCACGGGTAATTAAGAAATTGTACAATTATCGTGCGCCAAGCGTAACGTGTACGAAGTGTTTGCTTAGTGAAACGCGTAAAAGTCCCGTCACATTTTATGTGACGTGTACGAAATGTTTGCTTAGTGAAACGCGTAAAAGTCCCGTGACACCACCATACACAAAACAACAATACTCAATCGTCCAACATTTTTACAGACTCCATGAGTGCAATCAGAGCAATAGAGAACATAAACAGTAAAACCACACATGAAGTCATCCTGAACATTCAGCATATCTATATGAATCTCATCAATAATAACAAACACATAATCATCGCCTGGGTCCCATCCCATCAAGGAATCATAGGTAATGAGGAAGTTGACATGGCAGCCAAAGAAGCAATATTGCCCTCGTCGGATGTCATCCGAAGACAAATCCTCTATCAGGACCTTGTTATAATATTACACCATACCGAAAAACAATCATGGAACAAAATATGGAACACCTCCAAAAAAATAAAAACCCATGAAATAATTCAAGATTTCTACTAAACAATGCCCACTAACAATATGAAAAGAAAAGACAGAATAGTTATGACAAGGCTTATAACAGGACACTGCAAACTCACACATGAGTACCTATTTAAAAAAACAGACCCCTAATGTGTAACCAATGCAATCAAACAATATCAACCCATTACCTACTAATTGAATGCAGCAAGTACCATGCCCAAAAATATAAAATAACATCATCAACAGCCCTGACATTACAGAAACTTATAGAAAATATCCTGAACTACCTAAAAGAAACTAACATCTACCACAAGATATTAGAGTTTAGAAAGGAAAGAAACAGCACCAAGCCGTTGCTAATGAACAGAAAGTAGATGCGACGTTAACCAGAAATGAAAAAAAAAAAGATTATTGAAAATGTGCGAAAATAAGTAAAAAATATACAATGCAATTTTTTCATAAGATACTTTGTTTTAAGAAAATTAAGTTTAAAAATTTATTAAATACAATAATACACATTTACCAAGACAATTCTTATCTGAACATATTTAAACTCTATTGAAAATGAGGCTTTAAACAGAAAAATTTTATTGTTCATTTTTTACTTATTTTCTTCGGATAACCTCATAACAGATTAGCTACTTCTATTAGTCCATAATTAAATAAATTCAAGTATACTTAATAAATTTTCGAATTTGATTTTCTCGAAAACAACATCTTAAATTTTAGTTGAAAGAAATAGAAATTATATACATAAAATATTCAAGTATACAAGGTGCGTCGGAATAAGACGTGCAGATAGAAAATGATATCTCATAAAGAACTATTAACATAAAGAACATTAAGACAAAAATAGAGAATAAAATTTTTTAATTTGAGGCTTTATTTTCGAGAAAATCAAGTTTTAAGATTTATCAAGTATGCTTGAATTTAACTAATTCTAAACGTGACAAAAAATAATAATTAACAAGAAGTTATTCTACGTGCATTCTACGTTATTCTAAGTAAAAAATGTAGAATAAATTTTTCTCATTTAAAGCTTCATTTTTAAGAAAATAGACTTTGAATCCGTTCGTTAAAAATTGTTTCGTTTCAAATTAGATTCTCTCGAAAACGAAACATCTTACACAAAAATTTTATTCTATATTTTTTACTTATTTTCCCACGTAATATAACCTCTTGTTAATTATTTTCTATCACGTTTAGAATTAATTAAGATCAAGTCTATCTGATAAATTCAGTTTCTTCGAAAATGAAATTTCAAATTAAAAAACTTTATTCTACATTTTTTTCTTATCATTTTGTAAGGAATTATCTCCTGTCCGCCTGTACATGTTATTATTATTATTATAACGCACCTTGTATAAATAAAAAAATTTCATACTTCTGATATTGGTATACATATTAGTAACAAACTGAAAAACGAATGACGAAAATGTTGCAGAGACAATTCTTTATGAATTATGAAACTTTTGTTCATTAATCTTCATAATTTGGTCGGTAAAAATGAATTATGTTGCTCTTCCTGATTCATATCACACTGTGTTACGTTCTATAAATATCTTTTATCATGAATTTTGTCTTGTCTGATCATTGTGAACAAATTATAGTAAACTATAGATAAGATACGAATTTTGCATTACTTTGAATTGCACTGTTTCATTAATCAACAAAATAAATAAATTAATAATTAACAAAATAAGTAAATTAATAAATAAATCTGAAAAACATACAAGTTTTTTCGAATTGTATCGCATGAATACTTATAAATAAAGGAAAGAATGTTTTATAATTTTAATTCGAGTAAATTTTGCATCTCTGCAATTTCATTTTCAAATTTACTATGCAAATTAAGCAACAATGGTTTAAGAAAGTAAATGAGTCAACGTTCATTTGAATTTTTAATGTAGCGCAGGTTTCACTCACCGGAAATGCGGACAAATACAGCATTTTGTTCTCCACTGTCCACCGTTATCTCTACACTTCTCCTCTGTAATGATAAAAAAGTTTAAAACGATTTACGTAATATTTTTCTGACCGATAATATAAATATAGAAAATGTGTAAATTAAGTGACGACATTAACACAAGATTGAAGATAATTTTCTATACTTGAGATAAAAAATGGTATTAACAATGATAGTGACGCAAATCTTTCCTACGAATAAAATAGACGTGGATTAAATGCATAAAATTCATTTTGAAATGATATAAATTAAAAATTGAGCTCATAACATGTTCGGTTAATGAAATAACCATTCAAGTGAAGACATGATGCTAATGTCTTGTTAATTAAGTACAGTCTTATAATTAAAAGTGTATATATAGATCTAACATTTTTATTTTTTATGAACGATGATAATATCTCCATAGCAGTTTAGAAGTTAAGAGTATAGAACCAGAATATTTACCTACTAGATAAAGATAATTTAAATAAAAAATTTTTGTTGTTATTTTATATGTAATATATAGTATATTACAGTGCTAGTTTTATGATCGTAATGTGAATAGATGGAATGTTTTAGCATTTGTTGATATTTATACACTGTAATGAGATTTGTTAAACATGGAACAAAGTTCGATTTATTTTCTTAAAACAATAAAATATTAATGCTTTTCATATTGTTTTTTAATTCAGTCTCAAAATTTAGAACTTTTCTTTTTCTAACAAAATTTTCTGTATATTGGGAAAATATATGGAAGAAAAAATCTTTTAATCGATGATATTTCATTTATCTTATTCGAAGAGAACAAAAATAATCTTCAATGTGAACACTTTTGGACAGTTCCATTCCAATACCCCTTTCGGACTTCCGGAACTTCGACAACCACCAATCCGATCCTCGAAACTAAATTCCTCGCGTGAGAATCAATTCTCTTTTCTTGTCCCGTTCAACTTCCTTCCTCTCGTGAAAAACAGACTCCGATGAACTTCCCCCGAGAAACAAAAGAATCGAAAACTGTATTTGATGTCGAAAATACGAGAGTTTGAACGAAAACAAGAAGAAAAGATTCAACGTCAGTGACGAGAAGAGAAACGAGGAAGAAAGAAGAATGATAGGATGGAATAAAGAAAAAAAAACGAGCGAAAAATGTAGAATGTAGCCCGATGACCGATAGATACAGTGACCTGGCAATGGTCGATGATTGAAACTTGCTGGCAAACTTCTCCGTAGCAGATCAGGCCAACTGTCAATTGCAAAATTGGGCGACCTGGATTTCGAGGTACCCGGGTACCGTTTCGATGATACGCTGGGACGATTACCAACTCCGTGATAGGCCTGCGAAACAGAAGAATCCTCGATGGAACGACAGAATGTGTACTAATTACGCCGGACACGTAGAAGAACTTGGTAGAATTTGTGAATTCCGTAGGTCTCTGGACTAATCTCGAAATCTCTCGAGCACGCTTGATGTAACTCATTACGTAGTCGATATGTTATACATGTATTTTAGAAGAGAAACGGAAGCGACGTACACTTGAAAAAATAGGTCTTTTGTTTTTATCAGAGGATTTTATCAAAATCGGAGAGAATTGAAATTTACGAAATATAGTGTCAAATCTGTAGGTATTATTGGATATAGTCATTAGATGTGATGTTCAATACATATGCTATCTGAATGAGTTTCAATTTGGATAAAGTCTATATATACAAACGACGAATCGTAGTAAAGCTATTCTCAATTTTAATTTTGATGAATTCTAATTAAATAGATGCAGACTTCTTGAGACGATTTGAAACTTTCTACACACTTTCAAGTCGTAATACTGGATTGATATATTTTATGATTTGTGGTATGTCGTAGTAGGTCGCTGTATGTAAAATTTGCAGTTTAATTTTTGCAGCAATGTGAATTTATATGTCAGTTTCAAAAAAACTATTTGTTATGTATCATGAACTCATGTAGAATGAATGAACATTCTACAGGAAATGAACATTGTTCGTATCATACGAAAAAATTAACATTATGCTCTTTTCACATTGAAATTTACATGCTAGTTCACAGATTACTCACGAAAACGTTTTCTTTCTAATTTATAACTTGTACAGTAGACATTTCCTTTATTTAATAGTTGTTTTTATAATGTATTATAAGTTCCATCATAAAGTAAGTCTTGCTGCTTGACAATTTGTATTTTCAGATGTGTCCAATAGTAAATTTGTTTTTATAATTGCACGGTTTCATTAACGAAATATGACCAACGTATGAACAACGAATTTCTAAGAATTTGCGAATCTTGTTTAAATATATTGAGTAGACAATAATAGTAAATAGTATTATAACTTATAGTAAAAGACAATATTATAATAAGAAAAAGAAATTTATTTGAAATAAATGTGATTAATTCGTTATATGAGTCAAATAAAGTGTTACAAGCTATTTTCTCGGAACATACAGCAATTATCGACTTTCTATCGAATTTTTTGTTTTAATTTAATGGCACCAGAAGGCTGGTTATTATTTGGAAAACAGATGATGTTTTTGAGATAATAGTGGGTCAAACGGAAATCCGCTTTTTTAATGGAATATTATATTAATGTCTGTTATCCATCTCCTAAACGTTTATTTAATTTTTAAATCATACCGTTTCGCATAACATTGTTTGTGTCGTAAACTTACAATATGATTCAAATATCATTGAACATTTAAATAAATGTCTAGAAGTGAATGGTCATTATTTTGAACATTTAATAAATTGAACTTAAATACAGAATATATCTATTTTTATTACTCTGTGATATTTTCACGTATCACAGAGTAATAAAATATTTCACGTAGTACTATTTTCCATCCCATAATTTCTTCTAAAATATCAAATAGCGTTTCAACTAAATGAGTAGAAATTAATAGATTCTACCTATTAATACAGCATCTACCGATTTACTTCATAAACATCATAATTAATTCTTCAAAATAATTCTTTTCTTGGTACCATTTAATGAATTTAAAAAAAATTTGTCGACAACTGCTATGAAAAAGAGCTTGTAATATTTTATCTATCACCCTGTATAGATTGATTCTCTTTCTATTTGATCATAATCACTTCATTAATTTTTCATTTTCATGACACATCTTAAATACTTAAATTCTTTTGCATGCTCAAACATTTTTTAAATAAAGATTTACAGTTATATTCCGAATTTTATAAAATCGGAGGGGAAATGGAAGCAAATTTTTATTTTCTATTTTTAATAAAAATTTTATAAAATAGAAGTTCATTTTCTTCTCCTCACTGATTGCAGTTAGTTTTCGTATCGAAGAAAGTAAATAGGTATATTGAAATGTTTTTTTTAAAAATACTATCTTGTTTATTCGTTGAGGATTTCCACTATTCATTTATTAGAAAATATCTATTCATTGGTCATTTGAGCCATTTTTCACTTAATCGTACATCAGATTTTTAATGAAAACTGCGAGTATCAAACATTACTAAAATTGTATTCCGGGATGTATGATCCCAGTAATAATACAGCTTATTTATAATGCATTTAGAAAATTAATTAAATAACGATTTATGAATACCAATTTTATGCAGCTCAAGTGCTCATTTATTGGACAGATACTACGTTTGTAATACTTTTACGTTTGTGCTTAGCAACAAACTACTTTCGTATCTTGTACTTAACAAATTTTTAGTTCTCAATGTATCGTGAATTTTCTATGATTCGTTTATTTGTGATATCATTTAGAATAATTGTTAATTTTGTAAATACAATATGATTTTAAATGCTTATGAATGTTTCATTCAAATGTTCTTTCTATGATATGATCTTCAAATGATCCTGAATTCCGAAAATGAAGATTAAACTTAAAATTCATAGCTGAGAAGAATGTGTGCAAGTATTTACTGTAGATATTTTAAACATCTAACATGAAATATTAATGAAATATTAATGAAATAATAATTAGGTGAAAAATAAGTGATAAATGCTTTATGGATTTTATAATCAATTTTCAAACTTGATTTTCTCAAAAACAAAGCAAAAACAAATGGAAAAATTTTATTCTTCCTTCTTGACTTACTTTTACATGTAGAATCACACTACACACTACCCTGGCCGATTTTAGGAACATTTCATACAGAGTGATATGAGTGAGGCCACTTAAATATCTTTTCGAAATGTGATGAAGCAAAAAATATTTTGTCTAACATAAACGGTGTCGAAAAATTTAAAAATTTTTGGACATTAGTGTCATTTCAAGATTATATTCTTTATATATCTAAACGTATTTTTTTACCAGCTACACGATGTAATAAAAAAAATATAGTTGTATGGAAAAAAACATCAATGACCTTGAAAATTCCCAAAAAAAAAGTGACCTTGGGAAAAAAAAAATATTTTTACCAGTTATATTGGTCAATACCACTTTCGATACCGCTCATGTTATGGGTAAATATTTTCTGCATCATTATAATTCTAAAAAATATTTAAGTGGTCTAACTTAAATAGATCACCTTGTATATCGTGTAAAGCAAATTCAAAATATCACAACTACACGATATACGAGTATGATCTCTGTACCTATATGCTGTACCTATATTGTATCTCAGACCAATGGCATATGTGTTGCAAAAAGCAAAATATATTTTAGCGTTGAATATATTTTTACGAATATCGTGAAAACTGAAGCTAAACTACGCAGTGACTATATGTTTAAGAAGAAGGTGTGAATGAATCCACATTTTTTAATTGGTATATATATATATATACATATATGATCATAAAAATCGAGGTCATCTGCTATATAAATAATTATCATTTTTTTGAAATGTGTGTCCAAAAATCTATCATTGAACAGTTGGAGAAATATTTCTCCAGATAGTAATATGAAAGCAATATCAAGATAATTAAAAAAAAATATCTTGTGTACATATGTATGAATGCTATCTAATATATACTAAGATATATATACATATGTACTAAGTTTTATATTAATTCTAAAAATTAAATTATCAGAATCGAATATTTTTATCTCCGAGTAATCTATTGAAATAAAATTAAAATATCTGTTAAAATATTTAGATCTATTTAATACCTAGCTTATTAACTTTCGATTGTCTCCTATTTCTCCAATTTAATTTTTTCCTTAGTGTCAAATTGACACAATGGTAAAACAATAAAAAGGTAAACAGTTAAATCTACAAATTCTTTTATCAACAGTAAATAAAATAAATTTCTATTCAATTGTGTATAACCTACTTTCAGATATCTAATTATGTCGTGAAAAATATGTATATCAAATTAACACAAGGATGAAGGTTAAAATATTAGAATCATTTATAATCTACAATGACACGCAATCGAATATCTTCAAGTAACCTAAACTGTTTTGTATATAAACAAGAGGGCTACGTAGTTAATTAATGCAGCTATAAATAAGAAACGACAACAGCCACAGAATAACGACATCGACAATAACGTAAATCATGGTTATCTCCTTCATAATGCAAATGAAACTGTCACGATCATCGATCAAAGTAAATTGATATTGAAAGAGTACACACTAATTTTCGAAAAAAACATCTTCCTTTTATGATAATAACCTTATTCTGAACTATGATCAGTCTCATTGAAAGTAAATATTGTTAAAGAGCAGACTTCTAATATTAACGATGTAGTTGCTATAATTTACTTGTAAAATATATTCGTTGATAATTCGTTCATCAATTATCCAAGAAGTTAATAATACATTCAATTATATCCACAAACGAACTAAATCCAAGGTAGTGATATATCATAATTACATGCCTGAATAACATGCATTCCAAAATATTACAATGGAACATTAACGCTGATTTCTTTCATCGCTATTGATGAATTATTTGTTTTTTAAGACTTTTATAATAAACTTCTCTACTACAACAATTAAAAATTGTAAGAGCTTTTCTTAAAAATCGTAACTCGAATCATACTGGCGATAGAATAACAACTTTATAACAAAAATTACCAAAATATTAATGCTAAAAGACTTGAATTGACACAATATTTTGTGGGAGAAAATCTGATTCCAAAGGGAAAATTATAGAAAAGACATATAAATAAATATTTCCTACTCATTTCTACTTATTTGTATTTTCTATTCATTTTAATGCATTGTACATGATACTTTTAACACAATAAATCTAGTCCTTTGCAGTGTCGGCATAGTTTACTATTTTGAATGGAATTCATTATTCGATGATAAATGTTTACCACAATTAATCACTTATATAGACTACAGACTAGTTATAATAAAGTAGGATATAATATAATATTAAGATGTCAATTTGATCTGTTGAAATTAATCGAAAAGCTGGTGAGTTATGGATTGAAAATTCTAATATAACATGATAACATGATTCTAATATAACATGATATTAAAACGGATTTAAATAGTTTCATTTAAAACGTTCTCAATAAAAAACATATCGCTGCTATGGATACTGAAAAGGCATCAAATCAAATCAAATTTTCAAAAACTATAGTCTCAATGAAAACACAGGTTTCAAAGATCGATAATTTTTCATGCAGCACGCATAATATAATAGAAAACAAATCCTCAAAACTGAGAATCTTACTTGTAATAATTTGTTAAATGATTCTTAATAATTCGTTAAGAACTTGACTTACTTATATAAAAGATTGAACCTTATTACCATCCAAGATATATTACAGAATAATTGCAATGAATTACAGAACTAAACTTACTTCAGAACCTTCAACAGATCTCATTCGAGTGCCTCTTTAAGGCTTTATTTAACTGCTTTATTTAGATGAATAAAACGATCAATATTTATCGAGATTCTTGGCATTATATTTGATAGTTAATTATCTTGAAAGCCACTATTAACTAATTTTAAAGAAGGCGTCTCAATGTTTTGAAGGTCTTATTAAATGATCAATACATATCATGCTACAGTTAGATCAAACTACAGATTTGGAATCTATGCAAATTCTAATTTTTCCAAAGAAACTTTCGATACAATTTATAACATGACACTAAGAATTTCAACTAGTATTTTTAAAATAGAAGCTGTTTAAAACATTTTTCAAACAATTGGACCTTTGCTTCAAATTGAAAGAAAAAAGTTCAGTATCCTATATGCAATTACTAGCATTCTTACCAAGAAAACTAGCATATGAAATTATTTTTCTAAAAACGAATAACTGTAATTCTATTTTTCACATCAAAGCATTAAAATCCTTTGGTCAGTGAGCCAAAGATTTAGAAGAATTCAATACCAATTTATTACGAAACTAATCTTCTTACAAGTTTTCTTCCTACTAAGAATTAATTAGTAAATAGTCTAAATAATGAAACACACATGTGTGACAGTTTTTTAAAATCTAATGATACAGGCTATCTTTATTAATATAGATATAATAAAAATCAAGCTTTTCAATCAATACTTGATTATTACTGTTGAATTAATTGGAATACATCAAGTAATGAAGTTTGTTTCTGGATGACCTATATACATAATATGCAATATCTTTAAAATCGAATTGCGCTATCGACTTAATAATTAGTCATTTCATTAATGACTTCATTACTCTTTAAATATTACAGTAATAAATTACGATGTTACAGAACAGCAAAGAAGATATTACAGTAATATATCTCTTTCTATGTAGAATTGAATTAGAAGCAATGAAAATTGTGAATAAAGCAACAAAATAACCTTTAAAGGTAGTATAGAAAAATAATTAGAAATATGTAGATAAAGAAAGAGAAAATTTGGTTTTCCCGTGAACCTTGGAACTATAGACAGTGTTCGGGAAAGTTTCCATGCTACAATACCGACGGTCTGGGTACAGGCACGTACGGGAAAATTTATTGCCTTTGAGTACCCTTAGCAGGCTGTGTCGCCCAAAACACTGGCCACACGGCTGGACTTCTTCTAAGAAGACGAGACACTCGACCGTGGATTGAAGCATGGCGCCAACTTTCCCGAACACGTGAGAAGTACGGGCCCGCGAGATCACCCAGGACGCCAAAGGGTATCTGGCCCTTCGCGCCCCACCTTGGGCCTGCGATTTTCGGCTTACAAGTTAGAATTAGTTTGACTTCCGAGCAATTAGGTTCACTTTCTCGAGACACAAAACTACCACGAGGGGAAAATCCCTGATATTTCAGCGCGCGAATACACATACAGTCCACTTATCACGATCTCGCCACGCTACACACGCGCGCGAACAATACTTATAATTAGAAAAGAAGTAAAAAGTTTTGAGTGATTGAAGAAAATGAAAGTATATATAATATATGAATATATAAATTTAATTGATTCAAAACAATTTTTATCATTTATTCTCTTTCTATAAAAGAGGTAAATGTTGTATGCCAATAGTGCAATGATAGAATTAGGGCTAAATAAAATTAGAATAAATAGTTAGGACTAAATAAAATTAGAATTAATACTAGAAACAGTAAAATTTTTATTTCTTGATATTTTTCTTAAATTAAACTCCTATTATATTTTGCAAATAATTGCTGGAGAACAATCTATTTTAAATAAAAAGTACACACTTTTAAAAATCAAAATTTGCAAGTAATCAATATTAATTATTAAAGATAATAGTTTTCGCTAATTTGTTAGTGGATCAAATCGAAACATGTTTTTTGTTTCTGATACTTCGTTTATGATTTTAAGTATGTCGATTGTTCGCGCGCGTGATAGCGAGACGAGATCGCGTTTATCTAAGACTTGTGGACTGTATAATTCGTACGCTAAGTATTAGGGGCTTGTCCCCTCGTAGTAACTCTATCGCAGGAGAATATCTTTATTTGTCGGAAATCGAATTGATTCTGATTCTGGAAGCCGAAGGAAAGCCCGAACGTCTCCTCGGTTCCCCCTCCTTCGGCTTCGGGAAAGCGCGGTCCAGGGTCCAGGGTGGGGCACGAAGGGCCAGATAGCCGTTGCCGTCCTGGGTGATCTCGCTGGGCCGTGTTTTCTCACGTGTTTGGGTAAATTGGCGCCATGCCTCAATTCACGGTCGAGGGTCTTGTCTGCCTAGAACAAAGTCCAGCCTTGTGGCCAAGGGTTTCTGGCGACGCAGGCCTGTTAAGGGTACTTAAAAACCAATAAATTTTCCAGTACGTGCCTGCCCTCAGACTGTGGGTATTGTAGTATGGCACCTCTCCCGAACATCGATTATGATTTTAATTCATTGATCAATTGCATAAATATGTAACGCAATATATTAAAAGTGAACAAAAGAAAAATTGTAAATTTATATCGATGATTTACGCTTCTTTTTACAGGATAAACGTAATTAATAATCTCTATAAAATCATCAGTTCGAGGATGCTGCTAAAATCCGTACACTAATGGATTGTTATTATTCAAACAATTCACGTTTACGCAATTAATCGTTCCTTTAGTCCTAATTCTACCGATTAGTTGGCGAATATCGTGTTTTTTATGTTCTCACTTGTGCACTCGACAAACAGAATTTTCTACCTAGCTGGTCTACGTTACGCAATCTCTGTATTACAACCGCAATACGTTTAATATTGTGGACTTATAAATGGAAAGCAGCTTATTCGGATAGTTGTGCAATGCGTTGTACGCTTGCAACCATGAACCTTCAAACGATATGAAATGATTGAAAGGATAATCGAGGACTGCTCTATTTGATACTTTGATCGAGCGATAAAACGATATTACTCTCATCGATATAATAGGTTTTAGATTTTTTATTGCTATAATTATTCATTAACTTTCATTATATCACTTTACCTGTAATAATATATGCTTATTTAATTTAATTCATTACATGTTAATCAAGTTTGAATATATTCAACGTTAATTATTCATTATCCGAGAATTTGAAATAAAATTATTTAAAAAAAATTAATGAAGAAACGTTAAAAATCAGAAAGAATATGTAATACAGAAATATGTAATATAGAACTTTTATTTATTACTCGTTAAAACACGTAACTATACGATACTTTATATATCTAAAATAAATATATGAAAATTCTATCTTTTAATGAATAGATGTAATTATAACGAAAATTACGTATTGAAACGAAATTTCATAATAATTCAATGTTGTTATTTATTAATTCAAACTCTGCAACAGTAAAAGTACCAACGAAAGACAAAAAAAGATTAAAAAATTCCATCGAAAATTAAAATTCAAATTATTAATATTATGGTTGTTGAAGCTCAGATAGCTTCAAATCGTGATCGAAGTATTCTCTGTCAAATCGCGAGTTATCGATGTTATAACAATCGTAATCAAAACATTTGGAAATATCAAAAAAATTAGACTGTCACTACAAAGATTATCATACAGCGCTTCTGGAAACTCAAGATTGATTAGAAGAAGTCGTTGCTGTTTAGCATTTATATCGAATGGACCACATACGTAACTTCTATAATGGTTTCAACAATTTTTAAACTTTCACACTTCTCGCAACTTCATGGTTCTGCAAGCGAACAAGTGTATGGAATATGTTACGTGCGCGATGAATAAATTCGGAAAAATCAACTTACACGAAGAAACGTAGAATTTTTTCTTGTGCAAAAGAAATCTTTCACTACCTAGACACCACCTAGAATTTCGCAATGCTTCTCATATTGTTGTAGTCATTCGAGAAATCCTCAGTTATCGCGTTCAAAGAAAGTATCTACCTCTGAATTGATTCGATGATCGTCTTGAATTGGCTCAAAATATTCATAATCAATTACGTGACGGACATACATTTTAAATTTAAGATGCCAACATATCAAATCCATCTATTATCAAAAGAATTAAGGTCAACTCAGATCTTTGAGTAATTGACGTCAATGACACGATTAATTATTACGTATTTGCTTTGTATTTAAGAATTATTACGCTCGCAAATCTCTAATGCCGTGTCCACATTGCTGTTTTGCGAACTGCTCGCGTACTGTTTGTCAATAGTAGTGTGGACACTTTAGCGAATTATGATCAGGTTACAGCGAGTTCGCTTGCAACAGTGAACAATGTTCGCTTGGTACATCTGAGAATCTGTTCACAAATTCAAAACGCATGTGGACGCATTGAAGGTTGAAAGCACCAAGCGAACAAGCTGGAACTGCTCTTGAGCAGTATCTTGAGAGAGTGAGATATCCATGGAATACTCAAATAGAGCAAAATTACCCGGCTATCTCATGAGATATTCGAGAATCCAGGTACCCGATTATCTTACAAAATATTTGAAGCTAGAGTTATTATTTATACTTCTCGAATACCCGATATAATTTTATTTATAAATGTTTGGATTAATTTATGTTTTTATGATAAGTAATAAAACTGTATTTATGTTTTTATGTTCATTAGAATGATAGAAAAAAAAAAATGTTTAGCCACTTGCGCTAGCAACTGATTGCGGACCATAACGAGTGACCAAAAAATCATATACAATAATTCGTCGCTCTCTTCTTGAACTTGTCGGAATGATATCACTGGATAGAAATTATTGAGAAGTAAATTTATTATATTATATGCCTATACTTAAATATACTTAAAACTGAGAAAATATTGCAATTTTGAGACAAAAAATTCTCGTGCGTGGCACGTCATTCCAGCGCAAGAGGTTAAGATTGGTAAAACTTGTTAAAAGATATTTATATAGCTCTGAAAGAGTGTTTTGTATTGAAAATATTGTTAGTTCAAGGCAGACGAGTTCTACTACTGGAAAATGTAAACTCATTAATATTTTTATACAAATACATCTAATTTAAAATGATTACTTTATTATTTATCGCTAATACATAAATTATATTGCAGATATCCGAATAATATAGGTAGAAATAATAGATATGTAGTCTCAACTGTCTTATGAGATATTCGGGTAATTTTTTTACGCCGATAGCTCACGGATAACTTGAATACCCGGGTATCTCATAAGGAATAGCTCTAGTGGATGCGATACAACTTCTATTAGCGAGCAGTTCTATCCAGTGTAACAATTCGACAGATCCAAAGGTTTGATTTCTGCGAGCTTGGACACTGATATTAACAAAAGAAATTCACGTTCTTGGTGTTAAAAAAGAAAAAAAGAAATACATTTATTCCTCAACCAAATTTTATAACGTGTGACATCTTGCGTATGTATATTTTGTGTAGTAACGCACGGCAATTTTTTTATGATGCGCGGCGATTTCTAACTGCTTGCTTTTGATTCAAAATGTTTGAGCATCATTTGGAAATTAAATTGTTTAATCGTTCTGCTAGTTAGAAGGGCAAGATCAATAGTAACGAAGCAAGCATTTAAAAATAATTGTTGAAATGGTGAAGTGACCGAATGATCTTAAATATTGTCTCTATTAGACTATTCTTATTAGGTACTGTGATATTAGTATTCTTATTGGCTAACTTGCTATGGGTGCCAAGAAATTTGACCATTATTTCGATCCTCCTACCCATTATTTTGCTTAAAAGTCATATTACTAGTCTTATCATACGAAATGCGCACTTATCATGTGTGATCTTGCTTCGAATCTCTATAATGTTACTACATTGGTCCGATGGCACCATGTGTAAAATTATTTGTCAGTGCGTCAAATGTATCCGTATTAAGCCAACCATTCGTCCATTACTTGTTACTTGCTGCCCACGTAACAGATGGTCGTATTTATTAATTGCATGAACAACTGCAACCTTTTTTTTGTTAATCGCAATGAACACATGTGAAGGTCTACGTCACTGTATTCATCTACTTGGCCATGAAGTGCATATGTATCGTATTCAATTTATTCAATGCTGTATTTAAAAGATTCGTCATTTATCATAAAATATATCGTAACATTTGTTCGGATAACAGAATAAATTTCTCGTTAGTGTTACTAACGAACTGTTTATTATCTCACTCGACAGTCTATGAAAGGCTGCTGTCAATAGAGTTAAGCAAAACGTAATCCGATTAACGATTCACGTGATTATGATTAATGTGAATTCAGGATATCAATCATGATTACTGATTATCAAATGGTCAATAATCATTGAGTAATGAATAAAGATAAGTAATCATAATCGTTGTAATCATTAATCATTGAAATTATTGCACTTTACGCACAATACTACAATTTTATAAGAATTTATTGCACTTTCTTCTTTGATAAATTTCTAAAATTTTTCCATCAACTAAAATTGATTGATCTGCATGATTCTTAAATTGATGACACTATCTTCTATACGATTTGATGAAGATGGATTATTTAATGATGTGCTTGTCGAATCATTAAAATTTAGACCATTTTTATTCATTTTTATACTTTTATATTTTTATATTTTATTTTTATTAAAGATATATGTGTATTGAAGAATAATATACTTCTAATATAATACTATTATCTAAAAAAAAATATGTGTAGATATTCTCTCAAGCTTACAACTAAGCTGTGATCTCAAATGGTACAAATAGCTTCAAGATGACATATGTATATGTTAGCCGATTGACACGTTCAATACGGATGTGAATTTGCACATTTACAGTGTTTATACTGAACGAAGAAACAACAATATGAAGAAATACATACATAAGAAATATAAACACAAGCATAATATCTAACATAGAGTACAATTTCCAATGTATAAATACATAATACAGATCCAGTAAAACATGAACTAATCACTTAATGATTTAGATTACTGCTCACAAATTACAAAAATTAATTATGATTACTGATTACGATTTCTATGACTATATTCAATAATCGATTAAAAAAATACAAAATAATTGATTATTGTCCAAGTCTTTCGAGTATCATGTTAAGCGCCTTGTATGTCAAGAAATTATTCATTTTCAAACAATTCAATACGTTCGCGATTGACGTTGAGTCGATTTTCCACTCGTGTTTACCAACTCCTCTCTTCTTTGACCTTAATAATTCCATCGTGTTAATTTAAGATCACTTTCTGATCGGCGCTTCAATTATGAGCATGCCAAGGGCCAATCTTTGCGTTTCACCTGTCAATCGAATGGACATTACTTTCGAAAGCTGAAATATTTAGAATTTCTGAGCGAAGTGATACAAGAAGTATATTAACATTCGCCTGATAAATGACTCAGAAGGATCATAATATTGACGTGTCAATTTTTCACCATTATGTTGGCACTTGGAATGTGACGTATTATCCTTTATCAAAGGAACGTAAAGTGTAGGTGAATCCTAGACTTCATCAGATCCACCAGACGAATGTTCTTTCGAATGAGACGGACTGATCCGCATTTATTTCATTGTCTGCGATCTAAAATCTCATTGTTATTAATACAACTCTTGGAGAGTGACGTAACACCGCGTCCACATGTTGTTGGCGAGCTGCTTGTGAACTGTTACGATCGCGTTTGCAACGGCGAACATAAACGGTATATCAAAGAATCGAGATTTACTTTGTACTACTGCGTCCACACTGCTAACAGCAGTTTCTGTGAACGAGTAACTTGCAAATTGCTCGCGAGTAGTTCTGCCTAGTGTAGATTTAGCATTGTAAAGCAAGTGGCAAAGTGGCGAAAACTGCGAAGTCGAACTTTTGTGAAAGGTATGCAAGCCCGAGGCTGAGCCACACATTCTCGTGGTCTTGGCTGGCAATGTTTTGTTTGCGAGTTCGCGTTCACTGTGACTTCCGGACCAAGAGGCCAAGTAGGTCACCTCCTTTCGATGATGTGTCATCTCTTCATGATTAGCGCAATTAATATTTACCGGTAACAGGTTTACAGGTTGTGTCTTTGACACGGCAGAGCTGGTCTTTGACGCCCACGTATAAATATAAAAGGGATATCTGCGATCTAAAATAACATTACTTTGGTAAGTAAACTGTGGAGAAACAGTTGCCGATTTATAAAGAAATATTGTCGACGGACTACAGCTTCCTACAATAAAAGACTATAATATCAGCGCAATCATTAACTCCTTGCGCTGGCAACTGATTCGTGGACCATAACGAATGACCGAACCGTATACAATAATTCGTCGCTTTCTTTTTTTTTTTAATTCGTCGGTACGATATCACTGGGTAGAAATTATTAAGAAGTAATAAACTTATCATTTGTTTTGCCTGGGTTACATTTAAATATACTTAAAACTGAGAAAATGTTGAAATTTGGGACAAAAAATTCTCGACGTGCGTGGTACGTTATTATGCGAAAGAACAAAAAAGATAAGATACTTCATATATATTCTTGTGATAGCTGTATTCAAACGCAAAAGGTTATTTTTTAGTCAAAAGAGTAATTTATATTCGTAAGCTATGTTATTCATGGTTCGCAGTTCTATGCTTTCTATGTTCATTCCGTCTCTATAAGCAATGATGTTATTAGTTGGATCTTACCAAAGAGTAATTAATAACTCAATCAATCAACCAATCAAGCATCAAAGAAATTTCGCGATACTTATCTAATGTAGCTATTGTTATTCATCCTTTCACGCATGATTTCCCTCCTTGCATTATTTTGGGAGTACTCCGTAAGATAAGAGTGTTATAACTGTAGCAGTTAGAATTGTTAAAACTGTCAAAGTATTAATAAATCGTTCTGATGGACGTATTGTTCGAATCGCTTAACCGTTCGCATCACTTATGCATCTCACTATTTAGAGACAGTTACATTTTCCCTGTATTTGTTTCTCATAGTTCAACTCTATTTACTTTACTTCTTTCCAATCATGAAACAATTTTTCAATATTAATTTGTCGTGTTAACATACACACGTACAGTAAATAAAAATCTATTATATTAAGAATAAGTAATAAAATATTTTGTAAATACATCAAGAATCACTTTAAAATCAATAAAGAAACAGTTTCAAATTTTGATTTATTGTAATATTTATTGTAAAAGATTTTCAAGAACCGAGATCGACATCGTAATTGTTTTCAATTCTTCAAAATATTATTTTACAAAATAATTAAATCATGTTTTTGTAAGATTTTACCAGATTCTATAGAATATCCTATTCGAAGTGAACAGCAATTATCTCCTAAACTATTTGTTAGACAAAAAATTGTTTCAAATAAAATTTACTTTGTTTCGAAGGGGAGATTATCACAAATTTTGTCTAAGTGCTGAGATTTCAAAGATTTTATTCGATTTCTTAAATAGAATAACGTGCTTTTACTCAGATAGACGTGTAATTTATTCCAAGATGAATTCCTCAACCTAAATATGTTGGTGTTCCAAGGTCGTCCAAGGTCATTTACTGCCGTTCAAAATTTATCTTCATTGAATATTCAGAAATATTCTTATATCATATTAAAAATAATGTTTGCAAATGTGTTGATTTATTCCGTTTCTGAGTTGCATTTTACTCAACTTTTTCCAACGAACTTTACACCATAAAATCATAATACGAGTTAGATTAAAAATAGATCACTCAGTATAAAATTTTTAAGTATTTTTTTACATGGTCATATTTTATTTCATTATCAAAGAATCTACATATCAACAAGTTAACATAATCTTCATTACTAGACATCAGGAATGATAATGAAACAACTTTTTTTTTCACGAGTAAAGAAAAGTTTAATTATAAAAAGAATTAATTGGAGTTGCGTAGGACGTACTATATACGCAACGCAGCAGGCTGTTCGATTATTTCTTCATTGCTGCATTATCTACAGCTGCAGCACGAATATTTTCCCGGTGTTGCGAAATCGTGGTACATAGATTGCATCGGTTTAATTTGATCTCGATGTCATACATCAAACTGTCGCGTATAGAATAATAAATTCGGGGTCGGTTGTATCTGTTCGTGACTGTTCATGAGAATTTGGTCCGCGGCCAATCCTCGAGGGATCGTTTCAGCTATTACTAAATGCCGCGCCGATCGGAGTTTAACCAAGGTGTTCGTTTGACCAAGAAAGAGACTCCGTAATCCGAAGGACTTGTCACGCATAATTAATGGGACGCATCACGTGTGCCAACGCGATTATGTAAACGAAGTTTCTATTGTGTGTAATCTTTCTTTCTCTCGTTTTCTTTCCTTCGATTCTTTTCGATCTGAAATTTTGATAGAAGTGATTTCATTTCTTACATTTAATTTATGTTTTGATGTTTCATACTTATGATGTGTGTAAGAGAATTTAAATCTTTCATATGTTTATTTAATTTTATTTTTATATGTAAACCATGTATCAATCCTGGGAAATATCTCTCTATTATATCTCTATTAATCAACATTTCTCTTTTGTTATTAGAAATGTATTAAGAAATTGTATACTAGTGAACGGATCTCATATGTGTGATTAAATAATTTGAATGTATTTTTTCATAAGCTATGCGACACAACAGAAAAAAATGTATAGTTATTTGAAAAAACAAACATCGATGAGCTTAAAAACTTCGAAAAGACACAATCTTTGAAAAAAAATAACGGTTACAGAATATTAGTAATTTAATACCATTCAAAAAATTACGTGCAAAATATATTTTGTGTTCTCATAATTAAGAGATATTTCGGAGTCACGCTTAAATGAGACGTGTGTAATGTGTTTATTGAGATTCAATATTTTTAATTCAATTATTGAAAAAATTTTTACTAAAATACTATTAAGTTGAGAAGTAACTGCGTTTTTTCACGTGCAAATAAAAGGCGAATTCTTTATGGGAAATAAAAACTTTATTAAACAATATATTAATTATTTTGTTTGATTATCTTTTGCCATTTTCTAATCAACTTCACGATTCCGCGTTCAAAGAAAATCTTATCTTTTTCGACAAAAAAAATTCCAAGAACGATTTGATATTTTCCCATTCTAATATTACCGTAGATTGAAGGCTTCTTCATCATACACATCAGATGATTTTTATGAGTTTGTACAGCGTTTTCTTTTTTTTCCTTTTTGGAAGCAAAATATGACGAAAATGTTCCTTTTTGGTTTTCTATTTTGAAATTGAAAATTGCCAAACAAACAATTATTAAAAAAATCGTGCATTTTCTTTTTCTAAAACAAGCTTGAACAATCAGGTATCAGTAGATCACATAATGAATTTGTAGTTTAAAATGAAGCTGGTTACATTTTACGATATACATATATATATCCATCTGCTACAAAAAAATGCAATTACTGTTCGCGCGCATGATTAGCGAGACGAGATCGAGTATAGAAAATAAATGTGGACTGTATAATTCGCACGCTGAGTATTAGGGGCTTGTCCCCTCGTAGTAACTTTATCGCAAGAGAGTGACTTTATTTGTCGGAAGTCGAATTGATTCTGCTTTGGAAGCCGAAGGGAAGCCCGAACGTCTTCTCGGTTCCCCTTCCTTCGGCTTTGGAAAATCGCGAGTCCAGGGTGGGACACGAAGGGCCAGACACTAGTTACCGTCGTGGGTGATCTCGCTGGCCCGTATTTCTCACGTGTTCGGGAAAGTTGGCGCCATGCTTCAATCCACGGTCGAGTGTCTCGTCTTCTTAGAAGAAGTCCAGCCATGTGGCCAGTGTTTTGGGCGACACGGCCTGCTAAGGGTACTCGCAAAGCGATAAATTTTCTGGGTACGTGCCTGTACCCAGACCGTAGGTATTGAAGCGTGGAAACTCTCCCGAACAGTGGTTAAGCTTGTGAGCGACAAAATACATATTCAGTTCTAAGGTTAATTGAGAAATTCAGTGGAAAACTAGTGTGAATGAATTTCTTTTGAAAAATGATTTGAGTAAAAGAAACAATAAACACATTTGTATAGAGAATTTTATTATGAGTTGATAATTTTATACAAATTCACATTTTCATATAATGTATATGAAACATTAATGTTTTAATTAAAAATTAAAGTATATTTTTTGTACATGAAATTCGAAATCAGATTTACATTATAGAAAATTGATATATTTATTCCTCAACAAGTTAATAATTTTAGTTAGAGTACAATATTGGATATAAATCGATTGGACATCGATGTACGAGATTTCTTCTGAGTTTTTCAAATTAAAAATAAAATAATAACTTACCAATGATTGAATTTTTTTATGATACACAAAAATGTTAAGTACACTTAGTTTTATTTTTACACGATTTTGACTTAATACGAATTGAAAAGAAAATTTCATTCTCTTTTTACACGAATTGTTTTAATTTAACACGATCGACTTAAATTCTAAGAAAAAAATTTTTCGTACTAAACTTTACACAATTGGTCGGGCTTTTACTTAATTGTGTTTGTTAGATTCGCAATTTCTACTTATGGGGATTATTTAACCCAAATTATTTAACCCAAATTATTTAACCTCAATATCGAATTTTTGTTGTCTGCATTTTGAATGCTAAAAATAAAAAATACCTTTTTCATGTTAAAAAAATTTAGTAAAAATTAAAATAAAATTCATGCTAATAAATGTCGCACATAATTTTCGAATCTTTGTTTCGACTGAATTATTTTTCGATGGTCCTTGCGCAATATCACATAATTCACTTATTCACAAAAAGGAAAGGGAAAGCAATTTCTTCGAATATTAAAATTCAAATTTTACACCGTCTTGTTGCAATTGGACAAGATGCAACGTTTGTAGAAAAATATTTTGGTGTACACGAAGCTACTATAATAACTATTGAGAAAAATGAAGCTCCATTAGGAAATTGGTATGTTCTGAAATAAAACTAAGTGTTAAATCATCATACACAAGTGCAATCTTGTTGATTACATATGCAATCTTTATGAAGTAAAACATACAAACAGATAAAATTGATAAGATTTTTTTTATGGTGATTTATTGGTTTATTGTATTATTTATTATTTCTGTTGATTTTTTTAGGTCTAGAACCCAATCTTCTACAAGTACGATATATGTATACACATTTTTTACACAAATTTTTTTCTGCTTTATGTACTTTTTGGAAATGTAAAAACACAATTAGATGTAATTATGACAGAATGATTAATAGAATGGAAATTGCATTTGCATTTTGTCAGATGATTATACAAAATTGATGACACAATAGTTGTATCGACGTAATTATTAGCACTATTTGATAAAATTACATCGTCGGCCGGTGTGGCGGCTGCTGTTAGCTGCAGTCAATTCTCATTTAACATGTGATTAACATTAAAATAATGGGGGTATTTCGTGACAAGTTATGAACTGCGGTGGAATAACAGTGACACTTTTCGCGTGATAATACTAACGACGAATAAGGTATTAATATTCATACTTTAATTAAGAACAATAACCGTGTGTAATCAATTAGTTTAACAAGCATCGATCGACTTTCATTGCGGAAAATTAGTTCGATGCATAGAGGAGTAATCAAAATAAAAGGCATTTAAAGGCAATATGTATGCACAAAGTATTGGATTATTTTTAAAATTTCATTCGTTGAGTAATTTACACTTACTGTACGAATTTTGAACACGGTTTCCATTGATAATCGAACTGCTCGATAATAATTCTGGAGAAATATTTCTTGAAATTTTTAAAATTTAATTCGTTTTCAGTATAATCTTTCAGTTTAAATTATATATTTATAAAACGTCACGTATGATGCACAAGAAAATTAAAATTGCTGTTTTTAAACGATAGACAGGCATTCTACGTAAAGTTAAGTATCTGGGTCATACAGAATTGAGATAAAAATTTCAACTTTGGAAGGAAAAACGATATTAATGATCTTCATAATAATAAATTCTGTACATTTAGCTGCTATGTTAATTGACTCTTTCTAAATTATGATGTGATAAAGGACAGGATCTGTTAAAGAATATAAAAAACTTGTGAAGGACGTAATAACATTTTGTAAAAATTTCAACAATTTCGAAAGTGCTTATAATAATAGGGCCACCAGATTAATTGCAAGTTCAAAGTTCATTTTTAACTAAGTTTCATGTGCTTTGAAACATTATAATCAAACATTTGGATCAAAGTACAATTTACCATCAATTTTTGAAAAATTCAAAAAGACCATTTATATATAGTCATTGCAAGTAATACATGAATGTTATACATTATAGTTGTAATTACAGTTATAGTATAGAGTATAATTAAAATATAGTATAGACACAATTATAGTATATAGTTTAATCGTTTAATATTATATAGTACGTTAATGAAATCTTTAGAAACATTTATAATTTCCATTCGTAAAAAACTATCTTATTAATTTTATAAGTTGAATAATGTTCAATTAAAACTATTTCTTCTGCACGAAAAATTCTCAAAAATTTATTTATTGCCGTGTATCAACACTATGTATCAGAAATACTGTACGTAAGAAAATATAAACACACTATTATGGCATCGGAGCAATGATTACGCGTAGTGAATATTTACAAAAATTTTTCTGCAAGAATTATCTTAATTAGAAAGAATCAGTTTAAGAATTAGTTAGAAAATAGAAGTTTAAGTATCACACATTTATTAAGAAATGTCATATGTGGAAGAGAAATTTTAACAGGGAAAATACGAACAATAAGATATAAATAGTAAAAGATGCAGCATAAGAAAAAGAAAAATGCTACAACAAATTTGTCATATATAGAATAGAGATTTTAACAGGGAAAATACTAACAGTAAGACACAAATAGTAGAAGATAGAGCATTGAAAAAAATAAAATGATAATACATTTAATATAATAAATTTATTTTGTAATATAAATGTGAAATATATGCAAAAAATATAAATGTAAATAAAATATAAATAAAAATAAATAAATAAATAAATATAAATATAAAAAAAATAATTTAATATAAAAATGTAATATATGCAAAAAATATTTATAACCAGTGAATATATTACTTTGTCATTCCTGCTTACATTACCTAGTATTGGAAGAATTAAAAGTATCAGATTTATAGGTATTAGTTTTATATTAATATATTATTTTACGATGTTATTCTACTTTACAAACGCATACAAATAAAATACAAAATAAATTCAAAGTAAAAATACGTGCTATCTTGTTTGCGACGAATAATACACTCGAGGGTCATAAAATTTTTATCAAAAATCAAATTCAAAATAAATGTAAGAAATATAGGTAAGGAATTTACGTAATATCTCAGAGGGTCAAGAATTCTAGGATGAAACTTTTCGTTGCTATTTACAAATGTAAATAAAAGAGATCGTGACACTGTACATTATATTTAGAAATGTACCATTAATTAACTTTCATTTTTTGATTAACTTATTTGCGCAATGAAGCAAAATATTTGGTGAATAAATCATAAAACGCAATATAATTCGCGAGCAGCGGTTAAGAATCTTATATTTATTAATAAATATGGAAAGCTCAAAAGTCAATTAGAGTAAATGACTACTAAAAACTGATCTTTATCATACAAATATTAATCGATAGAGCAGTTGAATTATTATTTCTAATAATTTATATAATAATACTACTTTAATGATATTTTTAATAGTTTTGGTAGTTCAATAGTTTAATATTTTAATAGTATTCTTAATAGTTTTAGTTATTGTATCCTAATAATTATGTTACAGTGACCATATGTGGTTTTCTGACTGAAGTTTTTGCAAAAAGAAGGGTATTTTCATAGCACAAATCTTAATCAAAAGCAATTTACGCTGATTAGATTATAAATTGTCCATATGATATTATGTATTCTCTCTCGTATTCTGGTATTTCATTGTAATTAGTTAATTTCATTAATTAGTATTATTAGTTACATATTAATAGAGAAAATATTGAAGCAAATATTGAAATTGAGATTTTATAAATCATAATATATATGGATATGTGCACTTTAAATCATGGTGCAAATGAGTTAAATAGAATGTTTGAATGGAGGAGTCGTCTGATCGAGTTTTATACATTCACTATTCTTAAATTCAGGCCATTACAATAATTCTTTAATAATTAATTAAGAAACATAAAATCCGTAAAATTTGCGTAAAAATTACTTTAATAACTTTCCAAACAATTGAATTAAGCGCAAATCTTTTTAATAACAAACGAGGACACGAATGATTTCGAGAGTATCAATAACGCGACTGAAATGTGATAAAACGGATTGTAGGTCATTTTTATTTTTTAAAGAATATCGCGGATATCGTGATATCATGATATTAAGAATCGACGACAAGAATGACATCTGTATGAGTCTGGATTCGCGAATCGTAAATTACGAGGAACTGCGAAACGGCTAAGATTAACCTCGGTTTGTGGTTACGAAACCAGGAAACGGCTATTAAGATCGATGCACGATCCGTAGAAACGATGCAAACAGTTAATCAGACGTGATTTATCGCCCCTCGAGACGAAAAACTATTGCACTCGTACCATTGCGTGTTCAAGAAATATCGATCGTTGTCTCAGTTTGAAGTGTGGCCCCGACGCCATCAAGCTTCGATTTGTTACTAAAATCAAAAATCAACGATCATTTTTTCTTACGATCGTGTCATATTGTGAAAGATAAGTACGTTTTACATGACAGTTATTTTTGAAGTAGCTAAATCCTTTTCCACCATAATTTATCAAATAATGAGATTAACGGATCGACGAGACGCCAGTTGTAGATTACTTTCACATTTTTATGTCAAACAGGATAATCTGATAACTTGTAATAACTCATAAAATTTCATTTGCCGTGTTATCAAACTTGTCGCCGTTGTGTAACGAAATTTATTAATTTGTAATTGTAACGTGTAACTAAAATTTCTTTAATACTATTAGAACAATTATGCAAAAGGATTCTGGTATTCGATAAGTTGAGCAGATTTCCTTAGATGATTTCAAAAGTTAAATACCTATACATCTACATTTTTTATTGTACTTTTTTTTTTTTGCTTAATACAAGTACTATATACTATTGTATTTTATTAATATATCACTATACTGGAACTAGTAGTCTATTTGCTATTATTAATTTTCAAATTAAGGTAAGGAATTACAATCAATTTGAATTTTTATTCTAATAAACAAAATTCCAGTTATAAATAATTGAATTTGAATTTGAATTTTAAATGCTCGGTTGAAATTTTTTAGTTTATTAACAATGAATAATTATTAGATTGCGGATTTCAAATTTTTATAAACGCAGTTAAAAATATGCAGCCTTTATTTATAAGCAGAAATTTATTTTCATTACTAAATATAACAAGTACGTACATTATTATGAATATTTCATGTATTTTTACAATATATATGAATTATATTGATCACATGAAAATTTCTAAATTCCTAAATTTTTCATAAATGCATAAAGATTCGTATTTTAATCCATAATATTGTAAATTTGTTTTTTATTTATGCTGAGATTAAATCGTCGAGATTATGTTATATGAAATGTCAAACTTTTATATAAAAAATTTACGTTGGAAATTTTTAAATATATATATATAATAGAAATGCTTCGTTTAATTATTATGACCCGAGATGTGAAATATATTGGGTTGGCAACTAAGTGATTGCGGATTTCGTCAACAGATGGTCTTAGCACATTCTTTTGTTTTGTCAACGTGTTCAAAGCACTTAACTTATATTGTTTTCTTGTTGTTTGGACTTCCGTCTTTAATTTAGTAAAAAAATTGTATCGATTAGTTATTTAGTTTCGTTTTTATCCCAATTTAAACATAGAAGAACAAAACGCGCATTTCAGACATATTTTATTGTATTATTTTCGAAAAGGCAAGAACGCATCGCAAGCACACAAGAAGTTATGTGCCGTATATGGGAATGAAGCCTTGAAAGAAAGGCAGTGTCAAAATTTCGTGATTTTTCACTGAAAAATGCGCAACGATCTGGCCGTCCAGTTGAAGTTGATGAGACCCATATCAAGACCATTATCGATTCAGATCGTCATAGCACAACATGTGAGATTGCAGAGAAGCTCAATGTATCGCATACATGCATTCAAAAAAAATTAAAACAGCTTGGCTAGGTCAAGAAATTCGATTTATGGATCTCTGATCAGCTTAAGGAAATTCATTTGACGCAACGCATTAGCATCTGCGATTCGCTTCTGAAACGCAACGAAATTGATCCATTTCTGAAACGACTAATAACTGGAGACGAAAAGTGGATAGTTTATAACAACGTTAATCGGAAAAGATCGTGGGTGATGCAAGATGAACCAACCCAGACGACACCAAAAGAGATTCACCAAAAAAAAAGATTATGCTGTCAGTTTGGTGGGATTATAAAGGAACTATGCACTTTGAACTTTTACCAAAAAACCAAACGATTAATTCAAACGTGTACGTTCAACAACTCGTCAAACTGAGCGATGCAGTTCAAGAAAAGCGGCCAGAATTGGTAAATCGTAAGGGTGTTGTTTTCCAGTATGATAATGCAAAGCCCCACACATCTTTAGTCACTCGCCAAAAATTATTGGAACTAGGTTGGGATATGTTGTCACATCCACCATATAGCTCTGACTTTGCGCCTTCAGATAACCATTTATTTCGTGTGTGGTAATGGTAAAATTTTTAATGACGCTGATGACGTAAAATCACATTTAATTCAGTTTTTTACTGGAAAAAATCAGAAGTTTTATGAATATGGAATTATGACACTATCTGAAAGATGGCAAAAGGTCATCGACAAAAACTGACAATACCTAATTGAATAAAGTTATATTTTTAAGCAAAAATTTTGAATTTTCAAACTTCTGTGTTGATTTTATGTAACACATATTTACCTGAAAAATTAGTGATACAAGAACTGAAGACTCAAAAAAATGTTCTTCAAAAAAAGCGAAAAACTGGTTTTTAATATCGTTGGATATTAGTTTACTAATGAAAGAAACGATGCAATTCTAAGAAAACACTTTTTACTTTGTTAGCACGTCCATAATAATAGTCGGGACAGAAGTCACAATAGAAGTACGGCAGAATTCACGTGAATCAGAAAGTGTAATTATGAAAATCAAATTATGAAAATACAGTAAAACTTTGTTTATCCGAACTAATTAATGTTAAGTATTGTATGAATTTGTAATTGATCGAATAATATGATAAGTCATGCGATTCTTGTTATTGTCTTTTCAAACTAAATAAAAGAGGAATATGGAGAAGACTAATGAAGCTTTATTGTCCGAACTCGGTTATTGGAACAATTTTATCTTTTGATGTGCTCAGATAAACGAATTTTTATTGTAAATAATTAAGATTTTCATAATTGGTCAAATAGAATCTCAACATTCTTGTAGCGATCATTTGAAACTTGCATTCCTTGAATTGTGTCACTTTATTTGCAAGTAAGCGATAGAAATAAATAAACGTATAGAAATACACGTATAGAAATAAATAAATATTATTATTAAATAAATGATTTATTTGAATTTATTTTCAATTTATTGAAAGTCTTTATTATGATCAATGATTTAAGAAGTTATAGGTAAATTAAATTACTAATTTCCTCTGATTGATGAAACGTTGGGTAGACTAACTACTTCTTATAACAATAGAGGAATTAATTTAATCCTAAATTATAAATTAATTTTATTATGAAACTGAACGAACGTAAATTTTAATAAAAAGTAATGAGTTTAAATGTTAAGATGGATTTGAAATACATATTTTTAAGAAATAACATACCTTATTTTTATTTCAAATTGCAAATCAAGATTATTAATTATATGAATTACGAATATGAAATATTTGTATAATCTAATGAACATACCATTGTAAACAAGAATACAAAAAAAAAGTGAAATATGACATATTAAAAGAAACATTATTCAAATCTATAATTAGAAAGTTGATAGAAAAATACGACGAAATGGCAAATATTTAAGGAGGAATGGCTACTAAACAATAAAAGTTTATAAGTGAAGCATAAAAACATAAAAAAGAATTTTCAAAAATAGTTTGGAAAGGTTCTTCATTTACTTTCCTATTTGCGTACTAAAAAATAAAATAGTAAAATATTTTTTATCGAAGTAAAAGACCACGGGTCCAGTAAATCACCTATCAATAATTAATTGAAAAATTTCTAACAAATTTAATTTAATACTTGTCTTCTGACAACAACACTTATATAATCTTGCTATCTACTTTGAGCAGTATATACATATGAAGTATTAAAAATTATACCATATTCGTCAATGTAAATAACATTTTCTTTAATTAATTGCATGTGATATATCTCGAATTTAAACTGCATCTTGTATCCAGCTGCGATAGTGCCCAGCACAAAGATATTATACTGTTCCATAAATTAAGCTTAATCCAGGTTTTAGCTAGTGAGAAAGACGTGACGATGATTGGATAAATTTCTGTTAAACAAACTTGCAGAGTATGAAGCGAGCCTGAACGAGATTATAACATTCTGCCACATTCACATGCGACTAACGCTGAAATTATTTGCCATTGTGCCGCAAAAGTAATTCGCTGTATCAATTTCTCGATTTTTACATTTTAGATTTTTTTCTCTTTTTCATAATGAATATCTTGAAATCGATGCTTCTTTACTGAGCGTTTGATGTTTATATCCACGCAACAATTATATTTGTTACAATTTCATAACATATGAAAACATCTATGAAAACAACTGCAACTGCATGATTCTCAAAAAATGAATCGAAAATCATTCGAAGCTTCGTATTGGAAAATATTCAGTTTTATTTTATATATTATACATAACACTATATATATCATTTATATATTTAATTATTAATTTTATTAAAATTATTTATTTATCCTTTATGTATATATATAGTTTTACTAATTTTGTTCAATGAATACGCTGAATTATCGAATATACAATTATACATATTGTCATTCAAAATTATGTACACACTTACTATTTTTATGGAATCTAATATAAAAATTATGTGATCTACATAATTATTTTAGATTATAACTTCGTTATTAGTGCAGTTATAGAAAAACGTTAAAAGAAAAAAATGAATGTTTTAAATAATATTAAGTGGAATAAATATTTGCATTATTTTTTTTTAATAGAAATGCATACTTTGTTTTTACATAGATAGATTTTTCTCGTCACTCTCCGCAAAGTAGAATATTGGAGTACAATAGTAAAAAATGTTCTTTATTGAAGAAGATGCTGTGTAAGAACATATCAAGAAAGACATCCAGATCATCGCAATAATTGTCTTATAAATTGAATGAAAATTTATACTTATAAATTTATACTTTTAAATTTATGAAACTTGCAAAATTAGTATGTAACAGGAAATGAAAATAACCTATAATGAATGTGTTCATTTATATAGAATAGAATATTGTTGTCAAAACAATATGTTGAAAATGTTTACAATGCAGTAAAGAAACATTTGATCATTTTCTTTAATAAAGACACTTTTTTTTTGTAAATATTTTGACAACTGATAATAAGTTTTTCTTACACAGAATTACGAGGTACTTTTTTTATATAGAATGACAAAAAGAATGTACCTATGTAAGAAAATTTGGCATTTATATTAAAAAAAATATATAATTGTTTGAACGATTTATTTTTCTCCTTTGATATTTTTTCTATAGCTACACTGATAACGAAGTTCTAACCTGAAACAAATGCATAGATCACCTACTGTACCTATATTCTTATTGTTAAACAATAAGTATTTATTGCTAAATTCTTTTACAAATTAACAGAATTGTTACAAATACAAAAGCTGGAGATAGATTTTAAATAAGAATAGAAGATAGATTTTAAATAGGAACAAAAACTGTACATGAAATGATGAAAAGATAATTATCATTTGTTTCAAGTTTCTTCGACGCTTTAATTATGAAATTAGATATATTACTCTATTATTATTGAAATATTTCGGTAAAAGTAATTGCACGTATTGTTGAACTATTATACGTCGCAAAGATTGAAATTAATTTTCAAGCGTTCACGAATAAAAATTAACAAATAATCTGAATGGAAACCTATAGTTACTCGCTTTTTTGCGCCCAAAATACAACTAGGCAAGAAAACTTGATTTTAACACCGTATTTCAACCTGCGAAGGTTAAAGAACCCACTTCGCCGGAGTGAGTTTACTTTAAGATGGCTTCTCTTAGTTACCGGTCTCGTTTGCAAGTAACCCTATTTCGGTGCCTATGTTACGACAGTCACGACTGTTTAACGCAATTGCTGCGAATCTTTTGAAAGCTCCGCCTTTCAACTTCTCATTCAACACACATAGGCACACATACGCACGCACACGTATACACTTTTCTTCTCTCTACCTTGCTCACTTCTCTGTCCAATCTCCTTTATCTATTCTTTCCCTTTATAGTAAACCTGTAATTTTCTCTTTCTTCAGCAACTCCGTCCACTGCACTTCTTCGTGGCCCTGAATATTTCAGGACACGGAGTAGGGCGAGAGAAGTACAGTCCCGTGACGTCATACAGCTTAGGGTCACGCGTTGAAATTCAGGTCGACTCACCCCTTTATCAACCATCCACTACCACGCTGTGTCCTTCGCTCTCTCTTTCTCTCGTTCACTCCTATTCACTCTTTCCACCCCAGCTGCTTGACTCCATCTTTCTCCGCATCATTCTCCCCTACTTTACATGTACTCGAAGCGTTTCTCGCAAACATCAAGGAGAAAAAAGGAAAAACCTCTTCTCTCTTTCTTTTTTCTCTCGTGCTTTTGTGTCTTGTTTTACCTTGCACGATACGTTATATAACATCATCATCGATATGAATATTTTCCTCTTTTTTTTATCTGATGAATTAATAACAGCAGAATTAATTAACAAATTGTAGTATGGACAGGTAATGATATTTCTTTTTTTTTTCAAGATTGACGTCGAACTTTTCAGCGAGTTGTGGAGTGGTTTTAGTACAGTGGATGTTTAAAAAGAGAAGCGATTAAAATTATCGATCAAGCAATTTCGGAGTCTACACCCGTAGAATGAAAGGTTTGTATGGTTTGAATTGTATCAAATTATAGCACATCTTGAAAAGCTTTTGATTTTATAGAGAACATTGAAAAGAATAAACGTCACTCTGTTTTAAAATACTTTCTTTAATAACACTCGGTTTTTCTTAATGTCACTTAATGTTTTTCTTTGAAATTGTATAGCTAGAAATATTTCTACTGGAATTGCTAGAAAATAAGCTAGTCACAAAATACAAAATATGAAACAAAAGAACAAGAGTTGCATTACTGAAACTTGTACTACTAGTATAAACTTGAAAGCATTGTATTACAATTATCAATTTGATTTAATAAGAAATAAATTTGTTTTTAATAATTTTTTACATCATTTTTAATTAGCTAGAAAATATATTTTTAAATTCTTTTTCAATATTTTTCTTCAATATTTTAATTTTTCTCTTAATTTTTCTTTTAATATTGTTTAATAAAGATATTAAATTTTATTGTAGACTTAACAAATTTTATTGTAAATAAATTTTATTGTAATAAATTTTATTGTAAACTTTTTCAAACTTTATTATGAACTTATCGTTCATATTTAGTCGCTAATCTTTATCACATCCATATTCTCTAATAAAAAAATTTTTAGTTTAAAATAAATTTTGCATCTTATGATTGACACAAGTACAAGTATTTGAACTTCTTTGTGATATTTCTTATAATGTTAATTTTTCCATTGTTTAAAATTTAAATTAAATGTCTTCGAATTTTTTGTTATTGTTATTTTTTTCTAAAAAATGACCATCTTTTTATTTTGAACTGTACAAACAATAAATAGTACATAATAGAATTTTTTGAAAGATTTTCTTACGAAGCAATTTTTCTTTCATGTTATATCTACATAACCTGTACATAATATCAAACACAATTTAATCAATTAAATATATTAAAATAAATTATTATTTTTATTAAAAATTACTTGATAATATTCTATTAAAAAAATTACAATATTTTTCGATTTTAAATTTTTAAAACATGAGCAATGTCATAGAAGTAGAAATAATGAATTCAGTGGCAGCCATTGCTATATACATTACATAATATAGTATTTACATCAAAAAGCTGGTCAGAAATATTTTAGTTGATTAAATGATATAGTTTAATATACTCTAATATTTTATTACACTTTATGAGGACAATATATTTTTCGTTTAAAAGCTAAATATTTTTTTTGTTAAACAATTTTTTAACTAAAATAATTAAATATATTAGAATATAAATCTAAATATCTAATTATTGTTCTGACAACATTAACTATTTGAATAGTGTTGATTTGTTATTACAATCAACTTCATCAACGCCTGAAGTAGTTGGAAAAGCAGAAGTACCTACTCGTAGAAAACAGTATACCAAAAGTTTCTCTTAAAAATAGATTTTTTATAACTTTCTCATCATTTTCAAGAAAAAAATAACTTGAGCCACTCTTGAGATATATAAAATTATGCTGTGAAAGAATTTCTGATTAAATAAACATTCTCTTTTTATAATAAAATGCTAAATAATATATAGCTTAGACATCTCTCGACATCTAATTCTTTAACAATTATATAAAGCAATCGAGCATTAAAAATAACTGGAAGTTAAAAAAGTGTTCTGGCGTTTAAATGTTATTATAAAAAAAAAATTATTTTCATGTTTTTAAAAAGACAAATGTAAATGAAATTAAAAAAAGAGTGTCGAATTACTTTATATACTGCCTCTGCATTCTATATCTTTATTGCATTTCTGAAATATTACACTTATAAAAAATCGCATCGATGAAATATTGTATTGGTATGTTTCTTCATTAATAGATTAATATTTTCTTGGAGCATAAAAGTTGTTCAATTCTAAACTTTAATTTGTTACTCACTGTTTCCGGAAGAAAGATGTAGTTTATTTGTATGCGTATGTAGGAACATAAGAAAAAAAATTATTCATGACATGAAAAAATTTTGACTTTCGGTCAGATTTTTGTTGTAAACCCGAACGCGCATATTGGATATGACAATATGGTATGTACAGCAAGATGTAAGTCAGCATTTGGGATCGATCTCGGAGAGTGAAATACGCAAAGATTCGTGTCGACCCAGATGTTGCTATTGGAAGAAAAAACATTTCATGTTTTTTTCGATTGTCCCAAGATGAACAACTTTCCTTCTCGATATTTGCAAAAGTGAATCGTATTAAACGTAAAATATTTGAGATACCGATAAATGTACAAAAGTACATAAGGTATATAAAGTATTTCTAAAATATGAAATATATAAAATATATAAAAATTGTTTGCTTAGCACTTCAAGAGAATCTCTCTGGGCAAGAGTAATTAAAGAAATTGAGAATGTACTATAAAATATATAAAATAGATGACAATATTAATTATTATTGCATATATAGAGAGTTTCAAATTGGATTAGATCATTTAATTGATTAAAATATTAATTTCAGAGTGGTTTAATATTTTTACATCATTTACATATAATATGATTACTTATAACATAATATAATTTATAAAATATGTATTTTAATAATAAAATATACATGTTCAATGAAAAAAATGAGGAAAATATTTTTATATTTAATTTTTATTTTTGTTTTCTATTTTCATTAAACAATAAATAATAAAAAAAACTTGGATTGATCATATAAGTTCTTTCATTTATCTTAAGTGAAAGATTCTTATCATAAAAGTATACAAAGAGAAAAGCGTATCTAATGCATACGTTTATAAACGTAACGTTATAACGTTTTTGAATATACCCGAATCGCGTTTTTTCAATCAATATTAACAAAAAAAAAATGCAACTTTTTTTCACCCGAAAAACATGATTGTAGCCGAAATACGTTAACATGCTTGCTGTCATATTGAGGTCAAACAAAAATAAACTACATGACGTGAAAGTTTACTATGTTTCGTACCTGCATTATACATATTTCACTCTATCTACATCTAATATCTGATCTGTTATTCGAAAACCAAAAGACTCGCCAATAAGCAGAATGAAGAAGTTTTATTGACTTCTTACGTTATTAACCCAATGACGCAACATACATTTACATATATCATTACATTTGCAAGCAAATTATAATGATTACAGTATAAATATTTTTTTATTTATTACGGTTTAGTTTGTTTATGGATACAAGTTATTCTAAGGAACCATTTTCATTAGTCACATTTCATTATTATTCACAATTATCATTCATATTTCATTAATTATTATTCAAATTGTCTAATATTTCTAATAAATTTTTAAAATATATAATTCTTCAAGCTTTCTTATTTCTAGTGAATATAACACTTAACACGTTCGTCGCCCAGCGTGAATTGGTTGTTTCCTGCGGGGCGCAAATTTTGGAGCCGGAGGGCCAGAACGTAAACAGAGCGATCAGCTGGAATAGCAACGATGAAATTCGAGTAGGCACTTGCGTGGTCTGTGATCTAAAGTTTTCGAATCTCCGTGTCATTATAAAGTAAAACATTTAGAAATGAAATGTGGAAAGCGATAAGCTCTTCGGAAAGAGGACTGCGAGGGATCTCATTGCATTTATCTCAGAACCTTCATTCAGTCAAAAAGCATACTTTGTCTGACAAGCACATCAGTGATTTTTTTATCCTCAAAATGTTCGTTGCACAGTGTAAAAATATAATTGAAAGTGAGGAGAGTAGTGATGAAGTAGTGAGTTTTACAAGAAGGATTATAAATAGAATTTCATCAAATTCAGACTCGGATGACGAGAAATCATATGCAAGTGAAGACCTTGAGGAGAGGTTAGAAGAACTTGCTATAGCAGAAGAGGAGGAATTGACCAATGCTGGTAATTCTTTAGACAATATCCAGTGGAACGAGTTCGCCAACAAGCAACAATCATTCTGATCAATCAATCTGATGGATTTATCTTCCAACATTAGCCCAGGTGAAGTTCTTTCATTATTTTTGGATGAAAAGCTGATAAGCCTTCTAGTCACAGAAACTAAGATATGGGAACTTCTAGTTAGAGAATTGTTGTACTCGGAAAATACTAGGCCCGACAATGAAAGAAAAAAAACGAGAAAAGTGTTTTACCATTTAGAAATTCGTAAGAATCAGCAGGGCAAGCCCATTAGAAGAATGTGCGTCCTATGTTATCAAAAGAAGAGACAAATTCTCGAACAACAGCAAGCGAGAAAAAATGTAAAAAAAACTACAACATATTGTCCAAAACTACCACAAATGTGTTTGAACTGTTTTAACAAATATCATAGAACGTAACGTAATGTTTCATTTTATATATGTTTCATTTTAAATATAAATTAATATAAAGTATAATATAATGTGTAAATTTTTTATTTTTTATTTTTATTTTGTATATTTTATATTTGCCAGTGCTTATTCCATTAAATTCCTATTCAAAAATCCAATTAAACATCCTATAACTTGACCAAAAAGAACGTCACCCATATCTGGGTGACGGGGCCCCCACGGAAACATACCCGTCATCCAGATATGGGTGACGTGGCGACGAACGTGTTAAAACGTAACGTTATGCGTAATTTATAATATTTAACTGTGCGTAAATTCCTAATAAATTTTTAAAATATGATTTTCCAATTTTTCTTATAAAACATTATTGCTAATAGAATCCTAAGATAGATATTAGAAGTTTGCATCCTGCATTATTTATTCAAGATCGAAATAGCATCCTTTAACACGTTTATAGCATGAACATTTAATTTTCTAAAAATATCATTTGGTTTGTCGTTTTATTTGTGATATAGTTCAGAGGACGACTATATATGTGAGCCTACATGAAAAAATAAGTTGGAAAGAAAGATTAAAATTTTTTTATTTAAAACATCGTTTCCGAGAAAATCGAGTTTGAAAATCGAGTTAACACTTTAATGGACGGGTCACGTAGATTTACGTTTTTTCTTAAATTTTAGGAATTTTTGTTTAAAATAAGTGATATTGTTTACTGTAAATTGAGAGTAAGAATTAAAATTATCGCTATAATCTATATCGATGTGCTTTATACTAAACACGCTGAACTCGCTATCACTTCACTCACTCAAGGCTCGCAACTCTCAGTCCTTTCGCTCTCGCGACTCACAACTCTCTATGTTTTTTCTTCCTCGCGGCTCACTACTTTCTGTATCCTTTCGCCCTTGCGGCTCACTACTCTCTGTCTGGTTTTTCTCTTACTCATCCACACGAAATATTCGTCGTTCACACATACATGCACACAAACGCAGCCATACCCTAAAGTATTTTAAGTGCTAGGACCTGGAAAGCTAGAATAAATATTCCCAGGTCTCAGGCCTAACTCTCGCTATGTTAAAACAGATGTCACGCAAGCGACGATTGTTGGGCACTGGAGAAAAATTTCGAGTCCTTTCCCGGAATTCCCAATCCCACACATTTGATTGATGATTTGTTACTATTTCTAAAATATTTATTTTCATTTTAATTTATTTGCACAAACGAATTTTAGCGTGGAAAGTTTCAATGTTCTTATAAATTACAATACAAAATAATTAGAAAATTAACCAAGCGAACAGAAACAAAGAAATTTTGCAGGCTCAATAGATCAACATATTAGTTATATGATATTACGAGTAAGATTAAATTTAAAATAGTCATTAAACAAAAATGTATAGTCAACAACTGTAAAATTCAATCCTTTAATTATTTTATGCAATTCAATTTAATTGAATAAATATTTCTACGATATATCTGTCAAATTTATTTTTATTATTATATTATTATTTATATTTTTTATTATTATTTCATTATTTATTATATTTTTATTTATTAAGAAGAAAAAAGTTTTCACAACAATTAATCGCACATTATTTCTAACACGCCCGGTGTATCCGATAATTACTTAACACTGTTTTTATTATGCACAAGCCAAGCACATACACGTCTGTCAAATCGAACATGAACGGCTCTCGCATCGAGGAACAGTTTCGCAAGCTGTTGAGATTGAGAAACTTAATTATGATGGAAATAGACGCATCGCGCACGTATCGTGATGTTGTTATCGAGTTACAATGAATACACGGACGTGCTCGCGGACGATATTTTCGTTTTAAATAGTCGCGGCGTTTTCGAAATTTAGTTACTATGCCAAAACAATTAGAGTGCGCGTACGTACGTATGTTGGCGAAAACGTTGTTCAGAGATGTTCCTTTCGCTCTTGAGATTCTAATCGTCAATCATCCGGCGTCTTGACCGCATTAATATCCGTTTTTCATGCTGACCGCGCGATTAACACACGAGCAAAACGTTCTGTCACGAGACGACAGCTAGAATTTCGAACGAATTGTGTTAAGTCACATCGTTGAAATTAATCGCACGACTGATTTCACTGTATTAATATCGCATGACTAATTTATGATATTACAATAATGAAAAAGTAACACGAGAACGTTACAACCGCATAAACAATAAATAGACACGCGTCCAAACGTAATATGCGCATCTTGCTAATGATAGATAACTTCCGAGCACACTTGCGTTTTTATGCGTGTCAATTGTGACGTACGAATAAGACAGATGAATCTAAACTTGTCTTTCTCTAAAGAAAAAGAATATAATGACTAATTATGAAAGAACTCGAGTATACATTTCGAGGTGAACGAAAGTACAATAGGTTGATAAACCCACTGTATTTGCATGTCTGATGAAAAATTGTCTATATTTTAAACTGTTATAACTTCGAGGGAAAAAAAGTCGTATGATAATCTAGCTGGCCTCATTTTGAAACGTGAAACTCCCACTTTGACAGCCCTGTTGGTTTTTTTTCCAAGGATGATTTTACATCGTGTTTACAACTGGGAAAGCGAGGATACTTTTGTCCTCGAAAATTATAAAAATTTAAATATCTCTGAAAATATTTTTTCATGAAAAGAAATTTCATAAAAAAATTTTTTTCATGACTAAATCTATCATGATCTTGAAGATTGAAATCTCCTTTAGAATGACTTCTTAAAACTTGCTATGCAATTTTTTTCACCATTTTATTAAACTTCAAATATTAGAATCAAATACCGAAATTTCTTAAATTTTTGTCGTTTACCAAGATTCCGGCACTGTTGATGAACAAGGTTCGATAAAACTGTGAAGAAAATCGTGTAGCAAGTCCTAAGAGATTGATTTTGGAAAAGGAAGACTTTAATTTTCGAGATTATAGAGAGATCTAGTCACAAAAAAAATGTTTCAATGACTTTAAAGGCATCTAAATTTTTACAGATTTCGACAACAAAAGCATCCTTACTTCTTTACCTGCTGTATGATGTAAAAACATCTGTAGAAAAAAAATTTCACGCTTTAAAATGAGGCCAACTGAATTATTGTTACGTTATTATTGTACGTTTCTGTTTTACGAAGCTCAAACAGTTTAAAATATCGATAATTTTTCATCGAGTGTAAAAATAATTTTGTCTACTTTTGTCCATTTTCGGACACTATTGAAAATGTTATAATTTTGTAAAAAGAAATCGTACAATAATAAACTTAGACTCATTTTAAAGCTTAAAGCCTCTACTTTCAAAATGTATCGTTTTTATATCATGTAATAAGTAGGAAAATAAAGATATTATTTTTTTCGAAAACTACTATAAATTCGAACGTTTTTTAAAACAGTGAAAAATTTTTTTTATGATTGAACCCACCATGAATTTAATCCCTCCTCTTTACCATAACTTCATAAAAATTATTGAACATTGAATATTAAGGTTAAATAACAAAAATTTCAGAAATTCTAAGATTTCATCGAATTTTCGTCGTTTCAGATACACAGGATGGGCCAGAATTCGTAGTACATACATACAACCGAGCAGGGGGTGATTCTACGTCAAAAAATAAGAAAAAAATTTGGTATAACATTTTTTTATCTGGGGCTCGGTTTTCGAGAAAATCGACTTTAAAGTTTGTTCATCTTTGTGAACGATTTAATTGTCTATTCTTCTACCGCGGTTGTCTCCGTCCAAGATAGTGTTTACAAACATTATTTATGCGGTTGAAGCAGTACAAAGTGTTCCTACTGATAATTAATTTTTTATTCCTTATTACTACTTTCTACTATAATACGGTACACTATTACAAGTATTGTTGAAAATGTCCTCCTCGTTGCTGCATAGATAAATTTCCTACCAAGGTCTCCGGACCTCACGCTTCTAGATTTTTTTTTATGGGGGCATATTAAAGAACAAGTTTATAAAGATAATATTTCAAATATTACATATTTGAAGCAAAAGATTATGAAGGAATTAAAAATAATATCAGCTTACATTCTGTTCAGATATCATTAATTCGTCGAGCAAACTTATGTATGCAGCAACGAGGAGGACATTTTCAACAATTATTTTATACATTTATAGAGAATTTAAGATAAAATGTACGTTATGCATGGAATTATTAAATGAATTCCTTTTTTTTTAGTTAAGTTCATAAAAAAATTTGAATTTGCATAAAGTTTGGCAATTTACACATGATATCAGTCTACACATGAGTAGTTCGATAATATTTAGTAAATGGTTCGGTAATTATCTACGAAGCGAACGATTTTACGAATTTTTATGATTTTTATCTTGAAATATGTTGTCAAAGTCCACATTTCAAATTTTTCTTTATACATGTTATCTCCACTCGGCTTTAATTTTCGATATTCGCAAAAATATTTTTGTCACCGTAACGTATATCATATCTCTAACATTTAAAATATGCTTGTATTAATTAAAATTATTAGTAGGCAATTAATTAATTAAAACTATATATAGGCTTGGATTAGATTCGGGTTAGATTTAAATGCTTATGTTGATAGTTTGAACAGAATATAAAATTTAGACAAAGAAGGATACAATCATTTATTGTCAGCTATGATAGATCAACAAGATAAATTTTGTTGATCTACAGAGTAATGTGGAATTATTTTTAAAAATAATTCATGTCTTCCTGGGTGAATACTGGATGAATACTGGAACACGGGGATAATAAATACTGATCTTAAATAAGTATCTATATATTTCAAAACTCACTTTTTTAACACATATTTTAATTGCATCTAATTGAACGTGGTATTAAACTTGATAAATGGTAAATCAGCTTCAAGAATTGATGGTACATGTAATATTACGGATATTATATCTGTTTAACTGGATATGATCTTTTCTGAACACTTTACACAAATTTGATGGTAAGATTGTATCTAACAATACTTGCACGTTTTTGTGCAAGCTTCCTGAATACATTGTAAAAAAATAACTACGATGAAAAACTAGCGATAAATAGAACATAATAATTTTTGTTCTTGATAGTTGAGACTTTTAAAAAAAGTAGATCACGTACTGGTAATCTTGCGAATAGATAAAGTCTTCATAACAATAAAAATGGTTGATTGCTTTTCTTGATGCTTTTGATAATGTTAATAATAACATTCAAATCATAAAAATCGTATTTTTCATCGTTTTTAATTTTTCATCGTTTAATGTTTGTAAAGATGTTTTCCAAGATGATGTTTTTAGCTTGTTATTTTATATAATTTATATGTATATTTATGTGTACAATACAACTGTCTGTCAAAGAGAGTGATAATTTTATAACTCGCGGATAACAGAGTAATTTCATGCACTGAAAAATATCAAAAAGTAATATATATTATTGCAGACTATTTTTACGCTTAAAAAAAAAAATCTGAGTTTTTTCAAAATTTCACCCTACATATCACAAGTACGCTAAATTTCACGTATAAAGCATTGGACGCACGGTTAACCTACTTTTCCTTCATTGTGAACATTAAGAATAGATAGCTGAAATAAGTGAAGTTTTATTTCTACTGCAGTTTATTAGCCACTTCGCGACTTGTCATCGCTAAATTAGGTTTTTATCAGATGTTCGTTACAAGCTCGGTGATGGTGGGCTTCATTAATAATTATGCTCCATGTCACATGTCTTTCAAGAGAGTATTTAAAATTTTACTAATTAAAGTCATTTCTCCCGATAACATTAGTTTAACAACGTTCCATTATAAAAATGATCTGTAATTAGTCACAAAATTGAAAAATAAATATATATAAATTTTGTACATGTATATATTATTTATTTTATTATTATATATTTATAGTATAATACTTATAGTATATAATATATATTTTGAGTAAAAAAATAAGTTTTTATGCATTGTAACTAAAAACTAAAAAAATGGAATTGCAGCTTTTTTTTTTAATGAAACCTTATAATTTTGACAATATATAATATAATTTTGATTTTAGTCAATACAAAAAAGTATCAATACACTTTTTTCTCTAGACTTACGGACAGAAACTATTGTATTACGGTTAAAAGTTTGTTAAATGCTGAATAAGTGTATCTACAGATATCAAGAGTTATCCAGATTATGCCTCGTCCGATACCATTTAATTTTGTCTTATAATATGTTTTTCTAATATGGTTTGGAAGATATAGCGTTTCAGTTGCGTGGAACACCCTGTATATAAAATATGTTCGCGAGAGTTCCATCTCTTCCGCCAACCACCCCCTCTACCGGGGTCGTGGCGCGTGGAACCATCTCGAACCAGGATTGCGTCATTCACATACGTTCGCGAGAGTTCTCGGTTTTCCGCCACCGACCCCCCTCTGCCGAGGTCGTGGCGCATAGAACCATCTCGAACCAGGATTGCGTCAGCCACAAAGGGCCCGCCGCAACGTCTTCCGCGGCGCGGCGTGAAAACAAAGGCTGGATATAACCGTCCTTATACCCATATACGGATACGGCGTGCGACGTTTATCCCAGTCTTCGTCCAATCACGTGACCACCCTGAAGTAGAGGCACCGGGGTGATATATATGCCTCCCTCGGACCCGGAAAGGAATTCGTCACGAGTCGTCCGGAGTCATCTTACGCAATCGGCAGAATCAACAAATATCGGGTCAAAATCCGAAAGAAGTCCTTTCGGTCTCATCGGCGTACCGCGTACCTTGTAAATGCGACATCCACTATCAAGCGATACCGAGGGCTAATGCCCCACCCATATCAGCGCGTAAATGATAAAACTATACAGTCCACTCAACAATTAATCCAACACGACCTCGTCACGCATATCCGAGCGCGCTAACATTGGTCCTTCGAGCCGGATACGTATCAGTGTGGTTGCTGCCAAGTGTAACCCTGCTCGCGATCACTACACCACAGCACTCTTCGGTTCCGCAACTTCCGTCACCGGCAGACCCGAGATTTCGCCAAGCTACGCACGCACGCGAACGTCGGTCCACTAGCCGGTCACGCGACACAGTTCGGCTAATACCAAGTGCACAGCATCAGTGATCAGTGCGACGGAAGCAGAACACGGTTACGAAGCAGCCACCCAGCGGACGAGATCACCCACGCCACGATAGCGGACAAGCTGCTGTCAAATCGCAGAGGATCGTCAAGGGGCAGCCTCCAGGAAGGACGACCACTCAATCAAGGTCCGGAATTGAAGATTCTCCGCTGGTCACAATCCACGAAACGCAAGGCCAAGCAATCCCGCCTTCCATCATCACTCTCCAACGGTGAGTCGAAGTTCATTTATCGTTTGACTTGCGCGAGAGACAAAATGGAGCATACCGCTAGTGCCGATCTCCAACAGTTAATAGAAGAACGCGACCGCATTGAAGCGGCTCTCACGCGATCCAAAACCTTCTACGACACGCGAGGAGATTCCGAACCCGTCGACTCCCTTCAGGAGCGATTCGACGATACCCGCCCCCTACTAGATCGCTTCGAGGCAATTCAGGACCGCATAAGCGACATCGTTGAGGGTATCGCCGACGAACAAGCACACGAGCAGTGCAGGGTCGAGTTCGAAAATGTATACTTTCGCTTGTTAGGCGCGATTCAAGAACGAATAGAGACCTTGCGAGCTTCGACGACTTCTAGCAACGCTCGACACTCACAGCTCGCGTTCGTGTCATCAACCACTCCCGAAACACCTTTACCCCAATTTTACGGTTACCGCGGCGAATGGGCCCGCTTTCTTGGTGACAGATTCGAGTTCCTAACTCGAAACGCTTCCTTAAGCGATCTTGAGCGTTACTGGTATCTAATGGCTGCGGTAAGGGGCGTACCCGCTCATACTCTCAAGAGATTCCCAGTCACCGGCAGCAGTTTCAAGGCTGCCTGGGAATTACTTCGCGGGCGCTACAAGTACGACGATGACGAATACAGACTCAACAACCGGCATCATCGGCAACGGCTACGACAACGCGGTGCTGTCCATCCAACTGACGAGATCTCGACGGCTAAGTCTAACCTCTTGTCGCCCATCCTCGATGGCAGTACTGATTTAATCGGTGACAAGCTCGACCTGCTCACTGACCTACCCAACAATCTGAGTAACGGCGAGCCGCTGATTAACAACGACGCTCAAGCAACAAGCCGAAATGTCGCAGAAAGGGATGAAAAAGTCGACATCAAGGACGAGATTGAGAACGCCGGCGTTGAGGTAACACACGGCACCCGCGACATCGTCACGTCCATCGACACAACCACCTTCCTCCCTGGTGTTTAGACCAGGAAACCGGAGAGCCTCGATGACAGTGACGATCAACCAAACGCGTCCAGTTTGTCGCCCGGTATCGATGGTGGCAGCGCCCCGCCAACACTGGAGCTCGCCGTAACGCGAGGACTTTCCGAGTCTGCTATCTTCCGAGACGATCCATCCGTGCCTTCCACTACCAGGACACACGACGGTCACTCCTCGAAGACGATCGCGAACATTGCCGGTGATCTGACTTTCACGTCTTCCACCGCGCCGCCTACAGCTTACCGAAGTCACTATCGCGGGGCCGCCGACCAGGTTAAACGAAGTCCGAAACATAAATCGGCACGTAATCGGCAACAAGCGCATCGCGACGATCGATGTCAATTAAACCGTTTACGAATTATCGGAAACACGTGCTTCATCAACGGTGCGATCCGATCAGAAAATATCACGCGAAAAGAAGTGTTCCGCGATGACAATGAGCACCACCGTAACCGCGCTGATAACGTCGCTAACATTCCGCGCCGACATTCGAAGATAAAATCTGTCGCGCGTCGAAACTACGCGTCCGCAGGCATACAGCCCGTAGCCAAGACTTCGGCAACTATAGGAACCGTGCCTAGTGATATTCGATACTGTAAAGGACTGGCGACGCAATCCGATAGCTGACCGCGCTATGTGTGTTCAATGCCAGCCACGATTCATTAGACGCGCTGCCGGAGAGACTGTTCGCGAATATCAGGGAATTGCGAAAGATACACCTAGCGTCGTCCAGCGCGCTCCGCGAACTTTAAAGGGGTATAATCACCCGGCTAGACCAGCTGCTCGTATTGAATCTGTTCGGAATTCTGCCATGTAGCGACCGCGACGACCAGACGACCAGACGACCAGACGACCAGACGACCTTCCGCGGCCTAATCCGGCTGATCGCCCACGATCCATCGTACACCGCGCTCGCGCGCATCGACACGCGTACGTTCAGAGATATTTTCTCAATGCGAACCCTCGATTTTCGGCACAACACGATTAATCGAATCGACAGCAACGCGTTCCTGCCGCTCCAAAACCTGCGCAAACTCGAGCCGTCGAAAAACCGGCTCCACAATTTCGAAGCGCAACTATTCAACGGGCCGTTCGGGCTGAATCGGTTGACGCTTTCGGGAAACGCGATCGCGACCTTCAAACCGCTCGCGTTTCGAGATTGCTCCAATTCGAAGGAGCTGCTTCTGAGCGAGACCGAGCAAAGCACGGTGCCGGACGCACTGCGCGACCTCCCTCTCCTCAAGATCTTGGACCGCGGCGAGAATCGGAGCAGCATTTACAGTTCGCCTCGCAACCTCGACCAGTTCATCGGGTCCAGATCCAGGACAGCTTACCGGCAAACACGCATGTGGTGATTCATGGGAAAATGAATTCAAAACGCGAACCGTTACTTCCGGACACCGACGACGTTCATCACGCGAATGACATCATCAAACTGACGATGATCACTCCGGAAGCGCGCGACCGCAACGACGCTGGTAGTTTCCTCGCTGCCAACTACGGCAAGCAGCAGCAGCAGGATGACTGCATCACGTCTGACAATGAAATACTCGATAGCTCGCACAACATCGAAATCCTTCAGACGCAGTGCCTGCTGAAAACTACGCACGAGAATAACGTGACCGCCGAGACGGCTCACATTCACAACTCGTTGCTCGGCTTCGACTCGAAGAAGCGGAAATTCCAGGCTGACAAAACACTGTCGAGCCTGCTATTCGACGGCGAGTATCGGAGCAGGAACATCTCCGAGCAGAACGATTCGGGCATCCACACGGTGACCTCGTCGGAGAGTACGAGTCCATACGACGAGAGCCCACAGGAGAAAGGGACGTCCGCGGCCGAGAACCACCAGCGGGCGCACTGTCTGGACGGCGAGGAGAGCGCGAGTTGCTCGTGCTTCAATTTGAGCTCGCCGAAGATGAAGAGCTCGACGACATCTCGTGCATCTGCAGCCTCACAAACGCGAAGACGTTCTTCGGTGCCGCGTATGTCAACGGGCAGATCTCCGTCTACGACTCCAATCGGTCCAGCTTCCAAATCAACTGCACGCGTAATTGGGAGAACTTGAGCTCAAGCATCGCCGCCTCCACCTCGAGGAAGGAATTTTGGAGCCAACTAAGATGCGAGAATTCTCCATCCACGCCGCAGACCATCGAGAAGATCTGGACGAACAGCAAGCAGTACGCTCGCAACGACATCGCTACGCCAAAGAAGACGAAAAACAGCGATGATCAATACGATTGCTCTGACTTAGGTTCAGACATTAACGTCAACGTTATCAACGATAAAACCGATGCCTACATCATCGAAGATCAACAGCGTGACGAAGATTCAAACGTGCTCGACCACGGGCACATCAAGGAGTCGACGCACTCCAATTTAACCGCTAACACCGACGCAACGAGAGGGCCGATCGCGGACAGCAATTCGCGCGCACGTAACAAACACGCCGGCGATTACTCCGAAAACGGCGCTAGCTCCGTCAGTTCGCCGAACGAAATCGAGAAAATAATATTTCGAAAGGCAAATAATCAGATGATTTCCCATCAAGCGGTCGTGGAAGGTGTCGTTTCGCACTCCATTTCCCCTCAATTCCCTCACTTCGGAAGGACATGGGAATACTCCGCTATTTCCGCCAAGCAACTTTTGCTATGCATGCGCCGAGGAACGCGATTAACATTCGGCACATTCTATACTCTCCTCGCGCAGGTTGAACTTTACGTGAATTCTCGGCCACTGCTCCTACCCTTAGCCTATTCTTCCGAGTTTAATCCGTACGCCCCAAGGCATTCCCTGTTCGAACTCCTACACATTGCTCTCCCATTTTCTGACGCCATTGCCGTCAGCGCTAATTGCTTGAGTTACTATAAATTACTTCAAGTTTTACAGCGCCATTTTAAGAAGCGATGGCAGGCCGACTACCTCCATCAGTCACCAAAGCGTCTCAAACGGAGACTTAATGTTTCGGAGCAACACGGAATAAGCATCACGGTGACACTCAAAGGTACAAACTTGCCACCATTGGGCTACACACTCGGTCGGATCGTGGCTCTATGCATAGGAAAGGATGGCGTCATCCGGGCCCTGTCCATCGGAGCAACCGACGGATTAGTAAAGCGTCCGGAGGCCGGAGAGTGCATTTTAGCAGTGTACCAAGGAGGAGGACCCGCGGAAATTTAGCATCTGGTTTCGAACGCCACGCGTTCAAGGTGGGCGGTATGTTCGCGAGAGTTCTCGGTTTTCCGCCACCTACCCCCTCTACCGGGGTCGTGGCGCGTGGAACCATCTCGAACCAGGATTGCGTCATCCACATACGTTCGCGAGAGTTCTCTGTTTTCCGCCACCGACCCCCCTCTGCCGGGGTCGTGGCGCATAGAACCATCTCGAACCAGGATTGCGTCAGCCACAAAGGGCCCGCCGCAACGTCTTCCGCGGCGCGGCGTGAAAACAAAGGCTGGATATAACCGTCCTTATACCCATATACGGATACGGCGTCGTACCTTGTAAATGCGACATCCTCTATCAAGCGATACCGAGGGCTAATGCCCCACCCATATCAGCGCGTAAATGATAAAACTATACAGTCCACTCAACAATTAATCCAACACGACCTCGTCACGCATATTCGAGCGCGCTAACAATATATGTATATAAAATATGTAAAATAATAATATATAAAAAATAAAAAACAAAATCAAATATGGCCTCGTCTAAAGATAAATTAAAAATGTAAAATAACAAGAAAAAAGAGAGTTTTCCAGAAAAGTGACTGGAAAGTTTCCTTAAATATTTACGAGTGCTGCATTACTATTGTCCTCTTCGGATAAAAACGTAATTTTGATAAGTTTTTCATATTCGTTATCTAGACGAAGTAATGTCGAATACTTTTCATTATTATACAAGTCCACTTTTTGTTCTTCTAAACTTTAATATATCGCTTAACTCTTACGAGATCCATTATTTTGTGAAAATAACAAATAATACGAAATTCCTTATTTTTCTTATTTGAGTCAAGTAAAAAAAAATTATAAATTGTTTTTAGTAATATTTTAGTAATATACCAAAACACTATCGTTAATGATATTTTTCAATCTAAATAGAAAATCATTAGTCCCGAATATTACGAACAAACATTGATTTGTTCAAATACAAATTAATAATATGAAAGAATAATTAATTTTCAATTCAATTGATAATTTAATCATAACAATTAATTTTGTATGTATTTATTTTATGTGTCTTTATTTTGTATTCATATCATGTATTACTCATATCACAGTAATTGCAAAATAACGAGTCTTTTACAATAATAATTTATTTCTACGTCTACAAATTAAAGATCTATACGAAAGTTAGTACTGAAATTTACTAAAAGAAAATTTACTTATTCTTTTCTCTTTATTACGATAATAATATCTATTTTATAATAGGTATTGAAATTTAAAAATGAATTTTTTTTTTTGGTTAATTATTGTGTGAATTATGTAATGGTATGTGTGGTAAACTGTTCAGAAATCACTAAAAAAACTTATAATCAATAATTCTTAAAATAACTAATAAGGCATGTATTATGGAAAATCAAAATGTCCATATATGTAAATACATTTAAAAAAATTTTATTCGAAAGATAATTTCAGCGCTAATTCTTAAACAAAATATTTATATTTTATATTAAATATATTATATATTTATATTCATAGATATTTATGTTGTATTTGTTTATATTTATATATAAATATATAGAAAATAAAAATTTCACAAAAATTAATTTTCTTATTTGATATTTTTTGATGTCCTTTTCAAATAAAATTTACTTAATGACTATAAAACAATTTCGTTTTCTAAACTATTTTAATCTCTCTTTTTTTGGTATGGAATAGTGTTAATTAGTTATTTAATTAATTTGTAGAACTTTATTTCTTTTATTACTAAATTTTTTACCGATGCGCAAAAAAATTTATTAGCATCTTTTGGATAGCAATATCGAATATTGAATTGTGGTATAGATCACACAAATAAAGAATATAAAGTATTGTATTTTAGCTTGAATTTGCAAACGTTTTGTAAAAATGCTTTTTCTTCGTTTGTAAAATTGAACTGAGGTCTACGAATCAATATACAAATTCCAAATATGTGAAATTTTTTAATATATTTCAACTACATATAAAATAAGTATATATAAATCCTCGAATTATAACCTTTTAACTATTAAATAAATTCAAAAGCAAAAAATTCTTAAATTTTATAATTTCCAATTAATCTCAGTTTTTCTATTTAGATTTAGAATTTATAATTTTTGTTAGATATTTTATAGATGTAAAACATCTATAAAAAAAAGTCTATTTTTAGAGATTTAAATGATTTTTCGTAAAATCTATAAACAAAAGCTTGTGTATTCTAGTATATTATAAAGTTTTCTATTTGTTTTAAATATTAATATTTTTAGATGGAAATTTTATGTTCTCTCCGGTTCAAATGTTAATAAACGCGAGAAGACAATGATAGCAATGTAGACTAAATGGTTTTTATCACAGTCATCATGCTCAATATTTTCACCTTACAAATGTCCTCGAATGTAAAGCATTGTTAAAGTATAATTTGAACTGCTAATACGATGTCGTTGAAATTCAAAGACATTGGTCATCGACGGTTATTATCCCTTTAACTTTTGTATTAATGTATGGTCAGCATACTAAAGAGTAAACGCCGTTTTGCATGACTGAAGTGGCGGCCAATGCTGATGAAAAGCTTCCAAGTGGATGTGGACAAAAACAAGAAAATAGACATGCAAAGCAAGCATATAAAATGTGTTTGATCGTTTAAAAGAACAGAAAATTCATCATTTCGAGTTAAAGGATTAAAGAACTAAAGATTCGAATAAAATTTAAGCCAGACTCTACTGTTATTTTGTAGCTTATGCCACGAGTTTGATTTAATGTGATAGATTATAATAAATAATATTTAAGAAATAGTTGGTAGAAGTAATAGAATTAAATTGAATAAAGAAGAATCAATTTATGAAACACTGATTTTGCATAAATGTTTTAAGTATAATTTTGTTTGTTTGTTTAATTTGTATATCTTTGATGGGTGGACAAAAGAAATAAATCCAATTTCAATCAAAATAATGTAGGTCAACATTTTCGAAAACAATGATATACATGTATTTTGAGAAATACACAGATATATTTCTAACTTTCATGAAGTAAAATTTAATATCCGATTTTACATTGTAACTATTGTTATTTTTCAATATTATGCAAAATTAGTTCTTCTGCAAAACTAACAATTCAAACTTATACTCCTTTGTCCATATATCAGAGATATATATCTAATATATAGCACTCTATACGTTAAATTTCGAACATGAAAGAATTACATCAAACTGTATGTCTACATATGTGTATACAGGGTGTTCCTTTTGAATAAACTCACTTATCTTCTAAACTATTCATTATAGAAGAAAATGTTTCAAATAAAACTTACTTTGTTTTTGTACATTTGTCAAATAGCCAAAATTGTCTATCTGGACATTCCCCCAGAGATCTCAAGGTGATCCGTTTCTATAAATGAAACTATGCACTTTTATCCAAATGAATATGTAGCTCGTTCTATGATGAATTCATGGATCTAAATAGATTATCTTATGATTATGGTATGGGGATAAATTGAACTTGTCATTGACATTAGCTATAACATAGTAAAGACAAAAATACATAATGCTATTTAAAAAAGTCAAATTGATTTCTTATTGAAGAAACTCACAAAAACAGATTCGAAACATTTTTTTGTCCATTAGAAGTCTATGAAAAATTGTGGCAACAGTTATAACATATTCTGTATAATGAACTAGTAGAGCGAATTCTAGTGGATTGGTTTTCAACAAGTAAATTTCCTCTCAACGTCTTAAATTTTTGCTATTGACGTTTTGAGTTTCTTTTTTCGATTGATGTTGAGTTTTCTTTTTCCATTTCTTGGTACAGTCCCTATAATTTCCAGAATGGTCTCATAATACATATTTGGCTGAAGTTTCTATGTGCTATGGTCATCTCTACATATAACACACCTATATTTGTCTGCGACAGTTCTTTGACACCTGGTGCATTAAGTATACCCAATCTTTTAACACTAGAACTACCGAGTGGTTAAAATGACTAATTCATAATTTTTTTTAGATTACAGATGCAAAGTAATGTAGTTTTAGAGGTTTAAATGATTTTTTATAAAATACATGAATAAAAGTTTGTGTATTTTATTGTATTTCTATTTTTTCTTTAATATCTCTGATCAAAATTCTATGCTTTAGACCTTGGTAGTTCTAGTGTTAAGTAACTCAACTTGAATTTTAGCATTTAATAGCAGTTAGTAGAAGCTCTTTATTTTTCTCATCATGTATGTTTACTACATTACGTGTGGTGTCTAAGTTTTTCCATAAGGGGCATAGAAATTAAGAGAGTTAATGAAGTTAATTTATATTCGAGTATAGTTATACTTGTGTGCATATATCCAATGTTCTAAAGTTCTATTAAAATAATAAAATTGAAATCTTCAATGAAAATCTTGTGATACTGGAAATATCAAGATGGCTGCACTAATATAGAGATAGAATATATCAGTAACGAAATAACAGTTTATTTACGAATTATTGACAATACTGCGGCTAATGAGATATTCCAAATTGTTACTGGAACACAAATAGGTTCTGTGCTCAATGATATGCTCATTCAAGGAGCAAAATTTATAAGCCGCCAATGTTTATACAGGGATTTAAGATAAAAAAGAAATTGGAAAAAATGGTTAATAATAATGGCCAATTAAAGCTAATGATCAAAAATGTTGAGATATAGAAAAACATTGCTCATATACTTATTAAAAGAAATCCATCTCATCATACATGCCAATTAAAACAGTGAGTGAAATCTATTTTTTATTTACTATATTTATTTCACCCATTAAACAGTGTAATATATGTGACAAGTATTTTAATAAACGTTATATCTATTTAATGCATTTTTCAATGTGCATTCACACACTTTTTTATAATTGTCAAAATATCATAAACTATGATAAATTTCCACCACAAGAAAAATTGTAAAATCGAGATTATGATAGAATATGAAATATACAAATATAAACATAAAAGAAGTTCGAAAACAATATTCCGACTATAGTTAATCAGGATTTTTTGAAGTTAAAATATTTTGTCCCCAGTCATTCAAAAGAAAAGATATCGATACACAGATAATCCGAGTTCGTTGAAATAAATGAGAGGTATAAATAGTATTGAAAATTTTTCGAGCGTATCAGATTTAATATCATGCATAATCGACTGCAGGAATCTATATATTTAGTGAACGATTGTTTAAATATGAAAAGAAGCGCTGTTTGCGTTATATTGAACAGTGTATTATTTCACCGGGACGTGTTTATATTTCATCGAATCATATAAAAACACAACGTGTTTTTTATTCCATTAAAACCATCCCAATTGGTACGTTGAATATTAAACAATATATAATATTATAAAGCAGTTTCGTGTGGCACAATTTTAGTCTGGATACGCGTCATTGAATTTGTAAGTTTACTTTTTTTGTAATAATTTTTCCATACGTAGTATTCGAATTCAGCAATGTTATACAATATACGATAAAATAACAAACGATCACGCTATAAGTTATTTTTAAGTGTCGTTTTAATTCTTAACACTCAACAAACAGACCACGTAGATTTACGTTCCTTAAATTTTGATTACGCTATGTTTCTTATTTTTATGTCTATTTCATTCTTATTTATGCCCAACAATGTAAAACCATACATACATTTTTATTTAATTTTTTAAAAAATGCCTGGAAACCGAGAAATAGAGAAAAAACAATCCGTCCGTCAAGTGTTAACATTACTCTACAAACGAGTTCTTAGTATGAGTTCTTAGGTCGAAGTTATTAGAAATATCTCCAGGTTCTAAAAAAATCAATTCTAAACACCGATGGTTTATGATTCTTTACAACATATTGATTCTTTTGACAATATTTTTCTTTGTGTGTGTGTGTGAGCATGTTTCATTTTTACTCTTTACAGGAATACTAGCATAAACATTATATGCAAGATGTTGAAAGTACAGGATGAACAAAGAAAAGGACGATAAAACGTAAAAAATAAATCGAATATAAAGGATAAATATTCTTCATTTAGCTTTCAAGAAAATTTTGAAAATTTATCAACTGTACTTGAATTTAGCTAATTCTGGAGTCAGGAACAAATAATGAGTAGGTAATTATTCTACTTGTGAAAATCAAACAAAAGTGTAGAATACATTTTTTTTGTTTAGAATATAAGACGCATCGCTTTTGAGAAAACTGAATTTAAACTTTATCAAATACACGTTTAGTAAACTAATTTTTAACTAAACATACTCAAACTCTATGAGACTCCAAACGAGAAAATTTCATTTTACATTTTTCACTTATTTTCGTTGGTAGAATACCTCCTATCGATTAATTACTTCCGTATAATTCATAATCAGCGAAATTCAAGAATATCTGATAAATTTTCGAACCTGATTTTTTTTAAAAATGATGATTTAACATGAAACAATTTTATTCTTCGTTTTTTGATATATTTTTTCACGCAGAATCACTTCCTTCTCAAATGTATCTTCAATGCTGGGACAATCCTGTATAACTATATAATACATACTATTTGATTTAATTCACATAGTATTTTTATTGATCTATATCGGATAAAATATGATCATATAAAAAGGAGATTAATTTTTGCCTATTAGCTCTTTTCTATCAAAATATAAATCTCTGAAAACTTATTATAATCTCATTTAACGAGGTGCTATAAAATTATTGGCATGCCCACATCTAACGAGAGATTACGAGATTGCTTGAAAAAACTCCATATATGTATATATGTGATAGTAAAGTAGATATATATAAGGTATTGTATTCAATGCGTTCGCGACATAATATAACGTAATGTAAATAATACATTTCTGAATTGACTCGAAAATCATAGTTGTGCATTAACTTTTGTATCGCAAAGAGAACTTTATCTGTTATTTATCTGTGCAGAATTGTGATGTTTTGCTTTAAAAAAGAATGTACTTTTATTCTTGCGCTGTTGGTTGGTTGCGTTGTATACTGCAGAATTTGTATATAGTATAATAATATATAATAATAATAATAATAATAATAATAATAATAATAATAATAATAATAATAATAATAATAATAATAATAATAATAATAATAATAATAATATATAATAATAATAATAATAATAATAATAATAATAATAATAATAATAATAATAATAATAATAATAATAATAATAATAATAATAATAATAATAATAATAATAATAATAATAATAATAATAATAATAATAATAATAATAATAATAATAATAATAATAATAATAATAATAATAATAATAATATAAGAAGAATATACACAGAAGAAGTTCTATTATAATATTATTTCTTTTGAATTGCAATTAAACAAAATGTTTTTATACAGTAACGAGCATAATCGTACCAATGACAATAAAAAATTGTTGATAATTTAAACTGATTTATCAACAATTAAATTGTTAAATTTAAACTGAACAGCTTTGTAAACAAAAGGATTATATAACAACCTCTTGGTTTCATTTTAAAGCGTGAAGCTTCTACTTTGACAGTCGTGACTTCGTTCTTTTCGAAGATTATTTTACATCACGTAATGAGGGTGGAAAAATAAAGAATATGTTTTCTTAAGAATTCAAACTCATGTAAAAACATTAAAAAATTTTTTCATGCGTAAATCCACTGTGGTCTCGAAGATTGAAATTTTCTTTTTAAAACGAGTTTTCAAAACGTTGTATAATGCTTTTTTTACTATTTTACCATTGTATAATTTTATCATTTTACCAATGCTTTTTTAATCATTTTATTGAATTTTATTAGGGAATATTAGGGATAGGTGACAAAATGTGTTAGGATTTCTTGAATTTTTGTCGTTTAATCCTAATATTTAACATTCGATAAAATGATGAAAAAAAGATCGTATAAGTTTTAAGGGATTATTGTAAAGTCAAGACTTCAATCTTCAAAATGGTAATGGATCTAATGCTAGTTTATAGTTCATGTAATAATAATAATTTATATAATTAAAGTTCATACAATAGAAAGCCATTAATCTTTTTTACTAGTGATTTTTCGCTCATATAGTAAGAGTTCAGAGTCAAACAAGTACATTCAATTAGCAACAATTTATTTAATTGGACACTGATTAACATTTGCTTTAAACAAATGGATATTTATGAAAAAAATGTTTAATGTAAGTGCCGCTTAAGTTTGGGATTGAAATAATAACCCAACCATAATACAGATCAAGTTAATTAACAATTAAATAAATTACTAAGTTTGGAGTATTATCCTTAATCCTTAATAAAGCATTAAACCTAATTTCTGGTTGTCGGCTCGCTAAGCTGAGGTATATTCTTTTCTCGTCTTTCTGTATTTATAAATTGAAAACGTGAGATATAAACTTACAGCCATCACGAGTTTATAACGTAAGTATACTCGAAGATAAATCAGTCAAATCTAAGCGATAAGTAAGTCACATCAATGGAAAAATGTTAAAGGTTCTTTCATGGATACCTCGAAAACTAAAGTATAACATTCAACACAAATAACTGTTGAAAGACAATGAACGTCCTTGAATAACCTTGAAACATCAACATATGAAAATCGATGACCTCAGTTTTTTAAAAAAAATGAAATTAATCCTTTTAAATGGAAGTACTTTCATTCTATGGCGAATTCATCGACCTAAATATGTTGATGTTCCAAGGTCATCCAATGTCATTCACTGCAGTTCAAAACTTATTTACCTTCATTGAATGTTCAGATATTGTTCTTTATCGATTGATGATAAAGATGAAATTGAATAATATAAAATTCTAATTATTTTTGTTGAATTTTTTATAATATCTTAATAATCTAATTAATAAAATTATTGAAAATTCATGAATAATTCATTTGATTATAAAATTATTAATTAGTATTAATATAATTAAACATAAATATATTACATAAAAATTAAATTTAATTATGTTATTTATTAAATAATAAATAATATATATTTAATTTAAAACATTAATATTTAATTAATAATTATATAAAAATTTTTTAAATTTATCGTTAGGGTATGAACCTAAAAGCTTAAAATTAGCTTATTATATAAATTTATGCAAAATCATAACCGGTAAATTTCTAATTCAGCGACTTTTCCCAATTTCGACTATTTCACTATATTTCTTTAAGAGGTTCATTTTATCGCTAAAATAAGAAATCAATCTGGGATCGAAGAAGTTACATGGTTCTTGCTACTTTATAAGAAAGTCATATTAAAAAAATTATTAATAAACGTATCGATAACAACACAATAAAAATTATTAATAACATATAAAAGCTAGCGAAATAGTCAGAGATAAAAAGTTAAACTGCTAAACTAAATTTTTATATTATTTGTATTGATATATTCTGTTTCTGAAAGGTAACTGCACTTTATCTAACTCTCTCCAATGAATTTCAACACCTTCGAAATGTTACATGAGTGGAATGTCGGCGATTGAGAGATCTACTCGCGATACAAAAAGAAAAAAAACTGTAATTCCCTTGACCTTCTCCCAAAACTCAAATCACATCGATTATTTCGTTGGGTGTGTAAATTAAATTAATATCAAGCAAAGGGCACATAGTGCCAGTTATAATAATACTGATTCCTTCGACATTATCTACATGGTAACAGGTATGCTCTATTTCTAAATAATTTACATTATTCATATTATTAATGTAACGCTTCGCGTCACGTTTATGATCAAATCAACAAAATACTCCGAAGAACGAAATTAAGACAAGATTCGAATGACAATAAATGGCCTCGAGCGACATTGGAATACTAATATATTTAGGTCGATGAATTCGTTATGGAACGAACTATACATCCATCTGAAGATAAATACATGTAGTTCGTTTAAAAAATCGAAGATTTCTTCGAAATCTTGTCCAGTTAGATCAAGATTTGTGACCACCAAAACATGTCCCCCTCGAAATAAACTAAGTTTCGCTTGAAACATTTTTTTCTATAACGAATAGTTTAGGAGATAAATGGGACACCCTGTATATAATTAATAATAAACAGGATTTTACCGTATTCATCAGCATAAAAACACTACTAAATGTGTGAAAAAAAAAGAATTGTTTGAAAGAAATTGGACCCTCTTATGATATTCCGTTGATGCATTGTGTTACCAGAAAGAAATATTATCCTGGTTCCCATCTTTTGAATTTGATATACCCTGTATAAGTATACCATGTAAACGAATCCAGTATGCGCAATTATCACATCACGGTCAATATGCGCATTAAGTACATGCTGTCTAAGCGTCGCGTTTCAGATTATATTTTCACAATTGATCGCGTACCTGTAAATTTTCTACACCCATTATACGTGATAGACTTATTCACAGAATGTGAATAAATATGTGCTTGAATGCGAATTTCAACTACCGGTTGAAAACATAAAGGCATGCCATTTTCAATAATAACTCGTAAGAAAGTGTTATATTATATTCTTTGTTTATGTTTTATAAGCTTTTGTCGTTATTTCTCTTAACTTTTTGCGATCGGCACATTTCTCTGACCACTAACTAATCGAAACAACTTTGTACTTTTAAAATTATTTTCGAACAGGTGATACACAGGATGTTTCTGAAATCGTGGGTATGATTTTACGTGTAAAAATAAGTCGAAGAAAAAGAATAAAATTTTTCCATATGACACTACGTTTCGAGAAAATCGAATTCGAAAATTTTATCAGGTTTGCTTGAGTTCAGCTAATTCTAGAGATATGACAGAAAAGAATAATTAATAGGAGACTATTCTACATGTGAAAATAAGTAAAAAAGTAGCACAAAATTTTTTTTGTAAGATGCTACGTTTTCGAGAAAATATCAAGTGCATGTCTACCAAGGCAATTTCTAACGAAATATGTAAATATCAGTCTATTTTCTTAAAAATGAAGCTGTAAATGAAAAAATTTTATTCCAAATTTTTTATTTATTTTTGAATATAGGATATTCTTCTGTTAATTATTTTTCTCTGTCACGTCCAAAATTAATTAAATTCAAATTTTTGGTGTAGAATTAATAAATTTTTAAACTCGATTTTGTCGAAAACGAAACCTTAAACAAAAAAATTTTATTCTTCTTTTCGACTTATTTTTTTTTTTATGTAGAATCGCCATGATTTTGGAAACAGCTTGTATAAGTAAATATATGAATATTAAAAAATACAAATCAATTTGAAGGAAATGTATTTCGTTGAATATTACTCACAGTGGATAAAAATAAAAATGTTTCAATTTTTATAATTTTCCAAAGTATGCTGTTTAACAAAACAGTCACTGATTAAAATCTTGATATCAAGTATTATAATCTTATAAAGAGTATATCGAAGAATGTCTTAAATCAGTTTGCCAGTAACAAATTGTTTATGCAATATGCACTGGATATCCAAAAGTTAGAAAAACGAAACTGTTCTTTAAAGGTAACTTGCAAGATTTTTTAAAAATCCTTAGGAAAGGATGGTAAAGAGTAATAAATTACATTTACAACAACTCTCGATCATAAAACGACATCGATCATTAATTTCCAGGCAGAGTTAAAGATGGAGTTATTTTATTTTGACAAATAACAAAATAACAAACATAACAAAATTCATAATTTCATTAAAATAACAAAAAGGCCATGTTCTCATAATGAGTTTAATTTTCAAGATTTAACGCTCAATTTAACCCTTTGTACTCGAACTATTCCTTCTAGGTGTTATCAAAGTTTAGTGTAGTATTCGAAATGTGCCATCCTTTCACGCTGAAATTTTTCGGAATTCATGGTGGAGAAAGCTATTTTTTGGAGGTTTAGAAGTTAATAATATTTTAATGGTTAATGCATGTATTTTATATATACTACAACATACAAAAAAAAAAAAAAAGGAAATAAATTTACGATTCACTATAAATTTGTTAAAAAGTTAGTCATACAGCTATAGGAAGTTTCTAACGTCCAATTATCTATGATCTCCTATTATTCTGACAAAGAACAACTTTTAAATGGGAAGCTCCACATTATTAATCAATTGCCTGAAGGATAGAAGAAAAATTACTTTGTCCATTCAATCGAAAAGACTAGACGACAAACTATTTATTATTATGAAACTTGCAATCGTAAACCAATAGGTTTATATTCCGTTAATATCTTAGAAATTACAAATTTATAACTCAAATTTTTACTTTTAACCTATTCATATAATAAATAATAATAAATTATAAAAACACAGTGTTTCGAATTTTATTTATAAATTTTTCTTTCAAATAAGTTGTATATCACAAAGCCAAAAAAATTCGAGTTGCTGTAAGCCAAGAAAAAATGACGAACGAAGTTAAAAAATAATTCATTCTATAGAAAATTTGTTTCTTGATTTACTGCCTGATTATATTAGGAAACATGGAGTTTTTCTGGAACTCCTCGTTCCACTAGAATAATATTTTTGTATTTATTAAAATTAATACTTTCTTTATCCCGATATTTTTATCCGTCAATCATTCTTATGTCTCGTTCTCATTAAAATTTGAATATATAAGGTACACTTTATAATTATTATAATTTTCAATCAAATTTAATTCCACTTCGAAACACTCTCGCAAAAAATAGAATTGCCTTACGTTAAAGCGTTAGGAAATGTTAGAATTTTCGTCGTTTAACCTTAATGTTAAAAATTCGGTAAAACGAGAAAACAAATCATGAAGAGAAGACTCCAAACTTTCAGATCACAATAGTCACAATCACTTTCTAGTCATGAAAAAAGAAAAAATATTTACTAATTTTAAAGATGTTTGAATTTTTGTAATTTTCGGGAAAAGAAGTATCCTTACTTACCTGCTGCACGATGTAAAAATATTTTTGAAAAAAAGGGATTTAAGGCTGCCAAAACGCAGAATTTACGTTTGAAAATGAGGTCAACTAGAGATTAGTATACGATTTTTTACCACAGAGTTATAACAGTTTAAAGTACCGACAGTTTTTCATTGGACATGTCAATACTTTCTCAATATTTTGTATGTATATTTTGTAAATCAATAAACAAGCAAAAGAGCAATAACTTCTAATTTTTATCTTGTTTTAGAATACAAAGATAGAAGAATACTAGATGAAAAATTGTCTATATTTTAAACTGTTATAACATCATAAAAAAACATCGTATAACAATTCAGTTAGTCTCATTTTTTCAAAGTGTTAAGTCTCTTCTTTGACAAGTGTCTCTCCTATGTTAATTCTTATCAAAGATGTTTTTACAGTGAATTTTTATAGCAAATGAAAAAGCAAAGATATGTTTGTTCTTGAAAATTGTAAAAATTCAAAACGTTGAAAAATTTTTTTCTTGACTATATCCACTGTTCGGGAGAGGTGTCATGCTACAATTTCCACGGTCTGGGTGCAGGCACGAAAATTTATTGCCTTTTGAGTACCCTTAGCAGGCCGTGTCGCCCGAAACACTGGCCACATGGCTGGACTTCTTCTAAGAAGACAAGACACTAGACCGTGGATTGAGGCATGGCGCCAACTTTCCCGAACACGTAAGAAACACGGGCCAGCGAGATCACCCAGGACGGCAACGGGTATCTGGCCCTTCGCGCCCCACCCTGGACCCGCGATTTTCCGAAGCAGAAGGAAGGAGAACCGAGAAGACGTTCGGGCTTTCCATCGGCTTCCAAAGAATCATTTCGACTTCCGATAGATAAAGTACATTCTCTTGCGACAAAGTTGCCACGAGGGGACAAGCCCCTAATACTCAGCACGCGTAATATACAGTCCACATTCTTTTCTAAACTCGATCTCGTCTCGCTGCTCACGCGCGCGAACATTGGTCCAATCGAGCCGGACATGCGAATCGGTTTGCATGCTACGGAGTGCACCCTATTAGTGAATAGTGTCACAGAAGCAAACCACGGGTCCCATAGCAGTCGTTTCCAGCGGACGAGGTCAGCCATGAGGATACGATCGCGGACAGGCCACCAGCGCGGACAGGCCACGATCGAACCTTGCAGAGAGCCATCTCTAGGGCAGCCACTCCAGGAAGGACTACTGCACAATCAAGGCTCGGAATCGAAGATTCTCCGCTGGTCACTAGAGTACAAGGCCAGCGTTCCCGTTACCCATTGCTACCTTCCTACGGTGAGTCGAGTTTCATTCATTGTTTGACTTGCGCGGGAGAGGAAGAATGGAACGGTCCGGTAGTTCTGATCTCCAACAGCTGATAGTAGAGCGCGGCCGCGTCAAAGCGGCGCTAACGTGATTCAAATCCTTCTATGACAAGCGAGGAGAAAACGAATCGATTAACTCCCTTCAGGAGCGACTCGACAACATTAGTGCCCTGCCACAACGGTTCGCAGAGATTCACGACCGCATAATCGAAATCGTCGCGGGCACCGCCGACTAAGAATCTCACGGACGGTGCTGTGACGAGTTTGATGACACATTGTACCAGTTAATAGGCGCGATTCGAGACCGAATAGACAGCCTGCAAGCTTCAGCGACTTCGAGCAACGCACGATCCCAACAAGTAGCGTCCCCGTCCCCGGCTACTTTCAATAAACTTCCTCAAAACAGGTTAAACCCTATTGCGCTACCCGAATTTCACGGTTCATTGGGGGAATGGGTCTGTTTTCGTGACACCTTCGACTCCCTGGTAAATCGGAACGAGTCCCTAACCAACATCAAACGCTTCCATTACCTAAGATCAGCGATAAAGAGCGAGCCCGCTCGCGCTCTCATGACACTCCCAGTATCCGACGGCAGTTACGAGGCTGCCTGGGAATTACTACGCAAGCGCTACGAGGACACCAACGAGCTCGTTGATTACCACTTAGATGCACTATTCCATTCAAAAATTATCCACCAGGAATCGCCGATTGAGTTGAGGAAATTAATCGACGATGTCAACAATCATACGAAAGTCTTGACATCACTAGGCCACGCGGTAGACAAGTCGAACGCTTGGCTGATACGCATCATAATCAGAAAATTAGATACGCAGACCAAACGAGAGTGGAGAAAACGCGTTTCCGAGGCAGACAAGGCGAAGACATTCTCCGATCTAATCGGTTTTCTCGAGCAACAGTACAAGTTTCGTACCATAGACAGTCAATCGCGCGAAATCCCCCCTTCGACTTCCCGCAGATTCGTCGCGCAACGGAAGCGTAAACCTGCCGCCGTGCTACACGCGAACGAAGTCAAGTGCCCACTTTGCTCCGACAATCATTTATTGTCGCGGTGCGAGAGATTCAAGAAGCTGACAATAGAACACCGCCGCGAAAGCGTGAAGGAGCTGCGCTATGCTTCAATTACCTTCGGCCCGGATATGGCATCAAAAGATGCACGGGCAGCGCGTGCCAGGTATGTCAAGTAAAGCACCACACCCTGCTCCATCAGCGAACGACCTCGGGATCGGACACGAGCAGAACACCGGAGGAGACGGAAGCAGGGCGGAGCGACGGCTCCAACCCGCCCCAGAGCTAGACGTGCACGGCCGCTATCGCGACTCCGCTTGAATACGTGCTGCTTTCTACGGCAATGGTCAACGTCACCGACGGCCGGGGAAGAATCTATGAAGACAGGGCGCTTCTTGATCAGGGTTTTTCGCAGGTGAACATCGTAAAGGAAGAGTTCGCGAGGCGCCTCGGATTGAAGTGAGACGCGATACGAACGACAATATTCGGAGTGGGCACGACCACGTCAAGGAACCGCGTCAAGGGCAAGGTACGATTGCAGATAGCTTCGCGCTGCAGTGACTACAAGAGTAATTTGCCGTTCTTGGTCATGCGTAACTTGACCTCGGAAACTCCAAATTTCAAGCTCGCCTCCACCACACTCCCTATTCCATCACATCTAGTCCTCGCCGACCCGCAGTACTAGGTTTCGCGGGACGTTGATCTGATCATCGGCAACGGTTACCTGGGCGAATTAAGGTGTGCTGGACATCACCAGTTGGGCGCGGAACTGCCCTGGCTTTCAGAGACGCAATTAGGATGGGTACTTGGAGGTCGCATCCGTGCGGATAGTGGATCCCAGGCGCTCGCCTGCAATCTTATCACGAACGAACATCTCGACCGGCAATTAACGCGATTCTGGGATATTGAAGCAATCCCGGTCGACGATGTTTCGATCAATCACCCCTGCGAGGAAATCTTCACGCGAACGATCGCACGGAATGCCTCCGGCCGATACAGCGTCACCATTCCATTCAACGATAAGCTCTCGGAGCTTGGCGACTCCCGGCGCATGGCTGAAAGGCGGTTCTTCAATTTGGAAAAGAAATTGTCACAGTCACCCAACCTGCGTCGCGAGTACGTTGGATTCATGCGCGAGTACGAAACCCTCGGTCACATGACCAAGATATCGCGCGATGCTGCTACAAGGGGCTCTTACTATTTACTGCATCACGCCTTCTTGAAGGACAGTAGCATCACTACCAAGATTCGCGTCGTCTTCGATGGTTCTGCCAAGACAACCAGCGGAATTTCTATCAACGACGCCCAACTGGTCGGTCCAGTTGTGCAGGACGATCTACTATCGATACTGATAAGATTTAGACAATATCCGGTCGTAATAAGCGCGGACATTGAGAAGATGTATAGCCAGATTCTCATCTCCCCTGATCAGCGGCCATTTCAGCGCATTGTTTGAAGGGAACAACCTTCTCTTCCCCTAGCGACATTTGAATTGAACATCGTCACTTACGGTATGGCGGCGGCATCATACTTGGCCACCCGCACTTTGAGACAAGTCGGCATCGAAGCCCGTCATGATTTCCCCGTCGCGAGCAGCGTGATCCAGAACGATTTCTACGTGGATGATCTGACCGGCGCAGAAACCTCCATGGAGTCGGCACAGATCAAACGGGACGTGGAAAAGATTTTACGAGAAGCGGTATTCGTTCTTCGAAAATGGGCCTCGAACAAGACCGCGATTTTATAGGAGAATTCGGAAGCGACGGTTCCCATCGCGCCAGATGCGGGTCCTCGAACTCTCGGGCTATTATGGGCTCTTGCCTCTGACATACTGAAATTTCCCACTAGCACTTCCGACACGAAGCGCGTGACAAAACGCGCGATCCTGTCCCAGCTCGCAAAAATATTTGATTCTCTCGGCTTGGTAGCCCCCCTCGTCGTAACCGCGAAGCTCCTGATGCAAGCTCTGTGGCGATTAGGATCATTGTGAGACGAATCGGTGCCACAGCATCTCCTCACGGAGTTTCACAACTTCCAAGCGGACCTCTCAGCACTGAACCAGTTATCGATACCGCGTATTAACGCGAGCTTCCGCGAAGGTAGAAATTCACGGGTTTTGCGACGCGTCCGAAAAGGTATACGGCGCCTGCGTATACTTGCGAACGTCCGAACCCTTTGGAACAGCCGAAGTCCGACTCCTATGTTCCAAATCGCGCGTCGCGCCTCTCAAACGGATCAGCCTACCCCGGCTCGAATTGTGCGGGGCGCTCCTTTTGATCCAGCTTATAGACAAAGTGCGAAGCGCTTTGAGGCTACCAAAAGTCGAAGACACGTATTGGACGGATTCCACGATAGTTTTGGCGTGGCTGAAAGGCTCCCCTGTCTGCTGGAAGACCTTCGTAACAAATCGCATAACCGAAATTTTGTCTCTCTCGCGCGGCGATTGGAATCACGTCACGTCAGCGGAAAACCCGGCGGATATCCTATCACGGGGCGCCTCTGCGTCAAGCTTGCAAAATTCAAGTCACTGGTTTAACGGACCCCTTATGGCTAGGTCAACCTCGCGAGACGTGGCCAAACACTCGACCACTTCCCGCGGAGATACTCGAAGAGCGGGTTATAAGCTGCATCTCCGTGGAAATAAAGGACGAACCGGAACTCGAGGTACTTCGGAGGTATTCGAGTTACTCGCCTCTGATCCGCGTCATCGCGTACTGCCTCAAATTTCATCGTGCGTTGAGGCAACGCATCGACCGCAGGTGCGCAGGTGGAGGCCAGCCTCCTGAAGCAACCCCGGATAGCATGGGGCAGACTTTAACGACGCAGGATTTGAATTCGGCCGAGGCTGTCATCATCCGGATCGTCCAGAGACAGGCCTTCGAATGCGACATGAAGGAACTCAAGGGAGGCAGGGACAGTCGCTCGAGTTCGCTATGCCCCCTGGACCCCCTCTTGGATGACAAGGGATTACTCCGCGTAGGTGGTAGACTCGCATTCGCGGACTTAAATTACGACCAGCGACACCCGGTGATTCTCCCCAAGGATAGTCACGTAACCAAGTTGATAATCCAGCGAGAACACGAGCGCATGCTGCATGCAGGACCTGAGTCGGTCCTATCCGCGATTCGAAGGAAATACTGGCCCCTCACGGCCAGGAGTCTGATACGAAGCATAATCAGGAAGTGCGTACGCTGCAATAGGGTAAGTCCCAGAAGCGCCAGCCTCCCAATGGGACAATTACCATGGGCGAGGGTAAATGTCCAGAATCCCTTTCACTCCACGGGTGTCGACTACGCTGGGCCTTTCTACGTGAAGGATAGAGTGCGCTCCAAAACTGCCACAAAGGCATATCTGTGTTTGTTTGTATGCCTGGCCACGAAGGCCGTCCAGTTAGAACTAGCCGCGGATCTCACCACCGAAGCGTTCTTAAAATGCTTGCAGCGATTCCGATAATGGTACCAATTTCGTCGGTGCGCGGAACGAAATCACAAAAATAACGGCATTCCTCCGGGCAAACCACCAAGTAATATCCAGATTCGCGGTCATAGAAGGTGTCGATTGGCATTTTATTCCCTCTCATGCTCCTCACTTTGGAAGGCTGTGGGAGCGCTCAGTCAGAGCCGCGAAGCAACACTTGCTGCGAGTGGTCGGAGAAACGCGATTGACCTTTGACGAACTTTACACCGTCCTGACGCAAGTTGAATCATGCATGAACTCTCGGTCATTATATCCTTTGTCGTCCGATCCTGCCGACTTGAATTCCTTGACTCCTGGGCACTTCTTGATCGGAAGTTACGCCCGCTCACCGCGCTCCCATATCCTGACGTCACCGACGTCAAAACTAATCACTTGAGTCGGTTTCAATTGCTTCAAGCCATGCAACAGCATTTTTGAAAGCGATGGCAGGCCGATTATCTCAATCAACTGCAGCAGCGGCATAAATGGAGGTCGTCCACTTCGGAGCGTTTTGAGGTAGGCACCATGGTGGTGCTGAAGGACGAAAACCTGCCACCATTGCCAGCTATATCTATAATAACTATCTGTAATCTTTCCGTAATACACTCTTGTATTTAGTTTCGAACGCAAGGCGTTCAAGGCGGGCGGTATGTTCGGGAGAGGCGTCATGCTACAATTTCCACGGTCTGGGTGCAGACACGTACAGAAAATTTATTGCCTTTTGAGTACCCTTAGCAGGCCGTGTCGCCCAAAACACTGGCCACATGGCTGAACTTCTTCTAAGAAGACAAGACACTAGACCGTGGATTGAGGCATGGCGCCGAACACGTGAGAAACACGGGCCAGCGAGATCACCCAGGACGGCAACGGATATCTGGCCTTTCGCGCCCCATCCTGGACGCGCGATTTTCCGAAGCCGAAGGAAGGGGAACCGAGAAGACGTTTTCAGGCTTTCCTTCGGCTTCCATATCAGAATCATTTCGATTTCCGATAAATAAAGTACATTCTCTTGCGACACAAGGTTACTACGAGGGGACAAGTCCCTAATACTCAGCACGCGTAATATACAGTCCACATTCTTTTCTAAACTCGATCTCGTCTCGCTACTCACGCGCGCGAACATCCACCGTGGTCTTAAAGATTTAAGTCTCCTCCTTACAATGTCTTCCAAAAATTTAATGTACGATTTTTTTTTTTTTTTTTTACTGTTTTATTGAACTTTGAACACTAGGATTAAATGGCAACATTTTTTGAATTTTTGCCGTTTAACTCTGATGTTTAAGATTCGGTAAAATGGCAAAAAGAAAAAAGAAAAAAATCGTATACCAAGTTTTAAGGATTTGATGTAAAGAGAAGACCTTAATCTTCAGGATTATGGTAAATCTAGTTACGAAAAAAATGTTTCGGTGATTTTGAAGGCGTTTAAATTTTTATAGATAAGGCTGATAGAGTTTTCACACTTTAAAATGAGGCCAACCGGATTTTGTTTCTCGAAGTTTATAGAGTTTAAAATATCGATAATTTTAATTTTATATTGGGTGCGCAAATATTTTTGTATATCCACCTCTGCATATTCTCGTCTTTGTGAGGAATTACGCAATATCAGTATCTGTTAACGTAACTAGTTTCTAAATGAAACAGTAAGTATAGCTTGCAGTTTATCTCTTTTTATGTTTTTAATTATCTATAAATTTCTAAACATTTCTAAATATTATTTCTAAATATTTATTTGGAAGTTTCTATTTCAACGTCCACGTAACAAAATCATCATACATAAGTAAATTTCTTTTCGTTTTGATAGGAAATTCGCATTTTCGACACGAGTCTGTTGAAAATGTTGTCCACCGTCTCTAACACAAAATTTATTGAAATATGCATGCGACACATCACCACGCATGTAGTTGACGGAATATAAACTTTTCACTGGTGTGTTTTCGTCAACAGGAGAATTCGCGTGCACCGACACGTTTCGTTGAAATTCTTTCGCCAGATAGAATACGCATGCATGCGGGACGTAGCGTCGCGTCGCGTCGGTGAAATATGCGAGGAACGCAATAATAAGTCGCGATTTCTCTCTATCGTCGTTCTTCCTCTTTTATTTAAAACTGCGTGTCAAGTACGGCGTTGATCAATGGAAATGTTTCTAATTTGAAAACTTCAAGAACTTGAATTTCTCGTTTGTCGAATTGTGATTTTGGTTTCGTCGACCTGCACTATGATAATACGAAGCTAATTTAATTCTTTAACATTAAAAATTGATCGAAATTTCTTTTTTTTTTCTCGATGTTCTTTTAAAACACAAAATTTAAAACAATTTTCTTTCTTTCTTTCTTTCTTTCAGGATAAATTCTTTAAAAACAATTGCTAACGAACCGTTTGTTACAATTTTAAACAAAATATTTGTCGATGAATGTCATTTGTTAATAAAAATAATAATTTTCATTAAATGTCTTTCTAGTGTGTATTCATTTTCATAATGTTATTTTTGTATTTTGTATATTTCATCTCTTATTGATCCTTACAAACGGTCGTATGTCTGCTCCTGGCTACTAAAATATACTTTTATGGTATTTTTACCGTATTTCGATCATGTATACTTTTGCTCTCAACCATCAAAGCAAAAAATCATTCTCGTCGTCTGTAATACCAACAATAAGTCGAAATGCATCGAAGAAACATAACATTCTTGATAAAATTTCACAACTTTTGTTTCAAAGTACTCCCTCAGTCTCAAATTTGGTGTGCAAATGTTGTCCCATATGTAAAAAAAATAAAACATAAAGAAAATTCGGGGAAAATGGGAAACTACTTTACTTGAATGAAAATTTTTAACAACAATTTAACCTTAAATAACATTTAAATAGATTTTAGCATTAATTACAGATTCTAGGTTGATTTTGGCATACGATATTTATGACATACGATAAACTTTTAAGTGAACCTCTTTGGTTCAAGGGAATATCTTTAATTTTCTCCAAGTTTTGAGAAAAATTTTTCCACATTTACCAATTCTTCGAGAGTTTATATTGAAAACTGTCTTTGAAAGTTTTGCTGCCCATAAATGGAATACAGTTCGTTGAAGCACATTAAATTCTTCCGATACAGCAAGTATAGCACTGTGCTCCAGCACTTTGACACCTTTACAAAAAACTGTAGCAAAAATTGCAGAACAGCATTACGCATATCGTGATTCATTTCAAGATTTTTGACTTTAACTTTCAAATTATCACTCATCATTTTAACTTTACATCTGAAAATGTCCAATTATTATTGTTGACACCAGCCTGTATAATTGATAAGTGAATGATAATCGAATGATTGTTTTTAATTAACCTACTATTTTTACTAAATATTTAGACAACAAATAAAATATACAAATGTGACAACTAATTTCAGATGGAGGAAGTATTTAATAAAAAATATTCTTACTGCGGATACCAGAATCGTCCTTAGATAAAGAAGAGAGGGATTACATACCTTTGATAAAATTAGAAACATCGATTTTTCAAAAATTGTATATTCTGTTCTGTACTGCGATTTCAATTCTAGAATGCTTTAGATAAAATATTTAACTTAGAGCTTCTAAAGTTTATATTTTTTAATTTTAATATTTTTTTAAATCTTTTAATTTGTAATATTTTGTTTATATTTTTCGTTTTATGAAAAATACTAAACGTGGAGATAAAAAAAGAAAAGAGAATTAAAGGGAAGATCGACGATCTGACGAAAACAGAAAGGATAATTCAGTCAAAAATCCAAGAGAGAGCGCGATATAGCGTAAAATGTTTAAGTTCGCGGGACATGGATGAGATGGATAGAAGAGAGAGCAGAATTCCAGAACCTAACTGTTTGTGAGAAGAAAATAAACGAGAGGAGAAGTTCTATGTTTGCAGCATGTAGTTGTTTAAAGAAATTTCACTGAATACTATAATAGTATAGTAAAGTCACAGTTAGAAGAAGAAAATATTATAGGACACAAAAGAAACACTGAAACAAAGAAAGACTGAAATTACAGATGAAGGTATAAATTATGGTTGCAGGTATAATACACATCATGAAAAAAGACAAAGGAACAAGAAGGGGAGTGGATGAAAATAAAAGATGAAAATAAAGAAGTGGAAATGAGAAAAAAAGAAATTGAACGTAACATTGTTGAGTTGCACGTAACAAAATAAGAGTGACAACACTTGGGTAGAAATTTAACTAATGGAGAAAATGATAAAACAGGATTAAAAATAATTAATAATAGCGGGTGAATGGAATGTAAGAATAGAGCGAAGTAGTAGGCGGAAAGGGACACATTAAACGTGAATAATTCAGAGGATGAAACGTTGAACAAGGAAGGAGAAAAGCTGTTCGGATTCTATGAGAAACAAGGGCAGTCCTGAACGTAGGGAGAATAAAGGAGTCGGACAAGAGAATACTTGTAATCTGTAATGAATTATGCGACAATAAAAGAACATGAGGAACAGAATAATTCGGTGAAATATGGAAATTAAAGAGAAGTACGAAGGAAGGAGGATATAAAAAGAGAAAATCCGACAGAGGGAAGGAAGAATGTTAATAAATTGTATTGAACAAAAATTAAAGAGATTAATTAATCGAGATTTTGGAAATTTTGGAGAACTGGAAAGGTTTCAGATCCAAGAAAGGAGAGCCAAGTGGAGAGCTTGAAGAAGAAGCAGAAAGTACAGAAGAAGCGGAGAAAAAATATTTTAACACGAAGTGTTTTGAAGTGAACTATCCCAACATGCTGCGTTTCTACCAAAAATAATACACGGTGCAGAGTTTGGAAAATCTAAGATTGTATATTTTTTTATCCTTTTGAGAGCTTGAAATTTATTATCGTATATTGAAATAAATATTGAAATCAGAAAATACACTATACAGCAAAAAAATAACTTTATTCATATTAAAAATATACAGAAACAATGAAAAAGTTAATAGATGAAGCAAAGACCATTTTCATTTGGTGTGCAATTCAGTCAGGTTCATTAAATTTGGTACACGCGGAGCTCAAAGTGTTAAGGGAAGCAAAAAGAAGTCATGAAATGGAATTGAATACGAATTTTATGGAGGCCAATGTGAAGAAAACAGCTAGACAAATGAAAGGTCGATAGAACTGGTAGAAGACATAACACAAGAAAATAATTAGGATGAAAATCCTAAATATGTATGTAAAAGGAGAGAGGGAATTATGCGAGAAGAGCGAGATATGACGATAGTATGTACATCCAATTCGCAAGATGGGAAAAGAAGACGTCAAGAATTATTTCGTTAAATGTGGAATTAAATATCAAAAGCAATTTTAAATATCAAAGTAAGGGATCGATTGAAAAAGAAGAAGACATTTTAAGAGAATCAAACAGGATTCATAATGGAAAGGAGGATGAGAGATGTATGAGAGCTTTTGTCGATTTTCAGACCACTTTCCATAAGACTGATAAAAAAATACTGATGCTGATAATAAAAAAATTAAAGAGAACTGAAATAAGATTGAGAATTTATGAAAAGACAGTGATTAATATTACTGGCGATGTATATAAACGATCTAGATGATATTTAGAAACAGAGAAATTTAAGGAAATGTAAGAAGATCTGTTTGTTGAATTTAGCGAACGAAATATGAGTCTTTGAATGAAATGTTTAGAAAATTGAACAAATAAAAGTAGCGTAATAATTGAACAAATAAAAGTACAAATGAGATGAAAGTATGACATTTAGGAAGTAGAAACGAAGAAGAAAGATAGGTATTAAATAAATTAATACAAATATTTATATATGTTAATTTACAACAACAACAACAACAACAACAACAAAAATAGATTTATAAGCATTGTGCTCACAAGAAAGTTAACGTCAAGAAGCTATCATGAAGCTTTTTGTGTAAAATGATGAGAATGAGGTTAAACAGCCTCTTGCAAAAAATAGATAATGAACACGTGAGAGTTTTCTGTGACAGAAACAGGAAATAGAAAAAATGAAGAAAGTGGAAAGGGCGGAAAGAAAATAGTGCGATAAGTATGGGATTAAATAGAAATGCGCCAAATTATACACATATAGAATCAAGAAAAGAGGACTTGGAGATATAGGAGGTGTGCAAACATTTAATAAAACAATAGAGATAAATGAAAGGAGATATTCGAAGACTTGCTGGAAGAAAAGAACCCAAAAGATTAAAGAATTAACGGATTGGACGAAGTAAATGCTTCAATAAGGCAAGAGATGAAGAGAAAATAGCACGTAGTTTAAGGTATTTAAATTGAGAATCAACGAGTCATCTTGCTGTACGAAATTCAAATATTGACGGGAAAAAAGTAAGACTGGAAAGCTATTGGTAAACAGGAAAACAAACGGGACAAGTAGAATTTAAAAGGTAATGAATCTGGGATAGATTTATGTGATGAAACGGATGAAATGTAGATATCTACGTGTGCATATTCGAAGAAATGAATGGACGATACACAAAAAATTGGAAAGATAATTAAGAAGGGTAAGATAAAGAATAGACGTGAAAGTCTTGGATGCACACATATATATGCAAATATGCAAGATTGTACAAGACAAAGGAGGAAAAAAAAAATAAAGAAAAGAAAAAGGAAAGAAAAGAGATTGGAGATATATAGTATCGAAAGAACTTAAGATTAAAAAGGAAAAGAGGTCGAGCAAAATTCGAAGAGCTAAAGATTTAGTAGATACAAATTATTATGCATTATATTACATATATATGTGAAATGAACTGAAATTGTGAATCTAGCATATAATAACTAAATTTCGGAGTTTCGTGCAATTTCACAATTTTGTGAACGCAATTAAAAAAATGGAGCTTAGACAGAAATTTGTTTTCGTTATTAAACATTTTAATAAATACTCTACTTTCAATATTTCATATTTTTACATTGTGTGCATTTTTGCATCATTAAATTCTCTATAAACGCATGAAAATTTGCAATCTATTAATATCTAATATAATTCTAGAAGAATCTATAAAATAAAACAAAGAAGATTAATTTTTAAAAGTTAATTTAAAGAACTAAATTATTATTAAATTTTTAATAATTTAAAATATCGTGTGAACACGTAGTTTCATATCACGTAGGTGGGTAAGTGAAGATACTTTTCTTCTCAAAAACGTTATAAATTGTCATAGTATATAAAAATAGTTGGACAATTTTTTTCATAACTGAATCTATAATAACTTTGAAGATCGAAGTTAGAACGACTCCTCGACACTTGCCGTACAATTTTTTGTCGCCAATTTATTAAACTTTAAATGTCAGGTGAAAACGAATATAACGACGAAAATGTTACAATTTCTTAAATTTTTGCCATCTAAGCCTAATATTCAAAGTTCAATAAAACATTCTACGTCAAGTTTTTGCAAGTCATTGTAGATTCAGTCAAAAAAGTGTTTCAATATTTTTATATACTATGACAATTTATAGAGGAAGGTATCTTCACTTGTCCATCTGTCACGTGATGTAAAAACATTCTAAAATAAAATAAACGATATATTTTGAAAGTAAGTTTTTTGGCTAAGTTTTGAAAATGAATTGTACAACTTCTTTTCACAAAATTACAACAGTTTTAATATTTAGTCCGAATATTAATTGGATTCATTATATATATATATATATATGGTCTTAGCAAATTAAGAAAAACATTCGAACACTCCTAAAAGGAAGAACGTATTTAATTTAATAAAATGCCTGTCAGATTGTTTCTCGAAATATTCGGCAAATGTTGCAAGACGTGTTTATTTTCTTGTTTCTGTCAAGAGTGCTTGGTCGCGGAATGCGACTAGATCTCGTAAGAAGCACATTCCTCGAAATTGTTTTCGTTTTGTTCGCGCCACAATTCACAGTGGAGTGTTTACACCAAAAAGACAAAGAAAAAATCAAGTTCAAAAGTTTTATTAAATTTTACATTAACTACAAAATAGTAGAATATGCAAAGAACAATGCAATAATTTCTTTCATATGTGCAATTAGAAAACCTTCCTCTCTTGTCCTAATGAAAGTTTACAATTTTTGTGGTTCGTACTCTCATTATCACGAATGAAATGTCAGAATACAGAGACAAAATACATAATGTTATATGGAGAATTCATTATCTAAACAGTGTAAGTTACTTTCGATTAAGAACAATATATATTGTGAAAATACCTTTCTTTTTGACAAAACTATCAGTCAACAGAATAGTTTAGTCATTACTCATTTTAGATATGGTCATTGTAATATAATTATTATAGAACGTAGTAACTAAAATGATTAAAAATATTGTTAAAATAACATTATCATACAAATTATTAAAAATGATAACTAAATTGTTTCATCGATTGATGGTTTTAATAACAAAAATGTATTCGCATGATATAAGCTACACTAAGCCTTCCGTATATCAATAAATATAAGATTCTCAATCACCGCTTGCGAATTATTCCGCGTCTTATAATTTACTCGTGGAATATTTCATTTCGTGATGCAAATGGATTAAAGTTTGCATAAAGTATCTTACGTAAACTGATGAGATAATTATGCTGCAAAAACATTTAAATAAAAAATTGATTTCAAAGAATCGTGAAGATCATTTTCTGATGAGGATTGAAAGTTAAAAAGTATTAAGCAAAGAATGCTTTTAAAATATATACTTCATTATTAAGAAATTCTCTCTCTATTTTTCACTTTATTTATCCTGTATAGATTTGAACAAATTGCTTAGCGGCGAACCTATATTGTAGCTTACAGAACTGTTCAAAATTCATTATAGTAGTATCAGCAAAATTTTACGAATATTAAAATTGTTTATTTGCATGAAAAACGATCTTTTCAGCCTCAGTAATCCAAAATACTCCTGAAATGATAAATGTAAACTAAAAATATTGCTTCCCGGATACTGTGGTTAGTGATAAGATCAAGTATCCACTAAATATAATCGTGAACATACCATGTAAAACCCTTATAAGTACTCAAGAAAACAAAATGCATCCAAAATAATGAAATTTTCATGAATTGTATCTGATTCGTTTACAAATATTTTGACAAATGTCTACGCACTTAAAATAAAATTAAACGAACTATAACTTGAATTATACTAACTATAAGCACATTAAAAAGTATTATCGACGCTAATAAATATATTATCTCAATATCTAAATTTTAAATGAGACGCAAGAAATTACTAAATTAAATTTATGGATCATCATTTGATCTCCTCGAAAGTTAGCATCAATTTTTTTAAGCACATTAAAACATAAACCTCTAAATATCTCAATTTAAAGACAAAGTGACTTATGTCATTTAATAAACAGCCCAATTATAGTACACATTATTAATTCTTTTAATTTTTTAATGCAAATTAAAACTAAGTTTACGAGCATTTCTCGTACACCTATTAATACAGACACTCGTTAAATTGGTGGACAAATGAAAATATGCATATTTCTCGAAAAATTAATTTAATTATTTTAGAAACAACCTAATTATAAGCTATTAATTTACAAATTTAGTTGTATGATATTATATAAAATGTTGATTATATTAATATCATATAACATACGCAGTGAATGCTCTTACATATGTCATCTCGATACATTTGAGATGTCAGATTTTTTCTTAAAATAGTAAAAATATCTCCGTCCTATTATGATTTCTACTTTTACATTGCTTTTATATTTATTACTGGAGTGATAATTTCACGAATAAAATAAATTTATTCGGATTAGTCGATCTGTCAATTTGATCGGTATTCCAAGAGATAGGTATATCACGTACAAAACTTCAAAATTTGAGAAAATCGTGACTAGATATATAGACATATAGTGCTATTAATAAAAATCAGCAAAAAATGTCAAAATCAGGAAAAGAGTGTAAAAATTTTTTAAATTTTGCTCATAAAATCAGAAATCCGTCAAAATCAGATGCCATAAACCTAGTGTTAAATGTGCGCAATGCGCGGTCCATTGAAGAAAAAGAAAAAAAAATCTGAATCGATAGTATGGCTAGAAATGAGGAGTAGAGGAGAATGGTAAATAAGTAATGGTCGTGAATGTAGGAGATATAAATATCAAAAAATAAAAAGTATACAATAATTCGTTCGCTTTCTTTTTCTTTTGAACTCGTCGGTATGACATCACTGAATAGAAATTATTAAGAAGTAATGAACTTATCATTTGTTTTGTCTGAGTTACATTTAAATATACTTAAAACTGAGAAAACTGAGTTGCAATTTGGGACAAAAAATTCTCGACGTGCGTGGCACGTCATTCCAGCGCAAGAGATTAACAGAGAGATACACGCATTGGCATCGGTCCATCGAAAAATTAACGCAACATCTCCGACGGGTATGCGGTTCAGCAAACAGCACGAAAACAGCTCAATGTGGCATTTATTCACCGCAAATACTTTGTAGACCAGTAGACGCTGCGTGACTTGCGATAGTATAGAGATGGTTAGTTTCATGGTTATTTGAGCACCTAATTGTATAACGGTCCTGCCATAATAACAAGACGACGAAACGTTCGTACATTCCATCACGACGGAATTGTCGTTGTTGTACTATTGAACGACATAACTACGCTACCATTTTGGATGATGCTGCACGTTATGTTATATTAGTTATGGTCAAGATCGACGGTCATTCGATTATTAGATACTTAAATTAATTTGATATATATTAAATAACAAAGTTTCGTTTTACCTGGTCATGACGTACATACGTATAAATATATAAAAGCTTATTCTTTTTTTTATTAACAAAAGAAGTTGAAAATTTGTGACGTTCAAGTTCAGATAGTTGTCATTTTTTTCGATTTCGTACTAGCTTTTTTTGTACAATTTGACGTAAAATTAAAAAAGGTTTAGATAAAACGCCACGAAGATATACTTCGCTATATTCTCCTACCTTCGTATATTCGGTTCAAATTTTTAACAATTACTAATTGAAGAACATACAATGACGTACACATTATTCTTTTGATGAAATATAATTTTATCGCTAAAAAAATTTTTGTTTTTTTAAAGATTCCTTAGTTTGCAAAGGTATGTAACTCCTTAAGAAGTTATCACTCGCTCGATGTGTTGATGATGTGTTTATACATGATAATAACATTTTTCTTTTAACGAATCAATGTCCAATAAGTTGATTTCATTATCAAATTACGATTTGTTTGGGCGATTTCATATTTTTATAGGTCTAATTTTAAAAGTTCAGGTCAATCGGGCCAGAAATCAATTTCGCTCACAGTAGACAGATACTTTAAATATTTTACATATTTTTGGTGCCTATTTGGTGCAATTTTCAGATTCGCTGTCTAGCCATTATAATTCCATTCATTTCACAAGAGTGAAACAAATGAACAAAACGAACAAGGTAAAAGAAAAAATCTCGTCACGAAATATTTATGCGATAAATCGAAGAATTACGGTACGTGTCACGCAACGACGATTGCAGAATTCGTAGTCCGGATATTTTCATCGGTTGTTTGAACTCTGACAAAAAGAGTGGGGGCTAGGAAGAGGTAAGAAGAGGAAAGGCGCTTTCGTGAATCGGGTCAGAAACGAAGAAACTTCCAAGGAGTCTCTCGTGACAAATTCCAAACTTTATGGATCCGAGATTTGTTGACTCGCACTATTTAAAGAATAAGTGGAACGACGAGCGCATCGAGCCAAGTAACTCGCAGTTGCTTCTTCTGCTTCGGTTTACCGCCATTCGCGCTCTATATAAACTCAACGACTTTTATGCGCTTTCTATGTCCTTTATACTATATTTCTTCGACTCTTCCCGGAGTTTATATCCGAATTGTCGGTTATTAGGATAATTTTCATTGATCGAGGTTCCATCATTTTACTCTACCGGTCCATCTGCATTCCAATTGAAAGTTTCTAAATCTGATAGTCGACAAACGGTTGCGTTTATTGCAGCTCGGACAGTTTTATAAATGGTCTGCGTATGACTCGGGATTTAAAGTGATTCAGAAATGAAATATGAGAATGCGGAAAGGATCTTAATTCGGCAGAATGTGAAAAAAGAGATAGATAATTGAAATTTTTTTAAAGATTTTATTATCGAGTTTTTTTTAATAATTGCAAAGGAGATGTCGCTTATAATTACGTTGAAACTTAACGTCATTGAAATTTAAAGTTAACAAAAAGACTCTACACTGAATCTTTTAACACAGATTTAAGCTTCTGAGTTGAAAGAGAAACCTGATGGACCAGACGGTGAACGTTTTTCATTTATTTTCTTTATCAAACAAACATTTACAATATCAATTAAACATTGAACACTTCCGATAGTCTGACAAAAAAATGTCTCGAACAGTATTTTTAATCGGCTACGTATTATAATGTAGCACAAGATTCGTAAAAAATATTTTTTTCCTCGACTTTTTAATAACATGTGACATTGTATTTTTGATTTTATGGTATTATAGCCGATGTAAAAATGAATTTAACGACCTAGTATACCATGACATCTTAAATATAGAAATATCGACTAAATCGAGGAAAACATTATCATAGACTTCAGCATCATTGATTTAGTATTCCACAAATTATATTGATTACATTTTAAGATAAAGAAGTTTTTTGAAAATTTGGTGTATTGCAACATGTAACCAATTGAATGTTGAAAGTGTTTGAAAAATCGTGGCGACAATTACGCGGGACATATCGTATATACTTGAATATTCATTATTATACAACACTAATATTTAAAAGATTACTGTAACTAATATTTAAAAGACTGCTGTCTAATGACTGAAATCTGGAACATCCTGTTCAAAAAAAATTGTAAGATACTGAAAAGGTTTAATAATTCTGTTAATATTGGACAGGATACGTTTGATAATTATGTACAAATAAGCACGAGATGATGCCTGATAAAAAATTTAGGAAAAGATATAGCGTAGATATATTTTTATTCGAGATGTAATTTTTGAGAAAATCGACTTGAATTTGGATTCCAGAGGGAGTTATTCTACAGGCTGTTTCCGATCCGATGCTGTAACCGGAAAAGGGATAATTTTACATAAAAATATAGGTTGAAAATAGAGAATAAAATCTTTTCATTCGAGGCATCAAAATTTTGTGAAAATTGAAAATTTATCAGCTTCAGTATACTTGAAATCAGCTAGTTCTATTTAAAAAAAAAAAAAAAAAAAAAAAAAAAAAAAAAAAAAAAAAAAAAAAATAATAATAATAATAATAATAATAATAATTAACAAAACGTTATTCTATGTGTAAAATCAACTCAAAAATAAAATGTTCTTGTACGATGTTTCGTTTTCAAGAAAATCGAGTTTAAAAAGTAAAATTACCAAAGCAATTTTTAACGAGATATTTTTAAAGTCGGTTTTTTTTGAAAATGAAGCTTTAAATGAAAAAATTTTATTCCTTCTTTTGGGTTTAGACCATCTCTTCTCTGATCGTACTACCGGAAACACACTGTGAAAATAAGTTGTAAATACGGAATAAAATTTTTTCAGAAAACATTTTGTTTCTGAGAAAATTAAATTTGAATACTTATCACACGTGCACTCTGCGAATTCTTATCTAAATATATTCAAACTCTGTTTTCTTGAAAATGAAATCTTGTACGGAAAAATTTTATTTTACATTTTTAACTTACTTTCGCATATATACTAATGTTGCTGATTGTCAACTTGTAACCAAATTCACTTGTGCCAAATAAATTTTTAAATTTTATTTTCTTGAAAATTGAAGCCTTGAACAAGGAAATTTTATTATACATTCCTTTTTTTTTAAATTACTTTGTAAGTAATAACCACTTTATTGATTCATTGTGCTCGTTTGTAAATACATAATTTTCAAACGCACTTAAACAGTGTATTCAAACCATAAAAATAGATAATAGTACAGTTTAAATGATTGAGAAACATAATTTCTGTAACATAAGAAGTTCAAATCTGATAGTGGATAATTTTAATCTTTTTATGCTAATAAAACTACCTGAATAGCACTTTTCATCTCAAATGTTGTTGTTTCAAATGTTGAAAAATTTCCCAAACGTTGAATTTTCTAGCGGAGTTAATCTCCAAACTGGGCGTAAACTATAACTTCCAGTCTTGTTTTCGACGTTACGACCATTTTAAAGCATATAGGGTGTTTTTAATCCAGCGATACAACCAGAATGATTCTACACAAAATAAATAAAATTTTTTCACTTAAAGCCTCATTTTCGAGGAAACCGAGTTTGAAAATCATATCAAGTATACTCAAATTTATCTAATTATAGGCTTGAAAGAAATGAATATTTAACAAGAGATTACTTCACATGCAAAAACAAGTAAAAAATGTGAAATATGTTTCATTTTCAAGAAAACAGACTTTGAATATGTTTCGTTAAAAATTGTCTTGACAACTTTTCAAACGAGTGATCTTTTCGAGAACGAAGCATCGTACAAAAAAATTTTATTCTTCATTTTCGACTCGTTTTTTCACGTATATAATAACCTCTTGTTAAATATTTTCTTCTTTCAAGTTTAAAATTAAATAAATTCAAGTATGCTTGACTCGTTTTTCCTGAAAACGAAATCTCAAATGAACAAATTTTATTTTTTATTTTCGACCTGTTTTTTTAGAATCCGACTTTTTTTTAGAATCCGAGAATTTTTTATATAAATAAATAGAAAGTTTCCAATTGTGTTATCGGATCGGAAAAACTCTGTGTGCGATTGAGTAGTGTTGTCGATTATTAATCGGCCGTCTTGTCGCGCAATGTCGGGTCCGAATAAAAGGAACGTGGGCCGATTGAAATTCCGCAAGGGCACGTTCCAAGTTTCTCGATCATTTCGAAAGTGGACGCGCGATTGATACTTGTCTGCTGTCCCCGATTGATCGTACCGTGAATTTAACCAAGGTGCTAGCAAAACTATATTAACAAGTGCCGTCACATTGCCCGAGATGAATTCTTGAAAATCCACCACTTCGATATCCATAAATTAATCGAACGCTTTGTGCAGCTGCACTCAAAGCGTTCATTGATCATGTCACGGTTAAGTAGTTTGTAATTGCTCGATTTTGTTAATTAATGTTTAACAGTCAGCGATTGTTATTCAATTGATCAGAAAATAACGTTTAATTTTCTATTGATGAAAGTAAAAGTCGCTCTTTTTCAAGCAAATTTTAATTTCGAATTATCACATGCAATTATCACGTGTACCATATACAATGGCGAATACTAATTGTAGGAAAATATCAAGCGCGAAAGTTCAAACGAGTTTAATTCATTTGAAAAAAATAAAATAACAATAAGCGATAACTGCGAATTATCAAATTTGAAATAAAAAATCATAAACTTTCGAAATTGTTTTAATACATAATGGTGGACAAAATGAAGTAAAGACTAAGAAAATAGTGCCCTCGGTTTATCTGTATGATAAATTTGTTTCGTATCTTGTGCGGGATTCTGAAAATATTTTGACGTTAGTTATAAAAAATATAGAAATTCGTTTAAACGCTTAAATCTAATGTTCACGGCCCGTTTTGGCGCGAGTTAATTCAAGGTCATACAAATCGTACATATGCTAAAACTTTTTGAATCATTTTTTCGTATTTCTTATACTTTTCGAAGCCTAAAATAGACAGACATTTATGACATGATTTTATACTTTTTGTGATATATAAGATAATAAGTAACTTGTTTACATTTTTTTTTATATCTATATCAAATTTATCTGTTTTCTTTTTCTTTCATGATTGAATACAATATACATCATTCAAGCTTGAACTCACCACCTCTAAACTTTTTGAAACATTTTTATGTTGCGTTTTAAAATAGCATCATACCTGAGAAATGCGAGCAGATTTTTCATCGAAACAGGCACATTGTTAGTTTTTTTCAAACTTATGCCAAATGGCATTTTTATTTAATACTATATATTATTCTGTTATAAATCATGATAAAAGCAGGAATATATTTCTCTTTGTCACTGATAAACATACATATCATATTTAATTCAACAAACATACATATTTAATCCATTTGATCAAGTAAAAAAAAAAAAAAAAGAAATATTATACGATACATGACTGATTGGAAACACATGGAAGTAAAGAATCTTAATAAAATGTTAAGTCCTTGATCATATGCAGAAATTGTAAACTGTGATGATCATTTGTGTTATAAAATTATAAAATAATATAGCATGATATATTATTAAAAAGTAATATAGTAAAAATAATATAGCATGATATAAACGATAATTGTATTATACAAGTACAATTATAAAACATATATTGTTATAGTGACAAGAGATAAGAGTCTAAAAAATTTTACGAAATTGATTGATGATTCTATTTTTCAAAAAAATCATGTATTATATTTAATGAAAGTAATATATATATTGACATCTTTTTTCTTGAATTACGATCAGATATGACTCGTTCATGTGGATTATAATATATGGTATTGAATAATGCAGCGATTAATATTAAAGAAATAACAAAATACAAACAACAACAAAATTATTTGCAATAAAAGATTTTGTTTTGATTAATTATTAAACTATTGTTTAATAATTAAATAGTTTCAAATAGTATGTATATGATATTAAATAGAATCATAATAATGGCATTGAAAAATTATTTATAATGAAAGATTAATTTTTTATTTACAGTGCAGTTGTATAATTATTATTGTATTGCCAGTGATTGGTGAATTCAATAATTGTGAATTCAATAATTCAATAATTTATAAATTATTGACTTGCACCAGTTCTGTCATTTCAAGTAATTCATAAATTGTTATCATTTTACGAGCGAAAGATATATGGTCTTTGTGTATAGTTTTATGAGCTGCGAAAACAGAAACATCTGTTTCTTGTGTCAATATTCTCATTAACCTCGAGCTTCTGTCTATCGTGACAGGGATTTCTGGCAATCTGTCATCTGCTAAAATTATGCTACGTATATTATTGATTCTCCAAACCGTGAACAATATTGACTAATACTATGCATGTACATATGCATAACTGAGAACTTTATTTCTGAATACTAATATGAAAAAAGAAAATAATAATTGATAAATAGGATGATTTTATTAACACATTTCTTACAATACGGGCTGGGGAAAAATGCAAACATTGTAGAGTATATTTTTTATTTCTCGTTATTATAAATAGCAACTACCTGAAATTTGTTGGTTTCTTTTTCAAATCAAATACATTAATTAATTAGGTACACTCATTCATTTCTTTCTTAAAAGCAGTAATCATGTTGTTATTATTTTAAAATAGTTAAATATAAGAAGATGTCAAAAATGATATAAAAAGTCAAAATGAAGAGTATAATTACACTGTTACTTTTAACAACATTAATCAATATGATTTCCACTTTCTGACCTAAATAAAAAGATCGAAATAAAATAGAATTTAGTAAAATGAAATAAAAATAAAAAGAGGGATGTTCATTCATTAAAAAATTAAAAATGTTTCTTTCAATATTACACTATTTTTTGCACCTTTAATAAAAAAATTTCCAGAAATAAATAACGTATCATACGATCAATTAATTCTAATAATTTAGCAGTTATTCCTATGCTTTTTCCGCACCCCGAAGATTCATACTAAATCTTACACCATTTATTTTTTAATTATTGAAATGACAAAGGTAAAGAGAAACAAATTTGACTTTTTTTAATGAAAAGTAATTGATAAAGAATTAATTTAAATAAAAATGTATTGTGTTAATTGTTATTGTTATTTATTAGTTTCACTTACCAAATATGTTTTACAATATAATATTGTAAATCGATATTCAAAATATAAAAATTATATTAAGTGTTACGTAGCTAAAACAAAAGAAATGTCATGACAAAGTAAATTTTGAAAGTAGCTCTCATTTAATATCTAATTATTCGAAATAATTACAATTTTTCTCTTTCTGTAAAATTCGTTCTAAGAAATAAGAATGTTATTCAGGAAAGAAGAACGGACAGATGAAAACTATGATGAATAGGCCGAATCTATCAGTTAAATTTTAAGGAAACAAATAATTGCAAAGTTAAACGTTTATTTTTATAAAAATAAATAATTCAACGATTGGAAATTGTAAAGGCGTTGTATACACTTCGTTCTTAACGTTCACAAATTATTATTTTTTCAAATTCATTTAAAATAATTCAACCAAGCAACAATTCAACAGTTACAATTACGTACATAGTTTTATTCAAAGTTCTTCTTCAATAAATCCAAAACAAGATATTGAGAGATAATAAATTGTCAAATAAACGAGAGAAATGTTACGCTGAATGACGGAGAAAATATCTCTGAGGATTAAGTTGTTTTCCTTTTTTGAGAGATAAAGTTGGTGTGAAAAAAATAATTATGGCTTAACCTAAGTCATCATAATCGTATTTTTTTAAAAATATCGAGAGTTCCACTGTAGCGATGTTAATACGTATGCTAAAAAAATCTGCTATCTAAAATAATCAGCGAAATTATTTTGAGTAACGAGCGTGGATAATTCGATGCAAATTGATGGCGTTGCTTAACAACTGATGTACGAATTGAGTTTCGTCATTTTGACCTCGATCGGGAGAGGAACGTATTTACCAACGTGGCGTCGTTGATTGAGATGGAATTCGAATACGCTACACGCACAACGCTCGTTTATTTTATAGTCGAGGCACGTTTCATAGATCCAATAAGAGAGTGGCCCGATTTTTACTGTTTACTGGTCACAGTCGCTTTCGAACCGTGGTGGCGCGCAACTTTTCGCCGTGGAAGATGAATGATGATCTCGATTTGCAAAAAGGAAAGATTTAACCCTTTTCTTAGAGAAATACTATAGACGCATCTCCGTCGACTTGATACTCGAACATGCAATTGATTGATTCGAAAGTTTCGCTTTGAGTCTCCAATCGAGGAGGGATGCTTGAAAAGACGAACTTTTCTCAAAATCTGTACGTTTGTTTTGTTATTATACGCATGCATATGTATTTAGAATTACATGGAATGTTACAATAATTCACCTATAATTTCGTTAAAGAAGAGTTAAAAATGGAAATGAAGATTTGTTTTTTTTTAGGAATGTTGTTCTCTTCTTCATTTAATTATATAAGATATTGATATGCGATTAATTATATCATATTAATGGATGATCGTATAAGAAATATTGTTCGTAGAATTCTCGTTACTATTATGTTATAAAACATCAAAATTGAGATATTTATAAAGTTTATTACATTTTATAAATAAAAAGATATATATAGAAGATTATTGAAAATTACACTTTGATATAATAACTGTTAATATAATTAATAAAAATAATTTTCCAACTACTGAGATAGTTTTATTAAACGGCAACTGTTTTATACTGTTTTAACTGTTTTATTATATATTATATATACGTATACGTATACTTGAATGCGCTTTTGATGAGACAAAGGAGGGTTATCGATGAAATTTTCAGCACAATCGCAATATATGTAATACTTATATATGTACAGAGATATATATTTATATAGATAATATAATATTTATATCATATCGCATTTTAATCTATAAATGTAATTATCTCTGAAACTATTCGTCATTTAAAACATGTCTCAAATGCATTTTTTTCTGTTTCGACAGGATAGTAATTTGGTACACTTAATTTTCCTCTAGATAGATCTGCGTGTAGCAGATATGAAGGTCGCTACTATTTTTTCAAGCATAATTATGTAATTCTTCTTGCATTAATCAGGTTGTTCTCTACAAAAAAGTATCAATTTATCTACGCTAAGTTTACGCGTTCAATTTTTTCTTTCAATTCACGCGCACACACACACACACACACACACACACACACACACACACACACACACACACACACACACACACACACACACAAGTTAATTTATCGAGTTTTATCATTTTGCGTTTGCTTTCATATCTGAAAAGCATTATGTACAAATTACCGCAAATCATTTATCTGAATTGATCCGTATAAAATAATATATTGCTTTGTCGCGGTATGGCAAATTTTTCATTCGTGGCTAGCCAGTACGTACGTTCGTTTTGATAAACGTAAATTGGTTGCTTAGTTGTTAAAATTTGCGCTTCGTGTGAATTGCTTTGTATAAATTAATATTGCGTATATTCACCGCGGCAAATTTGCCGCAAACCAGCAAATTCTGTGTCGGATTTTACAGTTTACACGGTATTTCTCGATGTAAAAGAAGGACGCGGCATTAATAGGTCTTTTTAAAATTTCCGAATGCTTCCGGAGAATGCTACTTTACACACGCACACACAGATAAATACAATTTTATAGAGTTATGCTCTTGTTAAGGCAAGATTGCCTTTTTGTTCACTTCCGACATCTTTTATATTCGTCTTCTCGACAAGAAACTTCGAGCCTCTCTTCTATTTATTCGTTTTTTTTACATCTAAATGTAAATATCTATACGCGCTGTGCATGTATAATTATATTATATGCATATACACTGCATGTATAATTAATTACATTGAATAAGCTGAGAATGTATAATTAATTACATTGGACGAGCTGAATACTACGAAAAAAAGCATACGATATCTTTTGTCCATTTTTTAATGAAAGTAAAATACTGATTTTTCAGTGAAATTTGATTTCATATTTTATTCTATATTAGTAATACATACATACATACATACATACATACATACATACATACATACATACATACATACATACATACATGCATGCATGCATGCATGCATGCATGCATGCATGCATACATACATACATACATACATACATACATACATACATACATACATACATACATACATACATACATACATACATACATACATACTTACATACATACATATATATATCGATTTTGAGCACATTCTATAATATATAATGTTCTCAAAATCGTGGTACAATTGGATCAAGACATGTAAAAATAGGTTGGAAAAAAAAAGAATAAAATTTTTCTATATGATGCTCCGCTTTCGAGAAAATCGAGTTTGAAAATTTATTTAAGTACATTTGAATTTAGTTAATTCTAGACGTGACAACAATGAATAATTAATATGAGATTATGCTATATGCAAAAATGTAGAATACAATTTTTTCATTTACAGCTTTTTCGTTAAAAGTTGCCTCGGTACACATATACTTGATATAAATATTCAACTTCGATCTTCTCGAAAACGAAGAGTTATATGAAAAAATTTTATTCTTTTTTTTATTTTATTTTTTATTTCTATTTCTATTATTATTTCTTTTTTTTATTTATTTCTTTACATGCAGAATCGCAGCTTGGCTAACTGTTGATTTCGGAAATACTCTATATTCTATAATAAACAATACATTCCCTATATTTATATATTATATTGTATTATATATTGTATTAGAACATATTATATTCTACATAAATATATTCTATATACTTATATATATATATATATATATATATATAAATCAAATTTTATTGTTGTATAGTACTGACTTTTGAAAAATTCAACTTTGAATCTCTTAAAATAACGTCTTTTAACAAATATGTCTGCAACTAATCTTAAGTATAATATTCAATATTGATTTCGTAATGTATATTTTTCATGTATTCTGTATTGTAGAATTTTTCATTTTTAAATATTCATTCAAATTTCATTCATTCATTCAAATTTCATTTTAAATTTCATTATTAAAATATTCTTTCCGTGTTGCTACAACCTTATTATTACTTTTATTTAATGTTGAAATCTTTTTCGTCAAAAATTGCATAAAAATCTAAACCTATCATTAACATATCCAAGAAAGACCTGCTTGTTTAAATAAAGTTTCCTTGTTTATTCATTTTTTAATTTCATATTTAGATATTCGTACAAAATGTACTTTTTTATAGAACGCATCGGTTGAAAAAATATAAAAATAACTGATGTAAAATAACATGAAATTGATGTAAAATAGTAAATGCTTAATAACACTATCATTTAGTATAAATACTGTTTCAATTCAAGCAAGCAAATAAAATATTAAGTTAATCTAATCATCCTGGATAAAGAACATCGAATAAACATATGTTTGCTCTCAGCGTGATAAAAACTGTCATTGCACATAGTTATAAAAGTCTTAAATTTATTGAAATGAAGACGTAGCTTAAGATTACGTTTAGAAATATACAAAAATAAGATAAATCGTAAATTATGTTTTGTATAAAAACAAGATAAAGATGTAGGTTTTATCTCTCTTCTCATAAAAAGTTATCATCGAAAGAAAAAAAGAAAAAATTTTAAAAATGTTCCTAAATAATCGTAATTAACTATCTAGTTAGTTTTTAATTGAGAAAAATATAATTGCAGATGATGTAAAAATTATAAAAGTTAGATGGGTGTTGAGACATGGTGTCATGTATTGTACCCTTATTGAACGCGTGGAATCGCGCATCTACGTGAAGAGCATCGTTGCTTAATTCATTTTTTAACAATCGATCATATATAATCTCTTTTATTTCCTAATCTCTTTTATTTTTCTGTTATATGTTTCAAACTTTATGCACAATAGCAAAAATTCTGACACATTTCTCATTTGAGTTCAGGTATTTAGTTTATATAAACAAATTCACAAGAAATGTTCTCACAATAATTGTAATTCCTAATATGTTATTTAAAGAAATTAAAAAATCTGTTTACACAAGTATAATTCGTTATCCGAAAACGTAAAATTTATTTAGAACATTTGTAATTTTTATCCACCTTCCACTTCGACACAAACAATATATTATAATTGGATTGCGGATTTTTATATAAATTCATATTTTTAAGAATGTAATTAAAAAAGCGAATTTTAGTAGAAAATTATTTTTTATATATAATAAATGTCATATAAAACATTACATTTTAAGTATTTCACGCAATTCACGCTAAAAGTAGAAACGCAATTTCAGAATATAAAATTCTGTCGAATGACTCTCATCGTCGAAAAATACTTTCACAAGTATCTATTTGGTTATATATATATATACTTTACATTTTGTCAAGGATTATACATTTCTACTCGTTCCATGAGACATAAGTTTTTTGTCGATACATTTTGAGCTACGAACTCTTCAAAAGTTTCAACAAGTTTGATTCAGTCAAAAAACGTTTCTAGCATTTTTTGTTACATATGATTTTTACGTTGCAGTTTTACTGATAAAAAAAAAAAAAAAAAAAAAGAAAAAACGAGAAAAAAAACCAAGTAAAAATTTCAGCATATAAAATTTATATTCCAATTAGTGTTTCGTAAAGGCCCGATTCGGCGGCTATAGTTCGAGGATTAATCAGAGGAAACTCCATCATTCTTAGTCCTTAATGCTTTTCCGGTGGGATGTTGCGTGATAATGATAAATAATAGTTGCGCGTAGAAAATATTATTTATTAGAACTATTACTATAGAAGTTTTATAAATTATTGTACAATTTTATTATTGCACTATTTTAATTTAACCATTTTCTTATTAATTTAATTTAACTAATTCTATTTATATTATTGATAACTATTAATTTTAGTTTTAAAACTAAAAATTAACTATTTAGTTAATAATAACTATTAATAACTATTAATTTTATTTAATTTAATTATTACCATTTTGATTCAACTATTAATTAACAATTGTTAATTTTATTAACACATCATAACAATCGAACCCGTCGATACTACTCGATTTCAGACTCTCGTTTTTTAAAAGTGTTTCAAAGATAGGATATTCTTCGTTTCAAGATACGGATATTCTTGCCAAAATTAATATTAATTTCTATTTGGACAGAAACTTATTTATTTCAATTATAATCATTTAAAATATAATGATTTATATGTAGAATATTTTGATACGGTTTCTTCAGTATTCCAGTAGATATTTTTATTAATATTTTTGGGCAACCAAAATCAAGTATGTACATATGTGAAAGTGTTAATTAATTGTTTTTGGAGATTTGTTTCGCACAAGTATCCCTTAGAACGCAAGGAAGGGGTTTAATACTGAAACTACCGACGAAAAAGTATAATATTTGTAGCAAAAAAATTAAAGTGCCAATTACAAGAAAAAGTCAATAATACAATAAAGAATACAAACTTTTATTAGTATATTTCATTAAAAATCATTCGAATATTTACAAACACACACTGTTATAAATATATAAAATTTCCATAAAAAATTATAAATTAGTCATTTTGACCACTTTTAGTTCTTGGTGTTAAAACCGCGCCCAGACTGCTATTCGAGAACAACTCACTAACAGTCCCAGGCTTGTTCGCCTGATGCTTACGGGCACAATGTTACAAAGCAACGTCTTCAATGCTGTCCACATACGCTTTAAATTGGCGAACAGATTCTTCTGCAGCGTTCACACTGCTATTGGCAAACTGCTCGCGAACCACTCGCGAACTCTTCGCCGACAACAATATGAATACTTTGGCGAACTGTGATCATCTTGCTTACAACAGCGAACAATGTCGGTAAGTAGTACGTCAAAAAACGTTTTTCGTATTATACTTGAGGCGTATGGGAACGTATTGAACCGCAAACACCAAACAAGCCTGAAACTGCTAGCGAATTGATCGTGAGCTGCTCGCCAGCAGCACTGTGAACTCATTGTCAGTACGAGCGTGCTTGCAATTCTTTTACATTCGGTAAAAGCCAATGAGCATGCTTCTTCCGACTTATTTAGTCGAATTTAACACAATTAGAATCGTTCGATCATTCGAAATAATTAATCGTGGAACTCATTCCGACAGTTAGAGACAAGAAACGAATCTTGTTACTCCATTAGTTGTTAATCCAATAGTCAGGACTCCATTTTTCTTCCTTCTAGACTGGATACTAATTTGGCAGGAAACAAACTGGAGTGTTATTCATTATCGAATACACGGATATATACGTTACTTTCAAGCAATATTAATGTTAATTAATCATCGATTCAAATGACATTAAAAAGAAAAAAAAGATTAAAGAAAATAAAAAAATAGACTTTGAATAAGTATTTTTTTTTTTTGTCTTTGACAATAAGACTGAATAAAAATTAAAAGAATATGAGAAGCTGGTCAATTTAACAAATTATCATCAAACACAAACTATAAATAGTGGTTTTTATTTTATTACGTGCCGTAATTAAAACCGTTACTTAATAATTGAAAGTCAAACAACTAAATAATGATAAAAAAAAAAGTAATTTTTCTTTAATCTGCAAAAGTCTATGCAAAATCGGAAACCAGAATATAACAATATATTATATTTATTTTTATAATTAATATCCAAAAACCATTTAGCAGTTACTTTTCTGCAGATCGACATAAATGTCAATAGAAATTTTTCACAACACACATATACTGCAATTATCAAGTTTTCCTTGTGCTTTCAAGCATCCTGATTTTATTTTTCACGATTCTAGAAAGTATATTAACAGCGTTTTTCTTATAAAAAAAATTAGACAAAATCATTGCCAATCATGTAAAAGATTGTATACTTAACTCCACTATAAACTACTATTTAATTTTTTGATAATGACAGTTGATATTAGTAAGTAAATGAAATAAAGCAAACAAACTTAGAAAAAATATGTATCTATCTATGTAATAACGAAAACTTCTGCGTATATTGTGACGAGAAATATAGTGAAATGAAAATTAAATGAAAATTGTCTACAGTATATAAAGTGTAAGGGTACTATAATATAGCCATGAGTATAAAGAACTTAATAATTTTCAACATTATCGATATTAGTTTAGATCAAGGGCAATATCGTATGCCGCTATTCTCATTTTATGGGCCAAAAAAAAGGAGAAATCTTATTTTACTATTAATTTCAGTAGTATGATAAAAACTATGATTAAAATGTACGAACGAAATATAACTGAAGTAGAATTAAATTCATATTTTATTTATTAGAAAGATATTTGTTACACTATTTTGTTTCATAAATTAAAAAATTAAAGACGTACGATCTGAAATACATAGTTTTATCATTAAAAAAGGATGTTTTGAAAAATGCAAGATGTGTTTTGAAAAAACAAATAATTTTCACCGAGTTCCTAAAATACTTGTGAATATTTTTGAACAACAGCATATCTCATTGTTTCGCGAACGTTTGTTGACGTTTTTCTTGTTCATTATGCCTGACCACTACTAATTCTTGTACGATTGTTGCAAGACAGAGAGAAGATTACATTATTTTCGAGGGTAGGTCAGGGCACAGCGGCTGCGATAACCGTATTACATCGTCCCATCTCATAAACTTGTTTCGCGTAGTTTACGAGCACGCGAGTCTTAACTGCCGTGTACCAAGTGCTCCGCGAAATAATGATCCGACTATTTCGCGGAACTGCTATATCGCTAATTATTATGATCTACGAGGGAAATCACATTACCGGCGCATGATACTCGTCAATACGAGCCAGAAATATCATTCGCTTTAGGGTCGAATTAAATTTCAGTCGTGACAATTTTACAAGCTTATCGCTATGTGACGACTGAGGATATTTTTATTAAATATTAAAATCATGTTTTGGTAAATTTCTAGTTTAGCTGCTTTTTCCAATTCTGGCTGTTTTTTTTCATCGTAGGTGAAAGTTAGTGATTGTCGCATAGATCATCTGCATAGAAATTACAATAGTTCCGGAAAAATTTCGCTCGGAAGAATTTTTTGTTTCCAAGAAAAAGAAAAAAAAAAAAAAAAATCTGCAGTAAAATAACCAAAATTGGAAAAAAATGCTAAAATAAAAATTTACCCGCTTTTTCGTATAAATTTATCTAATATAACAACAGCAGAACTCCGTTTATTTGAACAAAATTTTAATCAATATTCGATTAAATGAACTTTTGCTAGTTGAATCCACTTATTCGTCCTATTTCACGAATGAAAATCACTGATAGAGAGGAAAATTAATGGATTCCTATTATATAAACTCCAATTATATAAACTATTTGTTCACCGACAAGTTCACATAAACGGAATTACTGTTCGCTAATACATTTATATCTACTTATTAATAAAATTGCACATTAATGAAATTCAGAAAACTGAATATTTTTATTAGTTTTTTTGAACTCTCGATGAAGTTCAACTAAAATCAGTTTATGAAAGATTAGAAAAAAAAAAGAAATGTTATTTTAAAACTTTGATATGATGATTTGATACGAATTCCATACTTTATGATCTAGTTGCATATTTGATTTTCTTTGAATTATTTCGATATTTGTTTTCCGATTTCATTCGTATTAAGAATATATTAAGTGTAATAAAATGTAAACATACCATTCCATAATTAAATGGTTATGAAAAAAATTGAAAGTAGAAGCTTCAATTTTTGGAAGTTTTATTATAAATGCGTGCTAGATCAATTGATCAATCGTATCATGCAAAGATTCAACTTTTATATCTAATCTTTTCAGTAAATAATTGTTTAGCCTTTAATCATACGTATGTTGTAAATTTTTATTTCTATCTTACGAAACTACTACAGTGTAATCGTTCTGTGTTTAGATATTTTATACAATAGATTAATATGTCAAGATTTCACGGAATATGTTCAAGTTCTAAGTAAAAATATTAATCAAAAACTTTCGCTGGCGTTATGACAGCAATGAGATTTTGCGCAAAATCCATAATTATAAGAATGATATGATTTTATAGAATGTTTCTGTAATGATATTGAGTATAAAATGCCAAAATAATTATATTATATTGCTTATAATACTATTTTTCTAATTTTTATGATTTTTGAAAGATTTTTGTCTCCTTTAATATATAATAATCATCAAAATAGAGGAACTTATATCATAAGTTGTTGTTGGTTATGCGATAAAAAAATAAATGCATTGTAACGATTTTATAATTCATATATACACACCGTTGTTCAAAAGACTTGAAACACATGTAGAACAAGTATTATTAGATGTACAGATTAATTTGTGATCTTTGGAATTATTTAATTGTAAGCTTATTTTAAGTTCGGTTTAATCAATTTTTGCTAGTATTTCCAGTGAAAAAATTAATAATTGTTAATTACACAACTTCAGGAAAGATCACTCACAATTTTCAACATCTCATGAGTTTTTAGCAAAAACAAGGAGTCTGAATACAATTTAATCAAGTCAATTTTTCGCTAGTAAATGAAAAATAAATACATTTTTTTAAATTGAATAATCAATTTTTCACTAAGTGAAATAAATATATATATACACTGCATAAATGAAGTAGAAAGAGCAGAAAACACATGTGTTTTCTCCTTTTGCTATTATTCCAATATTTCTTTTTCAAGAAACACTATATAAACACTATATCTTTTCGTACCTGCTCTGTTCTTTTAAATTCTTTTCCTAGAATTAAATAAAATTAATAATACAAAATACAAAATTAATAATGGAATTTTAAAATTCTAAATTTTACTTAATAAGAAGAATTTAAGAATTTAAAAGTTTCTAAATTCCACTGGAATTTAAAAATAAGAATTCAATAAAATTAATAATAGAAAGACACAATGGAGCGTTTTTTCGATTAGTATAAATATTCACTGTTTTCAATTAGTATAAATATTAATATGTTATATAAATTATTAATATAAAATATTTTAACATATATGTGAGTAGTATCTTAATACTTAATAAAATTTGTGTAATAATTAAATTTTGTTCAAACAGTAATGCTAAAAACATGTTGCAAAAATTGTAAATGATCCTGATACAATGGCTAAGGACTGTGTTAAAAATAAAAAGTGTCTTGATACTTTTGAATAGGAATGTAGGTGTCTGTGTTTCTTTTATTAATATTTGTGTCGTGTGATACTTTAATATACTTTAATTAATTTCCCTTCGATAATACTAAAAACACGTAAAACGTCGAAAAATATAAGTGACTTCAATTCAACATCTAGAGGTTGTATTAAAAACAAAAAGTGTCTTTTGAACGAATGAGTATACATAAACTTCAAAGATCGTTTAAGATTATATTAAGATTATATTACAAAATGATGCACGTCAAGAGAATTTTCAAAAATGTTCCTTTAATACTATTATCAATACATGTAATATTTCTGTTATTTTTTCGATGTTATAATTTAAATTTCTGTCGAATACAATACGAAAGTGTCAAAATTGTTCCTTTTATATTATTATAATTCCATTTTCTTATATGTACAGTGGATTAAAAAAACATTGACATACCTAATTTCTTTGCGATATCTTTATGAAAACAAGATATATTAGCAAAATCTGTTTCCATAAATAGTTCGTACTAATGTACATAGCAGCAACTTTCAATAATATGTTATACAATAATAATACAAGAAATATAAAAATTCGAAAGTCAAAAAATATATTGACACATTGGTAATTATTCCAATGCGTAATCTGCGTAATTTAACGAAGGAATGTTATCGAATGATATAGCGCCAAAATTAGAAAAAAACGCTTGTCTTTAAACAATTAAAAATATTTTATACTCTGTTCAAATATAATATAATTCCGTTCAATACTTTTTTGATTTCCAAATTTTTATATTACTTGAATCATTATTGTATATATTGTGTTATTGGAAATTGCTACTGTGCATATATAATAAAATAAACTATTTATGGAAACAGATTTTGTTAATGTATTATTTGTTTCCACAAAACTAGATGTGCCAATAGTTCTTTGATTCGCTGCAGATTGTATCCTAATACCTAACTTAAAACTTTCCATTTTCCGTTCTCTTTCTTTCCATGTTGTAATTTGATTTTAGCGTTACGCGACAAAAGAATTCATACACTTGGTCAATACACTATCGAACAAGACGTGTTTGAACAATTTGAACAGTACCATACACGAATTTCTGTAGTTTCTGAAATTGAAAAAAATTTCAGTTTTAGTCGAACGTTTATTTCGAACTGTTCGATTAGTCTTTATTATTATTATTACTCGATCAGTTGTTGCGTCTAACGCAAGTTAGTCATAGCATACGTTATAAATACACTAATGATGCTCATAAAAAGTTCATATTTTTATGAATGCAATCAAAGATTTACGGAATTATTAATTACAGCTAGTTTGAATATCCTTCAAGCTTGAATTAAATTCACAGTCTAATCTACTACAGTTTTTGTGATAGTGATATTATTAATCAACAGAAAAAAAAGTAAAAAATAAAATACTGGCATAGTAAAAACTGCCAAGTAATTTTAATAATATGTCTTTGAACAGAAAAAGCAAACAATTACAGTAATGAAAAAGCTACTCGGCCTTTCTGCTGACACTGTATGCGTCTATTTGAACATTTAAATCAAGATCGATAATCTTTATAATCGTTTATAAACGGAGAGTATAAAAACAGAGAAAGGAAAAACGTTTCGAATATTATACATATTTTTTGCTTCATGCCTCGAAGTGAAACATGTGTCGATATTCTCGCACAGTCAATTGATTATATTTTAATAGAGTATGCTTTTTTTTAGTTTGTTTGGATTAGTTTGTTTAGAATCGTATGATTCTTTCGTTTTCTATTGATACATCGGGTCCGAATTTAAATTATAACATCGAAAAAATGTATTTGAATGTTCGTGCTCTACAAAATTATTAAAAGAATATCATTAAATATCTAATCGATTCGAATTTTGACTATGATTTTGTTATATTTACGTCATGTTACATATAAATTTTCCAAGTTCTTAAATTAAAAAAAAAAAAAAAAAAAAAAAAAAAAAAAAAAAAAAAACAACGTTCAAGATTAAATCCTTGAATATTTAAAGAAAGAATAAAATTAGATATTAATCAATTTGCTCTCAAATATAATTGACAACGCAGTCGCAACGCAATCGTTAACGATAATATCGTATACAAGAAGTCCATTTATTTATTAATTTTTTATTTTCCAAAAACTTACCTACAATAATAATTCATTGCTGCACGAATTATTTTTCATGCATTATTAATGCATTCGTACAACAAAATAAGTTAGATTTCTGTCAATTTGCGTATGAAATCGTTTCAGTAGTTAAGCTTTGACATTCGATCAATTTTATATGCTCATTATGCAGTGAATCCCATTAATATTCAGACAATTAAATATTCGTATATTAAATATTGAAATTCTTGTAATTTTTTAAAAAGAGATCGTATAATAAATAACAGTAACAATATATAACAATAAATCTGAATTCATTTTAAAGCTTGAAGCCTCTATTTTCAAAATACATTATTAACTTCATTTTATGTTTTTACGGTATGTCATAGATGGCAAAGTGGAGACGCTTTTCTCTTCAAAAATATTATGAATTCAGTCATAGTATGTAATATGGAAAATATTTTTCATGACTGAATCTACAATTGAAGCCTCCCATTTATAACGACTTTTCAAAACTTGCTGTACAATTTCTTTTCGCCAATTTGTTAATCTTTGTTGAATAACAGATGAAAACGAATATAACGAAAATGTTACAATTTTTTGAATTTTCGTGTAAGTCGTCTGATATCTAAAGTTCAATAAAATGGCGAAAAAGATCGTACATAAAGTTTTCGGCGGTGAAGAAGAGGCTTCATTCTTCAAATTTATTGTTAATTCAGTCACGAAAAAAATTTTTTGCAATATTTTTACATACTATGACAACTTGTAATATTTTTTAGAAGAAAACTACATATCTTCACTTACCCATCCGGCACGTGGTATAAAAACATTTTGGAATAAAATAAACGATATATTTTTAAAATGTTTCAAGCTTTAAAATGAGCTCAAATTTATTATTATATGATCTCTTTTTACAAAATTGTGACATTTTTAATATTTAACGTCCGAATATTAGTGAAAGTCATACATTATGCAACGTCATGTTTCGTGCAATGTTGATTAAATCTTCGGGACCTTATCTTTCCGGACTTTTAACAATTCCTACATTTAAATGCTTGTTATAGTAAAAGTTTGTCACTTGACCGATTTTAAGACTATCATAGTAAGTTACTGTGATTTAGTTTCCATATATATATAAAAGAGATAGAATGCTTCGTAAAACCGTGTTAACCGTATCAATCATAACTATGTCATAGTTACGCGATATTGTAATATGTAATTTATATATTAAATTATGTAATTTTCACTAATTCATAATACTCATAATAATCAATATGTTCTTCTAAGATGTACAAAATTTTTGCATTCCAAATAAAAAATTACTGTGTCAAATAAAAATTCGATAATATCTTGTATTATTTGATAATTAATTTATATAAATACATTTAATTCTAATGTTTCTAAATCCTGCGATTATTTGTTTCTTTTTTTCTTCTCTGGATATATTCTAATCGAATAGTAATAAGTATAGTATATGACAAAGCTGATTCCTCTCTTAAAACCGTAAAAAGTAAATTTTTTCCTTATGAGAAATTTTCCCTTTGGTTGGGAAACCTTGTGATAGAACATACAACAAAGTCAGAATAAAATAGTACTAGAATGGTACTATTCTAAAACATCTATGCATGATTTTATAGGGACATGTGTCTAATGTGTAGTTCTTTATACAAACATGATTTCCAGTGGATTACAAATAACAAGTTTTACCATTCACGGATGGGGTCCATCTATGCAATTTTATCCCCACCCATACATTATCATTTATAGAAAAAGAGACGAAATAAAGAAATGTTTAATATGTGTTCTTTTATTTTCTTACTTGTTAACACATTAATAAGTTACCCGTGCTTTCATGCCCAAATATCATTGACCAGTTACAAGTGTACTCGTGTTTATACATACATGCATCGACTAATTGTAATTATTACACAATAATGTGTATCTGTTTTCCAATATTTACAATTGAATATACGTCTACATATGTAGTAGTATATAATAATATAGGTAATAATAATATAATACAATATATAGGTATATACAATAATATTGGTAATAATGATATAATTTATAGGTATACATATACATACATACATACATACATACATACATACATACATACATACATACATACATACATACATACATACATACATACATACATACATACATACATATATATATATATATATATACCTACTCATTATAGATTCACAAGACAATATATGATTTTGTAATAGATTGAAAATAATTTGAAAATAAATCTCGTAAAGTTTTATATTTTCTTATATATATTCTTTAGCATAAAAAGGAGATATCTAAATTCTACTTATTATTACATTTAAAATAAAAGATTTAATTGCGACTAAATTGCATTTAAAATAAAAGGAAGAGACATAAGTTTAATGGAAAAGTTATTATTACTATCAATATTAGTTATCATATAATTCATACATTCGCTACGTTGTTTATTCCGAAAAAGAATTTTTAAGCAGTAGTAACATCTTCGAATGAAATGTTTAAACAGTTTCTCTTATTATACTTTCTCAAATCGCCGGTAGACGAACCGTTCCGAGCCTTCTTATACCTGCAATCCCTTCAATTGTGATAACGTGTGAACAGGCCAGTCGAGTGGCCAGGGGATTGATTTATTATGCGATACATACGTTGCTTTGACGAGGTAGAGAAAAGTGAGGTTGCCATTTCGCTATATCACGGGCACAATTGATGATATCAATTCAAGACGTGTGTATAGCTATACCAATATTTTTTAGCCAAATATACAAGGTGGTAAATAATATTATTTATTATTGACCTAACCCTAAATTTAGGACTAATAAAGGTCAATACTTTTTTACTCAGAATTCGATATTCTTCCATATTTTGATATAAAAAAAATATAGTATTCCATTAAAAAAAACAAAGTTGACCTTCAAATCTTCGAAACGCCTCCACCTATAAAAAAACATAAATACAATACATAGTGTATCCCTTTAAACCATGCAACTTTTGTATACAAAATTCTTTTGTACAACGCATAGTTTGGAAGTTATGGGAGGTGCACAAGATGCGTGGACCACCCTGTACGTGTACACACCTACGTGTACGAATCGTTGTCGATCTCAGCAGCTGTGTTAAGAGTGAAATTTTATTTTTTCAGAGATTCACAAGCGGGTCGGAAGACACGCTTCGCCGCCTCGATTCTCGCTATCGGGTGAAAGAATCTTGGCCTCCGAACACGCTACCGCCGATATTGGTCGCGTTGATAAATGTGATAATGTTTGCTGTGTTCATCAAGTGGCGATCGTGTGAATCCCGCGTTGCATCTCTCGCGCACTTCTCTCTCTCTCTCTCTCTCTCTCATCCTCTCCTACTGGAGAGAATTTTAAAATTAGACCTTAAGGTCAAACGTTGGTAGCTGTCGTCATCGTCGTTCCTGACCTAGACTCGCTGGGGTGTAAATTTCGCCACGCAGAGGTACGGATAAGGTGCGAATGGGAAAAGGAAGGAAAGGCTTGGGCTTTACACGCCCGATGTAAGCTCGCTCGTGTAGAGGGGCGTACTCAACCAGTTATGACGTAAGAGGGAGAACCACCGTGGCACGTGAACGGTTATATTAAAAGTCGATTATCATGATTTCGAACGCAGACACGGCGGGCATATAGCTAAAAAAAGGGGGAGAAATATCAGCGGCATTGTACAACTGGTTGGACGTCATCGAGATCATACGTGTTCGAACGTTCGGATGAACGAGTTGATAGAAATGTTACTAGGTAAGAATTTGAAATTTCGGTTAGGTTCGGATCGTATAAAGTGCAGTAGTGATACTATACTTCATGGTATGGAGAGAAATCTTAAATTAACCCTCTGTATAAACAGATCGCTGATTGTTACGAGTTAACGCGATACGCGCACAATGATCAGTCTGTTACGTTATTAAAATGTATTACAACTAAATTCTTGATACTTTTGGTGGAATGTTGAAATGACAGTTGCGTATAAAAAATATATATTATTTATTAGAACTATTATATCATTATAAAAGTTTTATAAATTGTTATATATTTATATATTATTATAGAAATTTTAAGTTTTATACATTTTATTATTTTAATATTATAACTGCCAATATGACCGATTTTAGGTTTTCGTTTTTCACAAATGTTTTAAAAACTACGGATATTCTTATCAAAATTAATATTAATTTCTGTTTGTCAAAGATATAATTGTTTAAATTTATTTATTTTACTTATCATTTAAATTATGACGATTTATATGTAGAATATTTTGATACGGTTGTAGTGTTAATAGATAATTTTCATTTATTTACTTATGTTAATATGTTGATATTATTTGAATGATTTGATCACCAGCTTGAAGCAGTGATTACAAAGGTTATCGCACTATAAGAAGAATTAAATCAAAGATAGAATATATTCGAATGAGAAAAACTCCACAGAGTTTATATTTGTAAATTATAGGATAAATAAAAAATATGTAATAACATTAAACTATGGTTGTACTTTTGAAATTAATACAACAAGATATTTAAAATATATAATACTCACTGAATAAGATTAAAGATGCTTAATAAATATGGAAATTTAAACAATGAAGATTAATCACGACAAAAAATTGCCATTAATGTTAAAGCAATCATTATTTTCTTTTTCAAAAGAGATATCTGATGTACTTCATTCGATTGATTTGTAAGCGTATATAATTATAAAACGTACAATTATAACGTAAAATTATAAATATATTTATATTTTTAAATATCCCTGTCTTATTCTATATTTTCTAATAGTAAGTTTCGATATTGTTGTAATTAAATTATTAATTGGTATGATTAAGTAAATCAAGTTACATATTAGATTTTAACACTTATATACATCCGAAAATAAAATATTTATTATTACTAGTAAATCAGAATAATATATTTATGTAATTTTTTCAAAGATGATATTTACATTTATATTGTGATATATGATGATATTTATCCTTTTGCATGATAACTACAGATCAAAAAAATGTTTATTCTATTTTTATTTATTATTATTTATTATCTTTTTAATTACCATTTATTTATTATTATCTTTATCATTTATTGCTATTGCCATTATGAAATTATGACATTTGAATAATATTAGAATGAACGTAGCGCGACAAAAATATCACACACTACTTTATATTTTATATGTTTACCGTTATTCTATTGTGTAATATCTAGAAATTTATTTTAAACATTATTTTTATCAAAAACAACTAGTATACTAAAAAGAAAAGACAATTTAATGTTAATAAAACATAGAAATTACTTAATCTAATAGGTATATGTGTATTATTTCAAAAGACGAAAATTATTCTTACGTACATCAATCATTTCTAAATATTGCGCATTATTGAAGAATTTACGTGACAATAATAAAAATACAGTTATAAACTGTGTTGTAAAATGTTGCTTCGATAGTTGAATTTTCCTTCTTTCTCATGAACTTTTACATAAATTATTAATATACATATCAATTTTCTTAATACTACTCGTGTAGTAAACTAGTATTATAGTAATTATTATTATTATTAGTATTAGTATTATATATTATATATTAGTATTATATTATACTAATATTAGGATTATTAATATAGTAATAATAGTAAATTAATATTTCATATTACTAAACTTTTTATACATACTAAGTTTAGTATTACGAAAGATGATGTTATTATTACAAACTATAGAATTTCTGTCTTTGTCTATATGTTATAAAAACAAGAATATACGTTACATTGTTTATGAACAAGAAATTTTAATAAATATTTCAACACGAAACCCAGTTGGAATACATTAATACATCGTTGACAAGTTATAAATATGTTCGCGTTTTTATGTACATTATTAAATATTATTATTATTTGTTATATCGACTAACGTTTAAATATATGATACAATCCTTTTTTTTAGATTTTTTTTTACAATTTGGCATTTAATACTGTGCAAGTTTCAAATACAATACGTTACAAATTTCAAATTAAAAAAGAATGAAATATATCTACAATAATAATTATTAAAATATACCTATAATATTGAAATAAATTCAATGAAAAAGTAGCAAATGTAAGCAACAACTAAATAGCTTACTATTTATAAAAGAAAGTGTTGACATACATACATACATACATACACACACACATACATACATACATACATACATACATACATACATACATACATACATACATACATACATACATACATACATACATACATACATACATACATACATACATACATACATACATACATACATACATACATACATACATACATACATACATACATACATACATACATACATACATACATACATACATACATACATACATACATATATACATACATATATACATACATACAAACAGGAACAAATTTAATTACAAAAACAAATTTCGTATAATTAAATTACATATTTGTTTTTATAATATATTATTATTGTAATTATTGTATAATATAATATAACAATATATGTATTTATATGATTATATATTATATAATCACTTATACTCTATATTTATTATTATATATTAATTATGTAAATTTTATTAATTTTATTTGTACATAATTTAATTATATACAAAATTCGGTTTTTTGTTATATGTTAATGTCAACGCTTGTTTTTACAATATATCGTATTAACATTTATTATACATATGCACATATATACGTGTACATATATATATATATAAGCACTTTAGACTGCATTATAAAAATGGCGATAGCAAGTGTTAATTTTTGAATAAGCAGTTAAACAATGTGTTATTGGAATAATGCGAGATTATTTTTTCTTCTCCAACAGTGGGGTATAAAATCGTAGCCATTAAAATTGTACAGCTTACATTCTACGATTGTTTCGTTGTATCGGTCTGGCGACTATTTTTGCGATTGGCTCTCTTCCATCAAACGTTTCGTAATTCGAATTCGAGTTAAACGATCAACTCAAGTTCGAGACTTGCTTGTCGATTTCCATGTTATACATGAATATAACAAGGATACACTTTATTTAATGCCGTGTTCGGTTTAAGTTGACACGAAAGCTGCATGTTGATATGAAAAGTGCAATTTTTGTGAAAATAACGAAGCGGAACGAAACAGAAATTTACAAAAAATCATAGTTACGTTGTACAATATGAATTATTCATTAGAATTAGGATAAATTTATTTGAAATAATCTAGTTGATGCTTAGAAACCTAAAGATTTTAAGTTAAGTTTGTAAATAGAAAATGGCTTGTCTCAAATGTCAATTGCTAGGGAACATTCCGCATCTCATTTCCACTCGTGAGTTGAATTTATTTAATTTAACTTGTTCTATTATATTTCAATGTTTACACAACAAAAATTAATAATTAAATAC